>PPLJ03000007.1:0-600000 GCA_003707785.3 Danielia oregonensis
GTACCTCCCTAAAGAAAACCAGTACCTCCCTAAAGAAAACCAGTACCTCCCTAAAGAAAACCAGTACCTCCCTAAAGAAAACCATATTTGTCGCCGTCAAGCAAATCTAGATCTCCCGCTGTGCATTAGATTCTCGGTAACGACCGATCCGCGCATGTTGTGTGAAGGACCCTTTTCAACATTGGTGAAAGTGACGAAGACGAAAAGAGAATACACACTCTCGGTTTCTTGAAAAAAGTGCTGTGCGCAGTCCCATTATTCTTCATATCGATGTGCAGTTGAATAGTCCCGAGAAATCACGTCTATTAAACTTCAAAATACTGTGTCGTTTCAGTTTTATAAATGTGCAAGGCAATCAAAATCGTGGCACTCTATCAGACTTGATAAGCCACCGTGAAGATATATCATCTGTGACTGTTCTCTCTACTCATTTTGCCCGATTTTTTGTCTCGGATAAGTATTTTCTCGTCAAACAGATTTGCAACACATTCATGCAGACTCCGGCTAATTCTGTATCTTTATATGAAGGACCAGCCTGGCCCAGAAGACTGAGTTTGTGGTGCTACGCTATAATTTCGTCGAGTACTCGGTTTGAGTTCAGTGTCAACAAGTGATTGCTTGAAGTAAGGATCTAGAAGCCATCTAATATGTAGTAATCAATTTGCATTCTTTGGTTATTGGAGCGAAGCTCGCCTACGCACGAAACAAAAAATAAAGTTGTTACGTACAGGATTGTGACCAAGGCAAAATATTCAGAAAATAATGTAGGTTGAACATATGGCAGTCTCGGCTACGACTCAGAATGAAATTGCCGTAGCGTACTAAAGACACCTTGGCTAGCACCTTGATCCACTTCTACTAGAGGAACAATGGGATACCAAGCGGAGATGTATGAAAAGGCAAATTAGTTTCGGGAAAAGGACGTTAGAGTATATGGAAGCCTGACTCGGGTTTCTGAAACTTTTCCGAGGAAATATGCAACCTTTGGTAGGAAAATTGGCGGCTCGTGTTATAGCTAGAAGTACGAGCAAAACCCTTTTTTCGTAAATTGTACTGCACTTCATACTGCATTTACTCGATTTTTGAAACACCAACTCGAACTAATTTGATCAACTCTCAATGCTTCAATCAATTCACGCCTTTGGCTGGATTTCTCAAAATGCACAATTAAAATAATAGGTCTCACTAGTTAGATTTTTGGGTACGCATTTCGGCGCTTTGAGAAACAAAGTTATTATGAGAAATTATCTAGGCCTCTATCGATTGTTATATTCAACTAACGTTTATGTTTATACAACCTAGTATATATTGTATACTTTGCAATCCGAATTCATAGGTTTCCGATTTTTGATGATCACTTATTTTTTGCTTTTGCGTATTTGATGCAACATTGTATAAAAATATGAGAATTTCAGGTTGGTCTTCACAGCAAGTCATATTTCCACGCTTAACACTTCGAACATAACGGCGTGATTGATATAGATAATTGCAATTGATTTATGCCGAGGAAGTTGAAAGCGATAATGGCCGTAACAATATTCTCACAGTTGATGGCTCACCAGTGCCGCAATTATCCTCTCACAATACCATCCTACAGTACTAATCCTTGAAAGTGCGGCATCTGACAGTTCAGATCGAAAAGAGACATTTCCTAAAATTGCGTGCGCACAAGGTCAAGATAACACCATCATGTATTCAATAACTAAAAGCTACACCCAAAATGCAACTTGTCTACCACAGCTTCGTTCCTCATGGCCCAATGGTCAAGGCGTCTGGCTACGAAAGTAACCACTTCTCGGTTGAAACCAGAAGATTCCAGGTTCGACTCCTGGTGGGGAAGCTTCTTTTTTTCGCCCTGTCTCTACCTTCTGCGGCTTCCCCACGCCTTCTGGAAGCGGGGCTCAAATGAGAATCGCAATTTCGCCGACATTACCGCTCCTCGATTGCTTGCATATATCGCGCGCAATCAGATTGAGAACACTTTTTTACTTCGGCCAAAGTCTCCAACTGTTCGTTTCTTCTGCATCCACAAACACCGAATAAGCATTGACCATGACCGGAAGAACCGTTCTTCTCAGACTTTCAGATACAGGGGAGCCGATCAACACTGAGGCAGTGCACAATGGTGTTTTACTCTTGCCTTCCTTCGCTCCAGCGAAGAACTACAAGGAGGGTGATGTGTTGTTCAACTTGGTGGTTCGTCTCAACGCTGCCTCGAAAGTGTCTCGCAATGGTGTGTTTTTGACCAATGTGCCCAAAGGGTCTGATTCGTCGTTTCAAAGACACAAATACGAGGAGTATCCATTTGAAAGCTCCTTCCATAAAGACATTACCATAGAAGTTCCCATCTACAAACCCGGGCCTTACTCATTTCACATTCTGTACGAGGAACTGGATGGAAAGAAAGCAGAGACTAAATCGTTCCACTTTACCGTGCCACCACATCTCTTCATTGAAGACAACTATGTTCCCTTCAACTCGGTTAATATCCAGACAGTGGTGTCCAAATGGGCTGGTCCATTGAAAGATTGGGATGATTTGTTCGCTTACATTGCTAAGAAGGGTTACAACATGATTCACTTCACTCCCTTACAAGAAAGGGGGTCCTCTAATTCCCCATATTCCATCTATGACCAGCTAAAGTTCGACTCCAGTCTTTTTGAGAGCAACGAGCAAGCTGTTTCGTTCATTTCGAAGACTTTGTCATCGTATGGACTATTGGCGTTGACAGACGTCGTTTGGAACCACACGTCCGATAACTCCGAGTGGCTCAGAGAATACCCAGATGCTGGTTACAATGCAGAGACTGCCCCGCACTTGCAAGCAGCTATCGAATTGGATCAAACCCTCTTGAAATTTTCTGACAAGTTAGGAGAGTTTGGCTTACCCACAGATATCAAGAACGATGAAGACATAACCAGAATTATGGGTGGAATCAATGACCATGTTTTGGAACCTCTCAAGTTATGGCAGTACTACGTCTTCGACAAGGAAAGCATAATCAAACAATTGAAGGAGCTTTTCAGCAATTCTAACACAACACCTGCAGAGATACCTGATAGCATTGACAAGACAGACAGCAAGGAATTGGCTTCTTTCGTTCTTAGTGCTGCTAACATCAACGAGAAGGTTATTTTGGGAGGTCGCTATGCCAATAAATTAGACTCCTCCAAGTTTTTGAGTATTTTGCTCGCACTTGTGGAAGATCAACAAGTTCAGTTTGAGCACTTATCATCGAACGCTTCCATTATTGTTGACATAATCAACGAGAAGTTGTATGCCGCATACGACGATGATATTCGTTCTATCAAGAACCAAATCGGCGACAGGGCAAGATTCCAAAGATTGGCAGACAACGGCCCCAAGTTGGGGCCCATCACCAAAGACAACAAGTTCACCGAGGCGTACTTTACCACCTTCACTGGCAATGACGGAAATGAATGGGCATTAGCTAATAATGGCTGGATTTGGGGTGGAAATCCCTTGGTGGATTTCGCTTCATCAGAGTCAAAAGCATACCTCCGTAGAGAGGTCATTGTGTGGAGCGACTGTGTGAAGTTGAGGTACGGTTCGGGTCCTCAAGACTCACCTCACTTGTGGGATAGAATGATCGAGTACACCAAACAGTGTGCATCTGCTTTCCATGGCTTCAGACTTGACAACTGCCATTCAACCCCGTTGCATGTTGGTGAGGCTCTCTTGGATGCAGCAAGATCCGTCAATCCAAACTTGTATGTTGTCGCTGAATTGTTCTCCGGCTCGGAGGAGATGGACAAGATTTTTGTTGAGCGCTTAGGTATCAACTCATTGATAAGAGAGGCTATGCAAGCATGGAGTGTTGAGGAATTATCCAGACTCATTCATAAGCACGGTGGTAGACCCATTGGCTCACTTTCTTGGTTACCCCTTGACGAATTTTCCTATCCGGCGGAGGATGAGCCCAAAGTCGGTAAGTACTCCGAATGTAACTCTGAATTGGAGATTCCGAAAGTGCTTACCAACCAGGCACCTCACGCATTGTTCATGGACTGCACTCACGATAACGAGACTCCGGCACAAATCAGAACTGTGGAGGACACTTTGCCCACTGCGGCGTTGGTTGCATTCTGCTCATCTGCGGTAGGCACAGTATTCGGTTACGACGAGACATATCCTAAATTGCTTGATGTCGTGAACGAGACAAGAGAGTATTCATTCAACTACGATTCTGGAATTGCTGGAGTCAAGCTGAAGTTGCACGAAATTAGAAAGTCTCTTGCTTTGGAAAGCGAAGATGCTTACAATGACCAAGAGATGTATATCCACCATGAAGGCCAATACATTACCATCCAGAGATACAATACTTTGACAGGTGAGGGTTGGTTTTTGATTGCAAGATCCAAGTTTACAGAGTGGCCTGAACACCAGGTGTTGTCTCCCGTGGAATTGAAAGGCACAGAAGTCAAGCACAAGTTTAGTTACACCTTAAGAAAAGTGGGTGACTACACTCGCGAAGACCAAAAGCTAACGGGCATTCCTACAGAGACGGTCGAGATCGAAGCACCTTTTCTTGACTTCAATGGATCAGATTCCACTATTCGTTTGAATGAATCATTTGTTCCAGGCTCTATCGCGGTTTTCTCCACTAAGATCAAAGATGTGGACGCATCATTGGACAAATTTGTGAAGGAAGGAGCAGTTGAAGCATCTTTGGACTTGGACTTGTACGATATAAATGCCATATTGTACAAATGTGAACCAGAGGAGCGGGATGCGAGTGCTGGCGCCGACGGAACTTATAACATACCCGGATACGGTAATTTGGTTTATGCTGGATTGGAAGGTTGGATTGCAGTTCTCAAAGATGTCATATGGAAGAATGAGCTTGCCCATCCAATTTGTAATCACTTGAGAGAGGGCCTATGGGCTGCCGATTATATTGTGAACAGGTTAGACAAGTATGCCAAAGAGTCGGAAGGATTGACAAAGTTTCAAGATTGGATCAAGTCTAGAGTGGATGCAATCAGAAAAGTTCCTTACTTCTTGAGACCTCATTACTTCGCGCTTGTTGTGGGAGTAGCCTATGAGGCTGCCCGTTTTAGGGCATTGAGACAGTTCGACGACAACATCAAACTGTCCACTAACTTTGTGCAGAGTTTAGCCCTTACATCTGTACAGATGTGTGGGTACATGAACAATACTTCATTGCTTCCGGACAAGAAGGTACCATGTTTGGCAGCTGGCCTTCCTCATTTCAGCAACGACTATATGAGATGTTGGGGTAGAGATGTATTCATTTCGTTTAGGGGGTTGTTGATCGTCCCAGGGAGGTTCGATGATGCTAAGCAACATATTTTGGGATTTGCAAAAACACTTAAGCATGGGTTGATTCCCAACTTGTTGGACGCTGGTAGAAACCCACGTTATAACGCTAGAGATGCCGCGTGGTTTTTTGCCCAGGCTGTTCAAGAATACGTGACTCACGTCCCTGATGGAGAGAAGATATTAGACGAGAAGGTGAGCAGAAGATTCCCATTGGATGACACCTATGTTACTTGGGACGACGAAAAAGCTTTCAGTTATAAAAGCTCCATCAGAGATATTCTCTACGAAATTTTACTGCGCCACGCCAAGGGAATCAGCTATCGCGAAGCTAATGCTGGGCCAAAACTTGATTCCCAAATGACTTCCGAAGGTTTCAACGTAAAGGCTGAGATAGACTGGGACACTGGTCTTGTGCATGGTGGTTCGCAGTCAAACTGTGGAACTTGGATGGACAAGATGGGAGAGAGTGCCAAGGCAGAGAACAGGGGTGTCCCAGGTACTCCTAGAGACGGTGCAGCCGTGGAGTTACAGGGACTCTTGAAGAGTACATTACGATTCGTGAACAAGTTGAACAAAAAAGGTTTGTTTGAGCATACTGAGGTAGAGAAGCCGGATGGTACCAAAATCACATTGGTGGCATGGGAGGAGTTGTTACAAAACAACTTCGAAAGATGCTTCTACGTGCCTGAGGATGCCAGCGAAGACGAAAAATATGATGTGAATCCTGCGGTGGTCAATCGCAGAGGAATCTACAAAGACCTCTACCACAGTGGCAAGGAGTACGAGGATTACCAGTTACGCCCCAACTTCCCCATTGCAATGTGTGTTGCACCAGAGCTTTTTACGCCAAGCAAGGCATTGACGGCCATTACGCAAGCCGACGAGATCATCCGTGGTCCTGTGGGAATGAGAACATTAGATCCTTCCGATTGGAACTACAGACCAGATTACAACAACGCCATTGACGATGACGAATTTGCTACTTCCAAGGGCCGTAACTACCACCAGGGTCCCGAGTGGGTGTGGTGCTTTGGCTACTTCATCCGTGCGTTCTTGTTCTTTAACCACAAGGCGCAAAAGCTTGACGATGAGAATGTGTGCAAGCCTTCGATTGAGCTCTTGACGAACCTCAACGAGCGCATTAGTGGCCACATCAAATGGATCAGAGAAAGTCCATGGGCCGGATTAACAGAGTTGACCAACAAAGATGGCGCCCTCTGTGGAGACTCCTCACCAACACAAGCATGGAGTACATCGTGCTTGTTGGATTTGTACTATGACCTCTGGAAGGGATCTGAGTACGCCTAGAGCAAAATTACATACGAGATAGAATTACGTTGACCGATCGGAGATTTTTTCACATATGCATTTTATTTTTGCACCCGCGGTCGAAGATTCAGCCGCACTAGATCTAAAACTTCAGCAACATCTTTCTAGGCTCTCTTCCATCGATTCGAGCACGTCATTTACATAAGGAACCAGCTTCGTTCATAGACATTTTGGCCTCAAAGTCGCCTCTTGCACGATTTCCAGCCGCATCGCCCGATTAGGCATGCATTAGCGCTTCGGCTGGACAATTCCGACACCCACGCTGTGCACTAAAATCCAACAGTTTGGTAACTTCTGCTCACTTGCTCCAACATCTTGATGTTCCAACACTAACCGCTTTTCCGTCTTGCCCAACTTCCCCTCCCCAATACCCACGGAATTCCACAGCGACATCGGCACTAGACTGCATACAGACAGCAATACCCACATGAATGCGGACCACCACTCGCGCTCATCTCCACTTATAAAAGAGGGCCATTTCCCAAGTTGAGCATCACCATGTTGAGATCCTTCGCGAGAACCACCGTGCGCCGCACGTGGACACGTTCTGTTGCGACGATTCCTCTCACTTCGTCCGTGGACTCTTACCCCACAAATCACGTCGATGTTGGATTCGAGCCGTACTTGACGCCATCATTCTACAACAATAAGCTCATCAAGTCCGAGAGCAGCACGTGGTTCGACATCCACGACCCTGCTACCAACCAGGTCATCGCCAAGGTGCCACAGCTGACGCCGCAGGAGTTGGAGGATGCGATTACCTCGGCTGAGGAAGCTTTTCACTCGTGGAAGAACTTCTCCATCATCAAGAGACAGGGTATTGCCTTCAAGTTCGTTGAGTTGTTGAAGAAGAACCACGACCGCATGGCTGCCATGATTGTGTTGGAGCAAGGTAAGACGTTTGCTGATGCGAAAGGTGACGTTTTGAGAGGGTTGCAGGTTGCTGAGGCTGCTTGCAATGCACCCAACGATCTCATGGCTTCCTCTCTCGAAGTATCTACCGATATGGAGACCAAGATGGTGCGTGAGCCATTGGGAGTTGTGGGATCAATCTGTCCTTTCAACTTCCCTGCGATGGTGCCATTGTGGAGTTTGCCACTTATCCTCGTTACCGGAAACACTGCTGTGGTTAAGCCATCGGAGCGTGTTCCTGGTTGCGCCATGATCATCGCCGAATTGGCCGCAGAGGCCGGTGTTCCCCCAGGCGTGTTGAACATTGTTCACGGAAAGCACGACACAGTTAACAAGATCTTGGAGGACCCACGTGTTAAGGCCATCACTTTCGTTGGTGGTGACAAGGCAGGAAAGTACATCCACCAGAAGGGTACCTCTTTGGGAAAGAGAGTGCAGGCCAACCTTGGAGCCAAGAACCACTTGATCGTCTTGCCAGATGCCGACAAGGCTCACTTCATCAACGCGCTCAACGGTGCTGCTTTCGGTGCTGCTGGTCAGCGGTGTATGGCGATTTCGGTGCTTGTTACTGTGGGTGAGAAGACCAAGCAGTGGGTGCAAGAAATTGCACAAGATGCTGCGAAATTGAAGGTGGGATCTGGATTCGACTCTAGTTCTGACCTCGGACCATTGATCAACCCTCTGTCTTTGACCAAGGCTGTGGAAATCATCACCGACTCTGAGAAGGCCGGTGCCACGGTTTTGCTTGACGGAAGAGGCTTCCAGGGCGAGGGTAAGTTCTCCAAGGGTAACTTCTTGGGTCCAACCATCTTGACTGGCGTCAAGCCCGGTATGCGTGCTTACGACGAGGAGATCTTCGCTCCTGTGTTGTCGGTTGTGAATGTTGATACCTTTGACGAGGCACTTGACCTTGTCAACGCTAACAGATACGGTAACGGTGTCGCATTGTTCACCAGCTCTGGTGCCGCTGCACAGAAGTTCACCAAACAGATCCAGTGTGGTCAGGTTGGAGTGAACGTGCCAATTCCCGTGCCATTGCCTATGTTCTCGTTCACCGGTAACAAGGGCTCTTTCTTGGGTGACTTGAACTTCTACGGTAAGGCAGGTGTCACATTCTTGACGCAGCCCAAGACGATCACATCGTACTGGCGTACGAGCAACGTGGATGAGATCTTAGCCCCATCCACGTCGATGCCTGTCCAAAACTAAATAGGAGAGAAATGAGAGTGACAATGAGCAGATGTAGAAGGCGAAGATGCGCGGTTATGAGTATGGGTGCAAATTTTCAGAGTCGCTAAAAAACCTAATGATGGTGCGATCTCAGAACGAGTCAAAGAGACTGCACTCAACTCCACAACCCCAGGAAGGGCCGTCCCGGAGATGCACTCCCGGAAACAGGCACGTGAATAGAGGCCCACTTGTACGTCACCCAGCGTACCTGGCGAAAGACGTACACGCGAATGTATGCGGGATTTCACGTCCGCCAGCAGACACGTCCTCCACACCGAGCAACACAGAGGGAGACCACGTCTACCGCTGTGCGTGTGCTCCATACTCAAAACAGGCGTTCGCGCAGGTTGCCGGATTTTGCACCCACGCCACCAAGCCAGTGTCTACTCCAGTGTCTCCCTACGTGTGAGTTGTACCGGGCCCTTCGGGAAGGGAGCGCCAAAATTCCGTATTATTCGCTTCCCCGGACTCGAAGTCCGATGCCCGCGTGCCCGAATGTGCCGATGCGTATAGGCTCTCTTCTCTGCAGATACTCCGGACTTAGCGTGTGCAGTAACCCGCGGAAAACACGGTTCACGCGACCAGTAACGACGTTGAAGAGTAAGCAGACGAGAGGCGATGACTCGAAAAAAGAAACAAGAGCAAAACATGAATCATAGCAAGCAACATAGAAACACCCGCTCACCTCGGTACAAGCGTCCGCTGGAGCGAGAAGTCACGTGACACGGGCGAGCGCCCAAAACCAGTACACCCGGTGGCTCGGCCGGGAAGTAGCTCGTGAATGTATCCAAAACCCGCACCCGAATTCGTCCGTGTGCTTAAGACAGAATGCACAGAAAATTTTCGTCCCTATTATTGTTATATATTGCATGGTGAGACTTGTAGGGCCGTGATTTTGATTTTGATTTTTCTTGTTGTAATTGCCCATTTCTTGCCCTAGCATGATATAACATGTCCGTTGAGCGTCCGCCAATCTTGCAAGTCAAGACGTCGAAGAACTGGGTGCTACCACCCAGACCCAAAAATGCCCGCAAGGCCAAATCCCCCGATAAGAAAAAAAAGCTGCTGAGTCCACCGCCAAAGCAGAACGATACGCCAGACGCGTCGTCCGACGAGTTGCAGCGAAGCATCCGAATCGTCGACAAGGAGAATTACCAGCTCAAGGTGAAGTTGCTTTCGCTCATACATGACTACAAGGCACTTCGGGCGCTGGTACTCAGCGCCAGTAGCGAACCACAGCTCTACGACACCGCCACCACCGCACGTAAGCGGATCTTTACCGAAGTGGATCCAATGCACGAGCTCATCCTGAACATGAACGGCCTCTCACACAACCACGCCGATCAGGATGTGTTTGACTTTGTCAACCTAGAAGAGGGCTCGGAATTCGATCTCGATGCCTTTGCACTGCCGGACCTCGTTGACGAGGAGATCGACGACGAACTCGACTCGGCACTGTTGTCGAGGCTGATATCGCCCGGCATGCTGGAAACAGACGATAACCTGCTCATGACATCATTGACCCGCTCCACCACGGTGTCCACCAATAACTCGTACTTCAACGAGAAAAAACCACTGTTGTTTCGCTTCTACGACTTGCCAACTTACACCGAAGAAGACTATGTCTTTTCCTTTGAGAATTTGGAGCCGCACGATAAGATGTCTGTGATCCAGGAAGACCACTACAATCAAGTCGCAGACTTCTTGGAAGAGAAGCTAATGAGCAACGATGTGAAGTATTATCTGGAGAAAAACCCGCTAGCCGATGCCTCCTGAGTGCACACACTATTTATTACTACGTATATACGTTTATGAGTTAACGACGATGTTTCTGCACTGTAGACAAGCCATGCCCTCAGTTACTAGCAGAATTTTTGGTGGGGAAGATGAATCGGGAAGCGCTGAGCAGAGTGTATATTTGTCCGCGCAACACTGCCATATTCATCTTTCACACGTACTATTTCAATGGACGCTCTTGCCGCCCAAGTGAACGCATTAGTGGAATTTCCTATCGATTTCGAAGGCCAAAAGAAAGTAGACAGAATTGTATTCTTTGCTATCTACGCTGCTATCCCGATTTCTGTCCTTGCCGGTGCTGTTACTCAGAACATAGTCAACTTACTCGTTGCGTTTGCTGCTTGTGTTATCGTTACTTTAGTGGTCGTTTTACCTGCCTGGCCACAGTACAAGAAGAACCCTGTTGAGTGGTTGCAAGTGAAATACAACTTTTAGAATGACTTACACAAATGAGGATTTGTTTCTTGGGTTCGACTTATCGACCCAACAGCTCAAGATCATTGTTACAAATGCTAAATTAGAGGCATTGGATACGTTCCACGTCGAGTTTGATGCTGAGTACAAGACCAAGTACGGTATTACCAAAGGTGTGATTTCCAATGAAAAATCGGGTGAGATTGTTTCGCCAGTGCATATGTGGCTAGAGGCCATGGACAACGTGTTTGGCCAGATGAAGAAGGCTGGCTTTCCTTTTGAGCAGGTTTGTGGTATGAGTGGCTCGGCCATGCAGCATGGATCTGTGTTCTGGTCCAAAAAAGCTGCGTCGGCATTGGGATCTATGGAAGGAGCGTCATCCTTGTCTGAAGCCCTTCAGGGCGCTTTTGCCTCAACAATTTCTCCTAATTGGCAGGATCACTCCACTGGAAGTGAAATCAAAGATTTTGAGCAAGTGGCAGGAGGTCCTGATAATTTGGCACAGAGAACTGGATCCAGAGCTCACTACAGGTTTACGGGTTTGCAGATCCGCAAGTTAGCAGTGCGATCCGAACCATCCATTTACAAGGAAACCGACAGAATCTCTTTGGTTTCCAGCTTTGTAGCTTCTGTGCTTTTGGGAGAGGTCACTTCCATCGAGGAAGCTGATGCGTGCGGAATGAATATCTACAATATTCCAAATGGCGACTATGACGATGAATTGATTGCTTTGGCAGCAGGTGTCCACCCAGACCTTGATAAAGCCACTCAGTTAGAAACAGAAGCTGGAGTACAGGAGTTAAAGCGCAAGTTGGGGCTTATTAACGAAGTCAATTTCGAAGCGTTGGGGAAGATTTCGCCTTACTTCGTATCGAAGTACGGTTTCTCTCCTAAAGCCAAGATTTACTCCTTCACTGGTGACAATCTTGCTACGATCATTTCGTTACCATTGCAACAGAATGATACGTTGATCTCTTTAGGTACTTCCACCACGGTATTGTTGGTAACTGAGAACTACAGCGCGTCCTCGCAATATCACTTGTTCAAACATCCAACTATGAGAAATGCCTACATGGGAATGATCTGTTACTGCAATGGGTCCTTGGCGAGAGAGAAGGTTCGTGACTCTTTAAACGAAAAGTTCAAGGTAGAACAAAACTCATGGGACAAGTTCAACGATTTGTTGGATGAATCCGTGGATTTCGACAAGAAGCTCGGTATCTACTTTCCACTTGGTGAGATTGCGCCTAATGCATCGGCACAATTTAAGAGGTGCCAACTCGCCAAAGACAACTCCATAGATGAAGTGAAAGAGTGGGACGTGGAAAATGACGTGAGCTCTATCGTTGAGTCACAAACAATAAGCTGCAGAGTCAGGGCTGGACCCATGTTGAGCCTGTCGGGTGCATCGGCATCCACACCTGAAGCTGCGGACAAGGGATTGCAGAAGTTGTACCATGACTTACATTCAGATTTTGGCGACATTTACACGGACGGCAAGAAGCAGAACTTCAGCTCATTGACCTCGCGCCCACACAAGATCTTCTACGTTGGCGGTGCCTCGAAAAACAAGAGCATCATTCGTAAGATGGGACTGATCTTGGGAGCTACTGATGGTAATTACCAGGTGGAGATTCCAAACGCCTGTGCATTGGGAGGAGCCTACAAAGCAAGCTGGAGTTACAGATGCGAACAGGAAAAGAAATGGTTGGAGTACAATGAGTATTTGAAAGAAAACTTCGACTTTGCGGAGCTTGAGAAGTTCGACGTCGAAGACAGATGGGCAAATTATTTCCCAGCAATTGGTCTTTTGGCTGACATGGAGGCCTCATTGAAGCACGATTAGCTGCCAGAAGAACTCCAATATAAATGCAATCTGAAATGAAGGTGATGTATATTACGTAGAATATTGCACTTCTTCAATATTACAACTTTCCCCGGAATTCGCGATGTGAAAAATTCATAGACTACAAATGTTAAACTCTAACCTTAGAAGGCTGGGGGCAAGGATCCTACAGAGACGGTGGAATTCTACATTCGACGAGCTCATAAAGGATTTAGCATCCGGAAAGCCCACAAATAGCGAGAGGATTGCCTCAACTCTCAGCAACAAGACCTATACGCCTGAAGAGTTAGACAGTATCCGTGATCTAATCAAATCTTCAGAACTCTCCACAGAGACTACTAATGAGTTGTTGCACCATGGATTACTCAATGATTTCTCCCTCTACTTTTCGGTGAAGAGCAAAGACCACAAATGGAATGACAAGTCATTGTTATCGCTTATAAAGCATAATCCAGGACGTGTACAATCACTGTGGGACCTATTGAAGAAACATGGCATCAGTGTGAGTGATGAGGTGAGGCTTGCTGTAGTGGAAAAGTTGATCTTGGGTGAAAAGTCGGAACAGAGAGAAAATGAAGTGGATGTCACAAGTGCCAAATTAGCAAGGGCTATGGAGTTATTAAGCGAGATCGGCGAGCTCACAAAGGTAGAGCAACAGCTACATCTTATCGTGGACCACTTAGTTGAGCATGGTGATGCTCCTGCTTTGTCTCTTTTGAAAGTGAAAGGTTTCTTGGAATGGCTTAATGGTTCCAAGTTAGCTGATATTGAAAGTAAGACCGCGTTCATGCAGATTGCGAAGCTCATTTTCGATTACAAGCCTGCGTTGTTGACAAAGGCTATGTTGTGCAGAGTTTTGAGCATCAGTGAGATTGAGCCTTCACCTTCGACTAAAACGTTGATGGAAGAGTTAGGAAGCGAATACAGCGAGCTTGAAGCTAGAGAATTCCGTGCTGAAGTCTTGCAGTACATCGAGGCCAACAAGTTGGACCTCGATAAGAAAGATGCTGAAGCCTTACTCTTGAGAATTCAGCTCATAGAAACATACGGCATGTTCCTAGACGAAATCCAGACTGCTGTCGATAAGTTTCATCTCTACCAGACACATGAGAAGTTTGGAATCGAACTTGTACAGACTAAACTTGTTCAGGCGTTCTGCTACCAAGCCGTCAAAAAACTGGACGAGACTTCCTTGAAGATCGCAGAGACGCTAGTGGTCCAAGATGAACTCCCTGTGAAGACGATCGCGCACCTCATTCTTGCTAGCAGCCAATTCGACATTGACCGCTCACTTGCTTTGTACAACGATTACATCAAGCAGGTCTCTACGCTGGTGAACACCTCGACAGGACGTTCTCCCTCTGGAATATTGACAGAAGCGTTGATGATCGCTAATCTTTACGATAATGACAGAGAGTTCGCCCAGCTTCTTTACGAAAAGGCCATCTTGAATAAGATTCTTGTGAATGAGCTTGAAATCTCCAATATCAAGAAGGTCTTCAAGGTTTATGGTGACGCATACGTGGATGACAATTGGGAGATGGCGAAGCCCCGACTCCAGGAGTACGTGCTCCAGACCATCAGGAGACTATAAGGAGTCTTGATCATTCCAAGAGATGTAAATAGTATAAAGTTCACCTTCTGAAGGCGCAACCACATCCATTCATGTGTCATATCTTTCTGCAATATCACAAACATTTCGAAAATAAAATTCCATACATAAGGAAGTTCCTCTCAATAAGTGTTCACTGACTTCATACATCTTCAAATTGCTGCGAAAAAGTGCAAAAGAGCACATATTGGAGAGACATTCATATCAACAATTTCTTTAGTCATACATTCGGAAACTGGAAAGCTCATTACCGTCGTTGCATCTTCAACTCGATGTAAGAGTCAGAATTTCAGAAAAAATGAGAGGAAAGTAATAGTCACTCTACGAAATACTGCACATGGAGATATAAGGCTCGTTCCTGCACCGGCTGAGTCATATCTAGATGCCATGTCGTCGCATATATAAGAAGTGAAAAATACGATAACGTCGAATTAAATCAAACATGTCTGTTATTTTGCACCTTAGAGCAGAAACCAAGCCCATGGAGGCTAGAGCCGCGTTGACCCCAACCACCACCAAGGAGTTGTTGGACGCCGGATTCCAAATCTTCGTCGAGGAAAGTGAACAGTCTATCTTCAAGGCCGAGGAATACGCCGCTGTGGGTGCCACGATCGTGCCTACTGGATCTTGGAAGACTGCTCCTAGCGATAGAATCATCATTGGTTTGAAGGAGTTGCCTGAGGACGAGACGTTTCCTCTTATTCACGAGCACATCCAGTTTGCCCACTGTTACAAGGACCAGGGCGGCTGGCAAGATGTTTTGAAGAGATTCCCTGCCGGCAAGGGAACGTTGTACGACTTGGAGTTCTTGGAGAACGACCAGGGCAGAAGAGTTGCTGCTTTTGGTTTCTACGCCGGTTTTGCTGGTGCTGCCATTGGTGTCTTGGACTGGGCTTTCAAGCAGAGCCATGCCGACTCCGAGGACTTGCCTGGTGTTGTTCCTTACCCTAACGAGACTGAGTTGGTGAAGCACGTTAAGGCTGAGTTGGATGTCGCCGTCAAGAAGGTTGGTAGATTCCCCCGCTGTTTGGTCATTGGTGCCTTGGGTAGATGTGGTTCTGGTGCTCTTGACTTCTTCAGAAAGGTGGGTATCCCAGAGGAGGAATTGGTGAAGTGGGACATGGCCGAAACCGCCAAGGGTGGACCTTTCCAGGAGATTGTCGACTCTGACATTTTCGTTAACTGTATTTACTTGTCCCAGCCCATTGCTCCTTTCGTGAACAGCGAAACCTTGGGCAAGAGCGACAGAAAGTTGCGCTCCATCGTGGATGTCTCAGCAGACACCACCAACCCTCACAACCCTATCCCGGTTTACACCATTGCCACCACCTTCTCCGAGCCTACGGTGCTTGTTGAAACCACCGCCGGCGACAAGTTGTCCGTCTGCTCCATCGACCACTTGCCTTCTTTGTTGCCCAGAGAAGCCTCTGAGTTCTTCTCTAGAGACTTGTTGCCTTCCTTGAAGCAGTTGCCTGAAAGACACACTGCTCCAGTTTGGGAGGGTGCCAAGAAGTTGTTCGACCACCACGTGTCGAGATTGAACTAGTTCATAGTCACACTAATCTACGGTTCGTTCAGCAGATACCGCCTGTTCGATTATTATAGAATATTCGGTACTCCTCCTCTTTAACAACAAATTGTCGTTTATACCATGCCATATGCTATCTTGACATTACTCCAAGGTCACGCTGACCTTCGTCTTGTTCTTGTCTCTCTTGCTCTTCTTCTTTCTCATGATTTTGCGCACCTCTTCTCCATCAGTTTCGTACTCAGACTCACTTGGGTCTGGCATCTCAATCTCGTTATATCTTCTTTTCATCGTGTCGGCTTTCTCAACTGCTTCGTCACACACTGCCACACAGTTCAATCTTTCACCACTGTCGTAGACTGCTACTTGGTCACGAATAGATTCAGAAATGTTCCACACAACAATCTTTCCATCTGAGCACACAGACACCAAGTAAGGAACCTCACCTGTCTGCGCACTGCAGTAGTAAGCCATTCCTTTGACTCTTTTGGAGTGGCCACTCAACACAAAAGCTGGTTCTATGGGGTCCTCAGATTCCAATAATTTGGCCAATTCCACAAATTCAATCTTTCCGTTGCTGTGACCTGTCACCAAGAACTCTGTTCCTTCGACGACCAAGATCTCCACGCACATCAATGTGGATTTGTACTGGACTTTACGCACGAGCTTGGCCTCTTCTCCGAGCTCGTAAACGAACAACTGAGTCAACAATCCAACCACAAAGTGCTTACCATCTGCGGTCCAGCGAACATGCTCACCTGGCTGTCCCAAGTGATCTCTTCCGCGGATCTTGAGAGCTCCAGACTTCTTTGCAGTCATCAAGTTCCACAACCTTACGGTGTTGTCTGTGGAGACAGAGATTGCTACTCTTCCTGAAGGATGGATGTCCAAATCGTTGATTCTGCCAGTGTGGCCCTTCAACGTTCCGAACATCTCCCAGTCTTTCGTACGCCAGATGATGATCTTACCGTCTTCAGAGCCCGACAAGAGCCATTTTCCAGATTTGTCATTGACTTCCTTCGAGTCACCTTCTTTAGAGAATCTTAGCGTAGTGACAGTACCCTGGTGACTCAACAAAGTACCAAGCTCTTTACGCTTCTGCAAGTCGTATATGCGAATGTGCTCATCGTTGGAGCCTGTGACCAAGTATCTTTTGGCGATGTCGATGGATTTGATAGATAATGCGTGGGCCTGGAAGTGAAAAATTGGGGTGAACACTGGCTCGGCATTCTCACGCATGATGAGCGACAAACACAACAAGTTGTGCTCGTACGAGCCCACCATTATGCGGAACTGGGTAGAAGACATGTTGTAGTGAATTTTAGCTCATCTCATCAGTCTGTATATAGATACAGGTATACTCTGGGGATCTTGGGTAATACGATATAGATAGAGCAATCGACAACTGTTGGGTCTACAGAATGCTTAGTGAGACGTCTCTCTTAAGACCAGTATTGTGGTAGCCAGTGCTTGTGTTCTTGGAATTATTTCATAATAAAAGAGTTTAAGAGTGGAGCACATAGTTACAGTACAAATATAGATCCGACTGGGCTGTTAGATGATAGACTATGATCAGATGCACTTGCTGGAATGGTCCATTGAAAGAGCAAATCATTGTGGGAGTTGTTAGATCACTACAAAGCGATAATATGAGTAAAGTATCAATTCCCGAATACTGTTTGCTCTATCTTTGATTGCCAAATGTTCCTCCCAACCACCTCAATCTCCTTGAAAACTTCATAAATCGGTTTCCTCTTTTTCAATCGCCATGATGATGTAGATCTATAAGTGTAGATATTGGAACTCGGAAATTCACGGCGCACAAAAACAAACCCATACTACATCCAGCCGCATCCACCTCCATTCTACTCTCCAGCTCAACGAAGAGAAGTGCCACGTTTCACAATACTACACTATCTTCAAGATACAGACTATTCATCAAATTAGAGCCCATACTCCACAATAATGGTGCAAAATCAAAAGACCCCACTGCATCATAACTCGACGCTATTCATTTCACCCCAGTTGATGCGCCGTCACGATGTGTTTATAACGCCGCCTAACCCTCAAAACAACCTATTCGAGACACCAGGTTCTCTGCTGTCTCTGTTTTACAATATCGAGAACGTCAGCGAGAACCTTCGAAACGAGCCTGCTGGCACAGAAGAACCCCTTTCACGCGCCGAGAAGCTTCGGCTATGGCGCCATGACGCGTTGATGCAACACCACTACACAACTGCTGAGTATATTGGCGATAAGATCTTGTCTCTTACGAACGATGCAAATGATGCCTTTTGGCTAGCACAGGTGCACTTCACTACTGGTAACTACTTGAGAGCAAAGCAGCTTCTTAGCAAACCAGAATACGAGCAGCTGCTCAGCTGTCGCTATCTCTGTGCATACTGCCTAATTAAACTCGAACGCTGGGACGATGCTCTAGATTTATTGGGTGAGAGCAATCCATTCAAAGAGCAGTACAAAATACGCAACAGTGACGGAGGCGTTCAATTGGAGGCATCCATGTGCTATCTCCGAGGATTGGTATATGCAAATCAGAATAACTACGAAAAGGCTAAAGAAGCCTATAAAGAGGCCGTGCAAGTGGATGTGAAGTGCTTCGAAGCATTTGATGAACTCACCCGCAATAATTACTTATCCCCGGAGGAACAGTGGGAATTTGTGGGCCAGTTGAATTATGCGGACGCCGATGACAACGATGAGCTCATCAAGCTTCTCTACACATCCAAGTTGAGCAAGTATACTCAGGTGGCTCGTTTTGAGGAGGCGGAGGCTATATTGACAGATGAATATCGTCTTGGCGAAAACAGCGACCTCCTTCTAAGCAGAGCAGACTACTTGTATGTTCAGTGCAGCTACGATGAGTGTTTGGCTGTCTGTGAGCGCATTTTGGAAGCAGATCCCTGCAGTTTGGCAGTCCTTCCAAACTACTTAAGCTGCCTTTACGAACTAGGTGGCCGGAATAAGTTATTTTTGAAGGCTCACCAACTTGCGGATTCACACCCCACACATGCAGTTACATGGCTGGCAATTGGAACCTATTATCTCTCCATTGACAAGATCTTGGACGCTCGCAAGTACTTCAGCAAGGCAACGTTGCTCAGTCCCAATGACGGCCAAGCCTGGATAGGATTTGCGCACACCTTTGCACTCGAGGGTGAGCATGAACAAGCGATCAGTGCATATGCATTTGCAGCTCGTCTTTTCCCTGGCACTCACCTTCCAAATATGTTCTTGGGCATGCAGCATTTGCAAATGAACAATGTAAATCTTGCAGAGGAGTATCTTCTGGCATCTTACCAAATTTGCAATACAGACCCGCTCTTGCTCAATGAGTTGGGAGTCATCAACTATCACAAGAACTCATTGCAGCGCTCTGAAGCGTATTTGCAAGAGGCTCTCGGTGCTGCCAAATACCTCAACTCGGACTCAAAAACGTGGATTTCGATTCACACCAATCTTGGCCATGTATATCGCAGAGGTAATCAACCACACAAGGCGCTTGACTGCTTCAACCAGGCGTTGAAATTGAGCCACAGAAATAACAGCAACATCCTTTCGGCAATGGGATTGGTGTACTTGAAGCTTCAAAACGACCACAAAGCTATAGACGTTCTTCATGATGCTTTGGCAATCTCGCCATCGGATCCAGTGGCATCTGATCTTTTGAAACGCGCCTTGGAGTCTAACAGGAACGACTCCTCGTTATTTTTGCTGGAAATGGACTCCAAGTTGCTGGACATCCACCTCACGAGATTGAGGCCACGGGAATTGAACCGCTCGCGGTCACAGCATCTCATGGACATCACCACTGCGAACAACAAGTTCACAACTCCATTAAGCAATAAAACGAAGTATCTCTTGGAACGGCCACGGAACCGTGCCAACAGCAATGGTACCGACGTCGCTGCGTTAGCTGAGGAACTCAAGCGCGGAGAGGAATCCAGTGATGAAGAGGTAATGGACATAGAAAGCGATTGAGTCTGTAATATACATGATTGTGTCATTGAGATCTGTAAGTCATAAGCTTGTCTCCTCAACAATGAAGATGCAAGGTCAAGGCTAAAGAGTGATATTTACGGAAAATATAAGACTCTGCAACTCCGAAAGACACCTGCACCATGCAGGGTCCATATTTAGGCCGCAGAGAAACCATCTAGCTGCGAAATACCACACCAGCAGAAGAAGCTATAACGATAGTTAGCATCTCAAAGTCTATAGCAAGAAACCAAATGATAATCTAAAATGCAGCAAAGTGAAGAGATGCTAAGAGAAAAAGACCAGCAGTAGTATCAGTGCATGAACATTTGACAGTCGTGAACGTAGCCCCGAAGTTAAGCAGCTGATCAGCCCCAGTAGAAGCACACTCATAATAAAGCTTCGCGCATGGATCTGTGCTAATCTGTTTTCAGACTTAAATTGTTCTCAGAGTTAGTCATATCTCACTGAGAAACGATATATATAGTCCCACGAAACTACCCCAATGAAATTTCAAACCTCAAAATTCGCACGCTCCTGTCTTGATCCGGACCTCGACATTGCATATCAATACCAAGCCACGCTTGGAATCGTTGACAGAAGCCCTTTGGTAATACACATCACGTGCACCATCAAACCCCATATCTCGAATACCGTCCTGCGCGCCAAACGCCTCGATTTAGACGAGACCAAAACAACGCCGTTGCCGGAATGCCAAACCTCCTGAGCTAGCCGACCACATTACCCCTCCACGCATCACTTAACATTCATCGCCGAACTTTCTCCATCTCAGCTTGAACAGCATCTTGATGAACACGCACAACCCAATAGCGATATCTGCCACCAAGGAGCTGCACATTCTCGACGTGACCTTCAACCAGGACCAGGGGTGCTTCTCCGTGGCTCACGAGAATGGGTTTCTCGTGTACAACACCAACCCGATCGATCTACGGGTGCGCCGTAACTTCCTGAACGGAGGCTCCGGAATCGGTCACATTTGCATGCTTCATCGTACGAACTACCTCGCCTTGGTGGGCGGAGGCAAGAACCCGAAGTTTCCTAACAATAAGGTCATCATATGGGACGATTTAAAGCGGAAGACGAGTCTTAGCTTGAGCTTCATGAGCCCCGTGCTCAACGTATTACTCTCCAGAATCCGTATCGTGGTGGTGCTACGTAACCAGGTTCTCGTGTACGAGTTCTCGGCTCCACCTAAGAAGTTCGCCACCTACGAGACCATCGATAACCACTTTGGTTTAGCTGACTTGTCTGTGCACACAGCCTCGCTGGTATACACCCCGGGCTCTCCAACTTCATCCATCAGGAGTGACAAGGATGCTCTGAGGTACCAGATCTTGGCGTTCCCAGGAAGAACTATGGGCCAAATCCAGTTGGTGGACGTATCACCCGAAGGACAGGAAAAGAATTCAGTTAGCATCATAAAAGCGCACAAGTCTCATATCAGATGCATTTCTCTCAACAGAACCGGCTCATTGGTGGCCTCAGCGAGTGAGACAGGCACTATCATAAGAGTACATTCCACCTACTCCACTGCACTTCTTTACGAGTTCAGAAGAGGTCTCGACCGCGCCATCATTACGTCTATGAAGTTCTCCCATGGCGACTCGAAGCTTGCCGTGCTCTCGGACAAGAACACTTTGCATGTTTTCAACATTGCACCTCTGACCGAGGCAGCAGGCTCTGATCCTTTTGAGGAATCACATACCAAGAAAACACCCACAAACCGCCAGCATGTACTCAAACGGCTCCTGTTGCCCATTCCCATTCCTACTTACTTCCAGTCCACCTGGTCCTTCTGCTCTGTCAACACAAACCAATACCACACGGATATAGACGGCTCCCCTGACAATTCCAATGACGTGGGAGTGATCGGCTGGTCAGGAAATGACAGCATTATCATCATATGGAAGCAGAAACGAATTTGGGAGAAATTTGTGATCGTGGAAAAGGCTCCCCCATCCGAACATAGCGGGTCTATGTCAAACTACGAAATAGTGCGTTCCAGCTGGAAGAGTCTAGATCTGGATTAAGTTAATCTACAATCTCACATAATATCGGAGCATACAACGCTTTCTCCTTCCGCACTGGCTCCCACTTGCGACCGTGGTAGTTGCGCACAAAGCGATTTGCACTAGCCTCGTTGGCAAACTTCACTAATGTCAAGTTCACTTGAGACGCAGCGTCCGCCACTATTTCCGTCACGGAAAGCTGGGGATTGTTCTGGTTCTCAAACTCGTAGTCCCAGAGCAAATTCGGCAACGTGTGCCTGGAAAGACCGAAAGGTAAGTTTTTCACGAGCACCAGACAATACCTGCTTGAAGTATTCATCAACGACAATAGAAGGGGGTAGATTGGGTCTTCGGTCGTTCCAATATACCGCGTTCTGTCCTTCGCAAGTTCATCCAAGCGATGTAGAATAGTTGACTTGTTTGTGGAACCTTCCAATTTTTCATTATCCGGAACATTAATGCTGTCGCCTCGTTCGAGGTGAGGTGAGGTCATACGCTTCAATTGACTCTCTGTGGGCGAAATAAATTCAAGATTCAAGTCGAATCCGTTTATGACTTTTCCTTTAGTTTCAAGCAAATAAATACACGCTTGATTGAAATTGGGGAATACCAAATTGTAAGAGCCCGTAAACAAAAGGTTGGCGGGATTTCTAGACTTAACTACTTCGAACTGCAAGCCTTTTCGGAGGCCATCGTGCAACGAGTAGTTTCTTTCTCTGTTTATAGGAAAGATGTTGTGGAGGTCTTTTCTGCCAACATATGCATTCTTGCAGGAAAAGCGAAGTATGTTGGAGTAGCTGTCACTTGGGTATTGTGCTTTGACATCTTCAACCGCGCTTTCCATGGGTTTCTGTTCCCACTGTCTTTCTAAAAGGTCATCTAGAACTGACTTGTGGACTTCTTCACCCAGTTCGTAAAGTACTTTGGACACTTTGGGCACTTTTGTGGCGATTTCGGGAATGGTTTTCTTGTATAGAAGGTTTAGAAGGCGGTCCGAAGCGCCTTTAGAAAGAGGTGCCATTACTCAAGAATAGAGATCGCGAAAATTGTGGAGTGTCTAATGTAGTAGCAGATGATAGTATCTGGGTGCAAGAAAATAAGGGCCAACACAAGCTTGCTGCTCTCAACATAATATGAGCAAGTGCTTCGACCTTGACTGTCAACCTCCATTCGTCTATTACCATGCTTGTAGATCCTCGATATCGATGTATCGTCTGTGTTCGGTGTTATCGGTAGCGAAAACAAAAACCTTTTTCAGAGAAGAACGCCTCGAGCTACCTGTATCGGAAGTGAAAGCTTTTCAAGCCATCAATTCACATTTCATGCTCAAATACCATAATCGGCAGTTGCAACTATCCATTGTCCTGTACATAACCAGAGCCGCCTTCGTTTATCAAAAACCAGAACCTACACACCAAACGCTCCGTGTTTCTGCAGCGTCGTTGGTGCCTACATCTCGAGGTTTCTGAAAGACATTCTTTTCCCATCTGCCAACCGAATCTTGTACATAGATGCCGTCCGAAACTATTTGGTCCAACGCGTCGAACCAGCTGAGTCCCCCGCTGATGTCGAACTTCCGCTCCGTTCTAGATCAGGTTGATCCCGACGTGGCTAAGATCTTGGGATCAGGCTCGTCGGAGAGACGCTTCTCTTTCAAGGACAACGGCGAGATTGAGAGCAGTCTCTTTGACTTCAAAAGCAGCTTGGCTCAGGTTTCTTACGCGGCCAGTACAGGTGGCCCCCACGCTCCAGTACAGGCCAAACCTCAGCCTTTGCACCTTGGAACAGCCTCCATCTCGGGGGGTATCACTTCCAGACATCCTCCTCAAGATAGCTTTTTGAGTAAGTTCTCTTCTGTGGCTGACGCCACAAGGGACATCGAGTTGTCTACTACTTTCGGTAGCTTGGCATTGGACGGATCAAGGAGAGCCAGCTTTACCAGTGAACAGGGAGTCAAGAATATCAATGGCCCTATCAGAACATCCCCACACGGTTCTATGAACGAGAACTTGAACATGCCTGCTCCACGCACCTCCAGACACCAGTCGATAAGCGAGAAGATTGACAACTACAACAACAACTCTCCCATCCAGGGGTCGGCTGTGTTATCTATTTCGTCGGATTTGAACCTGACTGGTAATCCTACCCCTGACCAAGTAAAAGTGGCCGGTGGACTTCAGAGCTTCTGGAACCCAGCAACAGCCACTGCTTTCACACCCAACCAGACCTACAACTACTTCCTTGAGAACCCCACGTTTCCTAATGGTGCCCCATTTCCAGTGTACAACAGAAACGGACCTCCTGCTCCTATGCTCAGCCCTCCTCCATTCATGATGGGAAACCCTCAGTTTATGGATGGCATGTATGGATTTGCAGGCTATCCAGCTGGTCCCGAAGGGGCTCCTGAACCAGTCGCCGAGAATGACGCAGAAAAGAGAGACGACTCAGGTTCAAAGCTGCCTCACAAAGCAGGAATCCCAGGAATTGGGTTGATGAATCGCCAAGTTCACCCTACAGCAGCAGGCTATGTGTTCAATCCTTTCAATCCCTACAATATGTACA
Source organism: Danielia oregonensis (assembly GCA_003707785.3). Taxonomy (NCBI): domain Eukaryota; kingdom Fungi; phylum Ascomycota; class Pichiomycetes; order Serinales; family Metschnikowiaceae; genus Danielia; species Danielia oregonensis. The sequence goes on from PPLJ03000007.1 coordinate 24,561, forward strand.
CCCCTCCCCCGGTGTCTCCACCAGTGTCTACCGACGCTAAAGTGGATGGAGTGCAAACACAGACACAACCTCCAGCACCGCAGACTCAACCATTTAAAGGCATGGCTCCGGCCCCTGTCGAACCACGTGCTCAGAATTCACATTCTCCTCAAGGCAACAACACGCCCCCTGTTCACGGCAAAAGAAACAAAGCGAGAGGACCAAATGGTGCAGGAGGCAAGGGTGGCCACCATATTTATCGCTCTCCATTGTTGGAGGAGGTGCGTTCGAACACAAAAGGACAAGAATACTACTTGAAGGACATTTATGGGCATGCTATTGAATTTACAAAAGATCAGCACGGTTCAAGGTTTATCCAACAGAAGTTACCTGAGGCAAGTGAAGAGGAGAAGGAGGTGATTTTCAACGAGATCAGAGACATTTCCTACGAGTTGATGACCGATGTCTTCGGCAACTACGTAATTCAGAAGTTCTTCGAGCACGGTTCTACTGTACAAAAAGAAGTATTGTTGGAGTGCATGACTGGCAATATCTACGAATTGTCCTTGCAGATGTATGGATGCAGAGTAGTGCAAAGAGCGTTGGAGTCTCTTTCGTTGAAGGGCCAAATCCAGATTGTGGACGAGTTGAAGGAGTACGTTTTAATCTGTGCAAAAGACCAGAACGGTAATCATGTCATCCAGAAATCGATTGAAAGAATTCCTTTCCAGAGAATAAGATTTGTCTTGGACAGCTTGGGTAACCACATCTACCATTTGTCGACACATCCTTATGGATGTAGAGTAATCCAAAGATTGTTGGAATACTCTGAAATCGAAGATCAGAAGCAGATTTTGGCTGAGTTGAACAGATTCATCTTCTACTTGATTCAAGACCAGTACGGAAACTATGTTATTCAACACATTTTGGAACGCGGCAAAATGCAAGACAGAGAAGAAGTTCTCAAAGTGGCTTTGGGGTCTGTGGTGAACTTTTCCAAGCACAAATTCGCTTCGAATGTCATTGAGAAGTGTATCAAGCACGGAACGGTAGAACAGAGACGCAGGATCTTGCATGAGGTAATGAGTGGAAATGAGGACTTGCTGAAGGAGTCAGTGGACGATGACTCTCCTTTGGCATTAATGATGAAAGACCAGTACGCGAACTACGTGATCCAGAAGTTGGTTGAAGGTTTTGATGCAAGGAGCCAAGAGAAGAAGAATTTGGTGGTGAAGTTGAGACAATACTTGAAGCAGATCTCCATGAGAAATAACTACGGCAAGCACTTGGCCTCCGTGGAAAAGATGATCGTTGTCGCAGAGACTGCGTTGGTCGAGGCGGACCAGAGGTGAAATGTTGTACATAAGCGAGACAAACGCTACCCTGTAAAAAGATGTTCATTGAGCCCTGCCGTCACGCCTGACCTTAACGATGACAAGTGGAAATAATATGTGTAAATATGTGTAAATAAAAACTGATATCGAGAGCTACAGGCAATTTCGAAATTTTACATTAATTCTATTCATTCTCGTAACTTATGATATTTGACGCCTCTCAGAGCTCAACGAGATGGAAAGCGTCCACGATGCCTGCCATAATGCTCCATTCTGCATTATCGGTATCTGTCATTTGGATTTTGTAAAGAGATCTGATTCTGGAACTTTCTAAACCGTACGTCTTTTTCCCTTTGTCAAACAAAAGATAGTCATACAACGCAATGTGCTTGAGAAGGTCGACTTCTCTCCACTTCAAAAGGTCTTCTTTCGAAATCTTGGTGAACAGATATGATGGTGCATTCTTGAGCTTTATCGACAACTTGGCGTCGGCATTTTGTGATTGTGTACTTTCTTCGTTGTCCGAGCTTGCGATGGAGGATGCATTCAGATTGATTAACGAGTCAGGAGCTTCGGATAAGTTGAAGCATTTCCGGACCTGACTTAAGGACAAGAGCGACGAATAGCTATCGTGGAGGCCTTGCATGTTCGATGCAGTGTTGGGGAAGCTATTCATGCGAGCTAAGTTCTCGTTCAAGTGAGACAAGTTCGAGCCAATGGAACCGCCAGGGTGCTTCATGGAGAAAGTCTTCTTTCTCTTGAGATTGTCACTGACAATCATTTCAGATAACGCCAAGACCACAGCATCTGCCAACACTAAGGTTAGCGTGGTTGAGATGGTGGGGGCTGGAAGCCCATGGATGGTGTTTTCGTTCAAGTGCTCGGGAAGCTCCGCATACAACAAAGATTTTACTTGGGGATGTTCGGAGAGCTTGGAAACCTTCGTGCACGTTAGCAAGACAATGGGAATATTGGTGGAGATGTGGGGAAGTAGCTCGAGGAGCTCCGGGGTATTTCCGCTGGCTGTGAAAAGAAGCAAGCAGTCTCTTTCGTGAAGTAAGCCGAGGTCACCGTGGAGGGCTTCAGAGGGATGCAAGATGTCCGAGTTGATGGACAATGACTTCAAAGTAGCCACCACCTTAGTTGCAATCTTGTAGGACTTACCTATGCCGCAAGCCACCACTTTTCCGCCTTTGAGGTTGGTCTCGTAGAAAATCTTCAACGAGTTCGCCAAATTGACCCGAGAGTAGAGGTCATTCTGGTACTGGTTCGAAAGGTTCTGAACGGCTTCACTCTCGTGAGCCAACGTGGTTGTCACGGACAGCAATGCCGTCAACGTGATTTTCTGGTAGTCGGAGACGCTCATGGTTCGGGGCTATGGAAGAAGTAAAAGCACACACTAATAAGATCAGCGACGCAAGCACTCAGTTTATATGCGAAAGGCGATACGTTGGACACGGAGACAAGCAATATTTGCCGTCTGGGCGAAGTGTGTGTGTGCAGCTGCAAACAATGACCGTTTCAAGAAACTGTCAAACGTGCGAAGAAAATATTTGAGGTCCGGGATAGATGCCGCGCAGAAGTGGGCACCCGGGCGTATTAAATGAGAGGCCTGAAAGAAGGAAGATCAAGGATTAGTAATTCCTATCGTTATGTCCGCTTCGGTTCCTTGCAGCGTTAGTATACTGCTTTCAAATTTCTTTTTTCTGCGCGTGCATCAACCAAGCGGCTCTGCTAATTGCTCATTAGCATGCAATAATTTGTGATCAATCCCGCACCACAGATGCGGAATATCTTTGTTGCACTTCCAGATAGTGGGGAGTATTGCATACAATCGATTGTTTGAATTCACGTGTACGAGTTGAACTCGAGTCGAGAATACAACTTCTTGTCTGTCTTGGTGATGTACTCGTACTTGGAGGCCGTTGCGTTGATTGGCGCTGCGGCTGCACTAGGTTGAAGTTGCTCTAGAAATGACTGCGTCATGTTGGAGGAAGTGACGTCAGGGTTCGCCGTATCGGTGATATGCGTCTCTTGCTCTTCTTGTAAATTGTGATGGGCCTGTTCCGTTTTGCCTCTCAACGTCTGTATTTGCCTGACACGGTGTACCCAGTTGGTGGTGTATTCCCCGTGGTTGGAGTTGTGCCATACATGGGCAAAACGGTCTGACATGATGACAACATTGCGAACAAAGACTGGTAATTGCTCTGCTGAAATAAGCTTGAAGTGCGTGGTGGAGAATATACCAGGCACCCCACTGCGCCGATACGTTTTAACCTTGTAGAATTTGCCGTCTTGCGCCCCCGCTACGCTTTTGGTAAGCGTATGTGGGGAGACAACGATATTCAAAAAGTTGAATTGCGACTTGATGATGTTGAAGTTGAAGGGGAGGCCCGACTCGTCGAAGTACACATTGACATGGTTGTTGCCGATGTGCCTTTTCTTCAACGAATAATATTTATCGTTCGCCATGTTGGGCATGATTGTAGTGGTGTGAAATATCAATTGCAACGTCTGGTCGCCCCAATAATATGCATACTCACCATCTGTTCCGTTCTCCTTGTCCAACCCACCAACATAAATGGATTCACAATCTTTCAAACTTATCAATTGACCAACACCATCGAGGAAGCTTTGGTATTCCCTGGATCCTACCGAATTAGCCAAGATCTCCACCTCTTCCTTCTGGTTTGGCCCGATGTAAATCATTCCGGCCTTGTGATATGACATCACAGGAATACGGTCAAGTGTGTTGATTGCTCTTTCAGTAGCAGCATCGTCAAAAAGTGGCAATGGTTTGGAATTATTGTCCATGTCCAAATGGTTACAAAACTGAAGCAACATATAGCCGTTAAGGGCGATGGTCTTTGAGCCATCTGGCTCAGTAGATATGGGTAGCATTGCTGGATCAATCAGGACATTAAATACCGATACTCCCATGGGCCTTCTTATGATGAATGTCGAGTTTCCAGTAACAGTGTCCGTTTCTATGCAGAGAATGGTATATCCAATAATCCATCGGTTCAGCACAGTTCGTTGAGGATCTAGACCTCTACGAGGGGCCACTATCATTTTCAATGGAAGATCACTGTAGGTGAAGTGAGAAATCAGATCCATGAACGCAATGGTGGGGTCATCTAATTCGTCTGAATCATTCGAACGAGACAAGATCACGTTTTTTATTAGATATCCGCTTACTTGTCTCCTTTCATTGACATCAATCTTCAAAAACCACCGTAAGATCACCAGAAATGACACGATAAGTAAATACTCATTCAATATCGGTGTGATTGTAGTGGCCTTAGTAGAAGCCTTCTTGTCGACCTCAGCGTCAACACCATGACTTTGCAACAAATTCTTGTCATCTTGATGCGTCGCTTTGGATACACGCGACTTCAGGTCTCCGGCGTATTGGATGTACTTGAAACAAATTGCAAAGACTCTCTTGAACTCATCCATCGTGAAATTCGTTGTCAAGAGAGGCAAGTCGATCAAGGACATCAAAAACTCTAGAGTTGGAGTGCTTGCAAATGCACTTGTCACACCTGTTTGCAACCTTGTTAAAATTGCACTCAAATATTTTTTGATGGATAACGGTATCTCGTAGCAGCAGATGTTCAAGATGTGAATACACGGGACGGCTGTCTTCTCCCACGATCCCAACCCGTAGAGCAATGCACTCACTATCTGATCTTCTTCAGCTTTTTTGAATAGATCATGGTATCCAAGCAAAGAGGAAAGAGTCCGGATAAATACTACCTGCAAGTCCGCTTTGGTCACATTAGTGTTCACAGGAAATGCAAGAGAACGAGGCAAATTGAGCATCAACTGGTCGCAAACGACACGTTGAAGGCGAAGAATCAGTGTGGTCTGATTTTCAAACAACCTCATGTTGCACAATTGAGGACAGAAATGAGCCCACACAAATGAGTAGAGTTCCCAGTTCATATAATCTTCAAGGATGCTGATAGCAACGTAGATCCAGCTCGAAATATCTAACGCTACTCCACCGGTAGAGCCGACAACGAGCTTCGCGCTGTTAGGATCAAAGAGTTTCAATTCTCTGCTGGGTAATTCAAAGTATTCAACCGGCAAGTAGGAAAGATCCTCGGGATATGTCCATAAGTGGTCCTCATTGGCCACGTACTCGGCATCAAGGGTACAACGCCTGAAAGCAGTAGCAAGTCCCTCCAGATCTCTTATCTTTGTGAAGTAAACATAGCCTTCAGCAGTCAGACGGATGCGGATTAAGCCTCTAAGTAAGATAACCAGAACCTCGGTGAAGTCTCCCCTGATCGAGAACAGAAGCATTTCAATAATAAAGTTATAACAACCAATAGACTTGGCTGCATCCTTAGTCGAGAAGACGATAAAAGCTTTGGTGATGGCTTTCGCAAGCGTAGAAAGGTATTTGGCAATTGAAGTCTTGCTCGTGTTATCGTAGCTGAACTCTGAAGTGATAGACGGTTGTTTAGATGCGTGTGGCATTGACCCGAAAGAACTGAGAGACACGATACTCTTGATCCTTTCTACTTTTGGCTTGAGCTGAAAAATTGGACCAAACACTTCTAGCACACCCTGGAAGAAGGCTGGCGAAGATGTCAGTAAGAAACCAAAAAGGAAGCCATTCATCAAGTAATCCACCACTTCGGGATCTTTTTCAAAGAAGGACTTGCGAAGCACTTCCAACACAATATCTTTGCTGACGGCGTAATCGTCAAAAATGGTGAGCGAAACGTCATATCCATTTTTGATGGTCTTCAAGGTATTGATTCGTTGTTGAGAAGATAGATCATCAATGTTGTAGTAAAAGCAGTCAAGGAGACTACGACAATTTTCTTTCCAGAGAGGATTGAGCAAGGAACATAGTTTTCCTTGCGTGTAATACTGGAGGATAAACTCCACAACGTCTTCTGGAATGTACTGTGGATGCTTTAGGAATAACTCAACTAGTCTTTCTTCGGGCGCCATTAATTCGTTGGAATTGTGTCTTTCGAATAAAGACGTGCAAATAGATGTCCAGTAACTTTTGTCCTGAGTAGATGGAAGCTTGAACTTCGCAAGAACTTGAAATATGGATGTCGTGGAGGAGTACCATACTTGTAGAGGGAAAAGAACCGAGAATTTCGTGTCTGAACTGTAAGTTTCAAGGTAGTCGTTTTGATTGAACAAGCGGTCAATCATTCGTAGGAGGCCGGTATTGAGAATAGCGATATCGAACGCCAAACAGTTCATGATGGCTTCAATTGCGAAGTCGTAAGCATAATCAAGTTCACTGATTGTGTGATTGGTAGCAGTGTAGACAAACAATTTCTCTATCATTGACATTGCACCTAGACTTGTGGCGATGCAGTTCAATTGACCTCTTGCCTTCGCTTTGCTCAAAATAAAGGCTAAGTCTGTGCTTTGATACTGCTGTAGGTTGGAGTTCTGAAGCAGTTCACATAATTTTGTAAGAACGAGAAACGAAGATTCGAAACAAATATGCTTCAAAATATCCCAAACGAGAGCATCCTGATCCCCTGAGTTGGTGCTGACACAGCAGAGTAATTCTATCACGGGTCCCAAAACAGCGGGAGGCATGTGTCCGAAAACAACCACCACCTTGAAGAACTCCACAAAGCTCGATGAAAGAGCCTGATTATCCACGGAGACGGCAGTGCTGACCGCAAATTGGATTATTGAAGTCACATACAGCTCGTCTAGAAGGCCGAAGTTGAACTTGAAGCAGTTGGACAAATACAGTGTCAATTTAAGCAAGTTTTGGTTTGCCTTATCGTCACTTTCGGAGGAGTCTTTTGCAGTTTTGCCCAAAACATAGAAGCACGCAAGAACGAAATCTCCCCAACTCTGGTCTTGGTCATAGATGTAGAGATCATGGATTGCCCTGCCGTCATTTGTCAATGTGCGCAAAGCTTTGAGGAACAAGTCAAACTCCGTATCCAAGCGAGTTTCGCTGACCAGGCAATAGCGGGTGATATCCTTGAAAAACATGAGCTTGTTGCTGACTGCCTCCTCATCGTGCTTTATACACTGTATCATGAGTTTTAGGGCTACTCTTCGAGTCGAAGATTGTACTCTATGATCGCACATATCTCTCGCAAGATACCACACTTCGGGGATGGAGGAAATGGAGTACCTCTCAAGCGCCTCAGTGATCTCAGCAGCAGCAGAAGCTCGCGATGGGAGAGTTCCGTGCTGAAGTTGCAGCAATAGCTTTTGCATATCTGGGCCTCCTCCCACAACCTGGGCGTTGATCACCACAGGCACACCTCCAGTAGCCGGCTTTAGGGATTTCGTCAAGGATTTGAACACTCCACCGAGCCCCGTAGGACGCAGAGACGGGTGTTTAGACATGGTGGAGATTTAACTTTCCATCGCGACCCCAGATTGATATATACACTCGATACGCAGGTTGAGAAAATGACAGGATCTCTGCCTTCTGTCGGACCACGCCTTGTTAATATGGTCTGCCTGATAAAGGTTTCCCGTTACAAAACGAAGGTACGATGCAAAGCGTTTCAACGTATGTAAATGATATTCTATGTATTTGAGTCTAGGTTATGCAAGGAAGCGAGTGAGACCAGCTTTAACACCAAAGCTTGAAAATGCGGTAGTAGAGAGGCTTGGAGTTCAAGAATGCTCTTTCTTGTCTGATCTGTTCCTTCAAAAGCTCGAGGTCGGCCTCTCTACGACCAGTGTCGAGGTCAAGTTTGTTGGCGGGAATCTGGAAAATCCAGTTGCTCTTCCATACTTTGTGTCCAATGTAGAACACGATCAAGATGACACCTCCCAAATATGACATGAAGAAGTCCTCGGCGTTGGGCTGTCCTCCAATTGGGTACAAGGCAATCCAGAACTGGGCAATCAAAACTAAGATGAAAATAAATCCACCAATGTACGATCCAACGACTCCGGTTTGCGAGACAAACGTTAATTCGTCAGTACCTCTACCTTGTGCCTTCAACCCTCTGCGGAAACGAATATGGGCCCAGTTGATGCTGATCCACAGCGCAATGGAACTCAATGCACAGATACTCAACAACCAATCGAACACTTGCGCTTCTTTCCCGCTTGCGGCAATGAATGACAAGAGAGCAAACACATTGCTGATAACAATGGCTACCAAAGGACGTCCAGCACGATCAACATAGGCGCAGATCTTGGGCGCTAAGCCCTGCTCAGCCAACGAGGTCAACGTACGAGAAGAAGCGTACACAGAAGTAGAAGCCACAGAAATCACAGAGATCAAAATGACTGCGTTCATAACATGAGGCAAACCCTTGATGCCACCCAGCTCAATAGCGATGACGAAAGGAGAAGCGGTAACATCGACACTGGAAGCACCCAACAAGCGTGGCGAGTCGTATGGAACCAAGAAGCAGATCAATGTAAGAGAAACCAAGTAGAACATCAAGATTCTCCAGAAAACCTGTTTGATAGCACGAGGCAATGCCTTTCTTGGGTTTTCGGATTCAGCAGCAGCCAAACCCACAAGCTCGACACCAGCATAAGCGAAAGCAGCGGTGATAAAGACGGAGACCACTCCTTTAAAGCCGTTGGCAAATGCGCCCGGATTGTGCCAGTACTCTGCACCGTGACTTGGCTCGTTTCCTCCGCCAGCAGCCAAAACAATACTGACGATGATGAAACCAATCACTGCGATGACCTTAATAGAGGAGAAGAGGAATTCGGCCTCTCCGTAAGCTCTAACACCAAACATGTTGATTGAGCAGACAACCACATAGAAAATGCACACCCACACGTCAGCGTTGATGTTACTGTTCCAGAATTGCATGGTGATAGAAGAACTCACGAGCTCCAAAGGGAGCAAAACCAAGAACTGGATGAAGTAATTCCATGCCACTGAGAAACCAACAGAGGGGTCGATGAATCTTGAAGCATAAAGGTTGAAACCACCACTCACAGGATAAGCGACAGAGAGCTCTCCCAAACTCTGCATCGTTGTGAAGATACCAAACCCGGTAAGAGACCAAGCGATCAAAATACCAGCTGGACCACCAGTACTCAAGGCAGAGCCAGAACCAACAAATAAAGCAGAACCAATGGATGAGCCAATGGCAATCATAGTGATGTTTCTGCTCTTCAACTTGCGCTGCAAGGGAGACTTGGAAGTCAAAAGATTGGCTCTTTCAATGTCGCTGATGTCAGAGACATCTCCTTCCCAGTCATCGCTATCAACTGAAGCTCTTTTGAAAGAATCTTTGAAGTTTTGCCATTTTCCCGATGTCTCGGTTCCATATGGCGAACTCTGCTCCTCGGAGCCCTTCTCCGTTAGCGATAGCGTCGTTGTTTGGTCCATGGGTATGTAGAAGAAATGTGTAGACACGACTTATATATGATTGCAAAAAAAAAAAGAAACGGCATTTCGCAGCCACTTAGTCATCGCACCCGTAAATGGTCCTGTTTGAGCAATTTTACTTCGAAATCTACAATTATGTCGTTTTCCAAATCGCTCTCTCCCACCCTACGATTTCAAAACTTGAAAACTAGGTACTACAATGAACTGGAACGAGGTGATGTTTATGCGGCGATTCAGCGTAAAACGCCCGAAGGAATTGTATACAGGACAAAACACCCTGTGCATGGAATTGCAGGTACACCAAGTGTTGTTCGATTAAGGCAAGGAACACTACATCGAATATTTTCCGATATGCATTTGTTGATAATCGATATCAAGCTGAAATAAACAAACCTCTCTAATCCTGCCCATCCATTAAGGGCCATTCTAACCATAAATTAAATCCACCACGAAGCAAAACCACCCTCCCCATGTTGCATTCTGCAACATCTTTCTAAGCCAGTGTGGGCGAACGTTCAAGAAAACGTTACCACAATTGTAACCCTCACTCTCCACGCCAATTCCCCATTTGATGTTCTGGCGCACATTGCAACCCAGCCAGAAGTTCCACCATTTGTTTCTCTCGCAGGGAATGAGGCGCAATAAGTTCTTCTTGAGCGGCCCGCGTGGACCGTCGATGTACTTATAACCTCCAACCAACGAGTGACGTTGTCTCGAGTCCTTGCTCTTGAGCTGTCTGTCGCCCCAGTGCCCACTGAATGTCAACCAGTCACCGTAAGCTACCTCACGGCCAACATGCTTTGAGTTGGTGTTCTTTTCAGTAGGGTAGACGAACTTGCCGTCATATGAATAACCCAAGTAGTTTCTGGTTGGGTTCCACAACGGTCCACGGTCGGTGAAGTCGCACAAAATCTGGTAGGGCAAATCATGTGGGTGAGTGCCTACCGAGACGTAGTTCGCATGCGTTCCTCTCGCCGAGAAGATGATTGGGTGTTTCGTATCCAACTCATACTTCTCCAAATGCTTATAGTAGTACGCACCACCACCGCCGTGCGCCGACATCCATACAATGACCGGCTCACCATTGTAGAAACGAACTAACGAGTGTTCCCAGTCACCGACATGGTTTCCGTAAGGCCCGGAACCCATGACGAAAGGTCCCAAGTTGAAGGAGTAGAAGTAAAACCAGAATGCGTCCACCCAGCCGTTTCCTTTATCAACTACGATAAGCGTAGCAGGGGCGTCCTTAATTTCTCCATTCACAAGCGAAGGTTTGTTCTTGACTCCGGTGATCCAATAAGGGTCCTTATCAAAGTCCTCATTTGAAGTCATGTATATGTGGGAGTCTTTGGGCAACTTACCCAACATCGTAATATTGAGCTTGTGGGTCCCGTTTAACGCAGTTCCGTTGCCGTAGGTGGCATGGAAGTGCTCGGCAAACTCCTTCACGTCGTAAGGCCAGTACCGCTCTTCTGAGTACAAATGCACATAGGGGGCATAGTCAATGACGTACTGTGGAATCTCACCGTTCTGTAGCGTTCTCTGGTGTGCCTTTGGCATCTTCAACACCGGAGGGTAGTTCTTGAGCGAAGGCGACTTTAATACATTCTCTATCTCCACATTGTCCTGTGATATGGCATCGAAGAGAAAGCTCTGGTCCATTTCCCATTTGGGGAGGGCCGATCCAAGAGCCGCCGCTACTAGGAAAGGCGCAAATAACATGGATCAGAAAGAATGTGGTAGCGATATTAATAATATATACGTCACTTCCGGAGAGCAAGTCATGCTGATTGTGTGCAGTACAAATAACCGATTGTCCCCGTACTAAACATAGGAGTGGTACGCCACATAATATAGGGGTTTTGGAGTGCAGAGCAAAGTGAGCAGACTGGAGAGAAGGAAGCGAGTAAAGAGAGTGACCCAATACCAGTGTAAATTGAAATTCAGCCTTACGAAGTGGAGTTCACAAAGAAGCGACAATGTCGAAGCGACAAGTTCATTACTAGTCTAGAATGCATCCGAATATGCCATGTATGTATTTCACCGATCTCAGGTGGTCGTGGTCGTACACTCGTAGCAGTACTCCAGGATATCACGTGACTCGGATTAGAAGACAAACACCTGGTCGCCCAACTTGGACACAGGCTTGGCCTTGGCGAATCCCAAAGTCTGCGAGGCCTTCTTGATGGCAGAAACCATAGGTGGAGGACCACAGATCAACAAGTTGGTGTCCTCGTGGTGCTTAGGCAAGTGGGTGTCCATGATCTCGGGCGTGATGAAACCAACGGAGCCGGTCCACCCCTCAGGAGGGTTGTTCAACACGTAGTGGATGAAGAACTGGTCCGGGTGCTTCTCCTTCAAGGCATCCAACTCAGCCAGCAACAAGATGTCGTTAGCACCGACGTTGGCGTACACCAAGTGGAGCTTGGTCTTGTCGTTAGGGTTGTCCAAGATGTGGGTCAAAACCTGGTACATAGGAGCAATACCAGTACCACCAGCCACCATACCGAAACTCTTGACCATGTTGGGGGTGTAGGTGAAGAAACCCTTAGGGCCTCTCACGTCGATGTGCTCACCAATCTTCTTGGACTCCACGTATCTGGAGATGTTACCCATGTCGTAAGTCTTAATCAACAAGTCGAATGAGCCCAACTGCTCGTCGTTGGAGATTGGAGTGTATGATCTGACAACCTCCTTACCGTCAATGACAGCGGAGATAGAGATGTGCTGACCAATGGGCAAGCCCAATCTGTCGGTCGACTTAGGCAAACCGAACTTGTAGACACACGAGTTGTGGGAAACTCTGGTCTTAGCGATCAATGGGAACTTTCTGTAATCGGTAGGATGCAACACAGGAGTCTTCTTCTTGGACTGCTGGAAGAAGTAGAGCGCCACAAATGAAGAGATCACCGTGGAGATCGTCGCAAGGATCACCAATGGGTTGGGTTCGGAGTCAGCCATGTTTGAAATGAAGAGTTATACAAGACAGAACGGGAAAAATTCACACCCATATATATGTTTAGTGCGCGAAAACGCACTTGAAAAGGGCAAATTTTACCCGGACTCGGTCGATCGGCCCAGAAACGGCTATTGGATCCAGATACAACTTCGGAATCGTGAAGTTCCGTCGATGTACTGGGAAGACTGAACGGTACCTAGATCTCTACGATGATGCAAGGTTGATTATTGTTGGGTTATGGTGTACGGGTCGTACAATGATTTTCTGGCATTACCCAGGAAATGCGCATAAGCACGCCGAATCGGAAACACAATATCTGTCATATGATATTTTGCAATTCTTTTGGAGATAATATATAATTGTGTTTATGAAAAAGAGTCAAATGAAGATCGTCGTTGTTTCACGATATGTATCAAGAGAGGCCTACAGTATTTTCTTGTTACATCTATTACTGCAAATTTAGTAAAGCCGTCTGCATTATATAGTGGGTGCTACTCTACTCTTCCTCTTCTTCGTCGTCGCCTGCGCTCTTCACATTCCATTGTCCGCTGATGTCCCACCTCAGACCCTTTGCATTGATGCTCACGTACTTCACGAACTTCAAAACAGAAGGGTCTCTCAACATGAGACACAACGTGTTCCACTGGCACTGGCTGCTGAAAAGAACACTGTCGTCCTGGTCGCCAGCCTTGTATATGGCAGGATCATCGTCTTCGAATTCCTCGTCGGAATCGTTGTTAAGGGCCATGCACAACTCGTACCCACCAAACTCACCAGACTCCCAGTTCTTGGGGTTCACTGCAGTTGGAGTAAGGTTGAGCGTGGCTTCCAAGAGTACGTTCAACTCACCACTGCGTGCCAACTTCTTGTCTGTGGTCGTCGCCAATATGAAATCCTGGCCCGGCCGGAACTTGCGAGCTAAGATTTGGTCGCTTGTGGGAATCAACCCCGTCACAATGACGAGCCACTTACGGAATGCTATCGATTTCATGAAACTCATGATATCTAGGATCTTCTTCTCTGAGTCTTGCGTGCTAATTTCCTTTGCAAGCTGGAAGTTAGGAAGCTCTTGCGATCCCGTGTGATTGATGTCCTTGATGGAGGCTTCATTGAGATCAAAGCTGGTCTTTCCATCGATGTACATGAACCTTTGCTTATGAGGTGGAACCGCAGTTTTCCATGGAAACTGCACCTCTTTTGCGGTCTGGGGAGTTTTGCTCTCCAATTCCGTCTTGCGTAGCGTCTCCTGGAGTGCGTCAGCATACTCGGGAAGTAAAATGTCCTTAATCTCAACCACAGATTCTTCCAAGAAAGACTCATTCAATTTCTTGAGTGCAGCCGCCGTTAAGTACGAAGGGTTGAGAAATCTGGCCAAGTATTCCACATCTCCATCACTGAGACCGTCCAAGTTTTCATATTTCTTGAGTTCTTCTATAGCAAAGTCGTTTCGAACTGGCTTAGGAAAGTCAAATTCCTGCAACTCTTTACTCTGCAACTGCTGCAACGTACTCTTTGCTTCAGTCTCTTCCTGCTCACCCTGTATGAAGCCCTCTTCACCTGGTTGCGGGATATGGAACCAACCTTGAATCGATAATCTTTGCTTGTCTACACGAACCTCCTCGACATCGTGGAAGGACAAGCCGGGCTGAACGGTGAATAGAGCGATTTGGTTGAATTGTGGGACAAGCTTGGTCTCGAAGTCTGTCTCCGGAACGTTGGGGACCACCGCTGGAAACAATCTCAATGCTCCTCCATAGTGTGGTTTCCATGTCGAATCAGGGTCCGGCATGTACAAGATGAAACTGACTCTTCTGGAACCAATGACGTCGTCATGTGTCAAGAGATGGCACCCCTTCGTGTACGTGTTGATGGACATGTCTGTTTTCGATCCACTCAACTTTCCACATCCTGTGATGGTGGACACAAAGTCTCTGAACTCCTCGGAGTAAATAGCTGCTCTCAACTTAAATAGAGAGGGTAACCGGGACAAGTCGTTCCAATCGAGACCCGAGAGGTTGGCCAAGTCTCCAGATTGGTACACCTTGTAGATATCCGTCTCCTTCTTGGTGAAGGCAATCTCCAGCAAAACCTCGGCACGCACACTCCTCAAGAGACTATCGTCAACAAGATCCAAGATCGTGCCCCATCTGTACGGTTGACTAGCAGCAATATCTTGTTTGAGTTCATCTTGGAAAGACGGATCAAATACCTTCTCGCTAAAAAATCCTTTGATTTCGGAGTTGGAAAAGTTGGTGTTGAGCTTTTTACTCTCAGCGGCACCTTCTTCAGCTGGCCTTTTAGAAGGAGGCATGGCTATTTTGATAGAGCATCGCTCAACCCATCACTCCACCTTTAATTATGATTTATATGCAGTACATACACATAATTGTTTTAGAGAGTTCTTGTGTCGAAGATAGAAGCGCTTCAATGAGAAGCGGTTAGAATAGACTCATAGAAGGGTCCACCTGGTTTCTAGTGCTGTCCCCCAGTATTGGCGCGGATCACGAGACAATGACTAATTTCGCACGTGACGCAGCGATACAGGGCCGGAGGTTGACTCATTGAAAAATTCCAACGAACACCCTACTACAATGGCCTCTCCGTCTCCAGCATTATCTGCTGCTTCATATAATTCTGTGCTTGATTTCAGCTCTATATCCTCGCAAGGTTGGGTAGTGCAGAAATTTGGAGGCACTTCTGTGGGAAAGTTCCCCGAAAATATCGTTGATGATATCGTGAAGGAGTTCAGCAAGCACAACAGAGTTGCCGTGGTGTGCTCAGCAAGATCGTCGAATACGAAAAGTGAAGGAACCACTTCCCGCTTGCTCCGCGCCGCCGACATTGCTGCAGATGATGGTGATTTCTCCGAAATACTACAAATCATCGAGGAGGACCACGTTCAAAACGCCAAGGATAAGATCGCCGACGCTGCTATACAGGCGGGTTTGATCCAGTTGTCGAAGAAGGAGATCGCCAGAGCCCGGGAATTATTGCATGCGTCGCAGGTCATTGGTGAGATCAGTGCCAGAACATTGGACTCTATCATGTCTATTGGTGAAAAGTTGTCGTGTCTCTTCATGTCTGCGTTGATGAACGACCACGGTCTCAAGTCTGTCTACATCGATTTGTCAGACGTCATCGCCTTGGACCACGACTTCTCTAAGGGTTTCGATGATGCCTTCTACCTGCACTTGGGTAACGAGATGGGTCGGCGTGCGTTGGCATTGGACAACGATGTGATCCCTGTGTTTACCGGCTACTTCGGTACTGTCCCTGGTGGTTTGTTGAACGGCGTTGGAAGAGGTTACACCGACTTGTGTGCTGCTCTTCTTGCTGTGGGAGTCCTGGCTGACGAGTTGCAGATTTGGAAGGAAGTTGACGGCATTTTCACAGCAGACCCCCGCAAGGTCCCCAACGCTCGTTTGTTGGAGAGCGTCACTCCAGACGAAGCCGCAGAATTGACATATTACGGTTCTGAAGTGATCCACCCTTTCACTATGGAGCAAGTGATCAAGGCCAAGATCCCCATCCGCATCAAGAACGTCACGAATCCCACCGGAAAAGGTACGGTGGTGTACCCTGACAACATCGGTAGAAGAGGCGAAGACACGCCGCCTCATCCTCCGGCTGCCTACGAAACTTTGACGAATACGTATATCCAGAGCCAAAAGCGTCGTTCGGCGACTGCTATTACCGCAAAGCAGGACATTGTGGTGATCAACATTCACTCGAACAAGAAGACATTATCGCACGGCTTCTTGGCCCACATCTTTACCACCTTGGACAGATTCAAGTTGGTGGTGGACTTGATCTCCACCTCGGAGGTGCACGTTTCTATGGCCATGCAGATTTCTCCTGACCAGGAACACAACTTAAAGCTTGCTTTGAAGGAGTTGCGCAAGATGGGAACGGTGGATGTTACTCGCGAGATGACTATTGTGTCGCTCGTGGGAAAACAAATGGTCAACTTCATCGGCATTGCTGGCAACATGTTCAAGGTGTTGGCAGATGAACGCATTAACATCGAGATGATCAGCCAGGGTGCAAACGAGATCAACATCTCTGCCGTGATCAACGCAAAAGACACTATTCGTGCTTTGCAAGCGATTCATGCTCGTTTACTTGAAGGAAACTTCGGTTTCTCCGGCGAGCAGCTGGGAACGGATATTCGTGTGGCTGCTTTGAAGTTGGGAAGCTAGATTACTTGCTTCGAGTTACAATAGACATAGAGGAGGTGACTTCTTTGTAGATGCATCAGACATAGAGGAGGTGACTGCATTGTGGATCCAGTAGAGATCAACGAGAAAGTCAATCTCGTACATGTGATACCTGATACCAACAGAGAGAAGCATGTCTACTTCGAAAACTGGAAGTACTTGATACGTCCGGTTACGATCTTGTATGTCCGGCACTCGGATGTTGGCCCTCTTACTACTTTTCAAACCCGGGTGTACGAGTATTATGGCAAATATGTACTCACCTGCACCACCAGCGCAAATCGGCCATTGGCACGACCAGTGTGGGGCGACTATTGCAGATGAAACGAGAGCCCGTTGCCGTGTTTCGAGCTCTGGTACGCATCAAAGGAATCTGTTGTTATTTTATGCCTTGCATGAGCTATGCGTAGTTGATTATGCATATTCACTGAGTCTAAACAATTTGCGCCTATCATTGCCTTTGTCTCTGCAGTTACGGGGACACTATTGAGATAGCCTGGTAAGCTCTAACCATCTCAAAATCGTGCCACCCGGTAAGCTCTAACCATCTCAAAATCGTGCCACCCGGTAATCTCTAACCATCTCAAAATCGTGCCACCTGGTAAGCCATTTCCAATTGGTATATAAATCACTTATTCTGTTGCCCTGTGTTCACCAATGCAGATCTCAAAGCTCTTCAGTTCTGCTTTAGCAGTGCTCTCTGACAGAGCATTAGTCCGCAAGGAAGACCACAAGTACATTCTTCAAGACTTCACAAGCAATAGTGGACATACAGTCCAAGCTAACATTGCAATTGGAAATCCAAAACAGGATGTCACTGTTATTTTAGATACGGGCTCATGGACTGCATTCATTCCTGGTTCCATCAAAGGTTACAACGAAAATAGCTACTCAGTTTATGATGCTGACACTTCAAGCACCTTCGTGCCGACGCCTTGGGTCGCCGACTTTTACTGGCATCCGTATAATGCGACAGACTTCCACTACTTCGTGCTTGACGAGGTTTCTTGGGGCCAGGGAGATACGTCTGCCACTTTCGAGAACGCTTTTGTGTTGCTTACCACGTTCCAGAATCCTATTTTTGGACTTGATGTTCCGAACGCTAACCATAAGCCACATGGGTCCGTTATGCTTATGATGCAAGGACAGGGTGTGATAGATGATCTCGTGTTCGCGTTGGGCTATAACGAGTCCGCAGTTACGGATTACATTGGAACGTTCACTTTTGGCGAGATTGACCATGCACGGTATACCGGTGATTTGATAGAGATACCCATCAACGACGGCCGGGTACAAGTAGACGGCTACTCCTACTACGAAAGAAACCCCACCAGTCAGTACACAAGCGAAAACCAATTGCCTTTAGAGAGCTACAACGACACTACTACTATGTTCGATACCGGAGGAATCAACTTCCTTATTCCCGTTATGGCATTCCAGAATATTATGGATCTCTTGGGCCAAAAGGATGGCCATGTTGACTGCCAAAAAGTAAGAGACCTTGACCCAGTGGTTGTGTTCTCTATCGGAGGATACAAGTTGAATGCTACTATTCCTCTTGCAGAAAGACTTCCCTCAGGATGCAAACTGACTGACCACTTCGAGGGCATCGGTAGAACCGACAAGAATTACAGTGCACAAGGACCAGGCTTTTTCCGGGAACTCTACACCGTATGGGATTACACCAACAAAAGAATGCTTTTCGGAAATCCAGTCAAAAACCCGGATCACCGGGACATCCGCCCTGCTCCCAGTCCTGTTTCGTGAGCATATGTATCGTTCTTTCGAATATACCATGACTAGCTCTCACCGTGACGGGATTTCCATTATCAAAAATTCGTAACTTGAGGTAAATACCTATAGACGCACAAGAGCGCTTTCAACTCACCTAAATATCAAAGTCGCCCTCTCCAGAAACCTGCTTCCCGCTAGGTGCCAGTGAGCTCTCGTCAATCAAACTCTCAAACTCACCAACCATGTTACCCAACAACTCGCCGGCCAACTTGTGGTAGGCCAACTGCGCCTTGATCAACTCCAAGAGCTCATCAAGCGGCTTAGAGTGTTCTAACACGTTCTGCATAACGTTGATGGCATCCTCTACCAGGTTGGCGAATTCGTCCTCAGCGTTCTCCATAGCCACGCGCAATTGGGGCTCTTTGGTAGGATTAGCGCAGTTGGTCAACGCTTGTCTAGCCAAGTCGTAGTCAATGCGCTTCTGCTCCACCTTCTTCTGGATGTTGGTGCTCTGTGCAAGCAATGAACGCAAGGTGGTAGCCAAAGGCTTGTTGAACTTTGCTTTAATCAACTGGTCCTGGCCCAAACGGGCATTGGCGATCTTGTTCAAGTTGCCGGAGTACAAGTCTAAGGCCTTTACCAAAGGATCGTTAGGCACAGCGCTCGTCAAAATAGACCCATCAGTAGCTCTAGAGAGCGCATGGTACAAAGTCTTAGGTGGCTTGAAATCGCCATTGGCACCAGGGTTGATCAAGGCGGCCTGAGCTTCTGCAGGGGTGGTGGCCTTGGAGAGGTTGGATACACGGCTAGAAATGTTCTTGCCGAAGTCAGAAAAGGACTCTTGCAAGTTGGTAGGGTAATCGTACGACTCGGTCTCGTAATTCTGCGTAACCTTCAACACATTGCGGTACAACGCTTCAACGTTGTTGCACTTGTCGGCCAATTGAGTGTACTCAGAGGGCAACTGACTGATATCATCCACGTTGACCTTGCCGATTTTCTCCTGGACCAAACGCGTGGTTCTTTGAGCAAAAGGAACAACTTCTTTGTTGAACTCGGTGGAGACACGGTCACCGAAGCTCTTCAAGTCTTTAGTAAAGCTGGCGAAGTTGAAAGACATGATAATGTAGTAGGGATATCTTTTGATTATGGCTGAGCGCGCACGTGACGTTAAGTATGCATAGATCTATTATAGTGTATCTAGTATTCAAGACCCTTCTGGAAGAACTCGTATACGGCTCCTGAGAAACGCTTACCGGCGTCGACCAATTCCTGGTCAGAGCTAGCAGGTGCATAGGTCAAGCGGAAGAAATTTCCTCTCTCGAGACTGAATTTCTTGTCGACGGCCATGTTGATGCCCGAAACAACACGTACACCGAACTGGCGGAATTTCCACTGCAACAATTCGATCTTGGCAATGACATCGGTTCCCTCAGGGAAGTTGATGATCACACTCACAAACATGCCTGCTTGAGGATCAATCACATTGAAGTAACCGGCCTTGTAGGCGTCCAGTTCCAACAATCCGTAGAGCAAAACGTTTCTTCTGTTGGTGTAGGTAAGACGCATCTTCAAGATCCAGCCCAACCAGCCGTCCACACCCCCATAACCTTGTTCGATCACATTATTGACGATTAATTGGGAGGTTCCTGACGACGATCTTGTCACCACGTTGGCATAGTTGGCGATGGCAGCAATCACGTCTTTGTGACCCACCATAAAACCCAATCTCAAACCAGGAGCAAAGAGCTTGGAGAAAGTCTCGATACGAAGAACACGACCGGTCGTGTCGATTGTAAGGTAAGAAGGCACCAAGTGGTCTGACAAGTAATCCTCGATGGTCAAAAACTCGTTCAAGTTGTGGAGACCTTCGGGCTTGGCGTATGGTGGAAGAGTAATGTACCCATATGGGTCGTCCTCAATGATTGCAAAATCGTGCTTTTCCGCCAAAGCGTAGATCTTTTTTCTAAATTCTAATGTCTGCGTGAAACCAGTAGGGTTCTGGCCAGATGAAATGGTGTACAACGCTTTTGGTTTGTTTCCCTTCAACTCGGGCTTTTCTTCATCCCAGTTGTCCAACAAGTGCGCCAAGTACTCGATATCAATACCGTTACTCTTACCGGGGATAGTGTTCAAGTCCAACTTCATGGGAACGGCAATAGCGCCACAGTTCTCCACATTTTGCAAGAATGGCGTAAACGTGAACTCTTCAATCAAAATGACTTCGCCTTCGTCCAAGAACGCATCGGCCGCCTTGTTCAAACCGTCACCAGCACCGTTACTGAGAACGGTAGTCCAGTCTTCGTACGATGGCTTGTGTGTTCTGCTGACAAGATCTTTCGTGAACTTGAGAAGCTGAGGAATACCTTCGACCTCCGAGTACTGCAACCCACGGGTCAAGTCTATCAACTTGGGATTGTCTGTGTGTCTTACAATCTTCACCTTGTTCTTGGATCCGTCTCCAAGAGACAACTTCTTCAAGGACTCATCAAGAGGGTTTCCTCCGTTTTCATTCAAATTCTCCAACGAGGCATTGCCCAATGGCACACCAAGAGACTTCTGAAACGGATAGTCAACGATGTTCACATCAATGGAGTCCACAGGGAAGAATCCATTATTAGGCATTCCACCATCCAAGATAAGAGGTTCTGGGTGTGCAATAAAGCCTTCGGGAGCCTCCTTGAGGTTAACACCCGCGAAGTGGGTTCTGGAACGGGCTTTGGCCCTTTTGGAAAGCAAGTGAGACATGAGAGATGAGGTACAAGGTGTGGATCTAAGCTGTATTTATAAGAGCCGCGTACACCCAAGATCGCGATAACGGAGTACAGGATACGGCATGCCGCAATTAATTTGCCTGATTTGTAATCGGCGGAGCTAACGTCGCATTAGTGGAAGCTCGATGCGCAGGATGGAAAGTTCGAATAGTGTGGAGACATATGTGTAGACAAACTGTGGATCCGATTCGGCGCTTTGGCATGCCTCAGTGTTTGTTGAAAAGCACCACCTCGGAAGCGGAATTCGTGCGCATGCACCTTTAAGCCTTCATACGGCTTCATCTGAATGCTCTATCACATCATATCGTCGTCTAGAATCTCATCTTCTAGGTAACTCATGGTGGTACAGGCTTTGTACTCCTCGATTATGCTGACGACGCTTTCCTTGCACTCGTTGAAGGTGTCCATAACCTGCAATCTTTCCGACTCGTCGTTGGTTTCGGTGTAGAAATTGATGTAGGCGGATCTTTTGGCGAGTAGGTCGTACTGCTTCACGATCTTCGCAAGCATCTGGACGATGGAGGTGTTGTTCGAGACCTGGAACCCACCCAATCCTTTATTGGGTGCAAAAACCGGTCTCTTAGCGTTGACCACGTGAATCGAGGCTGGTGCCCATGGGACGAAGTGTGCTCGCAGCAGAGCTCTCGTTAAGCCCTTTCGTATTTCCGTTTGGTTCAACTTGTCGCCAATGACATAGTCGAGTATGCTAATGTACTTGACAGGCTCACGCACGTAGTTCATCTTGTACGTGTCGTTTAACAACTCAAGCACAATGTCGTGCTCGTTCAAGCTGACATAGTTCTGCTTTGGGGTAACACCTGGGATGTTGGAGTATGGTGCAATGGATGAACTGAGGAACTTGAGCTCGGGCGTGGGAACCAATGTGGATATAATGGACTCGTAGGAACTGTACATATAGCTGGGAAATCTCAATGGATTGGAGACACCCGCCGCAACGAACGAGATAAGCTTGTTGGCGCCGTCAAATGCGGTTTTAGACGAGACCTGCTTGTCCGAGTTGCTCCCTATGAGAACGTTCTCAAGCAGGTTCAAGGAATCGTTGTCGAAGACAAAGGAAGCATCGCTGAAGTCGATGAGCCTCTTCAACGTCAACATGGTGTTGTAAGGCTGCACCACCACGTCCGAGGTCTTATCATTAGACGGGAAAACAGAGAACGTGCTGATAATCTTCTTGTTGCCGTACCTATCGTTTAAGAGCTGCAACAACAAGCTTCCGACTCCCGATCCCGTGCCTCCTGCCACACTGTGCATCAACTGGAACGCAGAGAAATTGTCACACTTGTCCAACTCACGATCGATCAAGTTGATCAACTCCTCTTCATGTTGTCTTCCATACGTATATCCATGTTGCCAGTTGTTGGCAGCACCCCCACCGTTCTCACTCAAGTGGACGTTTCTTGGGTTGAACATGGGCAAAGCGTTTGTGGATTTGGTGATCACACTGGGCTCCAAGTCAATTAGCACCGAACGTGGGGTGAACTTACCTTGTTCACTGAGCGTGAAAAACGCATCCGTCTTGTCTGTTCTTTGAAATCGGGCACTGTTGTCATCGCCAAATCCTGGCTGATCGCTGCGGAACGAGAGCTCCTCGTTCTTGTACGGTAATGGCGTGCCATCGGCCAATATTCCATGTTCTGAGGCCATTTGACTCCAGTATTGGAGACCAACCTGGTTTCCGCACTGACCAGCTTGAAGTGTTACGACTTCACTATTGAGTTAGTAATGGCTTCATATATCGTAGTGAATCAACATACCCTGGCATCTTGTGTTGTTTGTTTTTGGAGTTTGATAGTACGCGTTTATGCAGTACACACTTATACCGAGACTAGAAAAAAATATGGACGAGACCGGAGTCGAACCGATGACCTTCAGCATGCAAAGCAGACGCGCTACCAACTACGCCACACGCCCAATATATAAGAGAATATTTGTATCTCACAGCTAGACTGTTAAGAACATAGAATAATGGGTGAACCATAGGAGCAGAGATATGAGATTAATTAGATTACATCACGGAGTTCTACTTTATGATGACCAAAAAGGTACTGGTACAAGATTATGAGCGTCAAGCCTCAAAAATAGATACCGATCTTCATGTCCGCGTTAGGAAATTTCCCTAATTAGCACTACAGTAAATTCATAACGGAATGATTTTATTGACGAGTTGCCCTCGGCCCTATTTGAAAAAGAATATAAACGTAGTTTACAGAAATGGAAATGGATGACGTCGTCAAGAAGAAATAATGCACTCACAGAGTGTGGTATATGCCGCGTCGGCACTTTTGTCAAATAGAACTGGGACATCGTCAGCATAAGGAAACAAGGGCATGGACGGTATAGCAGCTTAAGCGTAAGCTCTTCTTCTTCTTCTCTTCTTACAGTTAGAGGTGCCTCCGGTGACTGCTGCACTGGTGGCCGTGGCTGTGAAACTAGGAAGAGAAGTTGTGGACGTGGTCTGTGTGGTAAGACCAGTGGGTGTACCACTGATGGTGGAACCGCCACAGTTGTCGAAGGCGGCAGCCAAGGCGTTGAAGATGACGGTCTTCAACGTGGACACGTTGAAGAAAGCCTTGATCAATGAGGTAACCAAACCAGAGTCGGCGATGGCAGAAAGCAAGCCAGAGTAGTTGATGAGGTCATCCTCGTACAAGGTCTTGATCAAAGAGGCACCGTAACTCAAGAACTGGGGGTCGACGATCAACGCTCTGACCACCTGCGAGGCCAAGCCAGAACTGGCCAATGACTCCAACAAGTTGTTGACAACACCGTCGGCGTTGTATCTCTTCTTGACAGGAGCTCCAACCCATTCCTCTTCCTCGACGTATCTCTTGACGGAGACGGTTCCACCAGCAAGCTTCTCCTCGATCTTCTCGACCAAGTTGTCGATCTCAGTCAAAGCCAACTTGAAGATATCCTGGTAGAAGGTACAGTCGCTGATCAAGTCCTGGATGACCTTGACGGCCAAACCAGAGTCGTTCAACGCCGTGAATAACGTGTCCAAGGAGATGAGACCACTCTTGATGAGCGCAATGACGGCCTTGGTAACGTAAGGCTGCAATGTGGTGTTGGTGATCAAACCCTCAATGATAGATGGGGCAAGGTCTGTGTCGGCAATGGCAGCCAAGATCTGGGTGACAATGGCATACTCTCTAGCCTGGAGCTCCACTGGGTCCGAGATGAGAGCTCTCTTGACAGTGTACTGGTTCAAGGTGACAATGAGGCCATTGACACGGTCCTCGTCTCTCTTAGAGATGGCAGTCTCTCCCACGTTGGCAGGAGCGGCGTAAGCCTGGGTGAGCAACGCCAAAGCGAAGGTGGATGATACAACGGAAACCTTCATGTGGGATAGGAAATAATGGCGACAGTACGTAGGCCAGGGGAGGATTCTTATATAACCTGGGGCTTAGCCTGTTCGGGGTATTTCCTTTTCAGCCATGTCCGTAAACGGAAATTCAAGTGTTTGCACATCTCAAATGCACATCTGAGTTCATATTCTGGGTTTTGCCTTGTAGAGTTAATGGGTGGGTACCCCGGTTGCAAACATTACCCAAAAGGGAAATTGCAAAAGACCTATTCCTGCGGGTAAGCGCCCGTGTGCAGGCACATGGACTCTCCAGACGTCCCTCCTGGGGCTTGGGGCCGTTTACCCAATGCGGATATCAAGAGGTTTTATTTAGATATCCCCTCGAGCCACGCTCACGTGCACAGCTTTCTACTTCCGCAATTGGACACAAAGGTGTGCAAAGACCTGCGGTGCGTCGTCATAGCTGATGTGCACACAAGCCTTCGTTCCACCTGTGGGGTGCAGGATAGAACGATGTTTATTCTGGCGCCACGTGATCACGACAGAGCTCGAGCCTCGTCACGTGGGCGCTGCTCGTTCCCTCGCATTACTGCACACAGCCGTACGCGCCTCTGATGCCACAAGAATGGTCTCCCACTGTCTAGGACGGTTACATGGAGTTGGGCGTAAGTGTTGGAGCAGTACGACCATGCTCACGCAAGCCGACCCCTTTCATCGCACACTCAACACGTCTTTGCCGTAAAAGCATCGCCCAACACGCGCCCACACCCGTACCTCCGGCTTTCGTTTGCCCTATACCGTCGTACCTAGAAAAAAGTTCACTTGCCATATGTCATTCATTTAAGAGGTATATAAGTTCAGCCACGTACGTTTCTTCGCCCCATGGGTGCTTCCGCGTGTTTCCACACGATCGGTTTCCCCAATAGACCGGCTTTCAGCGTCTTACTAACTCTCCAGACTTCGAAAATGCTCAACTATATCACCCAAGCCACGTCTGGTTTGGCCAGAACATCGGCCCACCGACCCATCCACTTTGCGCTAGTGACGGCGCTTTTGGTTTCCATTGCCTACTTGGCCGTGGTGGATGAATATATTCCTGATTTCGTCGACAATGTTGGCGGAATTCACTACTACCATGCGAGCGGCTCGTCTAACTACAACGACTGGGTGAAAATTGATGATTTGTCTCTCCATAGTGACGCCAACCACCTTACGCTTGTGCCATTGGAGTTCCAGCGCATGCACCACGATGTCATTCCCGAAATTGAAAATACTGTCCATGGCGTGAACGATGAGCGCATTTTGATCGTTGAGTCCGAGAACTTGGAGTCTACCTTGGCTGACATCAAGCAAATGTCTTATGAAGGCGTCACCTGGAAGGCCAGAAGCAACAACAAGTTGGCCCGTACTGTGGAGTATGCTAAGCGCACATTTTCCAAAGTTCGTTCTTTGGTCCAGGGTGCCGAGACCTTCGACATTGGCTTGATCACCGTTGCCTATTTCGCCATGATCTACACCATTGTCAAGGTTTTCATTGACTTGAAGCAGGGAGGCTCCAACTTTTGGCTTGCCTTCTCCACCATCGTTTCCTCTGCTTTTGCATTCATCTCTGCCTTGGCAGTTACCACGAAGTTCTTCAACACTAAGGTCACTTTGCTCAGTATGACGGAAGGTATTCCTTTCTTGACTGCCATCATTGGCTTCAAGCACAAGGTGTCCATTGCTAAAACTGTTATGAGTGCATCCTCAACCCACGAAGAGGTGAAGACGATTGTATCGTCTGCTATTGCCAGCCACACTGTGAGTTTGCTCAGAGACCACGTTGTTGTAATTGGCGCCTTGCTCTCTGCTTTGTTGTACACTTCTCAGATGGAGGGCTTGAGAAGCTTCTGTCTTTTGAGCAGTGTTATTTTGGCCTTCGACTTGTTGCTTGTGTACACCTTCTACTCAGCAATCTTGGCCTTGAAGGTCGAAATCAACAGAGCACGCAGAACTCAGGACTTGCAAAGTGCGTTGGAGGAAGAGGGCGTTTCGTCCTTGCTTGCTGCAACCATTGCCTCGGACGCCTCCGTGGCCGACTACCCTGAGGAGAAGTCACACTTTGGCTCCTCTGTCTTGTCGTTCAAGATTGCCATGCTTGTTTTGTTCTTCTCATTCCACGGCTTTTGGTTGGGCAGCTCCTGGTTGTACGGTGGCTCTCCCGCCACTACCTTTGTTGCCAGTTCGCAAAACTTGTCCAAGGCTGCTGCTAAACATATTCCTATTGGAACTAAGGGTACGATTGTTACCGTTCTTTCCCCTCGCGTGTACGTACCTTTGGGGTTCGTTGTCATGGTTGAGGATTTCGTGTACGCATTCTTGGAAAAGACATCGAGCGCCATTAGAGACAGCTTGATTTCAAAGTTCTTATTGTTCGGTTTTGCTGTGTCCGTCTCCATCAATGCCTACTTCTTGAAGGCCACCAGATACCAGCGTAATGCCACTCAAAAGTTGATGGAGAGGGAGATGTCGAGACCTGCTCTTGCTGAGAGAACCATCAAGAAGACTTTTGAACTTGAAACAGATGACTCGGGTTCTTCTGCTGAGGAGACCATTAACTTTGAGGCCCCCGCCAAATTGCTTCCATTGGATGAGTGCATCAAGAGAATGAAGGATGGCAAGATCAAGGACTTGAGCAACAATGAGATCTCTTCGTTGGTTGTTGCAGGTAAATTACCTTTGTATGCTTTGGAAAAGCAATTGGCTAACAACACTCGTGCTGTTATTGTGCGTCGTAAAGCCATTGCTAAGTTGGCAAATGCCCCTGCTCTTGATACTAACCGTTTACCATATGCTCACTACGACTACGATCGTGTTTTCGGTGCCTGTTGTGAGAATGTTATTGGTTTCATGCCTTTGCCCGTTGGTGTGGCCGGTCCCTTGATTATAGATGGAACCCCATACCACATCCCAATGGCGACTACCGAAGGTTGTTTAGTGGCTTCGGCTATGCGTGGTTGTAAGGCTATCAACGCTGGTGGCGGAGTGGAAACTGTTTTGACACAAGACGGTATGACCAGAGGTCCTTGTGTTTCGTTCCCATCGTTGACCAGAGCTGGTGCCTGTAAGATCTGGTTGGACTCCGAGGAGGGTCAGAAGATTGTTAAGAAGGCATTCAACTCCACCTCCAGATTTGCCCGTTTGCAGCATGTCAAGACTGCCATGGCCGGTACTATGTTGTTCATTCGTTTCAAGACTACCACCGGTGATGCTATGGGTATGAATATGATCTCGAAGGGTGTGGAATTCTCGCTTAAGCACATGGTAGAGGAATGCGGCTGGAGTGATATGTCTGTCATTGCTGTTTCTGGAAACTACTGTACCGACAAGAAGCCGGCTGCCATCAACTGGATCGAGGGTAGAGGTAAATCGGTTGTTGCCGAGGCACGCATTCCTGCTGATGTTGTCAAGAAGGTGTTGAAGTCTGATGTCAATGCATTAGTGGAGTTGAACGTCAGCAAGAATTTGGTTGGTTCGGCTATGGCCGGTTCCGTTGGAGGGTTCAACGCTCACGCTGCCAACTTGGTCACTGCCGTTTACTTGGCGTGTGGTCAGGACCCTGCTCAGAACGTGGAGTCATCTAACTGTATTACGCTCATGAACAATGTCGGCGGTGACTTGCAGATCTCCGTTTCCATGCCTTCGATTGAGGTCGGTACGATTGGTGGAGGTACTATCTTGGAGCCACAAGGCGCTATGTTGGACTTGCTAGGAGTCCGTGGCCCACACCCAACAAACCCTGGTGACAATTCCCGCCAACTTGCAAAGATCATTGCGTCTATTGTTTTGGCTGGCGAGCTTTCGCTTTGTTCCGCCTTGGCTGCTGGCCACTTGGTACAGTCACACATGCAGCACAACCGTGCCGCTCCTACCCCAGCCCCCGCTGCCAACGGAGACTTGGACCGTCTCAAGGAAGGCTCGGTCACTTGCATCAAATCATAAGCACGGTGAAGTTTACCTGAAAAAAATTGTCAGAAAGGTGACAGAAGAATAGAGAAGTTCCCTACTGGGCTACGGCTCGAGCACCTGGCGTTGTGCTCTGTAAAATTAATCTCTACTTGCATTATATAGCTAATCCGGCTTGAGTACAGTACTTGACTCATACGCACCACAGTGAAAATTATAGGTACTACGTCCATCTAATGACACAGCAAAACCCATCGCAGTTGATTGGGGATCTGATCCCTAACAACACAGCTCATGCCATTTCAGTCACATTACCCACATGGGAAGCTACCGTTGGTTACGAAGAAGGTGAAGAATGGGTAGTCAGCAAAATGTCGTCTGGATACCCTAGATTCTTCATCCATGGCATTATCCAGCAGTTGGCCGAGGCTATTCTTGCCAAGTATGGCCGTGAAGGCGAGAAGTGCATGATCTTCCCCTCTTACAACGTGGCGAAGCACTGTCGAGAGTTTATCAAGAGCAGATCGGAAAATCCCAATCTTCTCAGAAGAGTATTGCAGTTGAGCACACCACCGCCTGTTACCGATGCCGAGAGGTCCTCTGTGATTGAGTCGACTATTGGTATAGTGTTTTTCCCAGCTAACGAGGCCTCTATCGCCAAGCAGTTCTGGCAACATTCAGGTGAAGGAATCTCATCTAGAATGGCTGAATATGCATTGAAAGAGTTGTTTGAGAACGAAAAAAAGGACCCTGCGAGAGTAAAGAGCAGAAGCAAACAAGAGCTTCAGGCACAGAGCATCCAGCGGAAGTCGCCGTCGATTTCTGCGTCGATTCGTTCGAACTCGCTTTCTCAAAACGAAGAGGTGGACAGAGAGTTCAACGCTTTCATCGAGCAAAAGTACGGCCGGGTGTTGGACTTGAAGTTCGCTAAGGAGGCTAAGATCGCCTTGAGAAGAAGAATCTGTGGCAAAGCAGACAAATCTAAGAACCAGGAAGAAGAGATGTACAAGGCGAAGAGAGGCCGTTTCTTGAGTGAAACTGATGTTTACTTATACCCTACCGGAATGTCTTCCATCTTCAACGCCCATCAAGCACTTCTTGGATGCAGTGTGGCCCAGAAATCAGTGTGTTTCGGCTTTCCATACGTTGACACATTGAACATCTTACGCAAGTTCGGCCCTGGATGCTACTTCTTCGGCCACGGTGATGACGAAGCGTTGGATCAGTTAGAGGCACAGTTGGAGTCGGGAGAGATCGACATCATGGCCTTGTTCTGCGAGTGCCCATCCAACCCATTGTTGAAAACACCAAACCTCAAAAGAATCCGCCAGTTGGCAGACAAGTTTGACTTCGGAATTGTCGTGGACGAAACCGTGGGAAACTTCTTGAACATCTCGGTGATGCCTTACGCAGACATGGTTGTGTCTTCATTGACGAAAGTGTTTTCGGGTGATTCCAATGTCATGGGAGGATCATTGATTGTCAACCCTTTATCGCCCAAGTATGCCGAGCTCAAGAAGTACTTCAACGAGAAGTACGAGGACAACTACTGGGCGGAGGATGCTTTGTACCTCGAGCGTAACTCTCGTGATTTCGAAGCAAGATCCAAGATGATCAACGCAAATGCCTTGGAGGTGGTGAAATTGTTGCAAGAGAGTCCCTTGATTTCGGAGGTTTTCTTCCCTGGAATTTCTGCAAGCAAGCAGTATTACGACGAAGTTAAGACTCCTTCCGGTGGATACGGTGGTTTGATCTCGTTCTTATTCACCGAACCTGACGATGCGGTCTGTTTCTTCAACGCTATTAATTTGCATAAGGGTCCATCTTTGGGCACGAACTTCACATTGGCATGTCCATACACCATTTTGGCTCACTACCAAGAGTTGGATGAAGTCGAGAAGTGGGGTGTTGATCGCAACTTGATCAGAATCAGTGTGGGAATAGAGGACAGGGATGAATTACTTGGAGTCTTGCAAAGCAGTTTGGATAAAGCTGCTAACAGACAGAAATAGAGTACACGATTACAAATAAAATGATGTAGACGTATCATTATGCAATGGGCTCAATGTCCCGGGTATTTGTTATGCTGACATGGTTGGGGAGGCGCACCTGTGATGGGGACGTGCTGAACCGTCCCCGTGTACCAGTATTTTGTATCGAAGTAGTCTTTCCAACTTCTTAGATCATGTTCTGCCTCTTCCGGATCCAATCCTCTGAGATCATACGTAAACTCCTCAGGAGTCTGGAAGCACCCTGTAACGAAGGCTCGCGCCGCGTCTTTGCCGCTGAAGAACTTGTAGGGTCCTTTAGGTCCATATATCTGTGGGGATCTCGAGACATCATAGACGCTTCCATTGATGGCAATATAGATGGGCAAGGCCGGATCAGACCCGTTGTATAGCGCCAACTCCTCTAACGATAAGTTCACATCTCGTGAAATAATATGTTTCAAGAATCTGGGGTCGATCCATTTTCCCTTGTAGCCCCAAGTGGAAGTCGAGGTAAACCACCATGAGGCGGTAGCATTAAGGAAGAGGACTCCACCGAGTATTCGGAGTACATCGAGGAATGTGAAGGGTCTTTTTTCTGCCATCTATGAAGAAGATGGTAATCTGTTCGCGCACTATAATATCTACACATAAGCTCACTACCATGTATATTAACTCATATAAAAAACCTCGTCAGTATGGTCGGGCATACTTTGGGTAAAGTGTATCTTGTTGGAGTCGGTGCTTAATAAGTGGGACCAGAACTCGTCATTAAAGTTGAAGAAAGGATCTAATGGCATGTCTCCAACAGGACTGCTGCCATTCTGCTGCAAGTTGTTTGCAGGGTATGCGTGTTGTAGGTCAGGGATAGGGTAATCCACACCGTTACCGAGAGGGCGCACCAGTGCTTCCATCGGTGGGTTGGGGAATGAAGCAAGACGCAGAGTTGCTATTGCGGTATTAATGTTGCCTGCCATTGGGTAACCATTGAGTGGAGGAGCCGGGGTTTGTTGAACAAGACCGGAGATCAGAAGACGTTGCGATGACTGAGGAGTGCTAGGTAGCTTCAAATCTTCAGTTTCCGGCAAAGGAGAGACAGAAGGCTTCTTGTCGTCTTTGTCACCGTCGTCTCTTCTGAAAGAAGCAGCATATGATAGCAAATCAAGGTGCATCGACGGAGCATATGATTTGCCAGACTCAGAGGTAATCAAGCCCTCTCCTTGGCCCTTGTATAAGATGTTGGCCAAGTAAGTCATTTCATTGAGTTCCTTTTTGGGGAGCTCTTCGAACAGAGATACTGGGCGGAACTGTGTAGGGGTGCTGTTGTTCTTCTTCAACATCTCCAGGACTTGGGTCACATAAGTCTGAATAAATAAAACGAGGATTAACCGCATCTTCTTCAAGAAATTGTTGCCAGGAAACATGTTTGATGATACCTCAACTAGCTTATTGAGTTTTTGGATTGCCACGATCGCATACCTGGGCACCAATTCTTTTTCAATGTGAGAAGGCAACGACAAAATCAAGTATCTGAGACGCAAAAGCATACCAGCGGTGTAGATTACTCTCAGGCAGTAGAACAACGGAAGTCCACCAATGGTGACTGGCAGCAATTGGTTGAACTCATCCAATGCAAAAAGGCACAGGGCTGTGCAATGGGCAATCGCGTTGAGTGTGTCCGTCAGGAGTTTCAGCGTGCAGCCGTGTGGGCCCGCTGGGCGGACTTGAATATCAGAAAGAACCGGTTGGTGCAAGTATGCCTCCACAGAATAGTAGTAAGCACGGTGGTAGTGATCGTCAGAGTTGAGGTTGCTTTTTATGATCGCCAAATTGCTTTGGAACTCAGACAAGACGTATTTCGACACCTTGGGTTTATTATCGAGAACATCTGGAGCATGGATGATGTGATGGATACGCTCTAGCTCATGGTTCAACCGCAGGAACATCGCTAACTCTTTGTACTTCGAAATGCCTTCTTTCTCGAGCATCTCACAACACTCGTTGACATATGGCGTCCACTTGACGAAGATGGTTCTTCTCAAGATCAAACAGATGCTGACTGTACTGAAGTACAATATCATGATCAATGCACGGTATTCCACACTCGAACAATCGTCTTGCGATCTTACGACGGCAGCTCCTTCACTGCTGTAGGAATATTGTGGTCTGCTGACAATACCCAAGTCATGTAGGAGCGTAACGGCCACAGTGTTTAGAATATGATAACGCCTCAGCTTGAAGAACTCCGGCAGATTGTACCACAACGAAAGTAAAATTAGACACTTGACCAACTCAACTGTTTTCGTTCCGGCCACCATGATCTCGGTGACAACGCATTCCACAGCATGGTTCTCTAGTTTTAGCGACACATCACGGTCCACAGCCTTGGGGTACACCATACAGGTGATAGACATGATCGTATTGAAGAGGAACGGCTGGGTGGACATGAGCGTTTCAGCCGAGATGTCACCGGAAATCTCAACAAGCTGGTGCGCAGCATACAACTGTGTGCGGTATATGTCAAGGCGCTCCTTGGCTTCCTGTAAACCGATGATTCCAAGAGTAACCACATCCTGGTGAACTTTGAGAAGCTCACGTCTGCGGTCAGCGCTGGCTTTGATTTCTGCGGTGATGTCGCTTAGTACAGCGGTGCCGTCGCATAGGAACTTCAACTCCTTCTCCAAGTCGAACTTCAGCACAAAAAGCGGCAGAGCCACATCTCCAGGATGCCCATTATTCGTGCCGCCGGTGCCATTAGCAGGCACACTGCTCGAGACGTTAGACTCGCCGTCTCCGTTGACACTCCCCGTGGCGTTCAAAGGCGTTTCGGAAAACAGCGTCGGACCCCGACCGGCGTCTTGCCGATCTGGATTTTCTGTTTTCGAAAGAGCCTGGCGCAGAAGCCGAAGCTGTTCCTTCAAGTACGAGATCTGCGCGTGAAGATCCTCGTCTCGCGAGTGCTTCTTTCTTCTTTTGCGTGGCTGGTCAACATCCATCTCACACACCTTGTGACCATTTGTGCATCGTACACATGGTGAGTATGGGTCGCTCTCATCCACAGGAGTGCAGCGAACTTTCAAGGAATGGCACTGCTTGCAAGCCTTCACACGCCGAACACGAGGCTTCTGTCTGTCATCCGGCGACGACGCCGACGATGCTATTCCCTCGGACATGGAGAATAAAAGAAAGGCTGAATATGAAAGACGGTTCGGCAGGATCGCGCGGCTTTGCGACCCCGGTCACGTGCACAGAGTGATGATGTCTTCCCATAGTTGCCGAGATGGTTGCGGACGATGGGCAGTGAGCGAGAAGGTTCGAGGAGACTTGGCAGTTGCAGCAGAACGATATGGAAATCAGCGGCTCAAACGTGACAAGAGAAGCGCAATCGCCAAGTCACCTGCGTTGGCAAGTTGTGTCTAGCCGTGCCGTGGATGTAGCCGTGTGGCACGTGATGGAGAGGGCAGGGTGGTCGAGCTGGAGAGATGTGGAGACAGGTACGATTTGCGCTTGTGCCGTGGTGTTTCTGGGGTGAGTACTCAGAGAAAGAGGGCAAATGTGTGCAGACTAGAGTGCAGAGTAGAGAGTGTAGAGTAGAGAGCGCAGAGTAAAGAATGCAGAGTATTGAGTGCAGCATCTTGGGTGCAAAATATAGGAGGCGAAGTAGACAAAAGGCGATTCTAGTGATGGGCCGAAGGTACGGTGCCCAATACAGGACAGTTCCAAGTTGAAGAGAAGAAGTCCTTCTGTTCCAGCAGAAGAATGAGAACGACCAGAGCGCACCTACCAGCCCGAGCCTTCCAAGCAATCCAAATTGCAAGTCTACAGAATCAACTGCCTATCGGCTTCGGCCATGTAACCTTATTAGACTCGCGTCTTCGCGTCACCTGACCCACGGCACGTGTGTACACCAAACGCACTCCTTCAACTCCTCCGGATCTACAGCACCATGAGTCTGGCTACCAAATCTCCGACTCTCCCGCTCTACAAAGATAAACCGGCACGCCGTCTAGCCCCAAAGAGAACCAGAAAAATGCTTTTCAGAGCCCTTCTCCTGCTGGTAGTTCTTTACACCGTGTACTTCTTTGCATCCCAACATGGCTCACCTTTCCTGGCGACGTCTGCCACGTCGTGGCCGGAGGCCAAACAACAAGTGAAGGACGTTTTTCTTGAGTCGTGGTCGTCTTACGAGGCGCACGCCTGGGGCAAGGACGTCTACCACCCTGTGAAACAAAAGGGAGAAAATATGGGTCCTAAGCCATTGGGATGGATGATTGTGGATTCCTTGGACACGCTTTTGATCATGGACTGCCCCGAGCAATTGAGCAAGGCCCGTGACTGGATCAAGCACGACTTGAACTACCACTTCGACTACAATGTCAACGTGTTCGAGACTACCATCCGCATGTTGGGTGGCCTCTTGTCGGCGTTCCACCTCGGAGGCGACGACGTGTTTTTGGACCGAGCTGCAGACTTGGCCAACGCGTTGATTGGCGGCTTCGATAGCAAAACTGGGCTTCCGTATTCGCTGGTGAATCTTGACTCCGGTGAGGGTATCAGAAACCATGTCGACAACGGTGCGTCCTCCACCGCTGAGGTGGCTACGTTGCAGTTGGAGTTCCGCTACTTGGCCAAGTTGACTGGCGAAGAGTTGTACTGGAAGAAGGCAGAGCAGATCATGTCTGTGTTGGATGCCAACAGACCGGTGGACGGTCTTGTACCTATCTACGTGCAGCCGGAAACAGGCGAGTACCAGGGCCGCTTGATCCGTTTGGGCTCGCGTGGTGACTCCTACTACGAGTACTTGTTGAAGCAGTATTTGCAGACCAACAACCAAGAGAGCGTGTACTGGAAGATGTACAAGGAGTCCGTTGCCGGAGTCAAGAAACACATGGTGGGCAAGTCGAAGCCAAACGGCTTGACGTTCGTGGGTGAGCTCGAAAGCGGAGTCGGTGGTCCTTTGTCCAGTAAAATGGACCACCTCGTTTGCTTCTACGGAGGTTTGCTTGCGTTGGGTGCCACAAACGGATTGACCTTGGCCGAAGCTCGCAAGCTGCCTTTCTGGGACGACGACAAAGAAGACGACTTCCGGTTGGGTGAGGAGTTGACTTACTCGTGCTACCGCATGTACCACGACACCACCACCGGTTTGGCTCCAGAGATTGCCGTCTTCAACACGGCCGAAGACCTGGAGACCGACTTCCACATCAAACCAGCTGACACGCACAACTTGCAGAGACCCGAAACTGTCGAGTCTTTATACTACTTGTACAAACTCACCGGTGACAAGAAGTACCGTGAGTGGGGTTACGAGATTTTCCAGAACTTCGTCAAGTACACTCGTGTCGAGAGCCCCGACGGATCGGTATCTTACTCGTCGCTCAACGATGTGACATCTGAGAATCCTAAGTTACGTGACAATATGGAATCGTTCTGGCTTGCAGAGACTTTGAAGTACTTGTACTTGTTATTCGACGACGACAACAAGATTCCATTGGACAAGTACGTGTTCAACACTGAGGCACATCCCTTCCCTAGATTCGACATGGACCCGTTGTTCAAGACGGGCTGGCTGAGATCGTCGGATGACCCTCGTAACGCCGAGAAGTTCTCCGAATCCGTGGGCAGTCCTATGAAAAAACCCGCCAAACTTGACTTAAAGAACCCACCCAAAGCTGCACCAGCCGCAAAGAAGCTTGAGCAGGAAGTCCTCGAAGAAGTAGAGAAAGACCCGCTGCTCAAGGAAGACCTTGTGGAAAAGAAAAAGCAGAAGGTCGTGCAGGCTATGGAGGAATTGGCCAAGGAAGCCAAAGAGAACAATTAAGGGAAGTAATGATAAAACGTGAGAGCATTCATGATAATTATGAAAGTTGCAATGGAGAAACGTGTATGCAGTTATTTACAACAGAGACGTCAATGGTAAATGAAGCCTCTGTAATCCACGCTAAACATATCACAGTGCGTATTTTGAATCTGCTAAACCTGCACACACGCAGAAAATGTCAATGACGTAAGCTTTTTCTCAGAATAAAAATCCACATCAGAACATCAGTCCTCTACTCCACTGCAACCCAACGCAGCTGATCTTAGATAGAATATGACCACAGAAGTATGTATTTCCAGCAGGGCGGTTAACTTTGCTTTTTTTTCGATTGCTTCGCCCCACAATGCCCCATTACGTCACTAACACTTAGCTGAAAACAACGTTTGACTTGGAGTTAAACCCGTTTGAGCGGTCCTTTGCTCCCCCAGACGCGTTGCCAAGACAGCCACTTGGATTCTCAGAGACATCAGGTGACACACTCAAACCATTGAAGTCTGGTTCCTCGACCGATGCACACACCCCAGTTAGCGCTGAGCGCAGTGATGCTCCGGCTTCCGGACTTGCCAATGTGCCTGTGGGCGGTATCGTGGCCCATACCGATATGGATGGAACGAATACTCAGGAAGTAATCTCAAACCAGACCATATCTGCCAAGACGGTTCTACAACCTTCGCAGCCCGTGGTAGGACACCCAGTTGTCCCACTGCAGACGCTGGAAGGCAACAAGCACGACCTCCACCTCCAGAACTTTGCCAGCGTCAACGCAGATCGTTTGCCGGGCCTCACTCCTCCCATCTACACACCCGGCGGGCGTCGGCTCCCACCCATTCATCTTCTGCCAGGTGCGACGCTTGGAAGCCCTGGTACTCCAGGCAAC
This sequence comes from Danielia oregonensis, assembly GCA_003707785.3. Lineage (NCBI taxonomy): Eukaryota > Fungi > Ascomycota > Pichiomycetes > Serinales > Metschnikowiaceae > Danielia > Danielia oregonensis. The sequence continues at coordinate 61,837 of PPLJ03000007.1, forward strand.
CTCTGGAGCAGTTTACTCTCTGCCACTAATCAACCTGAAAATGGCCAGGCGCAGGCTAACTACGCCCAGTTTGCCAACATGATGCGTAAGCTGGGCCTTACGCCTAACGAGCTGAATCTCCGAACAGGACTCACGCCCAGCGGCTTAAACCATGCTGGTTTCAACTTCAGCCCAAGTGGGGCTACTCCCGGATTGGGCCAGATGACCCCAGGATTGTCGTCGTTGCTTGGGTTGCAACACACCGCACATGAACTTCCTCCAGACCACGTGAAGCAAGAGGAAGACGAGATAGAGGAAGAAAAACCGAAGCCAAAGCGTAGCCGCAAGACGAAAGAAGATCGTATTAAGAAAGCACGTGAAGATCCAGAGGCGGAGAAGAGACGCCAATTTTTGGAACGCAATCGTGTGGCGGCTCTGAAGTGCAGACAGAGAAAGAAACAGCTCTTCCGCAAGATGGAGGACGAGTTGGCGTTCTACTCCTCGGGATACCGTGAGTTGCTGGCACAGGTAACTCTGCTCCACGACCAGCTCCTTCAGTTGCGCAATATCGTGCTAGGCCACAAAGATTGTCCTGTTTTGGTAGATGCAGTTGGAGGTTTCCAGCACCTCCAGAATCTCATTGGCCAGACAGATTTTGTTGCACAGCTGGCAGCCAACTCGCAGCCAAACTACACGTCCATGCCCAGCACGATACCTACTACCTTGAATGCTCCGCCTCCAGCTCCAAAGAGAGTCGTGTATGACATGGACATGAACGAGGACATTCCACGGAACTACCCGCAAGATCCTAACATGGATATGAACAACAATCTGCTCCGGCCAGTGGATGGGCAAAGCATCCAGAGCAAAGGGAACTTCGCAGTTTCGTCGGCGTCTGGCATGCCTGACTTGCAAAATAATTGATGAGGAACAGACGGCATATCTCGGGCCAAGAGATAGCATGGAATTGGGATAATCGAGAACCTCCGGGATGACAATGGAGAGCCTTGTAATGGAGAGAACGCTACTGATTTTCTGGCGACGAACGCTATTATGTCATAGAATTGACTAGATATCTATCATAGAAGCCGTTGTAGAAGTGACATTCGTCCGAGCAGTAAACCAGTATCGGGTCTCGTTTTCATTATTCTGTTGCAGAATTGTGTTTCCAGACAACTACTTCCGATGATCTCCAGATATTCCACGTGTGAGAATACTACATGGAACGAGTATCCAAGTGCGGCTTGGACGCGACGCATACATAACATGATGGGCTTCAGCCTTGTTATATGTTATTGCGTAACGACTCAGCGTGACCACGGAAAAAGTCGAGATCATAATCTGTGGATCAAGAACGTATACATCTTAGTGTCTCGCTTATTTTGCACCCATACACAACCTGAAATTGCGAATGTATAGTAACGCCCGTGACGTCAGAAACAAGTAGTCGAAGCAAGCAAGCGAGGTATTTATCGGAACACGTTATCAATGAGTCCCCTGAGATTCTAAGCCGCTTTGAACCTATTTGTTCTCGGTATTCGAGAATCATTGATGATTATGTAGGCCGGTGCAAGAATACTTTACCAGCTGCGCCTCGGATGATCTTGAGATCCAGAGGCACCTACCTCTCTGGAAGACCTTCTCATTTCTCTCCAACTTCAAAAATAATTGCTCGAGTTCTTTTGAACTTGTGTGGTACATATCTGGGGTTGGATCAAATTTCGCTTCGCACTATTTACTCTTTTCTACAACAACATGGGCGACTTTGCGCTTCCACGGCTTCCGGAGCAGCGGCGACACCATCACCAGAATATAGCGCCCAGTCAGTTGACACGCAAAAAGCTCCAGGCGCTCTTGCACCTCATTACAGCCGAACTCAAGCAAAGAGGCACCAAAACACCACATGTGTTTCTTCCGTTCCGTTCACGCGTGGACGACACGAAGCTCGAGCTGTTCTTAGGGAAGCTCTTTCCGGATGGAATGATGGTGGACACCTCCAACAGCGCCAATGTGAAATCGATCATCAGAGAAACAGATGAATTCACGCTTATGTGTGGGCTCAAATACCTCTGGTGTAGACTACCGAACAACGAGATCATCGGATGGGACGTGTACCTCGAGTTCACGCGCCGCGAGAAGGAAGCGGGATATCCGAAGGATGCCTTCTTGTCGATTATGCCGAAATGTCTTTCACTGCTGTCTCACGCCTCCATTGTGTATGACTTCCTAGACCTCTTGATCAGCGTGGCTTCCAACTCGCAGTATAACTATCTCAGTGGACGCAAGATCTCCAAGATGGCGGGGATGTGGGCTTTCAACAGCACAGCCCATTCCGGTTCTGCCTTCTACGATGCTACTTTAGTGAAAGAGAACAGCTTTCTTGAAGGTCTAGAGGCATGGAAGGCTTCGTGTGACGGCTTATTCCACCTTCTATTGGCGTTCTTGAGAGCTATGCTTCCAGACACGGAAGCTGAAACCTTAAATCTTCCCAAGACATTGCAGTCGTTGCTAGTGACAAACTCTTATCCGCCTACAAAGAACTCCGACTCTTTGAAGTCGGTTATCACTATCCCATGTGTCCAAGTGAAATCCACGAAACGATGCGCCGATCCTTACGAATTGATCAGTAAGGTGAGACACACTCTCAAGTTTGACAAAAAAGACACATTTCTTTCCATTGAGAACTACACCATCCTCAAAAACATCTTCCTGAACGGATCCACCTCGGAAATAGTAGGTACTCTTACTGAGGAGTCTCGGCGTATTCTCGCTCGGTTGAGTGCGGACCATATCCAGTCGGATTTTGATTTGTACCCAGGTTGGTCTCGGGCACAACAACAAGAGGACCCAAATATTCCTTTGTACTCAGAAGTTTCGATTTCCAACGTCACATTGCAGGACTTTTATATTTGGACCTGGCTTTCGTCTTTGGCGTCTGACCAGTCCAGTTCTTCAAAGCTGTTGTTTGGTAGATCTATCGTTGTGGAAGCAGGTTTACGGGGTTTCCAGAAATGGTTGATTCTATCTGAAGTGGTTATTCCAGAGGATGATTACATCAACAAATTTAGAGGGCCTACGAAAGATATTACACTGCCACTCATGGGAAAGAAGGAATTGCCATTGCCACCTGTCCCATCTGCAAACCATCCGCCTCCACCAGTCGCCAAAGACGGGTTGCTTCCCGACATGAACTTTGCAGATTCACAATTCAGTATGGATGGATCTTTCGAAGATCAATTCGGCCTGAACGGCTATCAAAAGTACATGGGTGGACTTTCTGACGACAGTGCATACTTAACGCAAGAGTTTTCCAAAGTGAATATTCAGAATTCAAAGAAAACCCATGGCAGACCAAGGCCACCTCCTTTGGACTTGGCACAGAATCATGGGCCTTCATACCAACGGGATCCGTCACCGAAGAAGGAACGTGCGTTACCACCACCTCGTATTTCACCGGAAAGAATACCTCAAGAATACGAAGCATATCAAGCTTATACGTCTCAAGAGAACGATTTATATGCGCCCGGACCCTCACAGTTCCAAGAACCCTATGATGATTATCAAACGCCCTACGACAAAAAGGAAGCCCACCCAGCCGAGGAACCTTTTGATCACTACTACGTCCCTGGGACGGATCAGCACAATGACAATCGTTATCAGGACCCCGGTTATCAGCATCTCAATCAGCAAGACCGTTATGAAGATCCTGTCAACTATCAAGAACAATATGTTGAGCCTATTCGTGCAGATCCAGTTCCCCAAGCTACTCGTCGCAACAAGAAACAAGAAACACGGGGTCGGCCTGAGCCTTCTTACGATTACTCGAATCAGCAGGATCCTGTGATCTCCTCTCATGAGCATCCAGGTTATGGCCGCTTCAAGGAATCACATCATGTACCCACTCATCGCGACGATCTTCAACCTAACGACTATATCGAGCCTCCTCGGTCTAGAAAAGAGATAGACCAAGGCTACCAAGATCCCTCACACGAATGGAATGGTCGCAATGATCAACCCAGATATGAGAGAAATATGGATGAATTACCAGCAGTACCAGTGGAGTACAGTGAGGTCAAGGAGAAAAAGAAGAAGAAGAAAAAGAAGAAGCATCACGACATGTTCGGATTGGATCACTTACCTGATGGTCCTCCTCCTCCTTTGCCTCCAGGAATTGCGGACTATGACCCAAAATTTGCTCCAGAAGGTATGCAATCTGAACACAACCCATATCTGGAGCAAGAACAATACCAGCCTTCTGACTATCCTTCTCAACAACCAGTGAAAGCATATTCACCAAAGACAAAGCACCGCCATCGCGCAGCGCCTACTCAAGTGGAACCACAACAGCAACATCACCAACAACCAGTTCAACAATATCACCAGCCACATCACGCCATGTCCCAAGATAGACTTGTTGTTCCTCAGCAAGCCAGTCAAGAGAACTCACGTGCACGGTCAGCTCTGCCCTCGCGTCCTCGCCGTGATGGTCGTCCTGCTCAGCCCTTGCTGGCTCCGTTACAGGGTGATGGCCAATGGCAACAAACGGCTCCACCGCCTCAACAACTCAACCCGGTTCTACCACAGTATGGAGCACAAGCACAGCCTCGTAACGTGTCCATTCCACATCCATCTGCTGGATACACGGCGCACCAGCCTCAACATGCCCCATACAGCCAAGCGGCACCTGTTCAACATCAACCACCAGCGAACTACCAACAACCTCCTCAGGGATATCCACCACAGCAAGCACCACAAAATCATGCTCCTGTTCCACAACCTGGAGCACCACTACAAGGAGCACCAGGGCAACCATACTATTACCCACCACCTCCACAAGGCTATTACATGCCGCCACAAGGATATTATCCTCCTCAGCCAGTGTACTACCCACAGCCACCGCAGGGGTACTTTCCTCCACAACCACAAAGCAAACCAAAAGCTAAACCAACGACCAGCGAGCTCACTATGATGGGCATGCCAGCAGGATCCAAGTTTACTAAAAACACAAAACCGAGCAAGGCTGACTTGCGTGCAGCGTTGACACAAGGTGGGTTTGGCATTTAGCATACCATGTACATAGAATGGATAATGATGTAAGGTGTCTACATGGCAATTCGAACTCATTGAGATGATTTTGTAACTTGCTTCACATCAGCAAGAACACATATAAATAATAGAATGCTAATACTCCGACAAGCGCAACTTGCGCTCGATATCCCTGAGCGAAAACCCGCTGTCACCACGAGGTAAGAAGGGAGGCTCTGGAGAAGCACCTCTCGATTTGATATCCTCATCACCCATATCAAAGTAACCGTAGCCTCCCAATAATGTGCTCAAAGAATCATTCTTCACAGGCATGGGAGCTCTGGTTACTACCTTGGACTTGAAACTGAGAGACCCGTCGTCTTTCATCTTAGTATCGATTGGAGCATGCACTTCTTGTGTTTCGTTGACTTCCTTGAACACTCTGTACAATTCGTTGAAGTAGGACTCTAGCGTCACAAGGAACCTGCTCGTCTGTCTGTGTTTAGAAGAGCAACAGATAGAGATCGAGTCGTCCTTGATAATGTAGCCAATGCCAAACCCGTTGGCGCTGACAGGGCCAAACCCGAAGAGACGCAACGAAGGATTACCACAGTTGGAGGTGGAGATGACAGTATTGTTCAACTTGTCCCAACCAGCATCGGCAAATATTTCAGGCAAATGCATCAAGTCTGATTTCAAGTCGTGTTGATTGTTGCGACCGACAGTGTTATCAGATGAACTGCTGGCACAATCTGTGGCTACTATAGTGTCCTCTTGTTTCATCTCCGTAAATCCAAAATCAGCTTCCTCTCCAGCCACGTATCTCTTCCAAATGCAGAACAAAGCGTACAAATGTCTGTCCACTCCGAGACCAGCTGAACATCTTCTTGTTTGTTCGGAATGTTTGCTGCATGCCTCAGAGAGATACTTGAGTTTCTCCTCGCTAGGCATGTTAGGGTCAAAGAACTTTCTGACAAACAAGTTTGATTCCTGACTAACGGTACGGATCGCCTCTGTACGACCGTGGAAAAAGTTCTTGGTCATAGCAGGCTCGTACGTACACTCCACTTTACCGTACAATGCGTAGTAGGTGGCTTGGAATGCCATTTGCACAAATGCATCTGGACTAAATTTCATCCTTTTAATAGTGGAAGAGCCGTAGCTTTTGAACTCCAAGTGGCGGAACTCGTTTTGATTGATCAAGTCAGATAGACGAGTCTCACCAAACCGCAATGCGAGTGACAAGTCAGGCGTCAAGTCCCATTCCAACTTTCTGGGAATGGTTACAAGATCCAGGCCCTCAAGAACAGTACCGTTTGGAGCTGCAGCCCACAACGATGGAGCATTCGAATTGATAGATTGTGCAAATGACAAGATGGAGTCAGTGTAGATATCACTGACGTAACGCAAGACAGTATGACCGTCCACACCGGTGTGCTCGAAGTTGATACCCGCTTTACCGTTCTGAGTTACAATGATCTGCAACTTATCATACCATCTGTTAGTACAAGTTCCAACTTGGACACCCTTGTCAAGTATAGACAAACCACACAACATGTTCTTCGACAAGTCACTAAGATCGTTCAAAACAAGATCATCGAGACAAAGCACGAAGAGCGCGGAATCGATGATGGACAAGATTTCGTGGTTGTTGGCGTTATCCAAGATGGTAGAGGAGTTTCTGATCTTCGCCCAGATTCTTCTGTTCTCAGTAGTGAGAACTCCGAAGGACGATTTGGCAATCTCGTTACTAGGAGTTTTGAGCGAGTCCTGAATGATGGATGTGAAGTTGATGATCAAATCTTGCTCCAGCATAATCAAATTGTTGTCTGTGTCCAACACGTCGAACCAGTAGAATTGCGATTTGCTCATGACAATGATGTGGTTCGAGTTGGGGTCCGACTGCATCACACAACCATCTTCGGTAGGGATACGCGATGCACCAAACAACTTGGAGTATTGGTACATACAGAGCGGCTGGCCGTTCCTCGTGGTGTCCGGGGCCAACGTTTCTGTTTTCAAAGCACGAATGAACTTCAAAGATGAAAGTGTCAAGGACGCAGCACGCTTGACTTGTGGATTGAGCGAGGTGCTCTCATTGTTGAAAGGATCATCCTCCAAGAGGAAAAATGGATTTAAGTTCAACACGACGGGCGAATCGTACGTCAAGTACGAATCGTACCAAAACTGCTCAATGTAAGAGTTACGGGATTCGGAATACGTGCGCAACTCCTGGTCAAGGTGCTTTCCCGTTCCGTCCTTGAGGAACTTGGACACGGCTTCCGCAGTGCGCTCGTACTCCTTCTCCGTCTGGAGCGGTTTCAAAGCGCTCAAGTAGTTGTAGCATGTTTCCTCCAATTTGGGAATCGGAAGCTTCAGAAGTTTCTCTTGGTATTGAAAGGTCATAAAATAAATAAGACGCGGCGGTCGGTATGAGAAAGGAAGGGAGGGTGGGTATTTATACAAGACAAACGAAATCTGGGGAAATGACCGCACTGCCGGAGATTCTGCGGCGGCCTGCACACGGACTCGGAGTTTGGCTCGTTCCTGTGGGCCGGTGGTTTTACTTGCCTCCGGTACGGTACCGTTAGCATTGTTCTCGGCTGTGGCGGGCTCGTTCTCCGATGGTTTTCAGCATGTCTTTTGGCTATACAAGGAACACAGAGGGAGACCAACTAATACACTTCCTGCAGGATCGCATCAACTCCCCCACAAAACATATCCAATCACAGAACCTGCAGAGGTGGTGTCACGAAAATCTGCACCGATGCCCTGGTCATCGCTTCGGAGCCAAGTCCGATGGACCCCACTCGAACCTAAATGAATTTCTATAGAAAACTCCGTTGCCCGATCGTCTGCGCTCTACGCCGGCGATCTGGAATCTGGGGCCATTTATGCATCGGACTTGCGGATACGGACTTGCATTAAGTAAGGCGGCTAGTATGCGCTTAATAGCCATCGGCTACGCCACGCTTGCGCCAGTAGTCGCTGACGCCCTCCCATTGGCCATTGGCTCGCTTGATACCGTTCATAGCGGTTAAGGCTCCGGATTCGTAGAAGCTGTGGCCCTTGGCGTGGAGGTCTGCCTGTATCGACTTCCCGTATTCGTCTTCCAACATCTCCAAGTCTTCCACCATTACGAATTCTGGAATGAGCTGGTGGTGGAGCCTGGGGAACGAGATGGTGTCGAGAAGAGGCATGCCCTGGAAAATTGTGCGTACAATGGCTTCAAGAACAGCAGTGACGATTCTTGATCCTCCGGCCGCTCCAATAACAAGCTCTAGCTCGCCGTCTTTGCGGATGATGGTGGGTGTGGTCAGTGAAAGTGGTCTCATGTACGGACGGACAAAATTGTACACCGAAGGAGTCAAGTTGAACGCATTGCTGACATCAGGCACCGAGAAATCGTCCATCTGGTCGTTCAAGAAGATACCCGTCGTGTTGTCGTATACCAGCAGCCCGAAAAGCAAATTCACAGTCGTTGTCATACCCACTGCACCTCCGTTCTCGTCCACGATCGAAAAGTGCAGTGTCCCACGAGGTTCCGTCATTTCAAATTGTGGCTTGTAATGTTTCCAGGGATACGTCTCGTTGTCTGCGTATCCGTTCTCTGCAAGGCTCTTTGACCATTCGGGAGATGAGAACCGCTCCACAAGCTCACCGTGGTAAGTTGCGTTGAGATCTCCAAGATAGGTACGTGCACTGCTTGTCCACTTCATGGCCTCTATCAAACGGTGCAAGCTGAGTGCATTATCGGCATCATCAGAGTGTACCGCAGTGTAGAAGTTGAGACCAGCAATTAGAGCTAATCCAGAGGAAACGCCACCGGTGGTGGCAAGATCATAAGTGGAGCCATTGACGGTGAAGTTGAAAGTGAGAGCAGGCGTAACATTTGCAGAATACCGTTCAAAGTCCTCCGGCTCTATAACTCCACCGAATGTCTTGATTTGCTCTACCAACCGTGGTGCTATGGGCCCATTAGGATCGTAGAAGATAGCAGAGGAGCCATTCCGCGCAATCATCTCAAGCGTGCTGGCATAGTTGGGACGTCTAACCCACGAACCAATGTCCACTAACTCACCCGACGCCTCATAGATAAAGTCCCAGCAGTCGTTGAGAAGGGGAACGCGGGATAGAAGCAACTCGTGGATTTTGTGCACAGCTCGAGTCCAAATTTCAGAAGCTGCCCAGCCACGGCGATTGAGCGCAATCACAGGTGCGAACAACTCTGCCCAGGTCAATTTACCAGACCCGTGGCGAACGTGAAGCTGGTAGAGGCCCTCCAACTCTCCTGGCACAGCTACCGCAAGTCCACCAAACTGAGCCAATAAAGGTGCATCGTCATACATGTGCTTGTGCGCCCTCTTGGGTGCCATTTCACGAGCATCGATGCTGATCAGTTCTCCGTCTTTGGAGCTGACAATGAAGCCGCCTCCACCGATTCCAGAGGAATGCAGGTTGATACTACCAATGCAGAGAGCAACAGTCACAGCTGCATCGGCAGCATTGCCACCTATGAGCAATATGTGCTTTCCCATGCTCGAACAAAGTGGTACGTCTGAGCTGACCATTGCCTTTGACCCTGTTCGCCGAAACTCATCCGATGGGTGCAACGTCGGAAGTCCGATTTTGTCGCCCACCGGGTCGTCCACAACTCGGTAGTACAGCAGCTGCGCAAGCTGCGCATGTAGTTCGACCGGTTTGTGAGGAGAATACGCTGTGAGCTTCACTGTGGCGACAACGAGAAGCAGTGCAATCAAGAGAGCACGCCAGAAGTGACGTTTGACAGTGTTTCTGGGCTCCGAGGCCCTGGATTTCCGGCCTGAGCCGGCACTTGGATTGAGGTTTACACTCTCGCTCTTCATGGAGTTCAAGGTGTTTTTGGCGGCAGAGAAGAAGCAAGTAGCCGTGTGCGCCTTTACTGTGGATGAAGTGTGATAACAAGTATGCAGGAGATAAGTGGAGTGTACGTGCAGTATTCGCATCCATGACGAGTGCTCTGCTAAGGAAGCTGGCTTCTGATAGGGCATGCGGTCGCATGACATTCTCTGAGATGGCGCTGTAATCAGTTAGACAGTGGGAGACCATCAAAACTCTTCTCCAGATAAGCTTCGCTAACTCCTTCTGTTTCTGGAACACGCTCCAATCTCCAGTTTCATTGGGCCACCTGTCACTCTTGTCTCAGTCTGTGTTGGAGTCATCTTACTCTCACCTTAATCTACTTATGTTTGGCTAATACTCTACGCATATTGGCCCCAAATTCAATGGAGCAAACTATCCTTTTGACACATGTAGAAACACACGGCTAAACCCCATTCTAGCGAAGTTTTGGCCGGTGTGCAGACTGACTGAAACGCCTAACCTATGTGCACTACCCATCACTGAGCTGTTACACCATGTCTTCTGAAGAAGCAGGCCTAACGGCCGTCAGAAGCACCGAGGATGAGCTCATCAACTCCATCCTTCCATCTTATCACATGTTCCAAGCCACAATTTCAAAAAAAATGGTTCCAAACGAAGAGAACTTCAAAGAAGATCCTCCGACTTACGAAATGTCACCTGTCAGCTCTGCTGGCGTTACTCCGATTCCTTCAGCATTGCAGTCGCCTATGTCGAGCACAGAAGACGTTAACTTTCCATTTCCAGAGCAAGAAACCTTCAACCAGCGCTCGGCCGATCTCTGGGAATCCACAGTCCTAGCTAATGTTCACAAGCTTGAGAATTTGCTGGCAAAGGGCCACGCTTCTAACTTGCATATACTGATTAACGTCACCGAAAGCGTGTGTCAGAAGGGCGTCAAGCCCAACATCATCGATATTTCCAACCATGAGTTCAAACAAGGTGATTACATTCATGGATATGTCACAATTGAAAACACCTCCAATGAGCCAGTTCCATTTGACATGGTGTATGTGGTGTTTGAGGGCCAGCTAGTCGTATTACAAACACAGAAGACATCTACTGACCCAGCACACCCCACTGTGTTCAAATTCTTGAATATGCTAGATTTATTTGCTTCGTGGTCCTATGCTAATATTGATCGTCTCGTCACCGACAATGGAGATCCACATGACTGGTGTGAGGGTGAAACTGACCCTTACGATAACACATGTTTGTCTATCAACGAAAAGAGACTCTTTCAGCAAGGCATCAAATACAAACGATTCTTCTCGTTTCGGGTGCCCGAGAAATTACTAGATGATATTTGTGAGGAGCACAGCTTCGATGTACACTGCGAGCTTCCGTCAAGCTTGGGTGTTCCCACCGATTTAGCCACACTTCGAAGGGCTCCACACTCAGAGAGAATAAAAGATTTTTCCTTCATTGACAGTTTCATCAACTACTCCGTTTCGGCAAGAGTGATTGGCCGGGCTTCAGAGTACCGGTATAAGATGAAATCTGACTCGTACGTGATTGCCAGTGACGTGGTGATACCGCTCAGAGTTCTTCCGTGGACAAGTCATCATGAGTTCAAAGCTCAGTGGGTGCAAAAGGTGAATGCGTGTTACAAGGCTTTCATCGAAGTTGTGGAGACCAAGATAGCTGAAGGGAAGACTGTCCTAGAAACGAAGCTGTTGCTGACCTCCAGGTCCCCGAGTGTACGTGTGACTCCCGTGAATCTGCATAGTCAAAGACTAACACCAACAAATCTGCACACTGAGAAGCTTCGACAGCTCTATCTGTTTTCGGAGTCAGCAAAGCCTTCTTTCAAGTCGGCGGACAACCTGATGTACCAACACTTGAGCCCTTACCGCAAGAAAACACTCACGGGATTATCAAAGGTGTTGGGTGTGTTTTCTCTCTCTTCGCCCAAGACGGAATACCAGACGGTGTATGTGCCTCCTTTGAAGTACAGAAACCCGCTCAAAAACTACAACACTAAGTTGCGTGTTCCTGTTGATCTTTCATACTTCTACGAAGGTCCCTCGCAATCTCCTCCTGATCCCAAAAAAATCACTTGCGAGTTAGTCGTACTCACCATTCGTTCGAAGAAACACTACATTCCTCTAGAATTGAACCATGAGATGTGCTTCATTGACCAGGTGGTTGATGATGTGAATTCTAAGAGTCCTAATGCTGATATTGAGAATTTTGACACTATAGTAATTCGTCGGTTCAATGACTACTACCACACACTTGTTACGCTTATGCGTAAAATTGGATACGGAAGCACCGACTTCCGTGTGGAAACAGAGTTCTTTAAGAACGTCAGGTGCATGGCCATGCTCCAATCCAAGTACATCAACTTGTGCATTCCAGACGTCACTATTTCTTCTGCCTCTGACAGAAATGCTGGAACGTACCGCGATGTCTCAGCAGTGCCGTGGACTTCATCAAAGTCTGCGGTGAATCCTAACTACCTGATCTACACTAAGCATATGGACTTGGAATTAGATTTGAGCAGCTGCCACTTGAAGGGAGATCCTGAGCCTTCACCTGGAACTTCTGGTTTCGATTCTTTGACGTTGGTTCCAGAATTCCAGAATTGCCTCATGGCTCGCTTCTACTATCTTCGTATCACCGTCAAACACCGTAACGGTACCCTGCAGGCAGTTCATGTCCCGGTAGTGGTTCAAAGTTGAAGTGCTTATATAAAATACAAAGTTAATAGTTCGGCATACAGATCCATCTCATCTATATTTTACCATGGACGCTGAAGATAAGTTGATCTCCGCCTGGGAGCAAAGGCGTTATGTCCCCAAGCCAGGCGAACCAAACCTTCCTCCACAGCTTTCGGAGTTCACGGAGAAAACCACCGAGGATGTACTCAAAGAGATCAACAGATTGCCATTTTTCATGACCGAACTAGACGAAACAGACGGAGATGGAGGAGAGAACACAAACCTAGAAGCGTTGAGAAGTTTGGTTTACGACGGTGAACCGGATGAGGTAGCCACTAACTTCAAAAACCAAGGAAATGACTGCTTCAAAACTAAGAGATATCAAGACGCCGTGCAGTTCTATACCAAGGGCATAGATGTCGATTGTGGGGTTGACAGCATCAACAGTGCTCTATTTGTCAATAGAGCTGCATGCAACTTGGAGTTGAAGAACTACAGAAGGTGTATCGAAGACTGCAAAAAGGTTTTGCTCATTGATGAGAAGAACGTCAAAGCTTGCTACAGAGCAGGGAAGGCGTTCTTTGCTGTTGAGAGATATGATGAGTCTACGCAGATTTTACAGTTTGGTCTCACCATAGACCCTGAGAACAAGCCGTTGAAAGACACATTGAAACAGGTCGAGAACAAAGTGGCACAGATCCAGCAGGTGAAGGAGAGGAAAGAACGTGAAGCACAAGAAATCAAGGACCGGCAATTGTTCCTAGAGAACGCCATCAAGCTCAGGAATATCAAATCCATCAAATCTTCAAGACCTGCTGCGCTCTTGGAGAACGCAAAGATCCGCTTAGAGGATCCCACCGACTACGAGTCACAGTTGCTTCTCCCTGCCATGGTCTTGTATCCAACCACTGATGAATTTGACTTCGTTGCCGAAATCAGTGAACTCACCACTCCTGCCGAAATCTTACAGCTTGTGCTTGACAGACCCCAGTCGTGGTTTGAAGACCCCAAGCACAAGAACTTTTCTATTAAGACCCTCGAATGCTACATGGAGACTATCAGTGGAGGATTGGTGAAAGTCGGCAAGAAAGTTGCCGTGAACACAGTATTGATGTCTGAAACGGCCAAAGCTCCTCTCTTTGATAGCGGATTGAGATTATACGTTGTTCCGAAGGTCGACTCGGCGGAGTGGCTTGGTAAGTGGAGTAAAGAGGTTGCTATCGCCAAAAGATCGTTGTAAGGACAACATCACCATGTATTATAATATAGACTAGCATTCATCATGGAGTCCGCCCCGGTGACGATCTCCCTCGCTGTCTCGATGCAAGAGATTCGAAGACCTCATCAATTCGTAAAATAGGAACCTCACCAAAAACTGCTACGGGATCCATCTGTTTCTCTCTCATTACCCGAAGTAACTCCGGTGTCTCTGCCCAACTTTTCATATACTTCTTATTCTTGAGTGCCTCGTCATCCGAGGGAATATCGGGAAGCGCTTCTGGATTCATTCCTGGACTCGCAGAATTACCCAATGCAATGATAGACTTTGAGGCACGGCTCACCCTGCCTGGTCGAGATGGAGTAGTTAATTCCTTCTTGCGTGTAACTTCTCTAGGCTTCTCTCTTGTGAACTTTCCTCTTGCGGCTTCAGGTAAAGGTACGGCATTACCTATAGCACGTTTACGAGGAGCGACATTGACATCTGCAAGCTCGACGGTTTTCCGAGACTTCTTCTTGAAAGGCTCTTCGGCAGTTGACTTGTCGCGAAGCGGCAGCTTCTCTTTCTTTTTCGGACTATTAGGTGGCCTCGATTTGGGAGGCGAGTGCTGATTTGCCTTGAGATCTAGCTTGTGACTCAATGATATGGTAATCTTCTGTTTAGTCCGTTGATGGCCGTCGAATTGAGCCACTTGATGCAGCACCCTGCTTTGCCTTAGTTTCTCATTCTCCTCTTTTCCAGCTTTTTTGATAGGTGACGGATACTTGACCTGCGCTTTCAGAGGATTGAATTTTGGAGGTTTCTCTGGGTTCAATGTGGTGGTGAGAAACTTGTTTCTAAGCACTGTGTCTTTCACGCCCGGGGTTTTACTACCTTTTGCAGCACTTGCACTAGTGGGTAGAGTCAACCGTTGAAGTAGACCAGGTTCCTTATCCAAAACAATATCAGAATAGTTAGTAGGTGAGCCTTTGGTGCTCTCGAAGTCAGCTCTATGACTATACTTTGTGGGAGATCGGGAGCTATTCTTGCTGGAGAGACCATCAGTTCGCACGGGAGATCTGCTTCGCGATCTCGAGATTCGAGCAGAACCCGAGTTGAACACCGATGGGGTAAATATCTCTCTTCTCGGGGATCCAGAGATCGAGGTCCTGTTGACAGCTTTGTTTGCAAGCTGGATTCGTGCTCTCTGCGACGCTTTATACAAGGGAGAGCTCATTTTCGAGGGAGATAACGAATTGGAAGCGGCCGAGATGTGACTCGCTAACCTTGAAGAGGATCCCTTGGAGTTCTCGGGGCGAGAAATCTGCGCTGGTAAAGCTGCTTGCTCGGTCAATCGAAGACGTAGGTTGCGAGAAATATCCACTTCTGGTACAGGCGGTTTTCTCGATTCAGCTTTCGCTTTCAATGCCTGATTGCCGGTGTTGCCGTTCCGCTCCTGCTTGGGCACTCTTGCCTGTTTGGGTACAGTTTCTGGCTTGATGTTGGATAGTTTCAGCACCTCTTCCGTTTTGATTTTAGATTGCCTATTGCTCAGGAAAGTGATTGGTTCACGAGATGGGAGGGAGACAAATACAGAAGATCTCTTGTTCTGATAAAGAGACTTTCTAGGTGCATTCAAAGTCTGCCTGGAGCCGTTGGACGATGTATTCAATGGAACGTCCTCTTCAGACCTTAGTAGCAGTTTCTTTCTAAACTTCTCTGTATCCGTATTCAAGGGAAGAGATCCAGAGAAATGGCCCATCGATAATTTTCCAGCAAAGCTTTTACGAATTGCAGTGCTGATAGCTTGAAATGAACTGTCACTGTAGTCCTCCGACTTGGGACTCTCTGTTTTGACATTTTGCTCGAACTTTTGTGGGTTAGTGGAGTTTGCAATGGGAATGAACGAT
Source organism: Danielia oregonensis (assembly GCA_003707785.3). Classification (NCBI taxonomy): domain Eukaryota; kingdom Fungi; phylum Ascomycota; class Pichiomycetes; order Serinales; family Metschnikowiaceae; genus Danielia; species Danielia oregonensis. The sequence continues at coordinate 77,511 of PPLJ03000007.1, forward strand.
AAGTTGACATTGGGAGATGTGTCTGGCACGGCTGTACGTGGAATGTGCACGGGTGAGAGCGCCATAGAGACGGTTTCTTCTGTTTTCGGTAGTTTGATCGGTTCCTCCGTTTTTGGTGCTTCTAGCGGCACAATGGGCGCCGCAATGATTGGATCCACAGCCTTTTGGGGTACGGGGCTGGAAGCCTCTTCTAGTTTAGGACTCGAGAGTTGTGGGGCCACAACCGATGCTACATCTGAATTGCTCTGGTCTTTCACTGCTCTGGAGAGCACAGCCTCGCTCCTCTCGAGCTTCCACTCTGCTTCCTCGGACGAGCGGTCTGTGGTTAAGTTGCGTGACAGGCGCTCAGTCGTGGAATCACGCAAGGTATCGTCGACTTCTTCTTTGATTAAACTCAAAGCCTGGATCTGGTCCAGTAGCAGCTCCTTGTCGCCGTTGTTGATGCTCTCGATGAGTCCATTGAGCCCCAGCACGCACGCAAGAAGCTGCAGACTAAGTGTTTGCACTCCTTCGTTGGCGGTTTCCAAGTTGATTTTCATTTCTGCTGTGATATGCCGAGACAGGCCAGGAACATGGTCCGGCTTTTTCTTCCGGGCAGCCTCAATCGCCCATAGTTGTGAGCTCATGATCTGCGTTTCCGCCGCCTTTGGTATATAACTTGAAGATCAAGTACGCGTGGGCATACAGGAGAAAGGTGAGGTGCGATAAGTTACCAAGAGTATTGAGAGTAGGAATTTAGATACGAGGCATGCGTAGAACAGATTACGTTAGAGGCTAGGGGTAGAGTCCGTCTGATGAGCATCGAGTTTGTTCACTTCCTCGAGCGAAAACGGTCTATTATGAAAATCTCCATCACCTCGCTAAATTGCGGTATGAGAGATGTATGTCTGTAGAGTGGACAAACATAGAGCTGTCAGAAGAGCTTCATATAATCTGTTGGTTTTGTCTGTCACTAAATCGTATTTCGTGAACTTATAATCACCTGTTCTTCTAGCAGACGTTAGGGTTTTCATCGTTTGCCCAGGCTTTGTACGTTTCCCCGATTTCCCATATCCACTTCCCAACTTCGGCCTTGCCGACGTCGTAACTTCTTAACTTATCTCTTCCTGCCTTTTTAACTTCCCAATTTCCCAGATATTCTCTCACCTGGCTATGCTCCATATATATCCTCTATTCATATTGCGAGCTCTGTCTTTCTCTTCTGACTGCGCACTCTAAACTACATCATTAAGAAAATATACACCCACTGCTTCTCCTTCTACTCAGTCGTCTCTCTGTTAGTCTGGTTGTGAGCATTGTGGATATATGTCAAAGATTTCACACGGCTGATCTTCTATGCACCTCGCATCATTTGCCCTGAAACGGAATCCACTCACTAACAGCATCTTCTTTCATAGCATTGAGTCATGGGACTCTTCCAAAAGGGCCGCAGTCCTCAGCCTGAGCTGGCTGAATCAGTCTCCGGAACAGCACTGCCCACTCCTATCCAGCCGCTCTGCTCCCCGGCTTACGAAGAAGTGCCCTTGTGGAATATACTTCCTTCATACCAGCTCTACCAGTCCACGTTCTCCAAGGACCTTGAGCCCTCTATGGAGGACCTCCGCTTTGAGCCTCCACAGTACGAGATATCTCCTGCCTCTTCCGTTCCTTCAGACACATACTTTCTGCAGACAGCTCCCACCACGTGGGAAAACAGTATCTTGGGGAACTCCCACAAGCTCAAACGATTAGACTCCTTCAACCATGCGCTCGCAGAGCAGTTGAAGGTGGAAATCAAACTCACACGGAGTAGGGGAAAACGAGGTGTTCCACCTGTCTTTCTAGATGCTCTGAACTATGAGTTTCTGCAAGGCGATGCTATTCATGGGTACATCACCATGCGGAACACCTCTGAGTCTCCGCTCTCGTTCGATATGTTTTCCGTCGTCTTTGAAGGAAAAATCACCGTCAATGCTGATGAAGAAGCAAAGCGACCTCTAGTGTGCTACAAGTTCCTAAACATGTTCGATTACCAAGCATCCTGGACTCCTGCGTTCTATGACGAACCAATGGAGATGGCGGATCTCTTGGACCCCACGGACGGCGCCAGGTTGATGCTTCTGGACAAAAAGCAATTTGAACCTAACGTAACATACAAGAAGTTCTTCAGTTTCACTCTTCCGGATAAGCTTCTCGACTGCGCTTGCGAGCCTCATGATATCGGGTGTCACTGTGAGCTTCTCCCGTCCATTGGACTCGAAAAGAGCCAGTTTCTTATGCTACTTCGCAAACTTCGAGAGAAACCGGTAAGAACTGAACGACCTTCCTTCACCAGAGGATTGCTGGTGGGTCTGATTGAAATGAAATCTTCAAGAGTTCCGCAATCCGTTCGTATCAAGGACTTCTCGTTCGCAGACACGTCGGTCAGTTACGCTGTTCAGGCTCGAGTGGTGAGTAAATACACAGACTACGGCGGGACACTCCGCGATGCCCTGAAAGAAGAGTTTATTGTCGTCAAGGATGCGAGCTCTCCTCTACGTGTTGTCCCGCGTGACATGGGCGATGCAACAGAAGAAACTAGAGAAGAACGAGCCAACGCTATCTTTGACAACTTGGTCAAAGATATCAAGGATACAATAGAATTGGGCAGAAAATTGGAACTGTCTGGCACCCCGATACCTCGAAGAGCATCTATTGCTAAACACGACCAATTACAACGCAACCGTGGTAAGGCGCCCAAAGACTTTAATGAAGTGATCATACCTTACAAGAAAAAGTCACTCATGGAAGCCCCGAAAGTCGTTGGATTTCTTGGATTGAGAACAGAAAAGAGACAGTATACTGTTGGATATTCTCTTCCAGGTTCGCTATTGTCGTATTCCCAGCACTTGAGCAAGCCCAGGTCATTTACTGTACCTTTGGAGCTTTCTTTCCAGTTTCCTGATAAGCCTCTCAGTAAAATCATCAAGCCACCTGAGATAAAGGGGGTGACAGCTGAGTTGGTGGTATGCACTTTCAAAACCGAGAAGTACCCTATACCTGTGGAGTTATCTCAAGACATGAGGTTCGGAACCAGGTCTATAGAGCACTCTGTCATTCAACCATTTCAGAAGTATCTCAGTGAGACCTCCCGTTTGGCAGAGAAATTCGGGAGTGAGGCTCTCAACTTGAGCCCGCAGATGGTCGTGGACATGAAGTGCATTGCGAACCTTAATGTCAAGTATAACAACTTCAAGATTGAACGTGTTGAGGTGAAGAGCCCTGGTGGTTTGGCTCTGTGGAATGAGGCCAGTACTCCAGGTCGTTTCGAGAAAGAATTACAGGTGCGGCTAGACCTTGAAGGGCTCTTCTCGAAGGCAGACTCTCGACTGTCGGATCAGTTGGCTCCCGACGCCCTGTGCTTGATTCCTAGTTTCCAGAGTTGCATACTAGGCCGGTACTACTATGTCAACATCACGATCAAGCTACAAAACGGCGATGCCATCACAAGCAAGGTGGGTTTGAGAATCGAGAAGTGAGTAAAAGCATATCATATAATAAGTACTTTGTAAGTCCTGTTGATTCTCAGATTGCTATCCGAGCCTATTCGTATGCCTTGCGTCTAAGGCCACGTTGTCTGCTCTTTGGTCGCTGTCATCTACTTATCGCGGTGTGCACACAATTTATAGTAAACCCCACTATCAACTATATCTTACTACTTCCAAATCGCTATGACCGGCGATTTTCTGACCTTCCTGGAAGACTTCTGCTCTGTATATGAAGGCACGTCCGTGGTGAACTTTGTGTTTGCCATCGGAATCACACTTGGCATTGTTATCAGTTATTTGCCGCAATACTATAGGATCTACAAGAAACAAACATCCGAAGGACTCTCCGTCAACTTCTTATTGTTGGGATCATGCTCATCTATCTTCACGTTCACCAACATCATTTTGATTAGTGCGAGAGCCCGCTACTGTTGCCGGATAGGTGCTTTAACAGTGTTCAATTGCATCTCTTCTCAGTTGAACCTTGTTCAGATCGGTCTCCAATGCACTTGTGGTGTCATGATCTTGGTGTTCGTCATCATGTGCACCAAGAGCTCCGTGAAGCAGGACAAAGAAGAGTTCAAACGTATTATTCATGTTGCCAAGTTTGTGGTGTTACACTTTGTTTTGGCATTGGCACAGGTCATCGTGGCGTTCAGCAGCAGCCGCTCGGTGTTGTTAGGAATCGCCCAGGTCAATGGCTTGATGCTGACTTTGTTAACGGTCATCAAGTATGTGCCTCAGATCTACACAACCTATAAGTTGAAGCATCCAGGAACTTTGTCAATTGGAATGATGTGCATCCAAACACCAGGCGGTTTTATCTTCACCGCTACATTGTTCTTCACCAAGGGCTCGCACTGGAGTTCGTGGGTTTCGTACTTTGCAGCGGCCATGTTGCAAGGCACTTTGTTATTGCTCTGCATCTACTATGAGTACAACAAGAACTATGCAGCGTTGGAAGAGGAGGCTGTGGAGAGGATCATTGAACACAACCAGGATAGCTTGGACGAGGCTCGTGAAAACTCTCCATTGGTTTGAGTGTAGTTCCACCACCATCTCTGGCGGGCCAGTTGATATGAAAAAGAACCAGAAGCACAATACAGCTGATCAGCGATTCCCCATCTGGAACTGGAACAGGGCAAACTCGGCCATTCTCATTCGTGGCTGCGTTGCACTCATCTTCTCGAGATTGGTCCTTGTTTCACAAACAACACTACATTGTCAGTACATAAAAACACCAAAACTATCGATTCGACCCTCCCAATAGTCCATGTTCTTATCCACTATCACCACCTTTGATCCGAAAACCCGTACACTCACACCATAAAGTAACCGCGAACCGAAAAATTTTTCCAATAACTTATCACCATGTCTATGAGATTTGCTAGCGCCTTCCGTGCTTTGGGAGCTATCCCAAAGATGCGGGTTGCGGTGAGAAACTACGCTGCTTTCGACCGTACCAAGCCTCACGTGAACATCGGTACTATCGGACACGTTGACCACGGTAAGACCACTTTGACCGCTGCTATCACCAAGGTGTTGTCTGAGAGAGGTGGAGCCAGCTTCTTGGACTACGGCTCGATTGACAGAGCCCCAGAAGAAAGAGCCAGAGGTATCACCATCTCCACCGCTCACGTTGAGTACGAGACCGACAAGAGACACTATGCTCACGTCGACTGCCCAGGTCACGCTGATTACATTAAGAACATGATTACCGGTGCCGCCCAGATGGACGGTGCTATCATCGTTGTTGCTGCCACCGACGGACAGATGCCTCAGACCAGAGAGCACTTGTTGTTGGCCAGACAGGTCGGTGTCCAGCACTTGGTTGTTTTCGTTAACAAGGTCGACACCATTGACGACCCTGAGATGTTGGAGTTGGTTGAGATGGAGATGAGAGAGTTGTTGACCCAGTACGGCTTCGACGGTGATGAGACTCCTGTTGTCATGGGTTCCGCTTTGTGTGCTTTGGAGGGCAGAGAGCCAGAGATCGGTGAGAAGGCCATTATGAACTTGTTGGACCAGGTTGACGAGTACATCCCAACCCCAGTCCGTGACCTCGAGCAGCCATTCTTGATGCCTGTTGAGGATGTTTTCTCTATCTCTGGTAGAGGTACCGTCGTCGCTGGTAGAGTTGAGAGAGGTTCCTTGAAGAAGGGTGAGGAGATTGAGATTGTTGGTGGTTTCGAGAAGCCATTCAAGACCACTGTCACGGGTATTGAGATGTTCAAGAAGGACTTGGATGCTGCCATGGCCGGAGACAACGCTGGTATCTTGTTGAGAGGTGTTAAGAGAGACGAGGTTCACCGTGGTATGGTTTTGGCCAAGGCCGGAACCGTCAACTCCCACAAGAAGATCTTGGCATCCTTGTACATTCTTTCCAAGGAGGAGGGTGGTCGTCACTCTCCTTTCGGTGAGAACTACAAGCCTCAGTTGTTCCTCAGAACCACTGATGTTACCGGTACTTTGTACTTCCCCGAAGGTGCTGACAGCAGCGCCATGGTTTCCCCAGGTGACAATGTCGAGATGGTTATCGAGTTGGTCAAGAAGACTCCTCTTGAGTTGAACCAGCGTTTCAACATCAGAGAGGGTGGAAAGACCGTCGGCACTGGTATGGTGACGAGAATTATCGAGTAAGCGATATCTTAGCCTGTAAATAGTTATTCGTTGTTGAAAACAGATTGAGCGTAGAGGAAGAAAAGAGATTGTGCAACCCGTGGGCTTTGAATGAACTCCTGAGCTCTTCGAAGCTCGCGTTGATCAGATTGAAAGTAAAACAAAGAGGACCATATTATCATTAATTTTCAGTGTAATATCAATCTCACCAAATCTTAGATCGCGATTCCTAAACATACACACATGCTCACGCTGCCAGCGCTCGATCTAAGTCGAGATATCACATTCCCAGACCTACAGGGGCCCTCCAGGACCACGCTCTTTTCCAATGGCCGGCGACTTCTCATCTCCACTCGTCAAGTTGTCATCATAGAAGGTGCAGTTGTCTCTCGTAAGTTGATCTATGATGAAGACGTTGTTGGTGCAACATTCACGCGATTCAAAGGGAACAACGAGGACGAGGACGAGGCATTGGCCGTGTGTCTCCAGAAATCTGCCTACATCTACTACCCTCATGGTCGAACATACATTGTGAGCTTTCCTTTCACACTCAAGAACGCATTCCCGTTTGAGCTGGGGCTTATGTTGGAACGAGAACAAGATAAAAGCTCACCCAGCTCCCACCGTTTTTTGACGTTGGTGGACCCAATTGGAGATTTTCGTATTGTCACAACTTCTTCCACCTCGGTGGTTTCGCCTCAGGAGTCGCTCATGGCGTTTCCTGCCCGCGGGTTGAACAAGGGAAGTCTGCTTTGCGTGACTTTCAACTCTCGACTGTGTACTGTTGGGATTTACCATATCAAAGCTTCATCTCGAAATAATATCTTGAGTGGGAGCAACAGTCTAAAGAAAAGGAAGCATCCCTCGATATCGACTCCCAACCCCTCAAAGATATTGGAAGACGACCTTTTGCATGACTTCGGGCACCCCTTTGTTTCACTGTCTGTTAACCTCGACAAAAAGCGAACAAGCACATTGATGTCTGGGATCTCTTCGATTGCCCGGATGGGATCCGAATCGTTTCCTGAAGCGGGCAAATCCTCAGCTACGCTATCAACACTCGAGTTGGGCACCCTCAAAAAAGACATGATCCTCACCAAGATTGACACATTATCTTTAAAAGCACGCCGGAACCATGTGTCTATCAACGGATTGCATTACGAGGACAAGGAAGCAGTCGCTATTAGCAATAGGGCAACTCGCGAAACTCACGTATACATCTACTCCAAGCAGTCAAGCCCTGTTTCTCGATACGAGACCTCCTACGTCCTCCAGTGTACACACGCTGTTCCGCTTAATCACCAAAATTTCCCTGGATGGCTCGTGATATTGAAGGACGGGACATTGCAAATGGTTCACCCGTTCTTGGACATCTCAGCCCCAGCGATAGATTTGGCCAACCGCTTCCCTCCCATATCTAGCATATCGAGCACCTTCGAGAACCGAGTTGCACTCATCGCGTCAAAAACCCACGACACGCATATTCTCGAGCTTATCCTTGAACCTCTGAGTCTCTTGGTGACTACCTGTCTCAAGACATGGAACTACCTCTCAGGGTCTAAGATCAATGAACATGTTTGGGTGCTTTGGAGATCTGCATTAATGTTGGATCAGATGAAGGATGAATGGAATGCCTTTGTTATCACGCTCCTATCACTTATATACCCTTTTGATGACTCTGAGGAAGAGACCGCTATGAATGAGATTTCCGAGCTACTCCCGAAAGCCAAGGTATTGCATGAGCACTTTGACATCGATTATTCATTCCAAGACTTGTTGCCCTACATCGTGGTTTCTTTGCACCTTATTTACGAAGAAACTAACCTTGACATTTTGAGTAAGCACAACTTGAACAAGCTTGGCACATTACTTACCCAGCTCACCGTATGGATGGGCTGGCTGGACCTGTGGACATCATACTACATGATTGACCACAAGGGTATTGATTTATCAGTCAAATTATTACTGGTGGTTCTTGTATATGCACCTCCCAATTACTTCGACTCTCTTATGGGGCTCATTGAAGGAAAAGGAACCAAGTTTTTGAAGTTTTCACAATTGGTGGAAGAGAGTGATAGCGTCAACATGCTTATAACACCAAGAACTCATATGATCTACAACTTGTTCCAGTTACTAGTTTCACCCAACTCAGATCCCAGTGATATTGTTAACTCCATGTGCGAGTACGGAATTAACTCTGACACGTTGGAAACATTTCCTATTGGGATCAGCGTTCCACTCAAAGAATGTTTGCTGTTGTGTCAAGAAAACCCAGCTTTCGAATGGAATAGCAAGGTGTTGGAGCTCGTCGGTAGGAAAGACTTGACTATGCTTTTAGAGCCTCATCAATTCTCGGTAGCAACCACTTCACAGCTTCTGGCGGTGCCCGCAGACGAATCTGGAAGAGATGCTAATGCCGTCCTTGCTAATATCTTCTCCAAAAATGACAACGTCATCGCATGGGACGGTCAGTCTGAAGCTGATCGTATCCACATCACCAAATTGATATTTGATCAAGACAGGCGTTACTTCGAAATCACAACTTTGTTGCATCAGACTCGCACACAGACTGCCACCCTAGTGGTAGATGAGTCCATAAGCGAATACGACTCCACGGTATTAAAAAGAGAGCTCGCTGCATTAGTGGCTCTACGCACCCTCACCATTCCCCTTGGGCGTGCAGCTTTGTTCTACGCTGGTAGAATGCCATTGTTAACGGAGAAGTTTCCAATTCCTAAATTCAATTTGAATACGCTCATAGCCCCTGCAATGACGACAATTGTCCTCAATGAAGGTTCGATCAGCCAAAAAGTTGTGGATTGGGGGCACTTCCATAATGGAGTGTCCTCAGGGTTGAGCGTAAGTAGAGAGTCGAAGGGCATTACTGGAAGCTGGGTGATCTTCAACAAACCTTTGGAAAACAACGCCCAACATGCTGGTTTCTTGTTGGGGCTCGGATTGAACGGTCACTTGAAGAAACTTGAAGAATGGCACATCTACAACTACCTAGGCCCAAAACACCCATTGACAAGTGTGGGGTTGTTGATCGGTATGGCTGCGAGCATCAAAGGCTCAATGGACAACAAACTCACTAAAGTTCTTTCAGTGCATGCCGTTGCTCTTTTGCCTCAAGGAGCAAATGATTTGAATGTTCCTGTAATTGTTCAGACAGCAGGGTTGATCGGAATCGGTTTGCTTTACCTTGAAACACAACACCGCAGAATGAGTGAGATCCTTCTTTCTCAAATTGGCGGCTACACCTCACAGATAGAAAACGACGAAGAACACGAGGGATATAGACTAGCAGCTGGAGTTGCCCTTGGTTTCATTAATTTAGGTAAGGGCGACGATTTAAGAGGATTGAACGACACCCACGTGGTGGACAGGTTACTTGCCTTGGCGGTGTCAATGAAAGACTCGCACCCCGTCTCTGAGTTGGACAAGTCAGGCTCGGGTGCCATTTTGGCACTTGGATTCATTTACTTGAGAACACGGAACTCAGTTCTTGCCAGCAAACTCCAGATCCCACAAACAGAGCAGCTTCTTGACTATGTGCGGCCTGACCTACTTCTATTAAGGTGTCTCGTGAAGAACTTGATCATGTGGGATCTTATTGACCCCACAACCCTGTGGGTGGAATCAGAGATACCAGATGTTTTGAGAAAGAAGTACAATGTCAACAGCATCCAAAGCTTGGATAGTGACCAGGTGGGCACTTTCAATATTTTGGGAGGTGCGTGTTTGTCTCTTGCTGTGAAGTATGCATCATCTCAGGACTTGAATGCCAGAACAACGCTCTTGCACTACTTGGACATCTTCATGCTGATATCAACTACTCCCACCACTAATTATGATCAGAAGATAGCATTCAACAGCGCGAGCCAGATCCAAAACCTTTTGGCATTGTGTGTCTCTGTTGTGATGGCAGGTAGTGGTGATTTGGAGGTTTTCCGGCGCTTACGTGTGTTGCACGGGCGTGTTAGCAAGAACGTTCACTACGGCAACCACATGGCCGTGAACATGGCTTTAGGATTCTTGTTCTTGGGAGGCGGGCAGTATTCTTTTGGCGACTCCAACTTTGCAATTGCTATTTTGGTTACGTCGCTCTATCCTGTATTCCCCAGCGAGAACAATGAGCACGAGGTTCATTTACAGGTAATGCGTCATTTCTGGGCTCTAGCTGTGGAGCCAAAGTGTTTGGTTATTCGAGATGTGAAAGACAGAAGCCCCATAAAAGTCCCCGTGAAAATCACATTGAGCGACGGTCGTGTGGAGAAGATGGATACGCCTTGCCTACTCCCGCAAATGAAGGAGATATCGTCGATTGAAGTCCGGTCTAGTGAATTCTTCAACGTGAAGATTGACTTTCTCGTGAATTCTGAGTATCTTGAGCTGTTCAAGCGATCTTTGACGATTTACGTCTTCAAGAAGCGCAACTACGAGCTTCTTAAGACCTCTGTTAGCGCACTTCTCGAGAACGAGAGTAAGCACTTGCAGGTGGAAAATGGAGAATTATCAGTGAACACCGATGTGCAAAAGTTGCTACTGTCGGCTTTGATGGACCCTCTATCGTCCTTTGAGAAGCAAATGTACCTCCATGAGAGTAGCGATAGAGAGAAGAATTACGATTCCGAAGCTATCAGCTCGGGTCTTTCAGTTTTGAACATCATTGACTCCAAGATCGAGCTCAATAGGATGGCCACGAAGCCCGAAAGCGTTCAGGATTTACAAAATCTCAAGTTGTTATTCGCCTACGCAGATCATCTGCTCAACGACGATCTCCACTTTGTCGGTCTAGGCTACGTGGAACAATTGAAGCAGAGCTTGTGGCAACTTGCCTCGTCGTCATAGCGACTTGTTACATACCTACATATAAGTGAATCGGGCATCCGGAACGTTTCCAACTACGTTGAGCCCGAGATTAAGGAGATGGCCGACAATGAGCATGTGCCGCGTTACTGCTCTTTGTGGATAGTCCTGCACACATTGCCCGTGAAAATTAACTACTAGTACGCTAACTATTTATGCGCACAATCGCGATCTCTGTTTATTTGGCACCCTCTATTTTTCTCTATCCTAGAGATCTTTTGGCTCTATAATTGGTGAATTAGCATGGTGTATCGTCCTGTTTTGTTCAGTGCCGAGTCATTCGCCGTGAAGAGGAAAATGTACCCTCACTCTTCGTTAATCTTTGGCCCTCAGGCCATGAACATATCCCAGCCGTTGTCCAGAGCCTCCAATGTGGCTGAGATTGCATTCCAGAGGCAATTTCATGACCAGCCCAACAAAGGGATGCGTTACCGGCTTCCCAAGATGCCGCGGCCCAAAAGAAGTGTGTTCTATTATTCCACCTGGTCTAAGAATGGGAAGAGGCTCAAGTCTGCGAGTTTGAGCATCTCCAAGAAACCCTTCTCCTTGGCAAAGAACAAGACACAGACCATCCAGAAGAGATTCTTCTCTGTGGAGGCTCGCAGAAAGAGAAGAGAGAGAAGAAGATTCGTTCGGTGGTGGACGTTGACGTCTTTGGCTGTTGTGTTGACCGGTGTGGCAGCCAAGATTAGACTGGAAAGAGGGCACAGAGATGACGACGACGACGAGTACGAGCCCTTCAGCCAGTACACCATCAAGCCGCAATCCTGGCAATTGTACATGTATTCCACATTGCCTTTGAAGGCCATCTCCAGATTGTGGGGACAAGTCAACTCGATCAACTTGCCCGTGTGGTTGCGGAGTCCGTCTTACAGACTCTACTCGGCTGCCTTCGGCGTGAACCTCGAAGAGATGGAAGAGCCCGATTTGACCACCTACAGCAACTTGTCAGACTTCTTCTACCGTACGCTAACGCCCGGAGTCCGTCCTATCGCCGACTCCGATTTAGTGTCTCCATCGGACGGAAAAGTGCTCAAGTTCGGAGTCATCGAAAACGGTGAGATTGAACAAGTGAAAGGCATGACGTATTCTGTTGATGCTTTGCTTGGTTTATCAGCCAAGCGTTTGGGCGCTCCAAGACACTCTTTGGAGTTCGACCACGACGCCAACAACGAAGCTGTTGTCAAGAAACACGAAGAGTTTGCAAGTGTGCACGGAATTACGGACTACTTGGACGATCTTTTGAGCGGTGAATCCCCAGAGAGCTTCAATCAAGAATTGGCTTTCAAGGATAACGGTGAGGCCACCGCAAGAGGCGCAAAGCCGTCAGTCAGCAAAGACATTAAGGTGGCTCAAAACTTGGCTCCTACACCTCATGAGCAGCTCAAACTCAGCAGCAACAAGAACTTGTACTTTGCTGTGATCTACTTGGCGCCAGGCGACTACCACCGCTACCATTCTCCCACAAACTGGGTTACCACATTGAGACGTCATTTCATTGGTGAACTCTTCTCTGTGGCACCCTTCTTCCAGAAAACGCTCCAGGGCTTGTTTGTCTTGAACGAACGTGTAGCCCTCTTGGGATACTGGAAGTATGGCTTCTTCTCCATGATACCCGTCGGAGCCACGAATGTGGGAAGTATTGTGGTGAACTTCGACAAGGACTTGAAGACCAACGTTGTCTACGAGCATGAGGTGTACCTGAGAAAGTCCTTATCGCCTTCACCCGACTCTGGTGATGAGCGGACGCCGTTATTGGGAGAGAGCACAAGCGACTGCGAGTCCGAGCTTATTACAGTCACCTCCACCGTCAGCAAGCCCAAGAAGTTGCGCAAAAACACAGTTTACGAGGCCACGTATACCGGAGCCAGCTCGCTTCTAGGCGGGTTCCCTTTGACGAAGGGCGAAGAGGTCGGAGGTTTCAAGTTGGGCTCTACTGTGGTGCTTATTTTTGAAGCGCCCGACAACTTCCAGTTCGATTTGACGATCGGCCAAAAAATCAAAATGGGTGAGTCTCTCGGTGGGTTCAAGTAGTTTAATATTCAAACTAGGTGTTTGCTACAGCAGTAGGAGTAGGAGTAACTATAGTCAACCGTGTTTATGCAGGACATTCTCGCTACACAAACAAGACTGATCTGAACATCTCAGACAACTACACACGAGCGCACGAGACTGCCTACAAACCGCTTCAGCTTCACTCCTTTGCATTTTCATATTTTCTATTAGCCGGACTCCTGCAACTCGTCGTCAACATGTCGTTTCTAAACACCATTCGAGGTTTTGGAAGAAGCTCCAAGAAAACGAAGAAGGAGTACGAGCCCCACGGGATCTTATACGCGAACACAAACGGCTCGGCGTCGTCTGTTTGGCGGTCGCAATCTCCCACCAAAAGCTCGCCAACGAAACAAAGAACGAGCCAAATCCAGTTTGCTCCTCCATCTCCCACTAGAAGAGGCAGACTCAACCGGTCACGGCTGCCGCAGAGAGAGGCGGTACAGCTGGTCGATAGGCTGACGACGGAAGAAATCCCGCTTTTTCTTTCGGAGCCGTTCGTGAAAACAGCTTTGGTGAAGGGCTCTTTCAAAACTATCGTTCAGTTGCCCAAATACGTGGATTACGGCGAGTGGTTGTCGCTCAACATTTTTGAAATGTACAACCACTTGAATCAGTTCTACGGCATTCTTTCTGACTACATCACGCCGGAGCTGTGCCCGACCATGAATGCTGGTCCTAACATGAACTATCTCTGGATCGACACAAATGGCCAGGCCGTAAACCTTCCGGCCAATCAGTACATTGAGTACGTGTTGACATGGATCTCCAACAAAATCAATGACCAGTCTGTGTTCCCTACCAAGACCGGAGGAGCCTTTCCTCCGAACTTTGTGAAAGACTGCAAAAACATAGCACGTCAGATGTTCCGTATATTTGCACATGTGTACCATAATCACTTCGACAAGCTTGTGCACTTGTCGTTGGAGGCACACTGGAACTCGTTTTTTGCTCACTTCATCAGTTTCTGCAAAGAATATAACTTGATCGATAGGAAAGAGCTAGGGCCCTTGTTGCAGTTGATCGAAAACTTTGAAGCCCAAGGCAAGATCATCTGAGATCTCCACAAACGGACAATCGCTACACCTACAGAAACGGACAGCTTGAAGCATTTCGTAATTCGTGTATGTACAAGTATAGGGCAAGGCAATGGACAATTTATACCACAGCTTGGGATGCAATTTTAAGAGAAGAAGTAAGGCGACTCATGAACCACCTTCACGTCCAAGTCACCTCTTTCTGGGATTTCGGGGAACTTGAGTGGAACAAGTACCTGGAAGGCTTTGGGAGTAGACGTGGTTAACGCTAACGCATTCATGTCATAGTCCTCAGTAACACTAACAGTGGTAACCATTTCACGTCCCATTTGTACCTCTTTGGGGTCAGATGATGCAAGTAGCTCTTGTCTCTTCTTCTCGACGTAGATTTCGTCAGCGACAGTCAAGGCTCTGCCCAAGTCCTTAACGATCTTCCTTCTCACTTCCTTGATTTTGCGTGCTACGTCATGTTCGGTAGGGATACACATCACTTGGAGGAATCCTTTATATCTTCTTTCAAATTCTTCTTTCAACTTCACGATCAAGTTTTCTTCGTGTAATCTGACAAACTGTTCTCTGATGTGAACATTCATCTTGTCAACACTGGCTGCATGCACCCAATATGAGTCGTGCACGGATGCAAAGGCCATACCATCATTTCCACATGCACCTGCCGTCATCAACATATGCGTTGCGTCCAAAGAATGAACGAAGTTAGGTGGGAACGCAGATTGTTGCTTTCTTGCATCAACCTGAGTTGCTCCAAATGGGTCAGAAATGACAATGTCTTGTAAGTTTGTGGTCACTATTTGTTGCCTGTTGTTTCTGTAAGGCTGAACACATGGCAAACCAAGCGGGGTGGTCCAAATAACTGAGGACAAGTGGCTAGGTTTGTTCAGTTTCTTGGAGGGCTTCTCTTCGTAGTCGACTCTCACCGACTTACTGATACGTTTAGCTGATTCTCCCAACCAATCTTGAATCAAGTGGGCACCCTCAAACAACTCTCTCATGGATGAAAATACCAAGGAGGTTAAGTAACGAGAGTGAAGCTGGATCTGATCCTCGTTTTCTTTGGTGAACAAGTCCTTGATTTGCTTTTCGATTTGGAGGACAGCGCCAACAAATGTAACACCATAGACGTTAGTCATCACCGTCTGCTTGACAATCTTACGAGTCATTTTTCCTTTGAAGAATGTGGCATACTTGTTGCCAGCCTCGGACTCAGCCTCCAAACGTTTCTCTACTAATCCAGCAACGAATTTGTAGACGTCTTGTGGTTTGTCCGCGGGAATCAAGTTGACTTGGCGAGCACCCTCAAGATCACCTCCCAAAGCTGCGTAATGCTGTAAGCCATTACATGTTCCATCCTGGTGCACTGGAATATAAGAAACATATTTTGTGCAATCATCCAATTTGTAAGCTTCGTTCAATTCAAAGCAAACACTCAATGCTTGCCATGGTTTGTCTGCCTTCATCCACCAACGAGTTCCCTCCAAGGGATTCTTTGCAGAATCAAAGATGTTATCCAAGTTTTCATCGACAAATGCAATTCTGGCCAGGAGTGGTGCTTTGTCCATACCATAAACATTAGCCAAGTGAATCTTCAACCAGTCCATTCCCTTCTTTCCGAGCTCCACACCGTCCCAAAACAAGAACAACGAACGAGTCAAATCGCCTCCCAAGTGGTTGAAATGGGGTGCTAATGGATAAGCTCTTCCACGGAAATCCAAGTTGTGTGGAAAGTACATTTTCTCTCCGACAAACGCACGAGCAATTTCCAACTTATAATTGGTATCACACCGTTGGGATCTGAAAGCAGCAGCTTCGTTCAATATCTTGCGCAATTTTCTGTGGTATTCTGCCTTGGCAGAAGGCTCAGCGTTGATTGGCAATCTAGCAGGCAATTCTGGCTCCTCCACAACGGGGGGAATATCCAAAAATGCCTCTCCTGTGTTCCAGCACTGTGATATGACGTTAAGAACCTTTGCATTGACGGTCCATGGTGTCTTTCCCAAAACATTCAAGCCTTTGTAGACCTCGTCCAAATTGTCAGCATCAGATGCTGCTCTCACATAGGCGGTGGTTTCTGCGGAGTCCTTGATTCTGACCAAGTTGCTTTGACCATAGATGAATCCACCAGAGTTGTGTGTGGTCCAGTCTCTAGGAGGAACCAACATGGGAAGAAGTTGTGGTTGTACCGAGTTAGTCAAGGCATTACCTGCCAACAAACCGACCAAGTTTTTATGCAAACGAATGATTCCAAGTCTCTGCCCCTGGACAAATTGGTAAGTGTGGTGAAAAGCTGGCTGCAGTCCCTTCACCGTCTCTCCAGTACTGGGATCAGTTCCCGTGACTTGCACTTTGGATACATGGATAACGAAACAGGTTAAGACTGAACCCAATTTGGCGTGGAGTGGGTAGTCCCAATCGGAATTTAAGGCAGGATCATCCACAGCGGGTTTTCTCAGTCTCAATATCTTTCTCCATTGCTGGGACGATTTCTTTCTCAGCAAGGACTTCTTTTCGGCCTTCATAACAGACTGTGACTTGTACTCGAGTTCCAAAGCTCTACCCACAGAGATAATAGCTCTAGCGGCACGCATGCCGTCAGCAATTCCACCAGTAGAGTTCAACTTCAACAACTCCAAGATGGTTATAACACACAACTTCTTGGGTGGAATAAGCAAGAAGTATGGTGCGTAGAATGCTCTCTCCTTCCATATTTTCTTCTCAGCAGCGTCCATGCCTGTCGTTTTCATTGTGTTGTCCAAAAGCATCTCACACAACCGTGCTTCTTCCTCCACGAGAGGAAGCATGTCCATGTACCATTTGTACAATTGTGCGTTCAAGTTTTTGCTCAAGGGAATAGAACCCCTGTGATGTATGTCATCGAATTCATGCTTCCATTTTTCACGGGCTCCGTCGAGACCCCTAAGCTCCAATCTTTTCTGACGGGCTTCGTTGAACATGTCCAACGCTTCGTTAAATTTGGCCCTATCTTCATCAGATTGAAGAGTTTTGTAAAGATCATGGTAATTGCGTTTTTCGGTAGTGCTAGTGTTGTGCAAAAGGTGCTCGTCATTTTCGTTGCTTGTTTCCTTGAACAAAGTATCGAGATTGAGTGTCTCCTCCGTCACCAAGCCCATGAGAGAGTGTCTGATAATTTTGAGTCCGAACGAGTCCACTGAGCGAAGATCTAAAGCGTCTTTTTCAACAGTTGGAGCTTGGACGTCGGGCGTTTTGAAATATTCAGGGCTGTCATCCGTGTCCTCTGTGACCTCGCCGGATTTCGCCTCTTTGTACAATGGTATGAGGTCAGTTGGGACATGAGATTCCTGTAAGGAAGGATCTTGGAAAATCTTCATAAGATCTTCCGCAGATAGAAGGTCAACATGATTCAATGTCTTTCTGATCATGACCCTCGACTGCTTGGCCTTGTTGACCCATCTCATGTAGTCGCCGCCAGTTTGAATCGCTTTAGCAATCAAGATGGCATACGTTCTGTCGTTGAGCTTCACTTCAAATTGACCATGGATGCTGGACAAGTACTTCTCAAGATCTTCTAGAGAGGCATCGCTTGAGTAGGCTTCCAAGTACTTGTTGAGGAGTGGAACGAAGCCGTGGTCCTGGAGCGGGTAAATGGCACGCAAGATGTTGTCTGCCCTGTCGAAGTTTTTGCTGGTCAAGAGAGCATCTAGCAACGATTGCAAGTGCATGACGTCCTTAGCGAACGGAGACCTGGTGACGGGATCGTAGCTGGAAGACCAATGGATTTCTTTTCTGTCCTCTTCGGAGATGTCTTTCACCAAATTGGCCAGGATCTCGTTGAACGCTTTGGTAGATACTTTGGGTGAGACCGCCTTTCCCTCATGGTTTCGGAGATTTGCCACAAGCTCAGCGTATACCGGCAAGTGATGCCCCATCTTGACGCTTGAAGCAGGTGCAGAAAAGCCAGAGGTGGAGTTGAAACGAGCCACGGCTATGTTGGTTTGATATCGCTTGCATAGCGAATGCAAGAGCTGCGAGCGTGGCACCTGTCGACTCGCCATGATATTTCAGATGGTAGGCAAAAGAAACAGATGTTCTGTATAGTGGACTAACTTTTTTTCTTCATCGCAGATGTATATGCATCGGTCCATCTGGATCTCAATTTCTGTGCTCAGGCTCGGGTTGCACGGATTTACGTCCTGATATGGGGTGGAAGCCGTTGTTGTCTGCTATGACGGGTGAAAATACTTTTTTTTTTTCTTAGCTCCGAAATCGGAAAACTAGACTGCCACAACTGCTTTGATGGTACACGGGAGCTGCCTGCGTGGGCAACTGTTTCTGCTCTGCCACTACTTCAATGCTCATCGCAGGACCCATACTCTTCAGCTGTTTCTATACTCCTCTACTCAGGTAGCCTTACACTCTCTGTTCTCTCGCTGAAGCACCATTGTAGCATCAGTATTGCCTCAATACAGCCTCATTGTAGCCACACAGCAGCTATAGCCTACTACACTACACCTCTTACATCAGCCCGTTATCTGACTCCATTAATCTAGCATGCCTATCTGATGATGACCCAAAACTACAACCCCATTTCCGCTTGCAACGCCCGCAAAGCCTCCTCGTCTTCGTCCTCCTCGACTGGCTTGCTCTTGACTGCGGTGGGGAAGGTAGGCAACACGGGCGCCGCCACGTGCTGTTTCTGAGCAGGTTGCTTCTCGGCCTTGAGTTCCTGCTCCTCGGCTTGCAATGCCGCCAACTCCTCGTCCAACTCGTCCTCGTCGATGTACTCGCCGCCCACAGGACGTGAGATGGCCTCGGAGATCTCCTCGGCCAACTCCACCTGCTCGCGGATATCGTCCATGGTGTTCTCCACCTTGTCCACGTCGTACTCGCCGTGGATCTGCTTCATGGCCAGAGCACCCTGTTTCATGGCCTTCATGGTCTCTAAGTTCAAGTTGGCACTCTCGATGGCGGTCAACTGTGTTTCCAACGAGTCAATCTGGTTCTCGATCTTCATCAAGTTGGCCTCGTAGCCCTTCTTGCGCTTCAACGCATTCTTGGCCATGGCCTTGTTGGTGGAGATGTGCTTTCTGGCCAACTGCTCCTGGTCCGTGATCTGCTGTTCTAGGTGGCTTCTCTTCTTGTTCAACATCTGGATGTGCTCGCGTAATTCCACGATTGCCTTTTTTGGCAACTCCTTCTTCTGCTGCTTGTTGCCGCCAAATAGATAGTTCCACATGTTGTTGATGTCTTTCTTCGTTGCCTCCGTTGTAGAGGTGACTGAGATTCTGAATTCCTTTGTCTGCGCACGACCGCGATAATAGATAACCAGCACTAAGGTGCAGTTTTTCTACAGCTATTAATTGAGGTATCCTTATGATTCGGGTGCTCAGATCAGCATCCACTGACGGTATTAATCTATGTTCCTTATGCGTAGACCAGTCTCTAGATCTCGTGACCGTACGGCAAGACGCATAGACGTATCAATGGACCTCTTAAACTCTTAGGCAATCTCTAAACCTCGCCACATGTGAACATGGTGCACCTGGACACTTCGTGAGCACATCTACCAGTGCTACTGCTAGCCAGAGCGTCTAACTTACCATCACCCAGAGGAAGAAGAAGACGAGCAAAACGCCGAAGATCTTCAAGAACAACCACTGGTTGCTCGAGATGTGTGCGTAGTACTTGAGTAACTCTCTCTGTGCGCCCACGATGTTCATGTCGATGTCCTCGACGTTCTGGTCAATCCTTTGAATCGTCTCACCCTGTTCTGTCACCATCGTGGCCAACTGCTGGAACAAGTTGCCGACCTCGTTGATTGTGGCTTCAATTGTTTCCACAGCACTGTTTCTCAGTTGAAGGTACTCGTTGCTCTGCTCCTCCATGAGAAGAAGTTGCCTCGTCTGGTCAGGAATGGACAAGAAGTCGCCGTTGGAAAAGTTGGAAGGCTCTTCGTCGCCCGACGCGAACAAGTACGGGTTTTCCCCCAAGTTGGTCAATGACGTGTTCACGCCAGGATCACTGGCGTCCAGAAGCGGCGTTGCGGAGTTCTGGCGGTGGTTGGTAGCCGCAGAAAGGAAGTTCTCTGTTCGTGATTTGTTGAGAAGCTCGTTCTTCTGCCTGAGCTCCAAGACGCTCTTGAATTCTCCACTGACGTTCTTCATCTTCGAGTTGAGCAAGTTCAACACGTTGCGCAGGTACTGCGAGATCTGTGAGTCCATCAGGATGGACGTCTCGCCCTTGGCGTATCTCTGCAAGTTCTGGATTCCATGTTCAATCTTGAAGATGTCTTGCTTGATCACGTACGTCAATTCGCCAATTTCCACGGGTCTATCGTCAAAGAGGGGCTTTCTCTTTGCCAAAAGAGCTAGTTTCAGCAACAACTCCGTGGTGTGGGCTATGTCTTTGGCGATTATACTGGCCTGCTGAGAAAACTTGGATTTCTTGGGCGGCGGGCCATTTTGCCGTTGTGTATTTTGCTTCTTGTTGATCTTGTCGAATGACGCCACGCATTGCTGGAACTCAAACGTTCGATTTTGTATGGTGGCGGACATGGTTGATATGAGACTTGTTCTTTTTCGTGTTATCTGTGTTGGGAGTGCACATAGAGACCAGCAACTGGAGAATACCCACTACTTCAGCGGGGCTTGGTAATATATATGGCGCTGGAAGGGTGTATGGGGGAACGAGAGGGGGTGGTGACGAATTTGGAGTTTTTTGAGCGTAGAGGCGAAATTTATCGGTGAACATGATTTTGCTCTGGGCTGCAGGCGAATTGTGGGGCTCATTATTAGTTGAAGTGGATGACTCTGTTGGTTCTGTTGATATTTGTTGGTGTCGTTTCTATTGGTTCTTGGCTCTGTTGGCAGGTCAGTAGATCGGAATGGTTGCAGTTGCATTAATTGGAAACACCTTGTGCTTCATTTTTGTCACAGCAGTTTCTGCTCACTTTGTCTGATGAAAGGGACGTGCGAGGACGATGACGTCTTTCCCATACTAGCAAGACAAGAACGATGACGGTTTCCTTTACTAGCAACAGGCACTGCCGGTGCTGCCCAATTTCTACAGTTTCCACCTATCAGTACTTCCTCATCGTACACTCTATAAAACTGAACAATCTCACTCAAAGCTTGGCCCTATCTTCGTACTCGGCAACGCACTCCAACTCAACCTTCACAGCAGGGTTGGGGAACTGAACAATAACACACGACCGAGAAGGCTTGTTCACAAAGTACTTCTTGTAGACCTCGTTCACCGCCGCAGCATCGTCGCCGCTTGAGATGAACAACAACACCTTCAACACCTTGTCGAGGCCAGAACCAGAGTACTTCAAGATTTTCTCCAAGTTCTTGATAGCATTTTCTGTCTGCTGCTTGACACACTCGGGCATAGCTCCAGCGGCGTCGGTTCCCAAGCACCCAGAAGTGAAAACTTGTCCGTTCAGCTTGAAGGCAGCCGAATGCAAGCCGTTGCTCTTCTGTTCGAGCTGTTCCCAGGAGATCTTTTGCATTATAGTAGAAGATCAGCGATGTGTGCAGGTGTTATCTATAGTGATATAACTGTCAGAGAATATAGGAAATGTGAAGGCTGAATGCCGAAATGATTAAAGATGGTGATTTCATTCGGTCGCAAAATCAGTTTGTGTCGTTTTCTAAAATGTAGTTCGAAGTTCCGATTTTTACTATCCATTTGCAATATTTGAAGATTGAGACCACGCAAAATAATATAGGAGATCTACGAAACAGATGCAAAACCTGCAAGCGAAAAAAAATATTTGCCTTTTCTCTCTGCTCTCTCAAGCGCATCCCGATATCTCTCCGCTACTCCCATATAACCTTTATCGAAACAGTCTCGGAGTACCGTGTAGTTCTCGTCTCGCGTCTTAATCGGGAAAAATAGACAACATTTGTCGTGCGCATACCGAAAACCCACCGCGAAAACAAAAACAAAAGTAAACGGTATCAACTTGATTCTATCTCAGACTTTGTTACTATGAGAGAGATTGTACGTTAACTTAGCGGCCACCACGGCGGTCAGCTGCCCATCATCACGTGTCCTTTACTAACTCCCAGATTCATTTGTCCACCGGTCAGTGTGGTAACCAGATTGTATGTTTCATCTTCAGACTACGAGTGATTCCCTTCCCCAAGCCTCCAACGTGCGGAGTCATCCCTGCCTTGCCGAAACCGCGAGATAAAGGCTCGCTCAGAATGACGATTCCAGACACGTCTAATCACGTCTTATCAATTATAAACCAATACTAACTCACAGGGTGCCGCCTTCTGGGAGACCATTTGCGGTGAACACGGCTTGGACAACGACGGCAACTACCAGGGTGTCGATGGAATCCAGAAAGCCAAGTTGGACGTGTACTTCAACGAAGCCAGCTCCGGCAAGTATGTGCCACGTGCAGTGCTCGTGGACTTGGAGCCCGGTACTATCGACAGCGTCAAGGCCTCGCGTATCGGAAACTTGTTCCGTCCTGACAACTACATCTTCGGCCAGTCTTCTGCCGGTAATGTTTGGGCCAAGGGTCACTACACCGAGGGTGCGGAATTGGTTGATTCCGTCATGGACGTGGTGAGAAGAGAGGCCGAGGGCTGTGACTCCTTGCAGGGTTTCCAGATCACCCACTCCTTGGGTGGTGGTACCGGTTCCGGTATGGGTACCTTGTTGATCTCCAGAATCAGAGAGGAGTTCCCAGACAGAATGATGGCCACCTTCTCCGTCGTTCCTTCCCCTAAGGTGTCCGACACCGTCATTGAGCCTTATAACGCTACTTTGTCTGTCCACCAGTTGGTGGAGAACTCGGACGAGACCTTCTGTATCGATAACGAGGCATTGTACAACATCTGTCAGAAGACCTTGAAGTTGCCTCTGCCCAACTACGAGCAGTTGAACGGATTGGTGTCCTCTGTGATGTCTGGTGTCACCACCTCGTTGCGTTACCCCGGTCAATTGAACTCCGACTTGAGAAAGTTGGCAGTCAACTTGGTGCCTTTCCCCAGATTGCACTTTTTCATGGTTGGATACGCTCCTTTGACTTCCATCGGCTCTAAGTCTTTCAGATCGTTGACCGTTTCCGAGTTGACTCAGCAGATGTTCGACGCCAAGAACATGATGGCCGCCTCCGACCCCAGAAACGGTCGCTACTTGACCGTGGCTGCGTTCTTCAGAGGTAAGGTTTCCATGAAGGAGGTTGACGATGAGATGCACAAGGTCCAGACCAGAAACGCCGACTACTTCGTTGAGTGGATTCCTAACAATGTGCAGACTGCTGTGTGTTCCGTTCCTCCCAAGGACTTGGACATGTCCGCTACCTTCATTGGTAACTCCACTTCGATCCAGGAGTTGTTCAAGAGAGTCGGTGACCAGTTCAGTGCCATGTTCAGAAGAAAGGCTTTCTTGCACTGGTACACTTCCGAAGGTATGGATGAGATGGAGTTCACCGAGGCCGAGTCCAACATGAACGACTTGGTTAGCGAATACCAACAGTACCAGGAGGCAAGCGTGGAAGAGGACGAGGATGTGGATTACGGGGCTGAAGAGGCTCCTATGGCTGATAACATGGACTAGGCGGAAGTCCTCCTGGTCTATGAATAGAAATTATACCCTCTTCTTGTGCCGTCAGTTTACCTTTATTTCATACGACCTAATTTTATCCGAGTGTTTATTGCGTTACTACGAGACAAGAGTCCGCAGTCAATTGTAATGTGTATGTAGTCGACGCTAGTCCGTCTGGCTTGTGTTGTTGATCATATATCAACAGGGGACGCCGCAGGCGACCCACTATGCATTTCATCCCTTTAGTTACCTCTCAAGAAGTTTCTCACGAAGTCGTTCTTGTCCACCACATTGTACTTGGTCTGGTCCTCGAAATATCTCAAGACATGGCACTGTTGCTTCCAGAAGTTGACCAATTCTTGGAATTCCATCTGGCCCTTGGCGTAGAGAACATTGGTGACATCCAAGTCGTTCACGTATCTCTGTCTCTCGAACTCCTGTCTGATTTTGGTCTTGACATTGGAAACAGGCATGTCCAACTCGTACAAGTTGCAGAACTCTCTGGAGTATCTCATGTACTTTCTGTACAAATGGAGAACTCTCTTGCTCATGTCTCCCTGAGAGAGCGAGCGACGAGTAGTCTCGGCAAATTCAGTTGCAAGCGTCATTCTGAGGTTTTTTGTTTATGAAGCTGAGAGTTTAGTGTGTATAATTGAAAGATTTTGGTTGGTCAAATGCGCTTCGTGCGCGAACCATAAACGCCTAGACTAGTTCTGATTACTTTCAAGAGCTCACCGGAGGGCTCTAGGAGCTTGATAAAGCGGCAGAGCTCAAAGCATTCGTCCCATTTCTGTGCTTCCAGAAGCAACTTGATGATTTGCGAAATGGTGGTGCGGTCCTTGGTATCAAGAATTGATTGCGCATCGTAGGTATCCAGAGGTGTGGTAGAGCTTTCGAACTCTCTCTTGAAGTTGAGATAAACGATGAGGTAGTTGTAGCATAATTCCACATCTTTGGACTCTATCAACCGGTTCATGAAACTTACTGGCGTATCTTCCATGAGCTTGAAGAATTTGTACCAATACTTGACCTCGATCTTTCTCAAGAAGTTGACGTAAATAGAGTCCGCCTTGGCTGTGGAGTTGACCAATTTACACACTGTTGCGAGGTTCTCTTCTTTGTCGGCATCTTCTAAAAAGTTGAAAAGAAGCAACTCCAAACAGTAATCGAAATTTCCAAACCCTCCATACTTAGCAATGATTGCTTCCACCAGTAAGCCTGACTCGAACAAGTCGTGAAGGATGAAACGATCCAAGATCAACTGCTTGCTTGTCTTGTGCTTGATGATAAGATGCTCATTCTTCACGATGGTCTGGTACTCGAATCCAGTGACATCAATGGATCCGCTAGACAGAACGATCTTGAAAGGGTGAAAGGTGGCGATCTTCACCAGAATGGGGTGGAGAACCTTGACGATATCAATGTCTGCAGTGTGTTCTACACCCGCGAACTCGTACGCTCTTCCAACCAACTCAAGCAAGTTGTAGATCAATAACTCTGCACCATTGAACAAGGTGATGAATTTTCGGGAGTGAGCTTCGTTAAAATCGATCGTGTTCACCTGGAACGATTCAATAGCAGTGTTGATTTTGATCAAATCGTAGATGTTGTTCGTTTGAGTGCTGCTTCTCAGACCAGCTACATCCAAATCGGGCTCCGAGAGCTGGTTCTTCAAAAGGTAAAGATCACCAGTATTCAAAAGAAAAAAGAAGTGCTTGTTCTCCACCATTACCATCTGCTGCACGAGAGGAATGTGCAATTTGTGCTTAATGCTGGACAAGTGGATTGTTCTGCGGACACGGATCAAGATTTTTGGGCCAGGCTTTCCGCTGTCAGTGACATTCGGTTTATTGCCAGCAAGATTAACCTCCATCATGATAATCCTCAGATCGCCTGTAACTAAAACCAAAGTCTTCTGTTTGCCTTCAACGTCGGCCAAGTGGTAGTCAACGATCTTCGATTTGAAAGAATGTCTCCAGACAAACAAATCACTGTCAAGCTTGAAAGCTGCTCCTCCTCGTCCATACTTGGAAGCAGATGTGTCCACAATGATCAACTCGTCGATCATAAGATCCTCATCACTTCCGTGGGTGCTATCATCGTCGACGTCATCTTTCACAAAACGATTTATCAAGACTAAGTAGTCATCCATCCAGAAATGGCCCACAATATTTATCGGTTCCACAAAGTAGTTGAAGAAAACAAACCATATGGCATGGTTCACCTCATCACCGGTTGCAATGGGTGTTGAAATAGCTAAGCTCTCTCCGTAAGAGATGGAGAGTTGGCCAAACTTATTGGAACGGACATTAAAGATACCCGTTGGCTTTCTAGTCGAAAGTTGGAGAGATGTTCCGTTAATATGGTGAACGTTCGACAATATTTTCTGAAATCCAGGCAAGATAGGAAACCTTGTGAATGAGCTGTCGTTTCTGGACAACGCCATACTGAGATAGTATTCATCGTAGATTATAGGCATCTCCGACAGTGAATCTTGCAAACGGGATAAGTTCATGAAATACAACTTGCTCTCATCCTTATTGATGACATAGAGTTGCTGAGCGTTCGAAGCAATCCCTATTTGGGAAGCAAAGCAAAAGTCCGAGAGACCACTGATATCCTCGTCTGTGCGAGATGGCATCTCACTGAAAATGTACTCCGTATCGAAAAGAACATATCCAAATCCAGTGATCATCTTCCACGCACCTGTTTTCTGGTCAACGATGGTAAGAAACTTTCCACACGGAGACCAAGTGGAAGTGATTGGGCTGTCTTCGGGAAAGACATGTAACGTCTTGATAAATGCAAGCGTTGGGTTCTTCTGCGGTGACGAGATCCTATAAACTCTCAAGAATGTGTCAGACTGCAAAATGACAAGGTCAAATTGCGGGTTAAAATGAATTGCATTGCACTGGAAATCGAGGGTTGCCAACAAAGAGTTGCTGAGTGCGACAGTAGGCTCTTGCTGGTCGTCAGATTCAATCTGGATCACAGAGAGTTCGTTGACAGAGTTCAAATGTAAGAAGTAGTTTTGCGTCAAATTATACTCCAACAACGATGTATCATAGTACCACGAATAGTCGGAGAACTTGAGCGTCTCGTTGCGCAAAGTCTTGATATTGAGTATCTGTACCTCATTGTCGTCGTTGTGGAAAATCAAGTTGTGTGAGCTCAGTTTACACCAGAAGCCAATGATTTTGGCGTTTGTTTTCAACAACTTGACAAGCGTTAGTTTGACGAGAGGAATGCTTTCGTTTCTCATGGCATCGTCGTCTCCGCTATTGCGGAAATGCTCGATATTCTCAAGCGCTACCTGGCTCGATTCGCCCTGGATGATTGTTCTCGTTGCAGTTTTGAACATGGCTGTCAAGGAGAACTTTGAGTTTGGGGAAGCCAACGGCAAAGAGTTCTGTAGTATTCTGTCATCGTTTGCGTCTGTCACTTCGTACTGTGACTTGGTGTAGTTGATGAACATGTGGAAGATCAACACGTAATTCAGATCCGTTCGAACAAACACGTTGGCTGAGCTGAGCTGTTCGAGGCGTGTGGTATCCACAGATACTTGCCGTATCTTCGCCTCCACACTGAGCCCATGGGATTCCATGCACTCGGGCAAGCGTCTGTGTATGGCCAACGGAAGTAGATTTCGGGAATCATAGATTATGACGGAGTTGGACGACACCACTGTGAGCAATGGCGTCTGCGGAACGGGCAATACTGCTACTATGGGCAGCGAGAGTTGCAACGGTATCAGGAAAGAGGGACAGCTATTGACCCAGGCCATGATGGTTAGGTAAGTATGAGATCAATTAAGGAAAGTCAATGGATTGTCAATGGAAGATCCTGGTGGAAGTCGGCGTCAATTGCAGGCTGCTGTGACGGAGTCGAGGCTATGGATCCAGTGGAGGAGTAGTACCGTAAAATAAACAGTGAGCGTGATTTAGATCTTTAGTGCGAGTTTAAAGTAGATCAATACGAACAATGGGATAAGCACAATGAGCCATGGAAAGGGTTCACATGCGATGAGGCAGGTTCCTGAAACTGTTGGTCATACAGAGGAGACCTGAACAGAATAGAGAAGGTTCGTAATTACACTATAGGCCTGAGTGCACTATTAGACTGATTGCACCATGTGGATGCGAGGACAGAGATCAGCTGGAGGCTGTTTACCGATACGGTGAAGCAGATGGCCAACGCCTTCAATAGACAAGCAGACTCTAACTGGAGATAAGACCGGCTGGAATGTGCGATAAAGACACCGACCGACGCATATGAGAAGCACGGACGTCAGCCAACGTCTCTACTCAGCTACTGATATCCTCCAATACGTGCTTTTATTTATACATTAGATAAAAGTGATGTGAATGACGAGACCAAGGAGATTAGGCCGACCGCATAAGTACAAAACTTAACGGTACGACTTCTGGAATCTTGCTCTGGCACCACGACCACCGAACTTCTTTGGCTCCATTCTTCTGGAGTCGGCAACCAACAAGGTCTTGTCGTACGAGGAGAAGATCTTCTTGAGCTCGTTCTTAGAGGCCTCGTCGACGTACTTCTGGTGGTAGGCAACCAAACCCTTGGCAATGGCCTGTCTGATGGCGTAAACCTGAGAAACGTGACCACCTCCGGTGACCTTGACTCTGATGTCGATGTTCTGGAACTTGTCCAAGCCAGCCAACGTCAATGGCTCGTAGACCTTGAAACGCAAGATCTCGGGCTGCACCAAGGTGATGGGAGCACCGTTAATTTTGATCAAACCCTTACCGGCCTTAACGTGGGCGACGGCGGTGGCGGTCTTCTTCTTACCAAAAGTCTGGAAGTTAGTACTTGTTCAGTTCGTGGATTCGGCCGCCGATTTCGCGACGGCAGTTCTCTCGTGGTTCGTAGTTTCGCCACGGAGGTTCGTTCAACATACCTGAACAGATGGGGTGGACATCTTGATTTAGGAAATGGGTAGAGGGAAAAGTTTTTCTAGATTGAAAAAATGCGTACTGGCAAAATTTGCGGTGCAGGCGTGGAGGCACGGGTGCGTGCGACGGTGGTGGGGCCGTCCTGCAGACACCGCGCGGATTCGTGTGCTTTTCTGCAGGCGCGGTCCCAGGTGTACGCAGTGCGGTCCCCGTTCTCCGCTCTGCCACGTGACCTGTGACTGCGCAGCAGATGCCGTCCCCCATCCATGGCGCGCATGCACTCCCCGGTTCCTCACACTATCACCGCGAAAAAATTCTTCACATCCTGACTTCTTTTTCAATACTCAAAAATGGCTATCTCTAAGAACCTTCCATTGTTGAAGAACCACTTCAGAAAGCACTGGCAAGAGCGTGTCAAGGTGCACTTCGACCAGGCCGGTAAGAAGGTCTCCAGAAGACAGGCACGTTTGCAGAAGGCTGCCAAGGTGGCCCCAAGACCCGTCGATGCCCTTAGACCCATTGTCAGATGTCCTACCATCAAGTACAACAGAAAGGTGAGAGCCGGTAGAGGCTTCACCTTGGCCGAGATCAAGGCTGTCGGTTTGTCTGCCAAATACGCCAGAACCATCGGCATTTCTGTTGACCACAGAAGACAGAACAAGTCGGAGGAGACCTTCGAGGCCAACGTCGCCAGATTGAGAGAGTACCAGTCTAAGTTGGTTATCTTCGACAAGAAGACCAAGGTTGAGGGTGAGCAGGTTTCCGTTGCTGCCACTTTCCCAGTTGAGCAGGCTTCGCGTGCCACTGTCACCAAGGCTGTTGTGGTTCCCGATGTTACCGCTTACAGAACCTTGAGACAGGCTAGAGACGAGAAGAGACACAAGGGCATCAGAGAGAAGAGAGCCAAGGAGAAGGCTGAGGCTGAGGCTGAGAAGAAGAAGAAGTAAGCTCTGATTCATACTTAATATACTGAAGATACGGCCAGAATACATAGTCTGCACGGAGTGCTTGATGTAGCGTAGAGATCGTGAAGAGCATGTGCTCTCGCCAGGGTACTGGCTGAGAGAGGTGTTCTGGTAAGTGAGTGTAGGCTGTTGTGGTAGATTGCGTATAGTACGAGAGTTCGAGATAATTAGGGTGTAGTTGGGGTGGAAGGTTCAGGAGATGGGTGAGATGTCGAGAGAATGATTTGGTGGATGAGAGTGAAGATCGAGAGAGCGAAGTATGATCCTAGAGAGTGTGTCAACGAGACCATGATCTTCAGGCTTCTGCTTCTACTCTTCTCTGCCTGCTTCCATGCTTCTACCGGATTCACTGAAAAATGTGGCCTCGAAGAGGTTGAAGTGAGTCTTGAAAAATCAGTTGCGAAGAGCCCATTCTACCGAGCAGCACTTGGCAGCTGGCTATCAAGGACTGACCAACTGCAACAGTAACCACATCAGTAGCCGTTTCAGCAACTGTATCAAACAGTAACTGCAACTATGTCATATCCATATTACTCCACGTCTACATTCGTTTTGACAGTTATATTATATTAATATACTACAGATCCCGGCCGTTTGTTTAATCGAACAAACCGAAACCCATGTCGTCGTCGGACTCCTCCTTGGCCTCCTCGACCTCCTCCTCAGCGGCCTCCTCAGTGGCAGCAGCACCAGAAGTGGCAGCACCGGCAGCGGCAGCAGGAGCAGAAGAGAAGTTGAAGAAGAAGTCCTTCAAGTCCTTACCCTCCAAAGCCTTGGCGAAGAGGTCGGCCCAGATACCCTCAACCTCGACGTTGGCCTTAGAGACCAACTGGTTCAACTTCTCGGCGGTGATTTCGATGTCGGCATCAGCCAAGATCAAGGCGGCGTAAGACAAAGCAGATTCGGTAGACATTGTATCAACTAGAGATAATCGAATTAAGCAATAGGCAGACTATTTCTTAGTTTGTAGTAGAGGTCAAAATGTTTTGCGAAAAATTTGTACAAAGGTGCAGGCGAACTGTTGAAATCACGTGCGCGCCTTTAGGGCTGGCGCCATACTCAAGGACGACGACGATGGGAGAGAGATGGTGCCGCTGCCTGTATTTTCACTGTAGGCAGATTACTTTCTGTTGCTTGGGCATCGGTTGTTTCATTTTCAAACTGTTGTGGTGGTACTTTGCTGCTTGCTGGGTACTTCTCATTTATAGTGAGAGCTACTATATCGTGAGAGCTATCATGGGGAGTATCTGGTTTTGGTTCAGTCTGCTCGTGGTTGGAATCATATGTCCTTTCTTGCGCTTCTCTTTCACTTCTCTTGCATCACTTTTTTCGATGATGTTACTTAAATCTTTTGGGTGCAAAAAGATGGTAACGTCGTCCTGCTTTCCCTTCTCCAACATTATCGTTTTCTCCTACAGCATGCTCCAACAAACTTATCAATTATTCACATACGATTTCTAACCTCGCAGTACTCAAGGTACCACGGCTTGGTCCATTTTCTGATTCTCTTTCCGTAAATGATGAACGGAACAGCGGAAGCCATGATGAGAAACGTTATCACTGCCATGATGATAAATGTGTTGGTGTTACCCATGGCATCAAGCCATGGCGAACAGGCAAAAGTGAAGATGCATCCAATCATGTTATTGATTACTGCAACTCCAGACATCATTTCCACAACCATGTCGGGGTACGACTCCATCAAGTACGACATGGCGACATCACCAGAAGCACCGAATCCGAGACCAATAAGACCCAATCCGAAATACGTGGGCCCCCAGGCCCAGTCTTGGTCTGTTCCAACCGCAAAGATAACCAAACCAGCAGGGCACAATAAGGCAGGAATTAAAAGAAAGTACAAACGGAACTCGGCCTCTTGAATACCGTTGTTGCGCTTAGCAAGGTAGATAGTGAACCAATCACTAACTACACCAGCATAGAAACACCCGATAACTGCACCAATCAATGTTGGCACGTTCATTAAGGCAACACCGGTGTTGCCGTAGTTGTAAGGTGGATAGTACCAATCGTCGTCTTCCACAGTCAAGTAGAACGTCAACAACGCACTCTGGATACCCCACACGAAGCCCGAGAAAATACACGGAGGAAAGAGGAAAACACGAAACAACAACAAGAGTCTTTCGATGTACTGTTTGAAACCCGTGCCGACCAAGTTAACGGCGGGTGTGATGAACGCCACTCCCTTCCAGTAGCTCTTTGGTGGCTCGTTAGCTCCGTTGTTCAAGGTGTGTTGCGCCTGTAAGTTGTCGTTGCCATGGGACATGTGGGAGTCGACAGAAACACGTTCATCCACGTCGCTTCCCTTGGACTCGACGCCCTTCTTCTCTGCTTTCTCAGCGATCAAGGCAGGATTCCATGACAGAACTGTACCCTGGTAAACTCTGCGGTCAAAGTAGGTTTCGTGCATAGCAAAGACAATCACAACCAAGAGCCCAACCGAGATGAAAACAGCAATCCAGCCGACCCAGCGGAATCCGCAGTACTGGACAATAAAGCCACCGATCAAAGGACCCAAGAATGTACCCACAGAGGTGGCCAACATGTATACGGTCAATACCGAACCAAGTTGATGCAGAAAGAACATGTCCGACAAGGACAACTGAACCTGGGCTTCGGCACACGACTCAGAGATTCCAACGAATAACTGCAGCCAGATGGTATCGCTTGTGCGGCGAGACTGTGAGAACCACACAGCACCCACCAAGCCGAGGAAGATACAGACAAAATACGTCAACTTTCGTCCGTACAAACCGGCCCATGGCGCCATGAAGAACGTTCCCCATCCTATACCTATGAAGAGCACACCGGCTCCGGTGTTCATGGAGTTGTAGGAGATTCCATAGAGCTCGTTGAGCGAGTCTTGCGTAGAACCGGCGTCGTTGGACGTAGCGGCGGTGAAACCAGTGATGAAAGCAAGAACAGCAAAGTTCCAGTACTTCTTTCCCTTGCTCCAGTTGTACGGGTCGTTGACGGAGTCCGTAGGTTGCGGAATAAGAATAAGGTTGCCTGCGGTGGTCTTGAGATGAGTTCCCTCGGGCGCATTGGCGGCGTTGATATTGAGCGTGCCGGGGATGAACTCGTCGTTCGACTTCGAGTTCATCGAGAAGATGTCGTCACTCATGGCTGTTTTCTTCTCTGGCGTCGATCTCGAGAGCCTGTCAATATATAGAAGCCGTTAGATACACGCCCGATAAGAAGGCTCGAATTGCCGCATTGAGGAAGGTATCGGGCGAGAAAAGCCGACCCCGCAAACGCAGCGGGTTTTCGCTAACGTGGCCGGGATGAGCGTCTGGGGAGGTGGGGGCGATTTGAGGGAGGCATTTTGGTGCCTGAGTGGTGTTTATGGGATTAAGGTGGGCGATTCGTGGGCTGTGTGCAGGACTCGGTACAGCTTATCTTCGGCAGCCGTGCACCGTTGGCGAGGATGTCCTGGTGTTGCGGCGATAGCGATTGCAACAGGACGAGAAGATACGAACAGTAGGGTGGGAGGTACTGGCGTGGGAGGTACGAATACGGAGCCAACGGAAACAGGGGAAGATATAAGGTGATGCAAGCTTGACAGGAGCCCATGTTTGACTTCGCGTTTGGGCAGCCGTTACTATTGTTGCCATTGTTCGGCGGGCTCGAGCGACTAGCGCCTGCGGGCTGTGCTTATTTGGGTTGGCCGTTCTGATTTCTCTTGCATGTTTTCCGAAAAATTGCGGGTCTATTTTCGCTGCATCATTTTCGATCAATAGGTTCTGTGTCATTTTTCGGTGCATTGTAGGAGGCTTTAATTTTTGTGCTCGCCAGCCTTCGTGCGACTTCTGGCGCCTTCACGTATCCAAACTTCCTGCCATGGCTCCACAATCACCGGCTCTGGCCTCTGAACGTCGTATAGAATACGACCGCACCGGCTTTGCCGGTGTTTGTGCAACTGTGTCTAAATGGCTGCGCCGCGCCAAACCCACTCGGAAATATACTCTGTTTCTGTTGCATGGCCTTCTCCGGCAATAAGAGCGACGGCGCCGCACAGAAAAAGACACAATTGGGCCACCCCGGCAATTCCCAAGCCCGTAATTGCATTTGGTCTTTTCTCAGTCACTCTCGTTCTCTCTCTATCTCTTCTCATTCTCTTTCAATCTCTTCTCGTCCTCTCTCGGTCTCTTCTCAGTCTCCTCTCAGCCTCTCCTCTCACCAATCCGCCGCGTTCACGCCGCGTTTTCGTATACCTGTGCTGCGCAGTTGCAGATCCTAGCCGCATTTTGCTGCCCACCTGCACTTCTGCGCACCGCCAATTCTTCCCTGTCACTTTGTCATGTTGTGTTATGCGCCTCCACGTCTCGTATCTACGTCTCTGGCCATATCTCCGTAATGGCCCGTAATGACTCATGTCCGTAGTTGACGTGTTGATGTCGTATCTCAGTCTCAAAGGCCATACCGCTCCTAAGCCTCCGCGCCTGCGGCTAATCTCAGTTTCAGTCTACCCACGTTCCATGCGCACCCCCGAATTTCTCATCTCTTGCCGCTCCCCTGAAACGTAGCCAATTGACCCGGCGGGGCACTCAAGCCTTCGTCAACAATGACGCAACACCCCTCTGCACAGACGCCCTGACGCCGCTATGGTTTCTCAATGTCAACAACCGGCACCTGTTACTGGGCCCATTGTCAGCGCGCCACACCACATCGGCGCCGATGGGTGCGATTGCACTTGATCTGCCCCAGGATTTCGTCGTACCCGCCGCGAGGCCCTATTTTCTGTGCTGCCTATTTTTTGTCCCGCCTGTTTCCTGTCCCACCTGTTTTCTGTGCCGCCTATTTTCTGTGCCACCCATTTTCTGTGCCGCCTTTTCTGTGCCGCCTTTTCTGTGCCGCCTTTTCTGTCTCACCTATTTTGTGTGCCGCCTTTTCTGTCTTGCTTCAGTCTGTGCCTCGCTCTTCTTGCACATTCCCCGTTCCATTCTCTACTGTTACCACCGGCCCGCCACCCCCATCTGTGGCTCCCTCCGTCTTCCTCGCTCCTACTCCTTCCAGCAACCTGCACTGAAACGCGCGGCCCCTTCGAAGGAGCTGTTGTGCGCACTGTGTCCGCTAATTATAGGCGGCCGGTTCTGGAAATGCGTTTTCCGTGTGTCGCACACTGCATGCGCGTGCGTCTCACGGCCTGTGCTGGCTACAAAACAGTGAAGCTTCGCACTTTCGCACCCACATTCGCTCCATGAGATCTCCGGTGCTAACACTCCTTTGCGCCAGTTTGGCATTGGCGCGCGCTATCCCCCGAAGCCTCCTGTGGGACTACGCCAACGACAAAGTCCAGGGTGTCAACCTTGGAGGCTGGTTCGTTTTGGAGCCTTACATCACGCCGTCTCTCTTCGAGGCCTTCACCGACGTTCCCGTGGATGAATACCACTTCACTCAGCAGCTTGGCAAGGACCAGGCGCTTGCCACTTTGGACGCCCACTGGCTGACATGGTACACCGAAGACGACTTCAAGGACATCGCGGCCGCGGGCCTCAACTTGGTGCGTATCCCCATCGGATACTGGGCTTTTGAGCTCTTGGATGACGACCCTTACGTCCAGGGACAGGACGCTTATTTGGAGCAGGCCCTCGGATGGGCGCGCACTTACGGCCTCAAGGCCTGGATCGACTTGCACGGCGCGCCAGGCTCGCAGAACGGTTTCGACAACTCGGGCCTTCGCGACGTTATCGGCTACCAGCTGGACACCAACATCGGGGTCACTCTCACGGCATTGCAGGCCATCTTCAACAAATATGGCGGCAGCACGTGGGAAGACGTTGTGGTTGGAATTGAGTTGTTGAACGAGCCATTGGGCCTGTCGCTGGACATGGACCAGCTCAAGAACTTTTTCGACTGGGGCTACCAGAACATGCGCTCCATTGGCACGGACAACGCGGTTATCATCCACGATGCCTTTGAGGCTTTCAACTACTGGGACGACTTCATGACCACCGAACAGGGCTACTGGAACGTGGTCTTGGACCACCACCACTACCAGGTGTTCTCGCAGGGCGAGTTGGAGCGCACCATCGACGAGCACATTAGCGTTGCTTGTGGATGGGGCTCGGGCGCGAAGAGCGAGTACCACTGGCTGGTGACCGGAGAGTTCTCTGCCGCACTCACTGACTGTGCGCTCTGGCTTAATGGTGCTGGCCGTGGAGCCCGCTGGTCCGGCGACTACGACGGCCTGGCTGTCCTTGGCTTGTGTGCCCCATACACCTCTGCTTCCAACTGGAGCGATGACTACCGTATCAACGTCCGTAAGTACGTGGAGGCTCAGCTCGACGCTTTCGAGCAGGAGGGCGGATGGATCTTCTGGAACTGGAAGTGTGAGGATGCTATTGACTGGGACTTGAGCGCATTGATCTCGGAGGGCGTGTTCCCTCAGCCATTGAGCGACCGTCTGTACCCTAACCAGTGCGGCTTTTAAGATAGATTCGGGCTATTGCCAGGTAGATTGTTTACAAAAAAATTAATTGGTGTTTTTAGTGTTGCTGTAATGCTGGCGGAGTGGGACGCAGGGCAATCCGAGTGGCCAAGACTATCCGAGAAGCCAAGCCAGCCAAGCCATATACCAAGCCAAGCCAAGCCAAGCCAAGCCAAGCCGTCGTACTCAAAGCAATTTCAGCCAGACCTGGAACGCTTAGACTCATCGCAAAACAGATTCGCGCGGCGTCAATAAAACCGTGTTTCGGGCCTGTAGTTAGGCATTGTTCCAGAACGCGGAATGCGCGATACTAACGCAACAGACCCTGTGGGGCCTGCACCGAAAAACATGCTGGTTGTTACACCGGTGCATGAAACCACGTGCTGACGCTGTTAAGAGTGCTGTTCACTTGTGTTGTGAATTCTGTCATCTGTTTGACGTCTGCGAATTTCTTTTTCTGACATCTGTGAACTTAGTCCTAGTGCGCATGATTGTGACCTGCCAATCAAAAACCACCTGTTCGAAGACATTGTACTATCAGTATTGTCGAGTAGTACAATTGTGATATTGTCTGGTCTTTGTGACATTGTCTGGTCTACAATCGTTAATCTCTCCTTATCTGCTCAAATGTATTGAAGGCGTCTATAATTTCAGGCTGGCCATCTTGAAGTATGCGCGCAAAGCGTCGTCGGCAGCATTGTATGCGTACTGATAGTCCAGTGGCTCATTGTAGATCTGCGCCGACAACCGACACACCAACTTGCCGTTGTGAACGGCGAAAGGCACAAACGTGCGCTTCTTCAACGAGAGCGTGTAACGCAGAGTGAACTCAACAAGGTCTTCCAACTTGGAAGGATCGAATTCCAGAGTGAAGAGCTCCACTGGAAGGATCACAGTAACCATTGCGGTCGACAACGTTCCTTCTTCGTTCTCGAGAACCTTCGCACCGGGCCACTTCTTCTCAGCCATGGCGCCAGCAGTGCGAGCAAGAGCATAGCAGTACTCATTGATCTTCTCCTCTCCTCCGCATACTTCGCTACGGAATTTGAACGCAGCAGGAACACATGAAATTGCTGCAAGCGTCTTGGACCCGGTGAACAGAAATTTGTCCACAAACAAGTTTCTCTCGTCGTATTCCGAGAGAGTAGCGTTTTGCGGAACATACAGGTGGCTCACTGGAAGCGTCTGGACTGTGCGGTGGAATTCCTTAGCAACGTACAACACGGCACAGCCACGAGGTACGAAGAGCCACTTGTGGAGGTTGGAAGTGAAAAAGTCCGGCTTGAAAGTAGTGAAATCCAAAGGAATGAGCCCGATCAGGTGGGCTCCATCCACCATGGACAACACGCCCTTCTCGCGGCAGAGGTTGGTGAGCTCGACGTAGGGCACACGCAATCCTGGCATGGACACCACGGTATCGAAAAGAGCCAATTTGATGGTCTGCGATGCAAAGACATCACTCCAAATCTTCACCACCTCGGCGTCCAGCAATGGGTACGCCAATTCAACCACAACCACCTCAATTCCGATCTTCTCGGCCAAGAAACGAACGGTGTTGGCACAAGCCCCGTACGTGGTGGAGGCCATGGCTATCTTATCACCACGCACAAACGGCAATGATCTCAAAACGGCATTGACTCCGGTGGTAGCGTTATCCACAAACCCCAAGTCTTGATAATCGCATTTCAAGAAGTCAGCAGTGACCTTGAGAGAGTCCACATACTCGTGATGGCGCAGAACACGGAACAAGAGATCAGGAAAAGCCAAGTCCAGATCAATCTGCTTGTGGAACTCCTCAATCACGGTCTTCGGAGGTAATCCATACAGTCCGTGGTTGACGGACACAGCGTCACCCAAGTGGGCGAAATGCTCTTCCTTGAATGAGTGGCCGAAAGACATCGATGAGCTCTATAGTGCGATTTTTGGATGCGCATCGATAAGAGGCCCTGTGGTTTATATAGTGATTCGCGGCGCAGAAGTGTCATCGAAGCGCCAAGATAACGCCTGGCGAAAGGAACAGTGTCATAAGGAAAAAAGGTTAGAATCACCCAAAGTCTTCGGGACTTGGTTTGTACTTGCCAACTGGGTCAATTGTCTCGCTGATCCAAGTCAACAAGGACCTGTTCGTAGCTGGATAGGGCCATCCAAAGTCAGATTCAAGATGCAATCGCCCCAGATTTGCAATCTCGGCCTCTGCAGGGCCACTTCGTGAGTCAGTGCGAGAGTGGTGAGTCAACTTTCGCTGCCTCCGCACGGCGATTTAGATGCTGGAGCGCCCTAGGTATGGAGCCGTTCTGGGAGACGGCCAAATGGGATCATGGGGCTTCGATGTAGGCTCTATCTTCGATATCTGGCTTTGAGAATATTGTCACTAAACTCCGATCTAGCCGTATCTCGCCTTGGGCAAATTGGTCGCGCCCAGATAATTGGGGCAGAATGGGGCTGATTGGGGCCTGGCAATACAGCCGAGCCCTCCAAACTTCCTGGCTCAATTGGCCCCGACTCATGCCAACAGTGCTCCTCTTCGGCCATTTGCTTCTGTTGAATTATCTACACTTCCACCCCAATCTCCTCGTTTCCCTTCTCCATCCCCTCGTCTCTGATCCCTCCCGTTGTTCCCTCGTTCTTCTCTTGTTCTTTCTTTTTCGCCTCTCTGCCTAACCGTCTCCACTATTACCACTGCGCAATATCAATGCGCACTCCACAAAATCTATCTTCACATCTACTCCTTGCATGAGCTTACTCCGGCTACTGCTGCCGATTGCTCGGGCCCGAATGTTTCCTCGGGCCATCCCACACTGGCGAATATCGCTGATGCGTTTTGCCTCCAGGCCGGTGCTTCGGCTCGTGCCAAAACCGACGCTTCGACAACTCATCGCCCCATCTGCTCAAATAATCAGATTCAAGAGCTCGAACGAGCTGCAAGAACCTCTCAGGGCCAACGAAGACTCGCCGACAATCCCGCAATCTGCGGCTAAAAGCAACCCTCCCGCTCCCAGCAAAGATGTGGCATCTCCAGATCAAGAGCCGAAGACGGAATTGAAGGACAGCATCTTCAGAGACCGTCCAACCAAGGAACAGCTCTTGGCCCGTGCCAACAACATAGTGGCCAGAATGGGTGTAAGAATCAGATGGCTCATCAAAAAGTCCAACCGGCCCTTCAACACCGATGACTACTCTGCGCTCTTCAGCTGGCTCATGGTGGGCAATGCCCTTGTGCTCATACTTGGAACAACAACGTTTGTGCTGTTGGTTATCTTCACCTTCAACACAGTCTTTGCGCAAGAGTTTGTGGCTGGAAAGCTCGGAGAGTTCATCACCAAGAACTCCAACCTCACCGTCACCTTCGAAAGTGCTATTGTTCCAGGCTGGTCAGACGGCAAGATCTCCTTCCGAAAGTGTTTCGTCAGCAGGAGACCAAGGATGAGCGTACGCTTTGCTAAAGGGTCGCAAGCCGAAGCTTACGCCGCCAGCTTGGACTCTTCGACCGCTGTAGAGGACGACGGCAACTACACCCAGTTCGACCTCACCATAGAGGAAGTAAACATTTCTCTCTCCTTCAACAAGTGGCTCAGTGGTACCGGAATCATCGATACTATGGCCATGAAGGGAGTACGAGGTGTGGTGGACAGAACCCACGTACACTGGGATCCAGATGATGATGCCACCAACTACAAGAACGTACACGCCCCAGGCGACTTCGAGTTCAATGATTTCCGCATGGAGGACGTTTTATTCACCTTGCTTCAACCCAACGGGTTCCGTCCATTCGATGTGGCCATCTACAACTGCGAGTTATCGAAACTCCGCAAGCATTGGCTCTTCCACGATTTCCTCAACGCCAACATCACTAGTGGGTCGTACGACAACTCCCTCTTCACCATTCACAAGCGCCAGCGCCTTAACGACTTCGACGATATCACCATGCCGATTGATGTAACATCTCCTGCGTCCCAATTACCTTGGAAAAGGGTGAACAGATGCAGAGTTGACTCGCTCAACATCGATCACCTCAATACTGGTATGGAGGGCCCCTTTGGCTGGATCTCCGCCGGTAAGGTCGACATGATCGGTGATGTAATGGTTCCAGAAGACGACAAAGATTTCCATTACTCTGAGATCATGAGCATCATTGCCAAGTCCATTCACAAGGAGGCAACTCGCTACCGTAACCCTGAAGTTACCCCCAAAAAGCTGGATCATGTGGCTCGTCTAGGTGATGCCAAAGACATCCTGAAGTACTTCGTGCTTGACTTAACCATTCGCCTCAACAATGTGCGTGCTCTGGTTCCATTCAAGGCCCCGGAGCTCAGTTACGTCAACTATGCATTAATACGTCCCATTGTGGCGTACATCAACCTGCGCAATGCCTTCATCGAAGTGAAGAGCCGTGTGGTGAAAAATATTGAAGACTTCAGTGGATCGTGGACTGTCTACGACTCGCTATTGATGGACGACATCTCAGAGGAAGTTTACGACGGCTTCGCCGACTATGTGATCGACGACGAGGCCCGTTTGGTGCGGATGCGCCGTGTAGCCTTCTGGTCGGTGCAGTTGCTTGTGCAATTCATTGTATTCGGGCTTGGGGCCTTGACGTAAATACCCTGACCGAAATGGCATCACGTCCTTTGGTTCTTGATGCAAATGCTGACCTGGCGAGGTCTACGAATTATGATTCGACGAACAAGCGTTAGTTTCTCAAAGTGCTTGCGGTGGAGAATGGAATGCAGTGTGTGTGTGAGTGCTTGGTGAATTGTTCCGAAGCCAACTTTACCAAGGGGTTTCTCTACATCCGAAATCGCTTCACCATACTAATTACTATATCTCCCGACCGGCGGGAAATCGACATGTACATACTATAACCTCAACACAAGCACTAGCAATGCCACGTAGCTCCCTAGGCTGATAGCGGTCAAAAGAAGCACCGAATCATTTGCAGTTTTGAACTCCTCCATTCCCTTCTCAGGGTTGTAGTAGGTGTCCACGCTTCCTGCTTTGATCACTCCAATGAAGTAGAGCAAGCACCCATATGCAGTGTAAACAGTTCCAATGGGCAAGAACTCCGGAGAGAACAACTTGATAATGACTATGGAGAAGGACAAGCACAGAATGGCCGTCCTGGTATATGCACCTTCATAGGTACGCTGGTGGGCCCTGACATCTAATTTCGGACCGTTGTCAAGGTCGTCTATCCGTGAAGTTCGCCTTTCGACCTCTGTACCAGAAGGTGGCATGGTTGAGTAAATTAAGAAAGTGGTGATTTTTTCGCGATCGATATCATAAGCTCCACAGTTTAAACTTCTTATTGTTAGACCATTCTGTTCTTATCTGCAAGAAGAGCTTGTTGGGTTTCATTCCTATACTAATTTTTCGTTTCCACATCACAGCCATGGCTCCCAAAAAGTGCTTGGTCAAGCTCAAAGTTCAAGGCGAGTTTCTCAAAAGTCTTCCGACGTTTGCCAGTCCCAAGCCTAAGCGAGTGAAGAAAATAGCAACAGACGAGAAGAAGCCAAGCCCTTCAAGCACGTCGTCGGCGTCAAAAGCCTCTTCTCCAGCTCCAGAAGACGCTCCTCCCAAAATCAACACTGGCCCCAAGGAATTGTCTACAGCCGGCCTTACTATCCACAGTATCAACCCACAGTATACGCTCGACCGGTCGGGCAAGCCGTGCAAGAAGTGGGTGCGCTCGCAGCGGCTGTTCAAGTCGTTCAGTGGGTTCAAAGTTCTGTTAAAGTCGTGGGAAGTCGCTCTGGATGCGCAAGAGCCATTGGATGGACAGGAGCCATTAGAGGAGAAGAAAAACACCCTTCAAGACATAATGAACCCTCCTGAGGTATCTGTTTAGACGGACAGCCTCCAATACAAAGATTGCATCAAAGACACTGTGTAGCTACTTTCTTGACCTATTCGAAGCTTCATGTATCAGCCGGTACTTGTTCTAACTCCCCATAACCTTCAAACTCTCGCAAGACTCTGTATATCTCCACCATTCATCACCTCTAACTTGATCTCTAATTACAGTCTATGCACTCCAACATCAACTACATGTTCAAAAGGCTACCCAGGAAACTACCCTACACCCGAGCCTACTCGGCAGAGTCGGCTACTCAGGCCAACCATGCTATCTCTAATAAGCAGCTTCTATACACCACGGACCCTGTCACCCCCG
The DNA here is from genome assembly GCA_003707785.3 of Danielia oregonensis. NCBI lineage: Eukaryota > Fungi > Ascomycota > Pichiomycetes > Serinales > Metschnikowiaceae > Danielia > Danielia oregonensis. The sequence continues at coordinate 119,647 of PPLJ03000007.1, forward strand.
GGTCCATATTCTTTTTACCTCATGGAACTAGAATTTTCAACAAGTTGGTGCACTTCATGAAGAACCAGCAGCTCAAGTACGGGTTCCAGGAGGTCATCACCCCTCTCATATACAAGAACAAGCTCTTCGAGACGTCCGGCCATTGGGAAAACTACAAAGACGATATGTTCAAGGTAGTAGGTAATGATCTCTCGAAGGAAGACCAGGAAGAACACGAGTACGGGCTCAAACCCATGAACTGTCCCGGACATTGCATTATTTTCCTGAAGTTTGAGCGTTCTTACAACGAGTTGCCTATCAGATTCTCGGACTTTTCGTCGTTGCACAGAAACGAAGCCAGTGGAGCACTTTCAGGCTTGACAAGAGTACGCAGATTCCACCAAGATGATGGCCACATTTTCTGCGAAATGCATCAGATCCGTGACGAGATCGAGAACACTGTTCGCTTGATCAAGGACACATACGGAGTGTTTGGAATTGATGGTTCTTCTGTGGAATTTCTTCTCAGTACCAGGCCCGAGAAGTACATGGGACTGGTGGAGACATGGAATGAAGCTGAGGCGCAGTTAAGTGCTGTGCTTGACCAAACTGCTAAAGGGTGGACGGTTCGTGAAGGTGACGGAGCTTTCTACGGCCCCAAAATCGATGTTCTCTTGACAGATGCTTTTGGTAAGAAGCATCAAGTTGGAACTGTCCAGTTGGACTTCCAGCTTCCAGCACGATTCGAGCTAGAGTACGTTTCCAAGGACGGTAACAAACACCAGCCGATTATGGTGCATCGTGCTGTTTTCGGGTCTTTGGAGCGTTTTCTTGCGATTCTTTTGGACCATTACCAAGGAAAGTGGCCCTTCTGGCTCAATCCGAGACAGGCAGTTGTGATTCCCGTATCGGATAGACATCATGCCGCTGCTGACGAGTTACAACAAAAGCTCGTGGGCGATATCTTGGCACCAGGTGACATTGCGCCTATCACAGGTTACAACTTCTATGTTGATGTGGACAAGAGAAGCGAGACAGTAGGCAACCGTATTAAGGACGCCATACAGAAGGGATACTCGTATATCTTGATGCTTGGTGACAAAGACATTGCTAACGGTACTATTGCTGTTCGTACTCGTGACTCTCGGACTGTGGAGGCCCTTGCGGCAGAAGACATATTGAAGAAGTTTGTTGAGTTAGAAAGGAAGTATCAATAGCTTGGCTGCTTGCTGCTTGTCTCCACGATTGCAAATATAGACAAGTATAGATAAATATATCTCATCATGGATCTCAGAAAGTGCTTCGCAGTTGGTTGATAATGTACATTTTACTTGTCTAGTCTGTCCTAGCTTATGTATGGAGATAATATTCATCTCCGTGTCGCTCCTTTCCAACCACGGAAGACCATGGCCGCCTTTCATTCTGGACGATGTCTCGCCAACAGTCTCGTCATGAGGTGAATTACGGGGACTCCTCCTCATTGCGTCTAGAATGAGACTAGCAGAGTTCCCTTACCCTATGATCCTTGCTTTTACCCAAGAGCTTAATTTTCACCGTATCCTTTGGCAACAAGCGTCTTTTCAAGGTTCACCCAAAGGTCCCGAACAATCATCTTGTCTCTGAATCTCTTCTCACCACGGTCAACCTTCACCACCAGGACGTTCCAATCCTCTATTTGACGTGGAACAACATCACCTTGGTAAGCCATGTAGAATCCGGCGTATTTTTGGAACAAAGCCTCTGGCTTGGAGTACTTGTACTTGGCAAATTGCCATGCCTGGCCCGTGGTGAAAATGGCCACCACTCTGTCCCAGTATTCAGGTTTCGTGAACATGTCGACATTGTCAACCACCATAATTGTGTGTGCTGCGTTCAGCAACCGGTCTGAGGGATGAGAGATAGTCACCACACCCAGTTCGGGCCTCAGACCAGGCTTGGGCTCCACAAAACGGCCCGTTTCCAAGAATTCTTTGATGTTCCCGAGCGAAAGCAAAGCCGTTGTAGCTGGAGAAACAATAATAATGGGCTGCTTCTTCGATGTGATTTGCGTGCTTCTGGAAGGCTTGGCCTTTGCCTTCTTCAACTGTCCTGCGAACCGTTTGGCATCTGATATAAGGTTCTTGAAGACAATGTTCTTGTCTCCACGCAAAGCAGCATTATGGTCTATAGCGTTCTCTTCGAAGGCTGCTATACGCTCCAACTGTGGGTCGGCCTTTCTTTTCTTAGTTTCAACCTCTCCGTTCTCAGCTGGCAAATCGGCTAGGAACTGACATGTGTCTGAGTTTCCTGCCAACCACGTCGTCAACTCGGCTTTCACCAAAAACTTGAAGTCAGGCACGCTGTTCTCCAAGCATGCGTTCTTGTAGTCCACAATAGATGACTTGTCGTGCATCCAACAGAACACCACCGCACGAAGAGGCTGTGAAACTCCTTCGTTTTGGAAGGCAGTAGTTTCATCTAACGGGAAAGATGTGCCGTCCACCAAAACATGGGTGGCTTCTTTTATGGAGTCAGTGGGAGCACCATTAACTTCCAACTGTACGGGTTTCTTGGCAGCGGTGGCAGCTCTAAGCTTGCGGATAGCGTCCATATTGTCAAGATAGAAATCAATGTTGAATAATTATGGAAGTGGTTGTGCGGGTCACGTGAGCTACATCAACTATCTATGCCTCCAGATAACATCAGAGCATGGACAGATGAGGCGTTCCGCACTTTGGAGAAGGCACGTGAGCTCTCTTCGGAAGCTCAATTCATGCTAGAAACGACCTCTCAGCTTCTCACGGAGAAATTGCCCCAGAAAGTCTCGAAAGCGGAACAAACGGTCAAAACCACAAAGACCCAGGTCGAAGACACTGCTGCCTTGGTAGACCACCTCGAGAAAACGGTTGCCACCTCATCTACTGACCATAAGAGACAAATCGACACTGTCTTGGATCCTGCGCTACGCCGTTTGGATTCCGTATTGGATGTTTTGGCAACTACAAAAATTCCTCCTTTCATAGTGGACGGTGAGCGGGCACTGTATCGCCTCAATGACTTCATCTCTCTTAGTGATATCGAGCTTCTCCGTCGCAACATTGACATTTACAGGAGCAATTGCAAAAAGGCACGGATTCTACTAAGCGAGCAAGTTGGCCTCTTGAGCCTGCAAAGTCACAAAGTCACTTCCCATATGGGTAGAGCGACTACGCAGTATGACACGCATGTGCTTGGTGCGCAGTTGGCGCTCAGGAATACTTCAGACCAAACTCTTTCCAAAACTGTTCTTCGAGAGAATGGGGCCTTGGAGCAAGAGCTAGCTTCGCTCTTGGCCATGTTGACAAACCACTACGACCAGTGTGTCATTGGCCTTTCGCTAGACGAGACGGACGCGGACATGGACGTCTTGAGAAACGATACGCTGGAGCTTTCTCTGGTGCTCAAAGAGTTTTCTTCAATCCACAACATCATCGTGGATAATGAGGCACGGGCCTCCAAATACGTGGATGCAGCGCTGCTGCATCTGGATGCTGTGGTGCTGCAATGTGAGCAGGTTCTCACGGAAAACAGTAGATTACGGGAGTCTGTGGGCTCGTTTGTCCTTCTCATGCTCCGGTGCGAGGAGGTGTTCCGTGCGTGTTCAGTCAGTGAAGAAGACTCGCCTGACGCAGCAGGGAGCCCGTCTGCGCAGTCTCGTTCTCAGAAGATAGCCCGCCCAGTAGTCATCTACTCTGATATCCTCGATCTGCTATGCCACCATTACACCCAGTTTCTAGCAGTCTATCGATCAGAGTATCTCCTGGAGCTTCACTATGAACAGTTCGTGTACCCACGCAAGTTCTTGAAGGTGCTCAACGACTTTTTGGACGGTCCACTCCTACAGCTCGAACAGGAGGAACGTGAGCGGCGCCATGCATGGTTACGCAGGTACGGAGACTACATTCCGAAAGAATTTGCTCTCCCTGGTGAATACAATCAGCCTACAGTGGTCGAGGTTGTTAGCGAGGGCTTGGATACTGTCAAGACACCTGAGTCGGCTACAGAAGAAGCTAAGTTGCTCGAGCTCATGAAGGCTGTCAGGCCTGCCAGCTGAGCAAATCGCAGAAAGAGATGTTGAGACTATTGAAGAGTGACAGTATACATAGTATAAATCTACCTATAACCATCTCCATCTCGTCACGTGACGCACTATTATCGCTTGTACTTAACATCACCACAAGGCATGTACCTTGCGTTTGCCAAAGCCGGCAAAAGCGGGGATCAAACCAATGTGCTGAAAAGTCAACAGCCTCTGCTGCAATCTGATGCAGGTGCCAATAATGCAGCGGTTGGGATCACAGGAACCAACATGGGCATGAGAAATCTCTCGATGATGGCCCTGGTTCACGACGAGTACTCCGATATGGAGGACGACAGCGACTATGATAAGGCTGAGGAGCCGACAATGCCAGCTCCTGCGTCAGGAGACCATCTCCAACGATATGGAGTTGGAGCTAAACTTTTGATGAAAATGGGGTATCAACAAGGTAAGGGTCTTGGAACGCGACAAGAAGGTATAGTGAACCCCATTGAGACCAAGCTTCGACCTAAAGGCTTGGGCGTTGGTGGTGTACGTGAAAAAATTCGCCGAGCTTCCAGCGATGAAGATATTGATGTTCCAATCAAATTCTCCAAGCCTTCCTACGACTTCTTTTCGATCATTGAGAAGCTAGAGAGCTATGGTGTGGAAATCCCTTTGCATTACAAGGAAATAGCAGACTCTCGGACCGATCCCATCGAAACTGAGAAAGCATTCTCAAAGTTATCTAGGTTGAGCCAAGAGATAGAGAAAGTAGAGAGGCAGATCAAATACCTCGAACTTGAAAAAGAACTGGTGGAAGTATCTGTCACCGTTGAAACCACAGATTCAGACCTCTCAGCACAAATTTTGGCTATTCTTGAGAAATACGAAAGTGATTCAACACTCGAACAAGCGTCCCTAGTGCTTGAACAATTTGCACACACGCCGCTCAGAGAGCACAGTCAAATCACCAGCATATTTGCAGCAGTGGCTTCTGGGCATGTTCCGAAACTCGTCAGCCTATTTGGTACTGCCGATTTTGAAGAATCATTTCTGACTTTGAGTCTGTGGTCTCTTCTTTACAGAGAAATCGAACGGACTGTCCTGGGGACTGAGCTCAACCCTTGGGACTCATTGATCTTTTTAGAGCTCAAGAAATATCTTCAAAGTGACACAAGCCAAGATCTTATTGCAGCACTAAAGTACTGGACTGCTTCACCTGTTATCATCAACAATGTGACGGTAGAAAGAGCGTGTCTAACAGAAATCGTTCACCCTTCCTTGAAAGAGTTGTGTGAGAGCTGGTCTCCGGAGACGGAATCCAGTCCACCCAGCGACATCATAGAGTATCTCACTGGATTCTCTTGGGAAGACGACGAGGTTGCGGATCTCTTGCAGTTGGTGAAAGAGAAATATGTGGGTTGTCTCCGCTTTGATGGAGAACACAGCATTTGGCGGTCCTTACTTCTGGGCAATGATCCAGAAGAATACTACATTGGGACGGTCAAGCCATTTCTTACGGAGTTCAAGACATGGTCCCTTCTCTTCGCGCAATCAAAGGGGGAATTCGACGAGATTCTACTCGAATCAGTTGTCTCGATTGTTGAGAGCGATGATGGCTGGTCTGGTACTGGCCGAGACTTCAAACTTCTTCGAATTGCTCTTGATCTAGTGAACGAGAACAGAATATCCAACATACAGACGGAAATCATCCTCCAGTTCCGCTTCTTCAATCCTTGGGCCAGGCAGTTTCTCGAAAGAGATCATAAAAGCATTCAATTAAAACAACGATTTCTGAAGTGGCAAGACTGGTTCCACGCTACTTCCTTACGCTACGAATCCTTCCAAATGATAGCGTTATGGTACTGCAACGCTGTTCTTGCACTGGTAGCCGCCTTGGCAGCAGGTACAAGCATGCCCGCATTGCCCAGCATAAGCGACGAGCAATTCCCGACCAAAAGCATGGTGTTCGATCTAGCGAAACGAAATGGCCAGATCGGTGGCTTCTCTGTGGAGTCTTTGCCTACAGCAGGACTTATGGCCACTTTCAAAGACGTGGTTCTGCACTTTTGCCTGGGGCACGGCATTTCCTTCTTCGCTACCGAAATGAGAGACTTATCCATGAATCGCTTGTACCAGATGGAATTTCCAGATGGAGAGAGTCGCAAGTGCTACATCAGCGACGATGTGATCTGGCTCTCCGCTGGAGATCACTACGAACCTGTGGGTATAGACTACCTCGAGTCAAAAGTTCAAAAATAGAAGTTCTGACGTTGCAAAAGGTCACTTCCACAACGCCCAAAGATACGGTCATACACGTCCTACGAGTATTGCTGCTGGTAGCCTGAGTCAGAGTTTGAGATATTGTGTGTCATAAAAGGCTTATCTGCGGCATTGCCTGTATAGGCCATCGGATCCGTCACAACGTTATTCCGTAACCATGCGGCTATAAAGCCATCCCAATCGCTTCATGTAGCGTCATCATGTCTCCTTCTGCCATTTCAACTCCCTCGATCGACCACTTGATCTCCAAGAGATCCCAAAACAGAAGCTTTGTCCACTTCAGCAGAGGAAAGACTGAGTTGCCTCCAGCCAACTTCAAGCCTCACCCCAAGCCATTGGCAATTGGATTGGGAACTCCCAACAACCAATTCTTTGCTGTCAAGGAGTTGAAGGTGACTCTCAACGAGTACCCTTTCCAGGACTCGTTGTTTGCAGATGAAAAAATCCAAGAGTCGTCTTTCACTATCAAGCGCACGTACGATGACGACGAGCTCATTGGCGCAGCGCAGGCGTTGGAGTACGGCGAGGTAGCGGGGTTCCCTGCTTTCACCAACTTCGTGACAGAGTTTGTGTCTACTGTTCACAAGCCAGCCTACAAGGACTGGGTCATTCTCCCCACCACCGGCTCTGGTGACGGCTTACACAGAGCAGCCGATGCCATTGTGGATCCAGGCGACGTTGTGTTAATGGAGGAGTTCACCTTCACTCCGTTCAAGAACGCTGTGTCCAATTGCGGAGGTGTAGTTGTTCCAGTCAAGGTGAAGTTTGGTGCAGAGTCGTCTGATCTCGATGTCGAGTACTTGCAGTACTTGTTGGAGAACTGGGACACTGTCCACCCCGAGTACAAGGGCCGCAAGCCCAAGGCTTTCTACACCATTCCTACAGGACAGAACCCTACTGGTGTCTCCCAGCTGGTGGAAACACGTAAGAAGGTGTACGAGTTGGCGTCGATCCACGACTTCATGATTCTCGAAGACGACCCATATGGGTACTTGACGTTGCCTCCAACTGCCAAGCCGGACTTGCCCAACTTGAAGCAATACGAGATCACGGTGGAGGACTACCTCGAGAACCACTTGTACCCATCTTACTTGCAGTTTGATACTGTAGGACGAGTTATTCGCTTGGACACCTTTTCCAAGATCTTCACTCCAGGTATTCGTTTGGGGTGGATCGTTGCCCACAAAAACGTCGTTGCGACCATGACCAAGTACACCAACATCGTGATTCGTGCACCATCTGGAGTTTCGCAGATGTTGTTGGTGAATATCGTCAAGCAGAAGTTTGGCGGTGTTCATGGATTCTTGGAGTGGATTCTCAAGATGCGCTTGACGTACGCCCACCGCAGAAACGTGTTGGTGAATGCGATCACCGAGTCTGACGCCTATAAGAAGGGCTACATCTGGATCATCAGTGCACTGGCCGGAATGTTTGCATCGATTGGCTTGAACTTCCCCGAGGGCACCGACTACGCAGAGAAGATGAAGTTGTTACACTTCAAGTGTTTGGAACACGGTGTTTCGGTGGTGCAGGGATTCCGTATGGCGGTGGATGCGGACTTCAGCAAGGACAACTGCAACTTCATGCGTATCTCGTTCGCTCCTCTGGAAAACGACGATGAGTTACAAGAAGCATCCAACAGGTTGGTTGCAGCTGTTTCCGAATTCTTTGAGAAGGGCCTTGAGTTTTAATAGTATTATAGACAATCTATCCCATCGTTAACTATATCGAAACCTGCACACTTGACAAATATCGAACAATACCTTCAACCATTACGATGATAGGCAGAATGCTCACCAGGCCAGCAGCACCATTGCTCAGGAGGTCTTACGCCACAGCCAAGGTCAAGCTGTTCATAAAGAAGGTCGGCGACGAGAACTCGAAGGAATCCCAGAAGACAATCAAGGTGGTTCGTATGATCGGTGCCGGCTCCGTCATCACAGTTCTCTGCACCCTTTTCTGGGCAAGTGCCATGTCTGGACCGACCAATGTAAGGGAGACCTACGTGGACATTCCAGACTTGTCGAAGGACATCAGAAGCAAACGTTAGGAAAGACCAACTACACAAATACTTAGACCATGTACATAGATAACGAGAGGACGAATCTGATTGCCCGTTGTAGATGCCTTGAGCGTACTACCCTCCATGAAAAACATATCGAGAGGCATTAGGGCCAGCAGTTGAAAATCGCTGAAACAGCTGGTGCGTAGGTGAGAACGATGCCCAGTTATGAGGTTCTTTAGCAGCCCGTAATCAAGCAGGTGTCACCTTCTTTGTCCCCATATTCGATTTTCTATCATCCATTATATGTTCTCAGAAATGTATAGTTAACCATTTTTATATATATTTCTGCGAACTTAGTCAGAATGAAGCAAACAGTGCAAATACTGAAACCTATTGCACAGAAAAAAATTCAACACTACTTTATCTACATGTCAATTCCAATAACTCCAATCTCCATTCCATCTAAACTGGCTTTCACGCCCTACCTACATAATAATCAAATTTGCTAAGGCACTATTTTGCAACCGAGCACCGCTCTACATGTATCTGGATTTCGAGGTCAGCAACGTGGCAAACCATGCTAACATCAAGCCTCATCGTCCTCCTAGATATCGCTCGCTGCGTTCCTCTTGACCCATATTATAGCAACTGAAATTAGTAAGCGGAAGCAATGTCGCAGTGAAAAATCAAGACAAAAACTACTCCATCTTTCAAACTAGCCACCATGTATAGAACTATGATGAAGAGCGCCTTGCGCCAAACCACATACACATCTAGACGCCTTGCAAGCACCGCCAGACCCGTCCAGTTTTCCAGAACTTCCAGAAACCTCGTGGGTGCTGGTTTGGTTGCCTCCGCCATCTACCTCACATTTCCTGTTACCTTGGTGAACAACGACGTTGACGAGGAGAAGGTTGCGCTCGAACACGAGAAGGCAGAGACCCAAGTTGCCGCTTCTACCCACGAGGCAGAGGTGACGGATGAAGTGCCTATTGACATCGAAGTCGAAGTTGTGGAGGCGGAAGTGGTGGAGGGCGACGACGCCGAGGCAGATGGCCACCAGAGTGCCGCGTTCAACCCAGAAACAGGCGAGATCAACTGGGACTGCCCCTGCTTGGGAGGCATGGCGGACGGCCCATGCGGAGAAGAGTTCAAGGAAGCTTTCTCTTGTTTCGTGTACTCGGAGACAGAGCCCAAGGGTGTGGACTGTATCAAGAAGTTCGAGGCCATGAGAACGTGCTTCAAGCAGCACCCCGAGCACTACAAGGAGGAGTTGTACGAGGACGACGATGTTCCATCGGTCGACGATGCCGAGGTGGCCCCAGTCGTGGAGTCCGAGGGCGAGACGAAGTTGGACGACATCGACAGACAGATCATCGACGCTGATGAGGATCTCTAGATTGACGAGGATCTCTAAACGACGCTGCATATTTGTACATAGAACGATGACAGCAAACTGCTAGGCAGTTGTACATAGGTGTGAATACACTCCACGGTAACGAAAGGCAGGACTACAAATGTTCTTCATCACACTCGTATTAGTTATTTTTCTTCAGCACGCACATGGCGATGCTGTCTTGGCGGCCGCCAAGTCGATTCCGTCGAACCCAACCATGGTCGGCTTCCTGTCGAGCGCTAGTCCGATAGCAGCTACCCGCTGGAACACCTCCTCCACCAAGGGTAATTGTTTGCATGAAATCTCAAGCAAGTCTCGGTCCCAGTCGCCCACATAGTTGTCGAGCGACACCGCTGGATCATTGCGGCACAATACAGCCCGGATCTCTTCACGGTCCACACACCGGTCCGCGGTCTTGTCTGATTTGTTGCCTACCAAAACCACACCGGGCTTCTCCACATGGCAATGCTGCATGAACCGGGCAAACCAGTCCCGTATGCTAAGAACAGACTCGTAGTTGGTGACGTCGTACACCAAGACGGCGACGTCCGCACCACGGTAGAACGCCTGCGATATCAGATTGAATCGCTCCTGGCCGGCGGTGTCCCAGATCTGGAGACTCGCTGTGGTGTGTCGTTGCGGCTCCACAGGCTCCTGTCCCGCGTGATCGAGGGCGTCTGCTGTCGGAAGCGCTTGCCCTGGAAGAGACTGTGTGTCCTGCTGGAGCTCCACAGTGGTGGTGAGGTAGTCTCCGCCTATGGTGGCTTTGTATGCATTGGTGAAGATGTGATGGACAAACTGCGACCGCAAGCAGGTTTTTCCTACTCCCAGGTCGCCCAATAGAACCACCTTGAGTGTGGGCACGGCCTCCCGGTCTGTGGGTAGCATGGATTCTGAGATAGTATCACGTGCAGGTAAATACGCCTAGACGATAAGTGTGTAGGCTGTGTGTAGGCTATGTGTGTAGGCTACGTGAGTAGGGTAGTCGAGCCGGGAGAAGAATCAGGAGGATGTGCATTGTTCAGGTACTCGGGCGATTTGAAGCAGCTTGGAGACGAGTGTAGAAACAGATGTGGAGGCACTGAGCATCGAAGAGCACTACGAGCAGAAACTGAAGAATAAGAAAAACCACCACAAGCCGTAGAGCTGGCTAAGCACAGAGAAAGACCACGCGAATCTGCAACAACAGCACATCCCATCATGCCATTGTTTCCAAGACTGGTCCAAATAGTTCCTAACTGAGCAACAACCGTTTGCACGTGACCAAACACAGCAGCGCAACCCTTTTTTGATAAGAACCACCATGAAGATCTACTACATCGGCATCTTGAGAGTCGGCGAGTCCGTCGTCGAGTTGACCAACGCCCGCGACCTCTCGCAGTTTTCTTTCTTCGAAAGATCCTCGGTTTCCCAGTTCATGACCTTCTTTTCGGAGACGGTTTCACAGAGAACTCCCGCTGGCCAGCGCCAGAGTATCGAGGAGGGCAACTACGTAGGCCACACATACACACGCCTGGAGGGCTTGTCGTGCGTGATTATCACCGACAAGGAGTACCCCGTTCGCCCTGCCTACACGTTGATCAACAAGATCTTGGAGGAGTACTTGCTGTTGCACCCTGCCAGCGAGTGGAAGAACGTCACCGCCACCAGTGCCCAGTTCACATACGACAAGTTGGACACATACCTCGTGAAGTACCAGGACCCCAGCCAGGCCGACCTGATCATGAAGGTCCAGCAGGAGTTGGACGAGACGAAGATCGTGTTGCACAAGACCATCGAGAGCGTGTTGCAGCGTGGCGAGAAGTTGGACCTGTTGGTCGACAAGTCCGAGGCGTTGTCGTCGTCGCTGAGAATGTTCTACAAGCAGGCCAAGAAGACCAACTCGTGCTGTGTAATTGTTTAATAAACGTCTAATCTGTGCACATCTAGTTCATTTCTATAGACAGCCTAGAGTACTATGTAATGCACGAGGCACGCTCTGATGCTGTACAGAATACTGGCCCCACAGGTGCAGCTGTGGGCCACTGTTGCGGAGGGCTGATATGTCAAATACCAGCCGAGCGCCCGGTCCTTACGCCTGTTTGACCGCCTCGAAAGCCTTCAACAACTTCCGGCGCGCGCCTAATGCCTTGACTCCCTTGTCCTCCAACTGCTGGTCGGACAATTCTATCAAATCTTTCCAGTAGACGTCCTTGAGACAGTCGGTGTATTTGTGCAAGCGGAGCAACTTGAGCCACGCGGGGATGTTGCGCAACAACTCGGGACTGGTGATCTCGGATGGCATCAGAGAAGCACCGGAGCTGGACGTGGGCAGACCCTTGGGCGATTCCTCCTTCTTCTTAGGTCCAGCCATCGCCGCCATCAGGTACTTCTGCGTAGTTGCTGGGACAGACGAAGAGTTTCCTGCTCTGTTGATGGACTCCTCGTAGAGCCCCGAGTGCACGCGTGGAGTCTTGCGCGAGTCCAAAGCAACTCTGGAGTTGATGGTAGCGAGTGCTCCCAACTTCAGTGTCGCAGACAAGTCCAAGTCGTCGTTTCCAGAGTACAGGCTGCCAGCTGCAAGCTGCAAGAAGTTCGTCTTCTCGTACAAGTGCAGAGTGGGCAGTCTGGCTCTGTCCAAAGTTGGGAACCGCAGGTGCATCGACAGATGAGTGGGTTCCGCCAGCTTGGGCCTTTGCACCTTCATGTCCGCAAACAAGTGGTTGCGGAAGTTGCTCTTGGGCTTGGGCTGCGCCAACCCGGCCGGCAGCAGCTGTAGGCGCAACGACTCGTCCAACAGGAGCAGGTCAACGCCGTAGTCGTAAGAGAAGACCGGCGTACGGTGCAAGTGTGTTTCCAACTTGGACTTTATGCTAAGCAACACGTCGAACGGCAAGTGCGTGCACCAGTGGTCGAGCATTGCGTACATGTCCTGAGGTTCTAAAGTCTCCATCCACGAAGTGTACGCCAACATCTCGGGGTAGAAGTTGCTGACGTTGTTCTGGCGAAGCAGACGTGCACCCAACAACGAGAAATCGTTGACCAGCTGCGGCCTGCTTGGAAACTTGTCGAGCTTGTCGAACTTGTCGAATTTTTCAGGCAAAAATCCCAGGCTTTTGGGCATCATGGGCAAGCCAGGCGACATGCGGTCCCGTGCAAAGTTCTCCGACAACGATGGCGCCATGGAGTACGGTGAAACGAGCGTGGGAGCTGCAATTTGGGGCTCTTTTGCGCTCTCGTTCAGGTTGCTGAGATCAAGATCGAGGTCCGCTTTTAAGGTCTCGAACTCCTGCTGAAGGTTGTAGCCCACACTCTGCTGACGCTGGTAAAGACGCTGGTTGTGGTCAAAAGCATTGAAGTCGAAGTTTTTTCTGTTCTCGAAAGAATGGTTGGCATTTTGCGAGCCTCTCGTCTGCGAGTCGAAAGACGGGTCGAACGCCAGCGCCTTGTCAAAGCTCTCCGGAGGAGGCAGCAATACAATAGGCCGATCGAACGGCATGAAGTCCTTGCCCTCCATAACTAGTTACTAACTTCTAAGAAAAAGAGATGCGCGACATGTGTCGCGGTGCACGTGCATGGCAGGTGTTTCACTTACTAGAGCCCTTCTTCTATTAACTATACCTGCCGCGCAAGCCAGAAGGACTTGTTGTCGCGGATGATGTCACACGTGTAGCGTAACTCGGGCAAAAGCTCCAGGATGCTGTTGAACAAGCCCTCGGCGAAAGTTTGGATGAAAAAAATCTGGCCCTTGTGTATGTGTGGGTTGGCCTCGAGGACGCCAGCGAGGGTGCTGGGGAGCCGTGAGTATGTAATGTCGCCGGGTAGGGCACCGTCGTTGCTCTCCGTAGACCTGCTGGCGATCTTCTTTTCCAAGATATCCACCTCATCGAATTCGCGGGACAATGCTACAGCCCATTGTGACAGCACCCGGAGAGGGCGTGTCACGTTGGAGATATCGGCGCATTTGATGAGCAACAGCAGGATCAACCGAACCTTGTCGTCGGCGGAGGTGAACTCCTTCAACCTGTGGATGTACTCAAAGTGCTCGGCCATATCAGTGGCCAAGATGCTGCCAGAGATCAATTTCTTGACCGTCAATCCTGTTACAGGGTCTGTTTCCACTGCAAGAAGGGCGGGGCAGCTCACACACAATATCTTGTTGAGGAATACAGTTGCATGGTACAGTTCCAACACCAGTCTTTCACTGTAAACCTGTGCAGTCGGTGCCGCGTGCTTGATCAAGAACGCATTTGTCACTCCAGGGTGGCCCACGTCGTGGCCCAATGCGGCCATGAGTAACGACAACGACTGAATTGGGTTCAAGTGTGGAACCGCTCCGTCCAACTCGGCCAAAGGAGCGCATTTTGCCGTGGCAAGTAACTGTGTGTGCGGAAGCGTCTTTGCGCCTTGTATGTACGGAGTCTCATCTGCACGAGGGTCACATTCGAACTGTGCAAATTCGGGAAAGCACTTCAACCGAACCAAGTAGTGGAAACATGCTTGGACCACATCCACCGCATGGCGGAAGTTGTGGAATGGGTTTCCGTTCTTGTATGTGTCACGAGTCAAGTAAACGAAACCTAACAACTCATTTTCCGAAGGGTTGGTCCCACAAGGGTGGTCTCCGAGAAACAGAAGCGCATAGCGGAGAATGACGAACACACAATACACCAAGTCGTCGTTGGTGAGGTCGTGCGCTGGGAAGGACCAATGTCCCACTAGGTGACACAAACGACGCAAGTTCTCGGGGTCGTGGTTCTCCATCAACTCCACAAAAGTGATGTTGGTCATGATCCACTCATGGAGCTTGTCGATCTTTTGCTCGGTAGCTGCCAGCTTGTTGGAGTTGTGGGTGAGAACAGATGTCATAGTGGCCACAACGTCGGCCACATGGCCGTGCAAGGTGCCATAAAAGTCGTTCAATGGTTTCTCGCCGGTTCCCGTCCACGTTTCCACACGGTTGATTCGGTTGCTAACCAAGGCAGCGATCTGACCAATGGTGGAGTTGACCTGAGCCACCACCACAGGGTCGCGCGCGGCATTGGCGTCGAGGACGATCAAGTGCAAATGCGAGAAGAAGTAGCGGAGGAGAAGCGTCTTCTCGGCATGGTCTAGTGTGGTGGTGGAGGCTGTGATGTTTTGAGTATCGGACTTATTTAGATCGGAATCGACCGTATCCAAGACAATAACCGTGGCGGTGTTGGAGTCGTGCTCATTGTTGCCCTTGCGGAAGAGAAACGACACCAACTGTGCAAAGGAGTCGAAATGATGTGTGGCGGAGGCATCGATGCCTGGGGCCGTAGTGGGCGTGCGAAGGAGAAGAATCTCAGCCATAGGAAAAAAGCCGTGTTCGGCAAGTGGTGTGTGTTATCTAGGGCCGGTAGCTGGTCCAGGAAAAGCGTAAGGTAGTTATTGAAGGAAACAGTGCAAGTAGGTGCAAGCTGAAAAAGCAATTTAAAATCACCGCGGTCACGTGCGCGCGCCGGACCATAGAGGAAAATCTTGGACCCCGCAAGTGTTAAGGTTGGAGTCAAAGGGAATGAAGTGACGCTGGAGCGGAGACCGAGGGCGTGTGCTACCCGAACCACGTCTTTGTCGGCTTCTCTTCGCCGGCTTCTCTATGTTTTGCAACTTTTGTCTCGTGACCATGCCACAGTCTGCAAACTGCTGTAGCTGACTGATTTACCAGATAGCATAGTATCGTTTGATTGGCGGGGCCAATCGCAGTGGGAGGTGCAAAGATAAGAAGCGCACCGCGTAGTCGGCTAGATAAGCCGTTGAGCTGCGATAATGCAGACAGGAAGCGAGAGCGACGGTGATTGACAGGATGTGACTTTCGAGACCTGACAGACGGCGACGGTGGGGCCAAACGGAGGAGTACAGCTGAGCAACTTGGCATCAGAGTTAGACCGGAGCCAAGGCCCCGAACTTCCATATCTTTGGTGTCTTCGATGGTGCCTCTGCACTCGGTACCTCACTATCGCAGGCTATCGGGACTATCTATCTTTTGGTCCGCCGTTCTCTCTCGCCGCTGATTCGTCTCTCGGCCGTATCTTCTCTGCGTCTGCATCACCTCCGCGGGCCTTCCGTAGACCTTGCTCTCAGTTCAAAACGTCCCAAAGTGACTGACGGCAATGTACACACAAACCAAGAGAACGGCCACACTGAAGCCTGCAGTGATCTGGCGTACTCGGTTGTGTCTGTTGAGCTGGTCGTACTCGTCGAATTTTTTCAGCACGTAGTCCAACACCTCGATCTTGTCCGCCATGTCTGTGGCCATGATGTCCTTGTTTGCGGCCATGATTTTCTTGGACTCGTTGAGCCGGTACGTGAGTGTGTCGAGCGTTTGTTCGAGCTTTTCAAGTTTGCTCACACTCAGCTGGACGTCTCCTCTGTATTGTAGCCTGAGCTTGACCACCGTGTCCAAGAGCTCGCTCTGCAACGTCTGAACAGCCCCCGAAAGACCGCCTAGGTGCTTGGAGAGCTTCGTGAGCTCTTTCTGCGGCAGCTCTACTTTCTCAAACGAGCATCTTTGAAGTGCACTTGCAGTCGAGTCAAGAACCAGGATCACGTTGTCAACGTCCGCGTACCTCTTGAGGTCTATATTGAGCATCGCGTCTGCTAGGCTGGGAGGACAGGAGATCTCCCTATCTAGCGGAGCATACTCCATCCGACCATTTTTGACAATGTCGCCAAAGTTCTCGGTGACAAGCCCGGGATCGTCGCCGTCTTTTGTAGGCGAAACATTGGCGTGACCTTGGCGAAATACCGATACCAAATCGGTATAACTCTGCGGTACCGATCGTTGGCCCTCGCCTTTATGAGTGTAGAACTGCTCCACCAATCTCCGCTTTGCCAGCAGCTCATGCAAAGCTGGATTGCGAGAATGCTGAAACGGACGCGGAGACTTGGGCGCCCCGGCGTTCGACCCAATTGTGGAGCCCATTCCTCGAGACTTAGGCGTTGTAGAGTTGGATGCGAGGCTTAGTAGTGAGGTTGTAGAATCGAACGGGTTGCTCGTCAGGATGTCCTGGATTCTGGGATTGGCCATCGCATTCCTGGGTTAGACTGGGCTGTGAGGAGGGAGACGTGAAGCTTTAGGGTCTTGAAATATCTGAGTAGATCGTATAGAAGTGTTACGTCTCATATGTGCACTCCATATATTTGTCAATACCTGGTGACGGCTACCACAAGAGGCAAGAGGGCTGCGGTTTCCATGTCTAGGAGCGTGCACAATGTAAAGCCGAGCTCTCTGCTCCAAGTACTTTTCAGCTAATTCAAAATGGCCGGCGATCTCAATTACGACAAGAAACGAGACTGGAATGTGTATCTAGTCTGGATGTCTAAAATGACGGTCGAAGCAGTACAGCTAGGACCGAGGTGGATTTATCGATGAACAAGGTACTACTTCAGAGTATACTGACGTTTCTTTGGACATTCTCGTATTCTTTCATTCTGATATGTACTAAGCAGCAGAGCCACGTCCACCGGCACCTGCAGTGATAAGGGCCAATGTCTCTTCGCTCAACTCCACATTGGGCAAAGGCTTGCCTTCGCCCTTTGGTGCGGGCAAAAAGCCAATCTTCACCAAGTAGCTGATGTAGATAGCGATCTGTTCCTCTTGGACTCCGTTACCAGCACTGGCATCGTCTCCGGTGAGCTTGGAGTCTGCCTTCAAGGATGACACAGCGTTCAGGTCGTCCAATTCGGGAGCCTTGGTGTCCTGAGGCAAGTTATCCAAAACGAAGTGAAGCAATGGGAACAAAGCAGAACTCTTAGACTCCTCAACCACGTACTTCTCCAACGCAGAGCGCCACACCGGGTAGTCGTCGCAGCGCACACCGTAGCCGTACGTCTTCAACGCGCCCAAGAACTCGTTGAAACGAACTCTGGGGTGGCCAGTGACTTGGGCAACAGACAAATACTCACGCTGTGGTGGGTGCAATGCAGTAGCAACAACCACACGGGCGACGTGGTCCACAGGGACCATGTTCACGTTGTTGGAGATGTCTGGGTACGATCCCAACTCAGCACAACCCTTCAACATTCTGAGCAAGAAGTCATCAGTGTTGGATGCACCAGTTTTGGAGAAACCAGTGACGTAACCAGGTCTTGTGATGCATCCCTGCAAACCGCGGTCTCCGGCTCTTCTGGAAATGTATTCTGCAGCCCACTTGGACTGTCCGTATCCCGTACCTAATCCAGCAGCAGATCCAGACAAGTCGTCCGTCTCGGGAATACCAGCCAAACCACGCGACGTCAATTCGTCCGACTCATTGACAAAATAATCAGTGTCAAGAACGGAAGTAGAGGACACGAACGAGAAGAACTTGGCCTTTCCGGTTCCAGCCAAGTTCAACACGTTGACAGTACCAATGACATTGGCCTCGCGCAACTGCGAGTAAGGGTAAACCCAGTGGACCAAAGCACCGTTGTGTACAATGACATCAATGGTGTTAGCCAAATTAGTCCAAGTAGCGTCGTCCATTCCGAACTGAACCTTCGACAAGTCGCCCAACACAACCTCGATGTGTGGAACCCACTTTTCGTCCCAAACACCGAAAGTTTTACCAGTTCTGCGCAATCTCTCCATACCTGCTTCCTTGCTGGAAGCACGTACATGGGCGTACACTTTGAAGTTAGGACGGGCCAAGATATCACGCACAATGAAGGCACCAAGGAAACCAGTGGCTCCTGTGACGAAAACATTTACCTGCTTAGAGAAATCAAGAGATTCCAAGGATGGGTAGCTCTCGCACAAGCTGTTGACAAGGTCCTTAGCGTCGTCCGAGTAGGAGACGGAATCGTCAACCTCCTCGTCTTTGTGTTCAGCACCATCGGCCAATTGAGCGAAATCACCTTTGATGAAGTTTCTCACTTCTCTGGCAAAAGACTCGATCGTAGGATTCTTGAAAATGGCTCCCAAAGGAACATCAACATTGAGCTTCTTACGCAACTCGAAGATCATACGGGTTCCCAAAATGGAGTGGCCGCCCAAGTCGAAGAAAGAGTCATCACGAGCAATGTTAGCTGGTTTATTAGGCAAAACATCCACCCACAAGTCACGGATCACCTTCTCCAATTCACTGAAAGATTCTTGCTCTTGGTCCACTCCGCTGTTGAGAGCAGCCAACTTAGAAACAGCCTCCAATTGGGCAGTGTCCGGGAAAGGCAACTTTGGCTTGTCCACCTTACCGTTAGGGTTGAGAGGCAACTTAACCAATGGCACGATCATGGTGGGGATGGCATAGGAGGCCAACCTCTTCTTCAAGTATTGCTTGATGTCCTTGATCAATCCTCCGTACGCAGCCAAACCGTTGACAATGGCATCATCCAGCTCTTCAATTTCATGCTTCAAGGCACGCAACTCAGGGCAATCGCGAGGGACGATGTAGGAGATCAAAGTGGGCTCCTCGTTCTTGTCTCTTCTCACCAAAGTGACGTTCTCACGCACCAATGGGTGCTGAGACATGTGAGTGTCGATTTCACCCAACTCGATACGGAATCCTCTGATCTTCACCTGGTCATCAGCACGGCCACAGCACTCGACATTTCCGTCAGGCAAGTAGCGTCCCAAATCTCCTGTACGGTACAAGCGATCTCTAGGTCCAACCCAGCCGGCTTCTCTCCAAGGCTCATTGTTGCCAATGTCCTGGGAAATCCATTGCTGTGGGTCCACGTACCAGTTGGTCACGAACTTCTGCTCGTTTAACTCGGGCAATCCACGGTATCCTTCCGCCAAGCCAGCTGCACGAACATAGATTTCACCAATCTCACCAACACCACAAGTCTGAGAGGTATCACTTCTGTTGACCACCAACAACTGCACGTTGTACATACCAGTACCGGCAGGCATGACATCCTTCAAGTTGCGCAAATATGTAGAGTCCTTGCTTCTGCTGGCAATTTCGAAGTAAGAGACGGCACGCTGCGTTTCCGTAGTACCGTACATGTTAACAATGAACACATTTTCGGCCAATGTCTGCAAACGAAGACAGTCTCTCTTGGTCAAGATGTCACCAACAAAGAAGGCGTGGTGCAAACTGGGGATTGGGGTCGAGGCCTGGGCACTCAATAATTGACCCATAGCTGGAGTCAAGTGAGTAACAGTGGCACCGTACTCTGCCATCCAGTCTGCCAATTTTCCGGGCGTTCCGATGTCGTCGGCAGTAGGAACCAACAACTGTGCTCCCAAGAACAATGGAGTGAACATATCTCTCTGGATAGGGTCATGTGCGATACCAGACAACATGGTGAACTTATCGTCAGACGACAAGCCAAAACGCTTGGCCATCCAGGGGAAGTAGTAAGCCAACGAGTAGTGACGACCCAAGACACCCTTGGGAATACCCTCAGAACCAGATGTGAAAGACAACGTAGGGTTGGAGTCAGGTCCGACAACAACTCCAGTCGGAGTGTCCTTGAGCAGCTCGTATTCGGCCAAGCAGTCAACGTTTCCGGACAAGACACCACCGACAAGCAGTCCGTCGTCTTGAATCTTCAACTGGGGAATGGTGGTGATCACATTCAATTCAGAAGCAATGTAAGATTCCACGAGAGGGTCCAAGACACCAGCCTTTTCCAAACCGATCAAACCCAGAGGCTTTGCGACACTGAGATAGATGTTTTGACGAGCTGGTGGGTAGGCAGGGTCGATGACAGAGAAGGTGGCACCGGCCTTCAAGACACCCATCACAGCGACCATCAAATCCACACCACGGTAAGCGTAGATCATGACGATATCACCCTTCTTGATGCCCGTTTGCTTCAAGTAGTTGCCCACAATGTTGGACGCCTGGTTGATCTGACGGTAGGAGAAGGTACGAGTGCGAGATGAAGCGTCCAAGAACGACTTGGTTTCAACCACACAGTTTCTGTCTGGGAAGGCTTCGGCATTCTTCATGAAAATGTCTTGAATGGCACCGCGGAATCCGCTCCAGTCCAAGTCCAACGTTGGGTCGGGCAAGTGCTCGCGCTGGCTGGGAGTGATCAAGTTCACTTTGGTAATCTCTTGCGAAGGTGCAGAAGTGACAGCTGCAATGAACTGAGAGAACTGCTCAGCAAAGATGTCAATGCGCTCGCGTGTGTAGAGCAAAGAGTTGTAGAAGATGTGGAAGTCGCCGTCGTCGACAAAGATGGCCATGTCCCTGACGGAACCCTTCACCGATGTCTCCAACTTCTGCGAGTCACGAGCATGCTGGTACGAAACCTTGAACAAAGCAGGGTAGGTATCTAGTCCCTTCTTCTCCTTCATGGCAGCGGCTATGTCGTCCAAACTGTGGGTAGCAACCTTGTTCTCGTTGGTAGAGAACTCTGTCTTTACCCTCTCCAACAATTGAGAAAAGGTTGTGGTAGCATCCACAGCCAATCTGATGATGAAGGGCTCTCCTTCGCTCTTAGCGTCAGTTGCAATGACAACGTCATCGTCTCCCGTGAGTCTGAAGATCAACGCTGCCAACACGGCCAATCCAACAGTGAAATCTGGACTTCCAGCGATCTTGAAACTTTTGGTGGCCTCCACAGACTTGTTGTTGAGCGGCTTCAAAAAGTCATGTGGCAACACCGATAAGGTGGGGCTATCCAAGTAATTCAACCAATATTCAAGCATGGTGAAGTTGGACGTGGAGTTGAAAATCTTGATTGGTGTGCATGCAAAGTTTTAGGTGCGATATAAGGCTTTCGATAAGTGAGTCATGATTGAAAAACGAACCGAAAAGCCTTCGTTGAGCACGAAAGTTATCGAAAGAGCTCGAAATTCGAGGAAACCGACTTGGAAAGAAAAATCGGAGAAATGGACCCATAAGGCCGAAATTCGATATCGTGAGCTTGGGGTTGGGATCATAACCATAGCAATATTCCAGTAGAAGGAAAGTAAAGAAGGCAAGACAGAGCACTGAATAAAAGACGTCGGGGAGAAAGCAACACGGAAGAGGTAGCGAGATTGTGCTGCTAGAGTGCAATTGATACAACAGCAAGAAAACATATCATCAGGTTATTAATTTTTGTAGTTTAGCCACAGTAGTTCTATAAGTCGACGGCTGAATGTCAGCCTTTGATTATGATATTCGGTCTAAAGGTTGATGATCACCTTTCCCGCAGCCCTGTTGGACTCAAGGCGGTCCACTGCCTTCTGGTAATCTTCCAAAGAGTATTCACTGTCGATTGTGATCTTGACCTTACCCTCGGCAACAAACTTGGCAGCTCTAGCAGGCCATGGGTCAGAGCCACTCAACATGAGCAACTTGTAGTAGTAGCCCAACAACCCGAGACTAGATCTCACAATTCTCACACCCACAACGGTATTGGACAAGAGACTGCCGAACACGCTGTGGCCGAACTTAGCCTTGCTGTCGCCCACAACGGTGCAATAGTAGCCGTATTCGGCTCTAGGTTGCAAAATGGCGTGCAAATGCGTCAACAAGTCGCTGTTTCCACAGCAGTCTAAGATGACATCAAAGCGACCCGACAGGGCCACAGACTCTAATACAGGTTGCAAGAGAGACTTCTGCTTGGTGTAGTCGATGATGGAGTCAGCTCCCAATTCCTTGATCAACTTCTCAGAGTGGGGAGAACACGAGCCGACCACTTCTGTGGCACCGTAGACGTTCTTCGCCAATTGAACTGCAAACTTGCCAACAGAGGTGCCTGCTCCAATAATCAAAAACTTCTTCTTAGCATTCTTAGAGTCAATTCCTGCAAACATGGATTCAGCCGTACCTAAAACCAAAGGATACGCAGCTGCTTCCTGGTAAGTGAGGCTGGCGGGGATTGGTTGGATTGAAGCACCCGACTTTACAAAAGGATCAACAAGAGAGTACTCACTGACAGTGCCTAGGCCGTACACTTGCTGGTTGATTCCACACACCTTCGACCCCACACTCAAACCTGTTTTGGCCGCAGCTTCGTTGCCGATTCCAACAACATCTCCAGAGTAGTCCAGAGCAAATCCTTTGTCTGCACGGAAGAGATAAGGAATTGCGGAGTTCTTGAGGATAAGATCCACTGGGTTGAGAGCTGCAGAATGCACCTTTACCAAGATCTTTCTGGCAGGCACAGTGAAGGAGCCATCTGCGTTTTGTGTAACATCGAGGGAGTCCTCCTTGATGAAGAAAGCCAGACTGTCTTTGTATTTGAGGGCCTTAAATTGAAGCATTGGTGATTAACATATGGCAAATTGCCACATATATAGAGTAGGTCCTGCAGACGCCGATCACTTCATTGTAATAGCAACGGAAGATAGCAAACATCCGATGCCGACCTTTCAAGGTGTGGAAGCCGAGGCTTAATGTCACCTGTATCGGGGGGTAGTTCATGCGTCATTGAAAGCCAGGTTGCAATCGTTAGCTGCAATAGATCTTTGGAATATGTCAATAATTGGGTGCGAAAAGCAAAGCAAATTGCCGAGATGCTTTTACGTGGAACGGCAACGATGGAAGAAGATTCTGGAAGAGAGTGTGATATTGGAGCTGCTCAGCCCCATATAGATGTTTCGTAGATAGCTCATCGATGATAACGACATCACGTGGCCATGTGCTGAATCGGGTATCAACTTTATCAGGCTGCGTCAAAACTTCACTTGTGCCCGAGTTTGTTCGCCCCTAACAATTTAGAAAGTTAGCAAATTCATAATATTAAGACATAGTTCATAAACTTGAACGCCAAAGATCCGTCCAATGATAAGAAAATTAGAGACTAGAGGTTGATGATGATCTTCCCGGCGGCCTTATTCGAGGCAAGGCGGTCCACTGCCTTCTGATAATCTTCCAAGGAGTATTCACTGTCGATTGTGATCTTAACTTTACCCTCTGACACAAATTTGACACATCTGGCGGTCCACGGCTCAGGCGCATTCATCATCATAATCAACTTGTAGTAATAGCTCAACAGTCCTACATTAGACCGTATAGTTCTAAGACCAACAATGATATTAGAGAAGACGGTTCCGAGCAAGGTGTCGGTCAATTTGGATTTGTAGTCACCCACAATGGTGGCATAGTAGCCGTATTCCGCCTTAGGCTTTAGGACAGTGTCCATATGCGCCAACAAGTCGTTGTTTCCGCAGCAATCCAATATTACGTCAAAGGGACCCGAATTGGCAACAGACTCCAACACAGGCTGCAAAATAGACTTCTGCTTGGTGTAGTCGATAACGGAGTCAGCTCCAAACTCTTTGATTAGCTTCTCAGAATTAGGAGAGCATGTTGCAACCACTTCAGTGGCACCATAAACATTCTTGGCCAATTGGACAGCACACTTTCCAACGGAAGTACCAGCACCTATGACCAAGACCTTCTTTTTGATGTTGCCTGGCGCACTTCCCGCAAACATCAATTCTGCCGTTCCCAACACTAATGGGAACGCGGCAGCTTCCTGATAGCTTATGTTGGAGGAGAATGGCTGGATAGAAGCACCCGACTTCGCGAAAGGATCGATGAGAGAGTATTCACTCACGGCGCCGGGGCCAAATATATATCTGTTGAGTCCAAATACCTTCGACCCCACACTCAAGCCGGTTTTGGCAGCTGCTTCCTTGCCGATTCCAACAACGTCTCCTGAGTAGTCCATACCAAATCCTTTGTCTGCACGGAAGAGATAAGGAATAACAGAATTCTTTATCATGAGATCCACTGGGTTGAGAGCTGCTGCACGAACTTTCACTAGAATATTTCTAGCAGGCACAGCGAACGATCCGTCCGGGTTTTGTGCAACATCAAGGGAATCATTCTTGACGAAGAAATCCCGACGGTCCTTATACTTAAGAGCTCTGAATTGAAGCATTGTAGTTTAGGCTTCAGGGAAGGCAAATAGCCTTAAATGTGGGGGACCTGCAGACGGTCCATCTTGGTAAACTTAAGATAGCAATCACGAAGTAACATAATTTGTAGAAGCTTTTATATAAAGCGGCATAGATGGGGATAAATTGTCGAAGAAATTCAGTTCTTGAGCTGCTAAGCCAAGAGAGCTTTTTGGTGGATTTAGAATAACCATCCATATATCACGAAATCACGTGACAATGTGCTAAATTGGGGTACAAACTCCATTGAGCCTCGCTCAAACCTCCCTTGCACCTCACTAAGTTCAATGCGACATCATCATGAATTGAAAGGACAGTAGTATTAAGACATTGATCATGAAATTGGCGGCCAAAGATCCGCCCATTAGGTGGGAGACTAAAGGTTGATAACAACCTTGCCAGCAGCCTTATTCGAGGCAAGGCGGTCCACTGCCTTCTGATAATCTTCCAAGGAGTATTCACTGTCGATTGTGATCTTAACCTTACCCTCTGACACAAATTTAGCGCATCTTGCAGGCCAAGGGTCGGAAGTATTCAACATAATCAACTTGTAGTAGTAGCTCAACAATCCTACAGTAGACCGCATAGATCTAATACCAACAATAGTATTAGAGAGAACAGTTCCAGCCATATTATTGGTGAACTTGGCTTTATTGTCACCCACAATGGTGGCATAGTAGCCATACTCAGCTCTAGGCTTCAAAATAGTTTCCATATGCGTCAACAAGTCCTTGTTTCCACAGCAGTCCAATATAATATCGAAGGGGCCGGATGCGGCCACGGACTCCAACACAGGCTGTAAGAGGGATGTCTGTTTGGTGTAGTCGATAACGGATTCAGCTCCAAACTCCTTGATTATCTTCTCAGAGTTAGGAGAGCATGTTGCAACGACTTCTGAGGCGCCATAAACATTCTTGGCCAATTGAACGGCAAACTTTCCAACGGAAGTACCTGCTCCTATGACCAAGACTTTCTTTCTTGTGTTACCTGGAATGAGTCCTGCAAACATTGTTTCTGCCGTTCCTAGCACTAATGGATACGCAGCAGCTTCCTGATAGCTAATGTGGGAGGGAAAGGGCTGAATAGACGCACCGGTCACCAGAAAAGGATCAATAAGACAGTACTCACTCACGGCACCCGGGCCAAAAACATGCCTGTTGAGTCCACATACCTTCGACCCCACACTCAAACTTGTTTTGGCCGCTGCGTCCTTGCCAATTCCAACGACATCTCCAGAGTAGTCCATACCAAATCCTTTGTCTGCACGGAAGAGATAAGGAATTGCGGAGTTCTTGAGGATGATATCCACTGGGTTGAGAGCTGCACAATGCACCTTTACCAAGATCTTTTTGGCAGGCACAGTGAATGAGCCATCTGCGTTTTGTGTAACATCGAGGGAGTCCTCCTTGATGAAGAAAGCCAGATTATCTTTGTATTTAAGAGCCTTAAATTGAAGCATTGCAAATAAGGTTCTCAGATGGCAAAAGGGCCATATATATAGTTGATATCCTGCAGATGGGCATGTACCGTCTGCAGTGAGGGAAGATACCAAACTGCAGATGCGGAGATACCAAGGTTGGAACGATTCAACACGCGATTCTGTGGTTGAAAAAGAATGGCTGAAAAGACGTTTTTGAAGATCTTTACATCATGGGTGCTTCGTGTTTTGTGTTTCGTTCAAAGAATCGTTATCTCCAATATATGCGGACAGGTTTGGGTGCGAAAAGAAAGGCAAATCGATGTTTTCACATGTAACGGCTAATCTCTGATGTACACTTATTTGATAGAGAAAGGTTACATATGCGTATCATGGCATCATGAAGAAGTTGTCCGACGATTGTTTCCGTGTCACTCCTAATGTTCGCTTGTATCATAGAAGAAAATTAGACTTGGAGTTAGCAAACGTATAACACATCGAGAGTTTCCGTAATATAAGCAACGATTGAGGTGGGTTGATTGATGCCAAATGACACTTTTGGTATTCCTAGAGTGATCGTTGATTGACTAATTCATGAACAAAAACTGAAGATCATCGGGTGTCAAGCGACTCACTGCCGCGTCATCACTATTGATCGTCGCATGAATCATGTTTGCTTTCTTCTCTTGCAACTCGATGATTTTCAGCTCAATGCTATCTTCAATACAGAATCTGGTGATTCTGATAGGTCTCTTCTGTCCAATACGATGTACACGGTCCATGGACTGCCACTCCACACTGGGGTTCCACCACGGGTCCATCAAAAACACCTGGGATGCTTCACACAAGTTCAATGCAACACCTCCAGCTTTCAAAGACACCAAGAAGATTTCCACCAGGGTGTTCTCCATGAAGTACTTGATCGTCTTATCACGTTGCTGAGGCGACATAGATCCCTGAAGCTTTACAGTCTGAAATCCAGCGCGCTTCAATCTCCATTCCACCAAGTCTAACATTGAAGTGAACTGCGAGAACACAATCGACTTGATAGTGTGTCGGTCCGACCGCAACTTGTAAAGCTCTTCTACCAAAGCCTCAATCTTCGTGGAAGAACGCCACTCAGCGCCGTGTGTTCCCATTTTGATTCTGTTCACAATAGACGCTTTTGAGAATAGCTCTTCATCCACATCTAGTGAAGGTTGCTGGAGATCAATCGACAAGCCAATATGACACACCGGACACTCTAGGTTTTTCTCCTCTCCACTGTAACTCTCCATGTACTCTGTTATGCACATCCTGCAAAATTTGTGACGACATTTGGATTCAATGGGTTCTTCTGCTTCGTCATCGCACAATTGACACATAATAACTCCATCCACTCCCAGAGAGACGGAGTTAGTGCCAATTCTCTTCAAGACCAAATCGGGATGGTCTGCCAATTGACGCATGCGTGTAATCAAGGTGAAGATATTAGCGTAGTTGTTTAAGACCACACCTTCGGCAACATAGTCGTTGAACTTACGCTTGGAGTCACTGTACAATGACTGGTATAAGTCTTTCTCCTCTTGATTGAAGCGATCTTTTCTGATCTCCACAATACGCGGAGGCAACCCCAAGTCGTCCGCTCTTTCCAATTTGGTACGCCGAAGCATGATATTATTCAAGAGAAGACGAATGTGCTGGAACGAGGTGAGACCATCACCTTCAATACCGTGCTTTTGAATGTTCTTCAACATGAAGTGGTTGAAAAAGTTAGTATGCAACATAGGCAGGTGTCCACATGTATCACAATGTCTCCAGTCCGAGAATTTCCACTCAGACGAAGAACAAGGACACTTTGTACAGAAATACTTGTAGAAGGGGTCTAACTTGAGGAAACGAATCAACGAGTACATCTCACCGATTCTATTCTGCAATGGAGTTCCTGACAAGCACCAGCGCTTCTCACACTGCAATTCATTGGCCGCTTTGGCGGTTCCTGATGTTCTGTCTTTGATGTTGTGGGCTTCATCTAGAACGACTCTGTAGAACTTGAGAGCATGTAGCGGAGATTTTTGCTTGACAACACCGTCTTTACGTTTGAACCCGTGGCGTTCTTTTCTGTAGCAACTCTCAAGGACAGCATAGGATGTCAAAATCACATCGTACTTCTCCAACTCTTCGAGTTCATTGGATCTGTTTGCACCATGAAACAAGAGCACCTTGAGTTTGCCCTCGTGGGTGTGAGCTTCAATTTCGTTCTTCCATTGCATGAGGGCCACAGTTGGACCGACTACCAAATTGGGTCTTTTAGTTAAATCATTCATGAAAAGTGCAATGGTCTGAATCGTCTTTCCCATTCCCATCTCATCAGCCAACACTCCGCCTCCGAATTCGCCCTGCTCCTGCTTCAAAAGCCAGTTGAGACCCTCGAGCTGGAAGGGAAGCAATCTGATATTCATGCCTTCCGGCTGGGCTGCTCTCTCCGGCTTGATCCGCTCGATGGACTGCAAGTACGGGAACACGTCCTTCAATTCCGGGTGTTGCTCATAAAGCTTGTTCGTAGCACGCGTGAAGTACGGCACCTTGACCTTGGGCTCTTTCTTTTTGCGTGGTTTCTTAGGTGCTGCTTTCTTCTTCTTCTTAGGAGCTTCTTCTTCGGGCTCAGAATCAGACAACCTGATAGCATTGACTGCAGACGTTCCCTCCGTACGACTATAGCTGATGAGCGCCACATCGTCGTCTTCTTCATCTGCCTTGAAGTCCGCGTCCTCGTCGTCAGATCCTCCCACGGGAACGCCTGCTAACTTCCTCTTCTTGGTTACACGCGTGGCTTTCGTTGCACGCTTCTTGGGAGCTAGAGGCGCGTCTTCACCAAGCGATTTGCCATCAGATTGTGGAGTTTCTTTAACGGCTTTTTTGCGAGGAGCCCGTTTTTTTGGAGCTGGTTTTATGAATCCTCCCCCAAGACCTTCATCCGACAGGACTCCGTTTTCGCTCTTCGTCATTTTGGAAGGATGAAGAGAACTAGCAAGAATTATAATAAGCGATTGCAAATGAGAAACTGATATAGATCCATGCAGGACTGATCAGAAGAGATAGATAGCGTATTAGCCAATAACAGGTGAGTGATTGAATGGAATATGGCGACATTAAGAGGGAAGAGAGGAGGAAGACGATGGGCAGCTATTCGATGTGAAATAGTAGTGGCTCTTTTTTTATTGATGCGAAGGTTGAGTACACACGTTGGGAGCACTGGTCGATGGCTCTTGCTGCAACGTATGAAAGGAGGGGAGCAAGGCTAGAAGACGCGGAGAGAAGTTGGTGTTAGTACAAAACACGATAACTCCGAGCAACCGAAGCTGTTTTGTGATCTTCTGAAGAGCCGGTAAGTGGCTAGTATGGGGATACACATTACACACTATACGGCGATGTGCGCTTAGCAAAGTGCGTCCAGCAAGGTGAGCTACAGTGATAGATGTGAATGTGGGGTGATTCCATGGTCGAGTGGTCAAGTGAACGAAAGCCCTTGTCCATTTGAGACTGGACAAAGAAGATGGAGAATAGAAGTATAGGCCAGTACCGAGCATGCAAACCCACCAAGGAAGTATTCAGAGAGAGATACCATGCCATTGGGGCGATCTAAAACATTGGTAATTAGTGTACCTCTTGGTGGACGTCCTTTTCTCCATAGTTAATGCGCACAAGAGAAGAGAAGCGGTGAACAAAACAAAGCAGCACCTGATGCTACCATAACATACGCCCCCCGTGGCGAGGAACACAGCTCAACGATAAGCACCCGAGCTCAAAGTTCTCTGCCAACTCCTATTTTCACTGTCGACGTCCACTCAACAACAGTGAAAAGAAACCATCCTCTCCGACGCTCTACAGCTCCTACACCGTTCTTTTGGAAACGTAAATTAAATTACATGAGCCTGCCCCATACGACATGCCATTAACGACCACGGGAAGTGGTCTTGGTGTGCTGACCTCTGACCTTCAAGCCCCAGAAGTGTCTGATACCTCTGTGGGCTCTGATCTTCTTCAATCTCTCCAAGTCATCTCTCAACTTGGACTCCAAGTTGTTGGCCAAGACGTGGTAGTCCTTGCCGTCGACCTGGTCGTTCTGTCTGTTCAAGAACCAGGCTGGGATCTTGTATTGGGTAGGGTTCTGCATGATGGTGACGACTCTCTCCAACTCTTCCTGGGTCAACTCACCGGCACGCTTGTTCAAGTCCACATCGGCCTTCTTGCAGACCAAGTTGGAGTATCTTCTGCCGACACCTCTGATCTTGGTCAAGGCGTACATGATCTTGATTCTTCCATCGATGTTGGTGTTCAACAAACGCAAGATGTGCTGGAACGAACCGTCTTCTTGGACAACTAAAGACATCTTGAGGTAGTGATAGTATAGAAAGCAAAAAAATGCGTTGTAAAGGTCTGAAATTTTTTCCTAGGCGCGGGCCGTGTGCCGGACCAGACAGAGGCGGGTGCATCACGTGGTATAGGGCTAGAGCCCTTGGCTGCGAAATTTGGGGAGGCACTGGTTTATTGGTGTGTGGTATAGATGGTAGTGGAGACGGCAGTGAAGATGGTAGTGGAGATGGTAGTGGAGATGGTATTACGAGGATCGAAGAGAGGGGAGAGTAGTTTAATATGATAAAATTCGTTCGGGCACGTCTATTTGGGAAGAGTGTGTGGAGTCTTGGGTCTGTTGTGCGTACTTTAGTAGTTGAGGCACTTAGCTGTGCGTTGTCTAGTTATGGGTATTACAATGTAGAAGGGCAATTTGCGTTACTTGAATATGTGTTGGGGACATTCGATTTGTGCCTGTTGCGCCCCTTTCTTTCTGGATTGAATTTGAATTTGGATCGACCAATTTATTCTAGGTTTGGGTAATAGTGAGAAGACTTGGATGAGACATGAGATGATACGTGATGTTGGGGAAGCTTGATATTGACAACGCGGGGACCGACAACACGGTAATTGGCAAGACACGGATTGAAAGGACGACTGAGATAAACAGGCAATGTTGAAACCTCATACCGTCGGTAAAGCCGACACAACGTCGCAACTCTCTCGTCTGCATTGTACCCGGCCAGCTCCGCAATACCACGTACTCTTGTCCGACTACTCCACACCGTCCTACACTGTCCCTATACTTCGTGCCTTCGCTATTTACAATCACGCCTCATATTTGCTGACAAACCAGTTCAACGCAGATGCGTCAATGTAAACTCGGTTGGCCTTCAACAAGTCCCGCACCTCGACCGCCTCCTTCACCAACACATCGCACTTGGCTCCCAAGTCCTCAGTAGCCTTCAACAAGTTGTCACGCTGACCGTCTGTGATGAAGAGCAAATGCAAGTGGTCCAAGTCGTGCAGCTCAACGAACTGACGCACCTGGTCGGGAAACTCGTATTTGAAGTCCACGCGGACGTCGTCTCCCTCAGCAGCCTGCTCACCTCCAATGACAAACAACTTGCCATTGCGGTACTGTTCGCTGAACGCAGTCTGGAAAGCCTTGCTGTAGATCTTCAGAGGCAACGACGTAGACCAGTCGTGCGGTGCCTTGATGCCGTGGGCCTTGATGCCGTTGTCTCTGATGGGAGAGTTGGCATCACCGGTTCTAGCCCGTCCCGTACCTTTTTGTGGATGCAATTTGCGGTTGGAGAACCGCTTGTCTCCCTTGGTGGGGACGTACCCGGACCCAACACGTGCCTTATCGGCCTCGTACACCACAGCACTCCATAAAAGGTCTCTTCTCAAAGGACGGTTCAAGAATGTGGTTGGGTAAGGAGCGAAGGTGTGGGGCTCCAACGAAGGGAAACTGCGCAAAGACGCCAACGTGTACTTGGGCAGCACGCCTACCGAAAGGGCTAGCCTTCTGACACTTGTTTTCAACATGCGGTTAAGATGGAGAAATTTGATCTTTGAATAGTGCGCAGATCATGTGACAAAAGTCACGCGACACAGCTTATACGGTTTCTTCGTCACTTCCAATAAGGAAGTCTTCGGGGGCAGGCGTAGTATCTTCCGCTTGCCCGTCTGGAGTGTCCTCTTTGGCTCCCTCAAGGTCTTCGGCCATCTCAATGTCTTCGTAGTTAGCAGTAGGAGCGTATTCTCCACGACCATCACTTCTCTTGAGTTTGTTCAAAGCCTTGGTAAAAAGACCCAGTCTGTCCTCCTCTTCGTCCTCCACCTGATCGGCCCATTGGACGTTCTTCTTGCGGCCAGGCTTCGTTTTGATGATGGAAATAGGCTTGGACCTGTACGTCGAGTAAAGAGCACAGATACCCCAAATAACTACAATAATCACCGCAAGTTGAATAAGACGAACGGCTCGACTAGGAGTGTGGTTGTCGAGTGGCGTGGTAGCCGATTCAGTCGAGTTGGCACCCGAGGTGACAGTCGAGTTGACAGTCGAGTCTTGGGCTCCCAACAAGGGGAACTTGCCGACTTCGTAAGTAGTGACCGTCTTTTCCTCCTCCACAGTGTAGCGAGCATAAAGAATATCCATGAGTGCACGGGAAACCTCGGGCTTGTCGAAAGGAACCATGTGTGAGGCATCGTACACATTGACGAAGGTCAAATTGCGCTCGGACTTGACGTATCCACTCGAGGAGCCTTCGTGCTGCCAGTCGTACACCAGGACGTTGTCCGAGAAACCCTGCTGACCACCCCACGTGAGATGCTTGATCATGTCTTCTCCTCCTATGTAGTTGCAGATGATGTCTCTGTTTCCATGGAAAAGTACAATTGGAATCTCGGCCAAAAGACCAGGGAATAACTTGATAGATGGCTTAGACTTCTTAGCCTTGAAAGCGTGTCCCACCTGTCCGCCGCACTCGTGCCATGGCATCTGCTTGATCAAGTTCAAGTCCGACATGACATTCTCTTGGCGTAAGAAGGGAGTAACGTCAGCTAAGTCTGGAGGCCAGTTCATTCCGCATGAAGGGAACAGGTCCTTGAGCGTGTAGTCGTACATGTTGAAGCACTGCTGGTGCTTGGATGCGCCGCTATCACGTGTGTAGGTCAAGAGCTTGTTGAGCACAGCATCACAGACTGAAGATTCAACTTCGAGAGCAGCGAAACTATCAGCGGCACGGGCCTCAGCTACCTTCTTCTGACACTGCTCGTGCTGGTTCAAGAGAGCAGACCAGTGTGGATGGGACAGATCGATCATGCCTGCTTGGACAGCAAATGGCAAGTACAGCAAGCTCTGCTCGTTGGGCGAGATCCACCCGTTACCAATCAAAAGTCCCGTAACATTGTACTTCCGGGCTCCTTTCTGCTTGTTGCGCCAAAGAACAGCACTGGCAATGTATGGAATGTACTGACCAGCGTAACTTTCTCCAGCAAATACGATCTCGTTGTTAGCATCTTCTGGGAACAAATCGAAGTACTTGTCCATGAACCGCAAGAACTCCCACTTGATCTGATCCAACTCGTGGTCCAACTCGTCGGTGTAGCTGAATCCCGTGCCAGCAGGCTGATCGACGAAGACGATATCACCTTTACGATGCCATGAACCCTTGTTGTACACCACCTTTTTATCCTCGTTGACACGCAAAGGCCCAGCCTCCATCAATGCTCCGTCCATGGACGAGCACCCAGGACCGCCATTCAACCAGAAAATGGTCTTGTTTATCGCCTCAGGCGCCTTGTTCTGATCCACGAACTTCCAGAAGAAGTAATGCGTGTTGTTTTCCTTGAAGAGCTCAAGCTGACCGGCGAACATCAACGGGATATCGTTGGCGTCCATCTCATGCAAGCCAGGCAACGTGGTCACAAGGTAATCTTTTGCTTCGGTGCCGCTGTTGCCGGAATGCTCGTCTCGTGCTGCTTTGAGAGGATTGGCGTGGGCCAAAGCCGCCAAGGCAAAGAATGCTAGAGCACGAAGCAACATTCTATCACTATTCAACCGAATTTACCACAGCCTCCGCCTATAGGAGTAAAAGACTATGTAGTTGGTGTTTAGTGCGGGAGTGCACATGAACAGAATAGCTCTTGGGTGCAATGATAGGGAAGGAGCCTTTGTGAGTTTGGGAAAAAGGGGTAAAGGGAGAGAGGAGGATGGACATGTAAAGTGGAAGAAATCGTGAAAATGACTGTGTAAACCAATTTTTTCTGTGGCTACTGGGACGTTTATTGCGAGGGTATATTACTAATTCACTGAGATAGTGATGAGGTTGGCATTCGGGGCGTAGTGGAAGTGACTCTATGGCCGTGTTGAGTAAGATCTGATAACTTGCAGAAGAAGGAAACAGAAGCAACCAAAAATCGAGGAGTGAGTTAATCATGAAGTGAGTAGTGGTTAGTACATTAGGACCAAGAAATACTGATTGGAGCTGGGGAGGACACGTATTACGGCCAAGAGATGGTCAAAAGACGTCTAGGTACATCAAGAATCCTAGACATACTGATAAAGGAGACTTTGCGGATTGCATTGTTGAAATAGGCTTAACCGAGCTAAGCCTCTGTGAGAAAGCAAGAAGCCAATACTACGACTTTCCACGAAAAAGCTGGACCTAAGACAGTGGTCGTTTCATTCATAGACGTTCGTGTTCGGTAAAAAAAAATGGCTCTATCACAAAAGCAAAAACTATAGGATCTAGTTGGTGGGCTCCACATTCCAGATGTTCTCCGCATACTCGTCAATGCAACGGTCCGAGGAGAAGAAACCCATGTTGGCCACAGACATCACAGACTTCTTGACCCATCTGTGCAAATGGTCAGAGTCCTCAGCATCACCGCCGTGGTGTCCAAACACCTTCTCCAAGCGGACCTGGCACTCCAAAAACAAGTCAAAATCGTCCGTCACGAGATAGTAATCCCCATGTTTGGTGATGCTCTCGATCAAAGGCTTGTACTGATCAGGGTCACCAAACTTGCCAGACTCAATGGCATGGAAGACCTTCTGCAAACTCTCAGGCACAGTCACACCAGCATAGAGGTGCTTGTGTCTGATCTCCTCCACCGACTCGGCCAAGTTTCCGAACAAAAAGATGTTCTCCTCTCCGATTTCTCTGGTGATCTCCACATTGGCTCCGTCAACAGTTCCAATAATCAACCCACCATTCAAGGCGAACTTCATGTTAGATGTTCCGGAAGCCTCGGTTCCCGCTGTCGAAATGTGATTAGACAAATCGGAAGCAGGAATGATAATCTCTGCCTTGGAAACATTGTAATCTGGTACGAACACCACTTTGAGTAAGTTATCAATCTCGGTGTCGTTGTTGATCACCTCAGCCACCTCATTTACCAAATGAATGATAGTCTTGGCCATGTAATAGCCAGGCGCAGCCTTACCTCCGATGATACTGGCCTTGGAGATATAGTGCTTTAACTTGATATCATCAATTGACACACCTTGTGCCTGTAACTCCTTAATACGCAAGTACCGGTAGATCACAGCAAAGATGTTCATCTGTTGTCTCTTGTATTCATGGATACGCTTGACTTGAATATCAAACATCACCGTGGGGTCGACATCAATTGAGGTCTCATTCTTGATCAATGTTGCCAACCTGCGCTTGTTGTTGAACTTGACCGCATCCCATCTGGCCAAGAACTTGTCGTCATCCACGAACTTCTCCAACTGCTTCAACTTGCCCAAATTGGTCAAGTAGTCATAGTCTGGGTCTTGCAACACCTCGCTGATCAACGCAGCCAACTCCGGGTTGGCCTGCTTCAACCATCTACGGGGTGTGATTCCGTTGGTCACGTTGGTGAACTTGTCAGGGCCGAAAACCTTGACGAAGTCCTTGAAAATGGTAGTCTTAATCAACTCGGAGTGCAACTCAGCAACACCATTGACCTTGTGACTTCCCACAATTGCCAAGTATGCCATTCTCACCAGCTTGACGCCATTCTCCTCAATGATGGAGACGTTCGCCAACAATTCGCGGTCGTCGGGGAACTTACGCTCAACCGATTTCAAAAAGAAGTAGTTGATGTCGTAGATGATTTCCAAGTGACGGGGCAACAAGTTGCCGATCAACTCAACTGGCCACTTCTCCAAAGCCTCTGCCATGACAGTGTGATTGGTGTAAGCAAAGGTTTTGGTTACAATCTCCCAAGCATGGTCCCACTTGAGACCCTCCAAATCAATCAAAATTCTCTGCAACTCCACAATCGCCAACGTGGGGTGAGTATCGTTCAATTGGATGGCAACCTTGTCAGCGAATTTGGACCAGTCATCCTTGTGGTTCTTCTTGAAGCGTCTTACGATGTCGTGCAAAGAAGCTGCAACCCAGAAGTATTGCTGCTTCAAGCGCAATTCCTTACCATCATAGAAGTTGTCGTTGGGGTACAACACTGCGGTGATGGACTCGGCACGTTGCTGAGCTGCCACAGACGACGAGTAGTCGCCCAGATTGAACTTGTTGAAGTCAAATTCATTGGTCGGTTTGGCATTCCACAAGCGCAAGTTGTTGGTGGTGGTCGTGTTAAATCCAGGGATAGGGAAGTCGGCGGCCACAGCCAACACACGCTCGCCTCCGTTCCACTGCTTCTTTATCTCACCGTTCTGAGGGTCGCAGGTTTCCAGCACATGGCCGTAGAAATCCACCGGAATCTGGATCTCGTGGCGATCGATCTCCCATGGGTTGGAGAACTTGAGCCAATAGTCTGGCGTTTCAACCTGGTAACCGTCAATAATGCGCTGCTTGAAGATACCGTACTGGTAGTTTAAGCCGTAGCCCCAGCCTGAGTAGTTTTTTGAGGACAACGAGTCCACAAAACACGCGGCCAAACGACCAAGACCTCCGTTACCCAAGCCTGCGTCGGGTTCCTGTTCCAACACCTCCTCCAAGTTGAAACCAAGGGCACCCAAAGCCAGACCGACCACTTCACGAGATTTCAAGTTGATCAAGGCGTTGTCCATGGCACGGCCCATCAAGAACTCAAGCGACAAGTAGTACACACGCTTTCCATCGTGAATGGTCTGCTTCTGCTGGGTGTTGGCCCAGTCGAGCAACACGGCGTCTCGGATGGACTCGGAAGCAGCCTGGTACGCGGCCAAGTTGTCACAGTTGTACATGTTTCTGGCCAAGTTGAACTCCACATGGTTGACGAAGGACGACTCGAACCCGTCGGCGTCGATGGCAGCGGACTTTTCAGGATGCACCTTGGCCTTGTTGAGAAGCTCCATGTTGCTCAACTTCGAGTACTTGCCCCAGATGGCCTTGGCAGACTCCGGAATCTGAGCATCGAAGGCAATGATCTGGTTGGGCGTGAATCCAGTGTTGGTACGCTTCAACTTGGGATGCGGCATCTCCGAAGGAGTGAGGTAGTCGCCCATTTTGGTTCGTAGGTTGTTTCGTTCGAGTCAATTGCTCCAGAATAGCAGCGGAATAGATGCACGAAGTAGGGGGTTGAAGCAGAAGAGCAGAGGTTGAAGAATGGGCCCAGATGGTGGGGGAAGCGGAGTATTATTATACGTCCTGTGCCCGCACCGGCCTGCGTCAGGAGACTTAGCCAGGGCTACCCGGAACTCCCGGAAGAGAGCAGCTACGACGGATTTGAAAGCACCCGCAAGGAGAGAATGCCCGGTTTCGGAACCAACTTTCGAGCTTGGCCCGAGACGGGGGCTGCCATGCTGAGTTTGCTGGGGTTCCGAAGTTGGCAAGATCCTAAGGAGTGTATGTGGGCGCTAATTATGGCGCCTTGCGCGAAATGGGGCCAGATTTTATGCTAGATTTGGGCCCTATTAAGGAGCACCCGTGGGGAAGCGAAATTGCCCGGGGTTTCCTTGCAGAGAACACTGCATGGCACAGACCACCGGACCGACTCTTCCGATTGGCTGCTTTCCTCGAAGACACGAATGAACCAAGACGAAGGGAGCCCAATATTCTGTGCCTGCAGGATAGGGGTGAATGGGGTGCGTTTGCTGCTTCGGTGCATTGATTCTATGCATTATCGCCCAACATATGAAGCCTCCATGGGCCTCTGAGTGTAGCGTGTTCCGGACCGGGCGCTGGAGAAGCCGAGCCGACGAACGAAATGCTGCTAATCTTGTAATCACGTGAAGACTCTCACATGACATATCATCACATGGAGCTCATCACGTTTAGACAGATACCATGCTGCTTACGGCGTTGGCTCTTATTGCTGGGTCGTCGTATGCTGTGACCGGGGCGTCTGACTCTCTGCTTCTACTTCTCCACATAGAGAAACCCCCAGCTGCCAATTCTACTTACGGAGCGTCCAATGGTCCAACTCTGGAACAGTACAGATATCCCCACAATGCTGGAAAAAGCCTAGGGAAGTGCTCCAGGTTCTCTGTGTCGTGCCTTGACCACAGAGAAAGTCTTTTGGCTTCAGCAGGATCGACTCTCTCCGTGTGGGACGTTGTTGCTCGTCAAAGAACCCGACTTTGGCTGCTTGGAGCGTCCGACTCAGCTAACACGTGCGGTCACCTCACGCCGAGTCTGGCAGTATGTGCTGGAAACGGATGCATGTTGCACGTCTATGACTTCAGAAGTACGGCACCTGTGATGTCGTTAAAGGTCGGATCGGACAATCTATATTCTTTGGCCGTTCACGAAGACCAGTCGATCTCCGTGGCAGGTGCAGATGGAGCAGTCTACCGGGTAGATCTCCGCAACCAGCAGAAGGAGACGGCTGTGTTGCCTGATAGGGCCAGCGTTCTCGATCTCAAGGCTTGTGAAACGGGAACATTGGCTACGCTTGAAAATGGAAATGTTTGCCTAATACCGTCCTCCGGCCAAGAGTACGCCTTCTCGGTGAATGTCGCACCTAAATTTAACCACAGAGTGGGCTCAGATATCTTCTACGATGGCGCAATTGCTCATATAGTTCTGGGAAGCGAAGATGGCACAGTTTCTTACTGGAACTCTTCCATGCGACTGCCTGAGAAGAGCACAGTTGGAGATAAGGTTGTGAGCACAGCAATATGGGGACCACGTGGGATCTACGCTTGCGCCGGCGACCTGGTGGTGGTGATCCCGAGAAACAGCCGGGGAGAAGAGTTCTTTGCAGATGATTAGAAAGGCATGAAGGACAGTTGGGTACGCATACATTGACTGGGGCGCACCGATGTGTCTCCTCCTTTTCCTACCGAATCCCTATAATGCCTTCAATTCCTACAGTGCCTTTCTATGACGGTTGGAGCCATCATGGAACATCATGATCTGCCAAAGTCTTTTTCTGAGGCATTTGCATATTTCAAAAAAGAATCACAGTTCTCCTCTGTGCTTTCAGCCCCCGGAAACTCGCAAGACATCCTTACATCTTCTCACCAGCTCCAACACTAGCAAGACACGGTAGACGTCTGTCTATAACGTCCTGCACATATTACATATATCTCAACGCGGTGTGTTATAATTTCATCACTACTTATGTCTGAATCGGAACAAGTGATTGTCTCTAAGGAGAGCTCGCCTACACCTTCCCAAAGCGTGGATGAAGTGTTGGAGTCCGCAACAGAGACCAATGGCGTTCCAGAAACGGACGCAGCCGATCTGACGGACACGCTAGATGAGTCCATGGAACTCCAAAAGTCGCTCGGCCTTGAGCCAAAAGCGATCGTTCTAGCGAAGGTGAAGGGCTACAGACCATGGCCTGCCATGGTGCTTGATGAGGCAATCTTGCCGGCCAACGTCAAGAAACTAAAACCGAAAACGGTGAAGCTGACCAAAAGAAGACCGCTGATTGTGGTGCCTGTGCGCTTCTTCAGTGACGATACATACATCTGGATCAAGAGCCCGGACTTGAAACCCTTGAAGAGGACGGAGATCTTGTCGTTCTTGCAAACGCACACAGGAGGAAGAAAAAGAAAATTTGACCCATTGGTGGAGGCGTACCAGTTGGCAGAAAGTCCGCCGGATATGCAGCTCTTCAACTTATGGGGCTCGAAGGGTGAAGGACACGTGCCGGAAACAACTGATGACTTGTACCAGGAGGAGGATGAGCCACCAACTAAAAAGTTGAAGATCAAGCTTTCGCTCAAGAACAAAGTCAAGAAGGTCCGCGGAGCGGAGGAGGAAGCCGGATACGCAGACTACGAAGCGTTTGAGCGCCAGCTTGACGAGTTGAGTGACTCGGATTCAGAGCCGGAGTACGATTCGGATTGGGGAATCGGCGAAAAAACCTACAACTTCGAAGAGGGCGAGTACCTCTTCGAGGACCCGAAGGAGCAGGCTGAATTCACTGCCCAGTTCCCTTCAGCCAAGGAATTGGCTAAGGTTGCGGCACACTACACGCGCCACCTAGCTATTGTTCACAAGCAAGTGGCGCCCTCTTTGCTTGGAAAGGTGAAGAGCGAGAAGGAGGTTGTTAAGGAGTTGAAGCAGGTGGAGAAGGTCGTGGGCAAGGACATGCCCATGCTGATTTTCACACGGCTGAAGCTCTTCCGTGCATTACTTGTTGCTGCTCATAGGCCCGTTGATGCGTTTCCATATAAGTCAGTACGTGCCATTGTGTCCCTGATCTTGGCCAAGGTGCCCTTGAAGCCATGTGCTCTCACGATGGAAGACTTGGTAATGCCTACGCCATCCGAAACGCCTGCCCCTGAGGTTACTGAGACCAACGGAGCGTCTCACCCTGAGAACGGAGTCAAAGAGGAGACAAGTGCCAACGGCACTGGTGCCACTGTGGTGGACACACCCGTTGAAGTCGTGGAGACTCTCAAAGAGGAGATAAAATGATGAACGATACTACGAAGACAGGCGCGATTGAATGCAGAGCACATCTGCGCCGTGCTTAACAGTATCAATATGAGTACAGCGTGCCTCTACGGACCTCAGAACTGTTGTTCCAAAGCTTCTTGCTCAAAATCCAAAGCTGGAGCTGGATCCTGAGCTCTCGTCGCCATCAACGGACCAAGCTGCTGCATTGTTCCCTTGCCGGTGTCCACATCACCCACATAGACCTGTAAAATACCACCTTTCATCTTGGCTACAGTGTAGAGATTCTGAAAACACCCGTACACCAGCTTACCCCAGGCATTTTAGCCCCTCTGAAAAAGCACGAAAACTGCATGCAACAGGCTGTACCTTTGGCAGTGTATCACCATCACGGGCAATATATGCCACAAGAAGTTTCACGCCATGAAGAGGCCCGGTAGGACTGCAATCACGAGGTTAAGTGCGGTCACGTGACCAGATATAAAAAACCGGATCTCGCGGCGCAACCCACTTCCCTACAATCTAGCCTTTTTCATAGCCGCCATTGCTTCTCCAGGCATTGTCCTCGACCACTGAATCCCCCAAGCAAGCAACACCCCAGAAAGATGCGCCATCACATGAACTAGTTCCTGCACAGACGGGCAACACCTGCGCGTAATCACAGTCACCCGCGTACCGTAGAGCCCGGCGTGCGCCAACCATTACTCCAAAAGGGGATAAATTCTCAACCTCCCCCAGTTGTTTTGATTGTACAAAACAAGCCAATACATCGGAGACAGTATGTATGCCTCAGGCAACGCCACAGCATGGCCATCAACGCGCTGCACTGGACGAACGCATTTGGAGCTTTTTCGCCGCATTTGTCGACACCTTCTCTTTTATTGAAGCATCTTACCCAATTGGGCACGCCAACCTTCCTAATAGGGACGGCGCATCTGGTTCAGAAATCGAGAAGTGGTGAAAGCGATCCGACCAGCAGCACCACGGAGGCGAGCGGGCCCGTGAAAGCGGTGGCGACGAGGGCCAGGTGCAAATTTGCGCCGTTGTTTTTTTTAGCGTTTACTAACAATCAGTGTCTGACGTCAGCAATCCAGCCAAGTTGGAACACAACGAAGAGGTGATCGGCGGGGCCGAGGCTCAATTCAACCGCGGCTCCGTGTCAGGTGTCGGCGGCGACGACGACGACGACGACGAGGCCCCCGGAGGCAAGCAGCAGAAGGAGCGCAGAAAAATCGAGATCAAGTTCATCCAGGACAAGTCGAGAAGGCACATCACCTTCTCCAAGAGAAAGGCGGGAATCATGAAGAAGGCGTACGAATTGTCTGTGTTGACCGGAACGCAGGTGTTGTTGTTGGTTGTGAGTGAGACCGGATTGGTGTACACCTTTACGACCCCCAAGTTGCAGCCTCTCGTGACGAAATCCGAGGGCAAGAACTTGATCCAGGCCTGCTTGAACGCGCCAGAGGAGGGCTTGGGCGATGACCAGGGCGAGCAGAGCGACGGCAACTCGCAGGACTCGCCCGACCAGAGCCCTGCTCCAGTGCAGCAGGTTCCTCACCCTCAGCAGGTTGCCCAGCACCAGGCTGCGCACCAGCAACTACCACCGGCTCACTTGCCGCATGGAATGCCCTACCAGGGCCAACATCCTCAGGGAGGATTACCCATGCCACAGGGCGCCGGTTACAACGATCCGTACCAGTACTTTGGCAACATGCCCAACGGGAACATGCCCAACCAGCAGCAGTACCAGTAGGCTAGACGCTGAAAGGGACATGTGTTGACGAAGTATCTCGCTGAGGCGGGTTGTAATATTCAGTTCAATGTCAGTATAACGTGTAAGTATCTGTTAAGAACAAGTTGGTGAGCGATGTAGGTAGTGCCATTGGAGCGGTTGTGTGGGTCAGGTGGTGGGTGAGAGGGCAGCTTGCTGCTGAAAGATGTCTCGAGTGGTCTCGTCACCTGGTCTTGCTGATCAACTGGTCTATGAGTTCGTCCATTGGCCTTTGAGTTCGGCAACTGGTTCGAGCTCGTCCGTTGTCTTTGAGTTCGGCTACTGGTTCGAGTTCGTCCATTGGCCTCTGGGTTTGTCTTGCAATTCGCCAATTGCTCTTGTTTGCTCTTTTGCTCTTTCAGTTGCTCGGCGTCTCGGTCTCTCGGCTGGCCATCAAAGGCACCTGCGGGCAGTCGGCGTCGCCAACGTGCACTCTTGCGCCATCAAGCTCGACTCTGAGTCCTCGAGATTCCACTTCGATCTAAGCCACCTTCTCCGTCCTGTCACTGCACTGCCCAGCCTCGATATCATGTCCCTGATCCAGCCGTCTCTGTCCACACTCTCCCCCATTCCTCCTTTCTAAGCAGCCTCAACCAGTTGCTCGCTTCATCATCTCCAGATGGCACTCACCTCTGAATTTCTTCTCTACTCCTCTACACCTCGCCCGCTTTTTAAAAACCCACAAGCAATCTGCTGCCGCATGACGCAATGCTCATTGCTCGAGCCAGACAATAGGAGCTTATTGTACGCTCTTCGCTTGTTTCTGCACTCCGACCGTATCTATCGCCCGGTGGCCGACCGTTGTGGACCCTGGCTTGTCCCTTTTCGGCCGTTATGGTCTCCCTTCGTCCTCCCCGTTTCCCCTATGTCTGTTCTCCGCGCTACGTTCGTTTGCTGAAACACATACCCACAATACGCACGCCGCAACCTATTTCTCGAAGCCTATTTTTTGGACGATTCTTCGCATCAACTTGCAGATTATAGTCCGTGGCGCCACTTTCAACGTGCAAAGCGAATCGAGGAATATATATGATAGCGCTGCCGCGAGCCCTGTGCCTCGACGACCCTCCTCTCTTCCCCCTGGCGTCTTCACCAAACGGCCAGGGTCTAGGACCCTGAAACAAGCACACCCGTACCTTTCGTAACTCTCCCCACATTTACGCCGCAGACGAGCATGCATGCAGGTCCTCCCTGGTCACTCTGGATTCTCCAGAATAAGCTGATCCTAATTTATGCCCCTTCTCTTTATCACTGCTTCTACTGTTTATTCCTAAATCCAGATAGAACCACACTGTTATGTTCGGACTGACGCCTCCGAAAATGTCTTACCACAATTACACGGCAGACCACCAGAGACGCAACTCGCTCTACGAGGCCAGCATCTGGGCGCCTGCGCAGCCGCAAGACCACCAGTTCACTTTGGATCTCGGCACGCTTGCCCCCTCCTCGGCCGGTGCTGGCAATTGGTCTGCGTTTGCAGCAACCCAGGGTCCTTTTGGGTATCCGCCTCGCCAGGGCCCGCCTCAGGGCCTGCCACAGGGCCATGGGCAGTTCCAGCCGCTGTTCCAGGCCCAGGCGCAAGGCTCGCCTTTCCAGCACGAGCCGCACTTCCAGGACCCACACTTCCAGGACTCACACTTCCAGGAACCGTATTTCCAAGAGAACCAGTTTCAGACTGCGCAGGCGCAGCTGACACAGGCCCACATGACACAGGCCCAGACGTCTTACATGCCGTGGGAGTCGCCCCCGGCGTGGCGCCGCTCGTTTGCCGAATCGTCTCCTCCAGAACCGGAGCCTAGATTTGACCCGTACCGCCGGCACTCGTACGGCGACGTATACGGCTACAAGGAGCCGGCCCCGGCCAAGGTGCCTGTTTCTGCGAACACCTTTCGCCTGCAGAGCTTCGTGCAAGACGAGGATAGTATGACGTTGGCCGCAGTGCAAGAGTACTTCACGGCCGATCCGCACGAGCGAGTCCAGGTGACGGCCGACTACTTGGCGCAACGCTTCTTCGACGAGGAGCGCTACTTGGGCGACTCGTACCAACTCCCGAAGTTCCCCGTGGAGAACCTGTTGCGCAACTACCAGTTGGTGCTTCTTGGTTTCAAAGCGGGCCGTGTGGATGTATTTTACTTGCCTGCCAATGTCCCTGGGCTCAGTGGCGTGGGCGTGGGCGACTTGGTGGTGGTAGAAGCGGACCGGGGTCGGGACCTTGGCCGCATTGTAAAGATGAATATCTCGATAGACGAGGCGCGGTTGTTGAAGCTCTTGCAGTTCTTGGAGCAACAGGCGGCGCTTTCAGATGGGCTGGTCGGCGAATTGCTGGTCAAACTGCTCCAGCACCACCATCACGGACACGGCAACCATGGAACCACTCCTCCAACGTTACACTTCCCCAAATCGATTACTGCGCTTGCGCAGCGCAGCGAGATCCTACAGATCTTGAACAAGCGCCAGGACGAAGAGAAAGCGTGCCGCTTGTGCCTCACCAAGATC
The DNA here is from genome assembly GCA_003707785.3 of Danielia oregonensis. Lineage (NCBI taxonomy): Eukaryota > Fungi > Ascomycota > Pichiomycetes > Serinales > Metschnikowiaceae > Danielia > Danielia oregonensis. The sequence goes on from PPLJ03000007.1 coordinate 164,436, forward strand.
GCCAGCACCGCCACTGCGCTCAGTTCCAACGAGAACTCCACAGGTCTGTTAACCTCGTCGGACTTGTTGCAGATCAAATTGATTGACGCCGAGTACCAGTTTGACCGCAAGAAGCTCATCTTCTACTACTCCACGTCCAAACGTATAGACTTCCGCGACTTGGTACGTGAGTTGTTCCGTATCTACAAAACACGCATCTGGATGTGTGCGGTCAACGGAATCGCTTACCAGCCGACCAAGAAGCCTGTTCTGCCATCCAGCCACCCACGGTCAACGGTGCTGGGATTGCAGGGTCTCAGCTTGGGCCAAAGTCCGAACAAGAACCAGGCAGCTCGGACCCACGGTCTGAATGAGAACAGCACGCAGGCTCCACTCGGACAGAGCTACTCGCTGGGGCCTTCCATGTTCAACGGCTCGCCTTCGCAGCCGTTTGGCCACAACCGCCCCTTGCACCCTGGGTTCGCTCAGCGTGACGCCGAGGGAATGGTGTCGGTTCCTCGCAAGTTTCCCTCGGGAGAGAATTGCATTGTGGAGGAAGAGGCCAACATGCGTGATAGCGGCGAGTCGTTGGTATTAAAGTCTTTGGTGGACACTCTCAACCATTGATGTGCGGCAATTGGCTTTTGGATTAGATTGGGTTACTTGACCAGACGGACCAAAATGGGATGGGACGATTGCCTGATAGTGGAACTGAGTGCTGGTACTGAATTTGGATCTGAGTTCGGATCTGAATACTGGATCTGAGGATCTGAATACTGGATCTGAGTACTGGATCAGAGTACCCGATCAGAAAATTAGAGTATTGGATCGGTATTTGAGTGCGGTTACTAGAACTCCGGAGCAGGAGAAGAGCAGACTAGAACACGGGAAACGGACCAGGTTATTACATTAGGTGACCGGACTAGAATATGGGAGAAACAGATCAGGATGTCTAAGGCTATTGGGCTAGAGTATCGGGAACGGATCAGGTTTCGAAGCGCTTCTCTCCAGCTGATCTGCAATGGTGACGAGGACAATAACCTACTGGATAGTTTACGGCATGTATGCTGACGCAATGTGAGGCGAGTGTAAGGCTAGGATGTTGCGCTATTCCGTTGCGGAAATGAGCATTGTGAATACATGAAATCAAAAAAAAAAAAAAGACGAAAAGAACTAGAATATACTAAGCATGGCACCATCCAGATTGTCCTGAAAGTACCGGCGAGTCCCCGCTTGACAGGTGTTAGGATTCTGAATATAACGACTGCATGTAACTGTATTAACAGCACATGGCGTGAGTCACTTTGGTGCACGGGTGCAAAGGACCTACCCCAGGCTTCAGGGGTCCTAGTAAGAAAGGTGGTTTGGCCAGTCTGGCAACGGTTGCAACGGAACAGTGGGTAGAACGGAATTTGCAGGGACTTTTTTGCCGTTTTCTGTGCTGACAAAGTGACTCGGAATTGTATGCTCAAAACGGAAGTGCCCGGTACCGGAACAAAATTTTTTCTAAACTTTTGCCCCAACAGCAACCGTTCTTCTTGTTCAGCACCATGAATTTCCAGCCTACGGATTACTTGTCGAACTTGAACCTCGACTTCGACAGCATGTCGCCGATCGAGGGCACCACCACCTCCAACGACTTGGACTTGTTTTCCCAGTCTGATTTCTTCGACTTGGATGTGTTTTCCAACGACATTGTTGCCCCAAGCAAGGAGCAGCAGTTGAAGAAGCAGGTTAAGCAGGAGGAGTTGGAGGCCAGCCTCCTTGCGCAAATGATGACTCCGCAGACGCCACTTCAGGCCGAGGGACCACAGGAGGTGGAGTTGAGCGAAGCCAAGAGAAAGAGAAACACTGCTGCCAGTGCCAGATTCAGAATCAAGAAGAAGCAGAAGGAGAAGCAGATGGAGGAGCACGCCAACATGTTGCAGGACCGTCTTAGCGGGCTTGAGAAGAAGTTGAAGACGCTAGAGATGGAGAACCGCTACTTGCGCCAGCTCATTCTTGAGAAAAACGAAAAGCGCAACGACGACTTGTTGGAGAGCATCAAGAAGCGGTCGCTCGCAGACCTGGAGGTGTTTTCCTTCACCAACTAGGCCCCCAAAACCCAGCATCGATTAAAATCCAACTTTTAACGACTTTACGAAACCAGCGCCGCAGATCCAACTCTGCGGTGCCCCATGCGGGTCCGAGGGCCTAGTTTAATTCTTCAACAGAGGTTGCATCTGCAGCCGCTGTGTTTCCAACAAACACGGCATTGAGATACTTCAATGATTGTAATACACATTTGGTTAAAACGCTGTAGGCTTACGACTCTTGATTGTTCTGTGATTGTTCAAGGCGTAGCGAGCACAGATGTGCCAAGAAGTGTGGCTTGGAGACAATAGAGGCCTTGGCCGTGGCGTCTTGCTGCGATCGTTGTTCAGTTATGAGATGGTGCATGGCTTCTGTTGTCATGGATACTGCAGTAGTTGCTTTGTGTCCTGTCTCTTCTCAACTCTTCTGCTCACCTTGCAATTTCACAGGCACAAACTCGTGCTGAGGACCCTGTTCAAGACAAGATCCCATTGTCAGCCGTTGACCGTCCGATTGTTCGAAAACGCAACGTAGCATTCCTTTTTGTCGTCACCAGTACCTTTCTAATTTCACTCTTCGTCTGACTCGCTCACTTTAAGAGCCTCGGCATGCTCATCGTCTCCTCTCTGGAAAGGGCCACAGGGGCACGTTGTCGCCGAGAATCTGCTTCAGGAGTTACTGCAGAGTCCTATTGCTAATACCTAGCACTTACTCCCATTGCCAATATCTGTTAGTTCTTCCATAATCACTTTTGCAAATTTTTTGCAATTCCTATAGCTGAGCTCTCCATATCGGCCCGCATGTCCTCTCGAGGAGCTACACTTCTTCGTACTCTGGTTACTCTTGCTGCCACTCTTTCCTGTTGCCAATCATATCAGCGATTCCTATACTGCAATTTTATTGCTGACCGCCCTTCGTGCCCTCCAGTACAACTATAGGTGTATGTCACCTGAAATCAAATCGACTCTCAAGCCCCAGCTGTCTACCCTATCCTTTAGCCTTAACTTCATCTTCTATCTCCACTCCGTCTCCGTCAAGCTTCCACCTCCGTTGCTTCACTCGATCTCTCAAGGTGCGCTCCTAACCTTTCATACTTGCTTCTAGAAGATGAAAATGGCTAAAGACTCGAACAATGGCATTGCCTCCTATTGAGATCTATAATCAGACCCCGGCCGCGAAATCACACATACAAACTCCGTTGAGAAACCTCGCTGTTGGTTGCCGTTTTCGTCCGTCTCGCTTCCTCCTGCCATTCAAACATCCTTGCTTTCTCCTATTTTCTCCTCAACTGGCTGCTCTACCCTCTTCCCCGTTAGCCGTTACCTGCTTGCTTCCCCATATTTCCACCAGGCGCGCAAATAACGCATTGTTTATATGCAGGTGTAGATATACAAGGTGAGATACTCTTGAGATATCACTCAATCCTCGCCTAACCGCTTGATACTTCGTCTTTCCGAGCATCTCTGTGCACCCGCTGGTCGGAATTAATAAGGGCACGACTCCAGCTCTCCACTATGGAAAACGAGGACATCAGCTCACCGCTGTTGGGTATATTTCACGACCTCAACTTCAGTGTGCCCGATGCCCATATCCGGGCGCTAGAGCGATCGGTATCGCCTTTTGATATCCCACGGTTGCTTCTGCCGCCTCCGCAAACCACAGCTCTCACGGAAATCGTGCAGGAGCTGGTGGACCTCCGATTAGCTTCCAATAATCCAAACGTCGTTATGGAATTGGACCTAGACGGCAACATCCGCTACGTGAGTAAGAACTGGGAAACTCTCGTGGGGACGTCGGTCAAGAAGATCCTCAACCGGCCTGTTTCAAACATCTTGATCGGCAATTCCGACACTGACTTGAATGTTTTCAACAATGCAGTGGCGCAGATGATAAGCGACGATGCTTCGTACAAGGTCAAGTTTGTGACGGCCACCAATGACATCGTCAAGCCTACTGGTGCCGCACTAGACTCGCTGGCAGAAAACAGAGACACCTTCGGTTATCTGCGGGAGGCGATCAACGAACTCCAGAACCCGACGACCCCTCATGGCGACCTGTACTTCCCTTATGAGGATGCCAAAAGCGATACTTCTGAAAAGAGCCTGTCGTCGCAGGTCTCCAATAACGGCGATATCATCGAGCTAGAAGCACAAGGCATATTGATACATGACCCTCAAACAAGCCTACCGACTCACTCTATCTGGACCATCAAGCCATTTGTGCAGATTGACTTAGAATTGACCATCCCTGAAGCATTGGTCGACTTGCTCGGCTTCGGTTCGGAAATTTTCGAAGGATACCTTCTCAACTTGAAGGAGGCGGGTATTATTGACGAGGACTCTGTTCCTGAACCCAAATCGATCTTGTGTCGTATCTGTGAAACTCATGTTCCTGCCTGGTACATTGAGAAGCACAGTGAAATGTGTTTGGTCGAACATAAGGAAGAAGAGGAATTGCAATTCAGCCACGATCAGATTGCTGACCAAAAGGAATTGATCCTACGAGTCTCTGACAGCTTATGGCGCCAGCAATTTGAAGCTGGAAGTGGGTCTCTGACCCCTGGCTCAACTGTGAGTGTGAACACGTCCTCTTCCAATTCTTCTACGTCGTCCCATTTCATTACGGAATATAAGGGTATACCCTTACCTACTATACAGCCCGAGCTCTCATCTCCCAGGATGCAGCACAAGACTTTGACGCTCCCGTCGATACAGTACTCCAAGAAATTCCCCTTCGGTATTCTTCTGAGATCGGTGGAGTATTGCGACGAGGCCCTAGCCATTAACCCGGCGGAGAAGCAGGAGACTGGGGAGTTGCTGTTCTCTCCTAATACCGAAAGAGCCATTAGTGTGGTGATGAACTGGCAAGCTCTTGAAACTTCTGATCCTGCTATAAAGCAAATTCTCACAGATACCCAGCTCCTTGTCAACGACAAAGTTGACAAGCTCACTCGTTTGATCTCCATTGTCCAATACAGTGATAAAATCAATCTGGAAGTGGATGAGTTGGTTTTGAACCTGGTAAAGGAAACCGTTGCTCGAATCAGGGAGAAGACTCGCCAGAAAGAGAACCCAGAGCAGAAGCTACGCACTCTCCTGACAAAAGCCAGTTTCTACAAAGGCTCGGATTCATCCTTAGAGCTCCGCTCGCGCGCAAACAGTCTCCTGGCAGACTTGCTTGGCCCACCAGCTATCTCACTTCCTCCACCGCCGCTCACCGCGCCTCCAAAACTGCCACTTACGCTGCAGCAACCGGCAAACTTGCATTCTCCACAACCTTCCCGTGTGCGAAGTCCGACTGCTAGAATATTGGGAGAGGGGTTCTTCAAAAATGAGTCCAAAAGCTCGTTTCATTCAATCACGCCAAAGGACCTTCTACGTGATCGACCCCAAGAAGCATCTAGGCCGTCCTCCACTGTGTCCTCCAATTCTTCGATATCAAGACAATCCAAAAAGGATCTAGTCGACTCTTTCAATGATTTAGAGTTGTCCAAGAAGCCCCTGGAGATTTTGTCTAACAGTTCTTCTTTTTCATCCCCAAGAAGGCACTTGTCGCCTGTCCCTTATGTGGAGAAGCAGAGCTTGTCATCGTTTCAAAAAAATACTAACTCTCGTTTCGATTCACCAGTTTCGCCTGCAACCGCTGATTCAGAGTACATTGATGACTTGAATCCTTCGGTTTCCACACCTATCTACGAGAAGAGATCGAGTTCTTTTGGAAGTTTGAATTTGTCTTCTGTTGGTGCAAGTACTCCGACTCAGCATTCCTTGCATCCACCCACTGGACATCTATCCAACCGGCCATCTCTCACATCACTGTCGAAGCCACCTTTGTCGCCTTTGCTTGTTTCCCTGACTCCTTCTGCGAAGACCTCTACAGGGGGAATCAAAGATTACGAGGTCATTAAGGCTATCAGTAAAGGGGCTTTCGGCTCTGTATTCTTGGCGAAAAGAATATTGACAGGTGATTACGTTGCGATCAAGTGCTTGAAAAAGAGAGACATGATTGCAAAGAACCAGGTGCTTAATGTGAAATCTGAGCGTGCAGTAATGATGAAACAGACAGACTCGCCCTATGTTGCTCAGCTCTACAGCAGTTTCCAGACCAAGGACTATCTCTATTTGGTGATGGAGTACTTGAACGGAGGAGACTGTGCTACATTGTTGAAGATGTTGGGAACATTGGGTGACAAATGGGGAAAGAGATATATTGCTGAAGTGATCGTGGGAGTTACAGACTTGCACAAGAGAGGTATTATCCATCGAGACTTGAAGCCCGACAACCTCTTAATCGATAGCTCGGGTCACTTGAAATTGACTGACTTCGGATTGTCGAGTATGGGAGTTGTGGGTAGACACACGGCACAGCACAGAAAAAGCAGCAACTCTGAACTTGCAATTGATTTGTTCAGAAAGAGTTTGCACAATAACAGTATCACACAGAGCCCACTCATCATCGGATCGAATCTATATGATTCACCTGACCTTCTTCCGCTGAACCACAAGAGGACGCTGTCAGTGACACCTTTTTCGTTGTCTCCCACCATGGATCATCTCAAATTGAACACTGGAGGAATGACACACGTCCCCTTTCCTTCTTCCGTCATAGGTAATGATCTGTCGGCTCTGGCAGTCGCGCCTCAGACTAAGAAAAGGTCCGGTTCGCTTTTGCGAGGTTCTAGCACCAGATCGGGGTCTAGTAGCACTGGGTTTGAATCACCTGCTCTCAGACCTGCTTTGGTGAGAACGCCATCTGAGACTTCTTTTGCAATTGTTGATGACGACTTCCAAGTCAGTCCTCTGCAGACTGAGAACGCGATCAACTCCTACGCCTTATACGACCCCAACTCTGAGAATGACAGTTTGAAGAAGTTCGTGGGAACTCCAGACTATTTGGCACCCGAAACCATTATCGGTATTAATCAGGGTGAGTATTCTGATTGGTGGTCTATTGGATGTATTTTGTTCGAGTTCTTATTTGGCTACCCTCCATTTCATGCAGATACCCCAGATAAAGTCTTCAAGAACATCTTAAGTGGAGTAATCGACTGGCCACCCTTGAGTGAGGAAGAAGAAAAGGAAATATGCCCTCCAGATGCAAAAGACTTGATTAAGAAGTTATTGGTTTTGGATTATGAGCAAAGACTTGGTTACAACGGTGCAGATGAAGTTATGAAGCATCCTTACTTCCGTGAAATCAACTGGGAGACATTGTATCTGGAAGTTCCAGATTCATTTATCCCTGTAGTTGACGACCCCGAGTCGACAGACTACTTCGATGCCAGAGGAGCGGATATATCGCAGTTCCCGCGAGACGAATCAGATGACGAGATTGACAATATGCCAACGTCTGCGAAGGAACTTGGATCACCGCATAATTATTTTGGTGGGGTTGGGGGCTCGCCTATCCAAAACTTGTCCTTACCATCTTCCCCGGTGGTCGGCAAGCGTGAACGCAGGGGAAGTAAGTTAGCAGATCCCAGCGAGTTTGGATCGTTCCACTTCCGTAACTTGAACGTTCTAGAAAAGGCCAACAAAGATGTTATCAACAGGTTGAAGTCAGAACATTTGGAGCACCGCAACAGTTTCTCGTCGTCGTCTTCGGACTCTACCTCCGTGGGATTGACGAAGTCGCGCGGTCTGTCTGTTGCCTCAACTACTGTGGTCAATCCGGGAAGTCCCTTCAAAAGACCAGTTTCTCCAGTTGCTAATCGATCCTTGTCTCCCAATAAAGAACGCACTGCGAGTGCTAAACGAGACAGTCTCGGATCAGGAGACGAACGGGACTTACGTGCCAAGCTGCTGACTACATCTTTGTCCAAGCACTTGTTGCTGCGCAACGCGAATGAACTTTTGCATTCTCCTTCCGGGTCCGACAACGAAGAACTGAACTCGGCTTTGTTGCGTGTGCGCCAGAGACGTGAGAGTGTTCGCCGCACAGGCAGCTCAGGAAGTGGAGGGCCCATGGCCTTGTCGACTGTTGCGAGACCAGCGACTGCTTTTGAAAAGCTTCAAACTGAGTTGGATGTATTGTACTGCGAACCGATTCCTATTGTGCGACACACGGTTGCACGAATGTTGGAGAAGTATGGCTGTATCGTCTTGTCGGTTGCTGACGGCGATGACTTGATCCGAAGGGCTACAAGTCAGGTCAAATTCGACTTGATCTTCACTGCGCTCAGATTACCTAAAGTGGAAGCCATTGATGCTGTTAAGCTAATTAAGTACACAAGCGGCGTGAACAGCGACACGCCAGTGATTGCGATCACGGGTTTTGCAAAGGAGGCAATCGACCTGGGAATATTTGACGATGTGTTGGAGAAGCCAGTGGACGGAGACATGATCCGTGCAGCCATTGCTAAGTTCCAGTGCCATGATGTGGCGGTGGAATCAGACCCCGAGGATTAGTTATGTATAAAGACCAGCATTTTCAAGCCTTTTTGGTAGGAGTACCTTCGGACGTCTCGGTAACCTCAACGATGATCTCTTCTGCGACAACCTCGATCTCACCATCCACCGTAACATTCATCTCCTCCTTCAAGGTGATTTCAACCTCCTCTGTAGACTCAACCTCCTCCTTCTGTTCCGTCTCCTCTTTGGGCTCCACCTTCTGTTCCGCCTTCTCCTTGGGCTCCGCCTTCTCAGGTCCCCTCAAGTAGTTGTCGCGGTACCATTTCAACTGGGCAATGCTCTCCAAGATGTCTGACCGAGCAGTATGACTGCCTTGCTTCTTGGGAAACTTCTTCATAAGCTCGGGGTTGTGGCGGAACCCAATCTCCATCACAGAAGACACATCCACCAAACGGTAGTGCAAGTGGTCGATCACCGAAGGGAACTCTTTCATCATGAAGAACTTGTCCATGTGCACAGAGTTCCCTGCCAAAAGCGAGCTGCGAGGCTGAGGAATGTGCTGTTTGATGTAAGCAAGCAATTCTGCCTCCACCTTGGCCAACGTCTGCTTAGGGTTAGCCAACACCTTTGCTGTCAAGCCGGACTTTCCATGCTGGTTGACACACCACTCGTTCATCAGATCCAACACTTTCTTGGGCACGTAAACCGTGCTCTCGTAGCCCTCGGCATCGATCACGTTCAAGTGGCCATCGGTGATGATGCAGCAGATCTCGATGATGTGGTCCTTCTTGATGTCAAGACCGGTCATCTCACAGTCTATCCAGACAAGCGGCTTGAAGATGTCGGACTTCTGCTTTTTGGCAGCCTCAATTGGAGCCTCTGAGGCGTTTGAGAGGCGTCTTTTCAAAAGTCTTCGGGCAGCCCACTGGAACATGTTAGTAGTAGAGATGAATTTTTAGTTTGTGGCTATGTGCAGGTTATGTGTTTAGACAGCCCAACGGATGAACGGGTCAGATCAAGGAAGAATGGTGATGGCAACGACTCAGATGACTCGTAAGATAAGCTGGCACGGCGATGTGGTTTGTCTTATAGGTGCTCCTGCATTGCAAAGGTAATGACCTTGCCGTGCGCAGGCTCGGTTTAGCCGCTGGTTGACTCAAATGTTAGCGAGGTGACTCAAGCGTCAGGCACAATCGGCCTCTGCAGGGCCCCGCGGCCCCGCGGTTCGCTTTCGGCTGCGGTTAAAGATCGAGATCTCGCGGATACTTTCACTTAGCGGAATAGACAGCTGAGCCGTTGGTCCGTAGAGCTGGACCGCGAATAGCCGCGTGGTCAGCTTTCTGGGGACCCTGGGTGGTGTTCGTGGATTCTGAAAGATATAAAAGCAGAGCGGAGCCTCTCTTGTGCATCTCTCGATTGTGCACTTTATCAATTCTTCTCTAAGAATTGTTCTTTCAGCCGCACTATTGATCTGACACTAAGAAACTCACCTATCTTAAAGTGGAGCCCAGTACGTATCCAGGTTCCATTGACCCTGCAATGCATCAGCCCCCTTTCTGGCACCTTGCACGCAGAACAACACCACTGTTTTTTGCACCCAAGAAGACAGTGCCTACCGCCCAAGAGGTGGTGTGCCTCTTGAAGCTCTGGAGGGCTTTCTATGTGATGCGTCGTCGTCTTTGCCCCGACCCGTCGCAGTGGCATGCGTTCACGCTCAACTGCTTCCGTCGGTTTCTCATCTTCGTGTCTGCCGTGAAGTTGCACATGACCACCCACGACTCGTTGTACCATGTGATGCCTCCGCTTGACATCTGTTGGGTGTGGCACTCCATGTTGCTGTCGCCTGCGTTGTGCTACGAGACGTTTGCCCGTGCTGGCTTTGTTCGCTTCATGTACTTGCCTTTTCCTTTGGCAGCTGTTGGTGAAGCCATCGACAACAGTACGTTCTCGTTCTGTCCAGACCGGTTGGCTCGGGGCAACTTCGAGAAGATCATTGCGGCATACGGGTTCACCATGGCGTACGACATGGGCCAGTTCAACCCCAAGGCTATCACTTACCCTCTCTACTGTCCTGCTTCGCACCGCCACTTGGGCAACGTCTCCTTGGCGCTGTTGGCCAGTCCTGCTATGGCCTGGCACTCGGTGGAAGGCTGGATCACACACCAGACACTTTGGCGACGCCAGAAGGACGCCGAGAATCTGATGAACTTCTTTGCTTCGATGCCTGCCGTGGAGGAATGGCCTGCCTTTAGCGCCACTCCTCTTGGACCCGGGGGCTTCACGCCACCTGTCCACCTTACCATTCTGCCAGATTGCGTGGCGTTGCTTGGAAACTGGGTGGACATATTGGTGCACAATCCAATTGCGTTTGTCATCGACAGATGCGACTGGTTGTACCTGCCACTGTTGGAAGGTAGACTTGCTATTGCAGCCCACCGCTACGAGAAGTTCTGGAGCCTTGCCTCGCGCTCTTCTCCGCTTAGACTCGTTCCTACGTTGGACATACGTTTGGTATGGTATGCTCATCTTGCTAGCTTTGGCGAGTACGCTGACTACTCCATGTATAAGGTGAAGCAGGTGGTTGTGCCTCCAGAAGCGGGTGAGCAGACTACTTCCAACCTTCACGAGACTGCAAAAGAGTACAGACTGTTGTTCGGGCTGTCCTACTGCGAGTGTGACTGCTGGTTCTGCCAGAGGTACAATGGGCACAAGAAAAGGCTCGCCAAGCGAGTATACACAAGTCCTGGTGACTATCGTGTATCCGGGGACTACGCCTACCGCAAGATGGCAGTACATGGAGGATCTTTCACGTGTGCCAGACATCTCTTCGAGCTTCTTTTGCCCACAATTGAGGAGGAAGCCGAGGAAGTGGAACTAGAGGAAGCAGGAGACCCCTGTTTGGAGTATGTGGGCTTGCTGAACCCCACCATGGACTTCGTCGAGGTGCCATGTTGACTTGAATACTGGCTATTCGAGATTTTTGGTTATTTATTGCTTGACTCTGCGCAAAGAGATCAGGCTGGTTTAGGAATGTTACGACTGTTTGTTAGTTTTCTCCATACGACCGGGAATTTCCCTTCTGCTTCCTCGGCTCGGTAGATAATCTTACTTCTTGCCGACTCATGATCATCACTTACTCCATTGTGACTTCTCTGCAGTACCATGGACGTCACCTCTAGCAGTCATTCAAAACTACCTTTTCTGATCTAGGAACATCCCTCGGGAGGGGCCGAGGATGCACCCTCTGGAAAACGCTGATTTTCGTTATCACTGTCAAAATTCGATTTATCATGACATATATGATCTTTTGCTGATTGGGTGCGAATACGCTACAAATTAAGAAATAGCCGACTTTATTCTGGTGTTCCCAAATAGTACATTGCCGAGCCCAAGCAATACGAGATCAATCGGTTACTGTTCTCGGGAGTGGTTGCCGTTAGGGGAAGAACCGTCTCAGCGTTATCTCGGTTAGATAAACTCAGTGCGTCCCAGCCGCCAATAGCCGCGATGTATGGAAACTTCCGTTGCGGTGATCGCCGTGGCCGCCTCTTGCTATGCATCTGTTTCGTTGCATGTTGAGATGGCAATGTAGCCGGATCCCTCCTGTGACGTACTTTTTTTGTTGATCAAGAAGCAATATCTACGATATAGTAGCTACTTTCCAATTGCCTATTTTTGACAAAATTTAGATGGTGGGGATTCGAGTCGTAGCACCGTGAACTCCATCGAAACATCATAGACCCCGAGAAACCAGCCCAGAGGCTGACCGGTGATCTCACCTATCTAGTAGTGCATATCCACTTTTCTCTCCACAATGAACAAGAGAGACACATTCTACTTCTGGTACTTCGTGCTCCACGTGCCTATCACGCTACTTGTGGATGCCACCATCGTGGTCCCCCCTCAATTCCAGCTCGGTGTCCAGAAATGGCTCTTAGAGTTCCACCTAGCCCAGAACAATGACTTTCTACTCAGAGAACTTCCGCTTTGGCTCCGCATATCCGGAGCGTTCGAGGTGTTTGTTCAATTGCCTTTCTTTGTGTATGCTGCACTTGGCTTGCGCTCCAACAATCCCAAGACGTACGTGGGAATGATGGTATACGGCTTCAATGCCTTCTTCACCACTCTCTTGTGCTTGGCCTACGTCTACACCGGGGGAGAGAGCCGCGGCTTGGCCCCCAGCGAAGTGTACCAGTTGCTAGCGTTGTACGTGCCGTACTTTGCCATTCCGCTCTTCATGATGGTGGACTGCGGACGTCGTTTGGGAAAACTAGTTGAAAAGAGAAAGACTGAGTAGTATCAACACCACTGTCAGGAACGTGTAGGCACCTGCATCGTATCGAAGGACCTGAATCGTATCGAAGGACGTGAACCGTATCAATGGACGTGAACCGAGTGCCGTATCGAGGGACCAGATTCGTGTCAGTGAGATCGGTGTGCTGTGGCCCTTTTCACGTGGACGTAGGTACACCAACACATCCACGACGCCAGGTTCACCTCGTCCCTACGTAGCTACTCTCGTTATATCAAAGCTGTATTGGTTCTACTTGCACTAGTTGTACTTGGCAATCAAAGAGTCGACCAAGTCGATGTACTGCTGCTCGGCTTCCTCCTGCGAGGTGCCCTTCAAGTCCTCCCACGACTGCCACTTGTACTTGCCCTTCAAGTCAAACATGCCGGGCTTGGCGGTGGTGTTGTCGCCTACAGTGGCCTGCTTGAAGAGGCCATACAACAGCAACAATTCGTCGTCAGAAGGCTTCTTGGTGAGATCCTTAACGGCAGCAGCCTGGGGTTAGCGTATGGCGGAGATATCGGGCGTGATACGTACTTTTTCGGTGAAAAGAGAAGAAACCATGGTGTTGGCCTGAGAAGTCGGTGGCGCGTGGGTCATGTGACCGAGTCATGTGACACTTTGCACGTGTATAGGAGTGGATAGATAGAGGTGCTAGATGGAAGTGATAAGAAACGGGGTCACGAGGCGTGAGAGGCGATGGCAGCCATGGGAGACGGGAGTATAGTAGATGAGTGGATGGGAGTATAGTAGATGGGATTATAGTAGATGGGCTTAAGAGATGATGTTGGTCGGTTTGGCCAGGTTTCACTTGGGTTCGTTTTCTCGATAGATCATTGCGGTGGTAGTGCCACGTTGCCTGAGCGATCTCTAGTTGGGAGCAGATCCAACGACTAGCCCAGGGGAATATCGTGCGCTACCCTGAAGATAGCACCTCCGGCGTAAGTGCCATAGCCTCGAGATGTAACCAGATTATGCAATGGGCGCAGTTATTTAGACCGCAGCGATGAACAGTTACGAAGTGGCTTTGTGCAATTCTGCTGCTGGGGACTAAAAAATACTGACGAGGCTGAGCTGGAGAACTGCGGCTGACACAGTACGATGTTTATGCAAAGGGTAATGTGAGTGGTTATGCAAGGTCTGGATCTATTCTTACGTCTGGATCTATTCTTATGTCTGGATCTATTCTTGCACTTGATCCAGACGCTGCCCAGACCCGTCTTTCTCTCATCCATCATCACGTTCACTCTATCACACATCTTCGCTCTATTCACCCACATCCAGCTCTACGCTTGCATATAGAGCCTTCCTGATACCGTCTCTACACATACACAAACACCATTATTAATCTCCTGCATGCCAATCCAAATACGACTACTCATGCGGAAATAAGAAACGTATATTGCTCGATAGTAAAAGCCGCGCTGACACATCCAGCGTAGGTGCAGTACCAAAGAATGTTCTTTGTGGAGCGCGCTTAGGTAAGCGGCACTGAATAATCACGGAGATAACTCTTTCGCCCGGACCACACACCTACCTACTGGCCTCGCGGGAACAGCACCTTGAGTGTGGGCCAAAGAAACACAGGCAAATCCGGGCAATACCGGGAGAAAAACCGCCATAATCACAGTCTTTGCGCTGTCCGCTCCGCTTATTTCCGCGCCGCTGACATAGTGCCGGCAATTTAGTCAGCCGCAGCCGAATAGAGTTATATCCGGCGCTACCTCCGTTAGTGCCGCAGGCATATATAAAAGAGCCGTGTGCTGTTTGATCTCCATCTAATCTACATGTGGCAATCTAAATACGACGAGAGCCTAGACCAGGTCTACTACGTCAACTCCGACGACGGGTCGGTGCTGTTTGACCTTCCGTGCGAGGTGCACACTGCGAAGACGAAGCAGAGCAACTTTTGCAAGCTGATGCGGCCCAAGCTACTTTCCCGCATCAGCCTGGCGTTGACGTTGGGCCGTCTGAAGTCCCACGAGCTGAAACCGCAGGATCCGGTTGTCCCTGTGACGCTGGCAGCGCCCCAGCACTTCGACTACTCGATGGCACTTAGCGGCGAGGACTCGTTCATGCTCGAGAACCCTCTCAACTTGTACAACCTGGATGCCTCGAGCGTGCTGTCGGACGAGTCCATCCAGCTGTTCTACTCGAACATCGAGACGAACGACATCTACTACGACTACGAGCACTCGGTCTACTACGACGACAAGTCTCTTCAGTACGAGAACTACGACAAGGAGCAGGAAAGACACGAGCTCCGGCTTCAGATCTTGAAGGAGTTGTACTAGGGGTTATTTATTGGGCTTGTAAATAGGAAGGCATGGAGCGCCACGGCGCATTACACTAACTGTAGCATGAGATTATATTGTCGAGACGTGAGGCCATCCCGAACCTCTGGAATCGCCATCTCTTTATCGCCTCTCTCTGCATCGCCGTGCCGGCTCGGGTGATTGTGCCTTCTCCAAAACACGGATTTCGGAACCGGCCCACCTTCCGAGCTAGCTCCACATCCGACCCAGCTACCGGAGCTATCTTACCGGAGCTCTCCTACCGCAGATATCTCACAGCTAGCTTGTTATCTGGGTGGCAAGATCGGAGTTAGCCCGATTGGGCACGCCCATATAGGAAGTTGCTGCACATCACCACCCGGTATCTCCACAGATACTCAATATCTCCACTAATACATGTATTCAATACTCACAAAACCGGAACAAAGTCAAGCTCGACTTCGGAGATGAGCTTGTCGAAGGTGCCCAAAACTCTGTATGTGGACAGCGCAATCTTGGCCTCGTGCTCGTTCTTCTGGGCAATCATGCTGTCGTAGTTGGCCTTGGCGTCCTGCAACGCCTTCTGGTTCTCCTCGTTGACCAACTCCTGGTAGAACATTCTGGTGGTGGTTTTGAACCGCAGGAAAGGGTCTCCCTCCACTTGGTCGGTGGTCTTTTTGAGGTGCGACGACTTCAACTCGGCCTTGCGGATGTTCGTCTGGTTCAACTTTCTGTTTCTTTCGTTCACCTTCAGCATGCTGGTGGTGGAGCCTTGGTTGATTCTCTCGTTATTTTTGTAGAGAATGTCCTCCAACTTCTTCACCAGGCCGAGAAGCTCTTTGACTCTGGCGGCGTCTCCCTCTTGGCGGGCCACCTTGAGCTGGTCCATGACCCGCGACTTCTGGTACACCGCATCGTACGCTCTCATGCCACTCAGCATCTTCTTTTTCTTCGAGATCATGTCGTCAATGTCCTGCGACAGAAGACCCACGCTCATCAACTTGTGGAGCTGTTCGGCCTTGTCTTTCACGTCGTCCACGTAGGGAACCTCCTCGTTGGTCTTGGCCAATTCCTGGGCGTATCTCTCGAACTCCTCCAGAGAAATGTCGGCGTCACTGAACACATTGAGCGGAAACTCTTTGGTCTGTGTTTTGTTCTGCGACACCAACAAGTAGATGTCTGTTTTCGTTTCGCCGAGCTTGTACTGCTTCTGTGGATGGCTGACGACCTCCTCGATCTGTACAACTCTGTACAAGGGCCGGCGTGTTCTGCGGTCTGTTCCCACGTTAATCTTACCGAACGTCTTGCCGATCACCTCGCCGAAAGAACGGTAGTATAGGTACTTCTGGAGGAACGACCGCCCCACACGGATACGGTTGATGTCTGCGGCGGAGGCCTTTTCAAAGCTCCTGGGCTTGAATTTGGACTTGCCGCTTCCCCACACAACCTCCTCGTCGTCCTCGTCGAGTTCCTCCTCCTCCTCTTCCTCCTCTTCTTCCTCCTCGTCGTCTTCGTAATCGTCTGCAGCCCGTCTGCTCTTCTTCTCACGCTGCTTTCTCAATTCACTCAACTTATCCAGCTTAGAGGTCTTTCCCGTCGCTTGGCGGCTGCTGGACCTGGTCTTCTTCTCCACACCCTGCTTCTGCTGCTTCATGCGCTGCTGCAAGTAGGCCTTTTCGTTGTAGCGGTCCATCTCTTGCGAACGCTCGAAAATGGTCTGCTCTCTCTCGATCTCGTCCATGTCGAGCAATCTTTCTCTGTCCTCCTCATCCTTGTACTTTCCTTCCAAGGGGTACGGGTTGATCAAGTCGTCGTCGTCCGCTATGTCTGCATCGTCGATGTCTTCGGCCTCTTCTTCCTCTTCCTCGTCCTCTTCCTCTGGCTCTTCGCTTACGGCTTTCCGCTTTCGGCTCTGTTCTGCCTGTTTTAAGGGGACGTCCAGCATCTCATTCTCGGAGCCGGAGTCGGCGCCGGCCAATGCTAACAAGTCATCTTCTAAGTCAGACATGTTGTGAGTAGTTTGGTGTTGAACATGAGAACATGCAGGATATTGAAATACTGGGAACGTGACTTGGATATTGGGTACTGACGGTGGTGGAGGTAGGGGGATGCTGATGCTGCGATGGGTGATCGTCCTGGTGTTTTCGGTTAGGTTCGCTTCTTACATTTTCTGTTTTGGAGCTTTTTGCATGAATTTGTGGTCTCCATCTCAGAGGTGTGGGTGTTGCAGCCAAAGAGCATTTGATGCCGTAGCAGGCACTGAAGGGTGTTCATTGACATTGGCTCTTTCTGATATTCCACACTTCAATCTTCTGGAGTTTGGAATTGTGACCTTTGGGGTGATCACTTCTAACTCACCTCCTACAAGTACACTGGTCTTTGGGGAAGTAAGCTTCACGCAAGCTCCACGCAAGCTCCTCCCGTTGCTTTCCGTGTAGCCTTCCTTTGCTTCCATGCAGCCTTCCACCGTTGCTCTCCATATAGCCTACCTGCCATAGTCATCACATATGGTACATACGATGCAAGCTCACTACATCCAACTCTTCGCTGGTCCGCTACATAACTTCCTGTTATCAATGTGTATTCATGCATGCATAGCCTAGTTGCTGGCCTTCTTCTCCTTCTCCTGCTGGTCCTTCAACACTCTCTTGACAATCTTCTGCTCCTCAATCAAGAAGGCTCTGACGATTCTCTCCTTGACACAGTTGGCACATCTGGAACCACCGTAGGCTCTCTGGACGGTCTTGTGGGTTCTGGAGATCTGAGCATACTCTCTGGGTCTCAACGAGGCCACACCGGGCAAAGCAATGCCGCAGTCTCCACACTTGACCTTGGAGGCCTGCTTCTTCACGTGCTGGGCCACCAACTTTCCACCAGGGGTCTTAACCACCTTGATCTTGTTGGATCTGGTGTTGTAAGGGGTCTTTCTTCTGTAGGTAACACGTTGAGCCATGGTATTGATTAGTTGTAGAATATCGAAAAATTTGAAGATGGAGTTGCACCCGTACATTCTGCACGAACCCGTGCACCATATGAGCCCTAAGTGCGTCACGTGCCACATGTGACGACTGTAGCCTACTAACATTATATCGATTTGTGCATTATTATAGAACAAGATGTAGCTTAACGCAATCTTCTGGCCTCACGCTCAGACTCCATCAAGCACAAAATGTCGTTCTCTCTGACTGGGCCCTTGACGTTTCTGACGATGGTTCTGGAAGCGTCTTCCAAGAACTCGACTCTGACCTGGGTGACACCACCTCTGGATCCGGTTCTACCCAAGACCTTAATAACCTTAGCAAGAGTGACTGGAGTTTTGGTGTCCTGGCTGTTAGTAGTGTTAAAAGTAAAGGTTTTGAAGATGTGAAGCTCTGAAAACAGTAGCGGTGGAGAAGCAAGCGGCGGGGCTGCGACTGTGCTGTGGCACGGGAGGTCTGAGTGCTTCGTCTCATCGGATTCATAGCTCAGTGGAGAATGGTGCTATTGCAACGGCGAAAAAAAGCCCGAGACGATGCAGCTTTCTGTGTCACGATGCTCACGTCAGAGACGATCTGTCCACAGTGTAGCGTTCATATCTTCATGTGGCACATACCATTTTGATTTGTTGTATGATAGTTTAGAAGGAGAAAAAAATTTTGAAAAATCAGAGAATGAGCACTGGGTAGTTTGGCACGCGCACGACCGCGAAAGAGAGAAAACGGTCGTGCGAGTGCGAAAAGCTGCGTTGGTCACGTGATACAAAGTGGACCGTGCTGTTTTAGAGTAGAGATAGCTAATTATTTTGTTTACAGCAGTGGAGATGTAGTATGGTCTGTAATT
This sequence comes from Danielia oregonensis, assembly GCA_003707785.3. Classification (NCBI taxonomy): domain Eukaryota; kingdom Fungi; phylum Ascomycota; class Pichiomycetes; order Serinales; family Metschnikowiaceae; genus Danielia; species Danielia oregonensis. The sequence continues at coordinate 183,221 of PPLJ03000007.1, forward strand.
GTTCTCTTGTCGTTTGCAAAAGGCACGATCTGTATAAAAGTTTGGTTAAAAGCTTTTGATACTACTGTATTGAATGCAAAGGCAGCCCACGCTGAAGTTAGACTTTTATGTGCTCTTCTTTTTAGTCCAGCTGCCACGTGAATTCTTAACTCTAGGGCCATCACTCGCCATAGCCGTATACCAGAATGTTATCGCGCAGGGTATAATTCTGTAACACTGTGTGTTGTATTCACCACTGTTGTGTACCATTATTGAGTATCGTTGTACTACACCATCAATACTATAACCAGTTAGCGTTGTCATGGTGACCAACTCCACGGTACTATACCAGCATAGTCAACCTGTCGTAATCAGTAGTGTCTACCGTCATGATAAGTCCTGTCATTATTGTCTACTGTCATGATTACTTCTGTCACTATTTTCTACTGTCATAATCATCTACCAGTACCGCTTTCTATGTTCACTGCTTTCTTGGATTACGATCATCCAGTGTTGTTGCGAACCATATCAGAGTTATCAACTGCCACTTTCCATACCGCCTTTTTTTATATCACACCACTAAAGCTGTACCACTCTTATCTAATATCGCATTTCTCTGCTAACACTACACTTTCTACCACTGTTTTCAACTGCATCACTAACCGTTTTTCTCACGATCTTCTGCGACTACCATTACATCCCCTGCGTCTATGCCTTCATCTCCTAGTCTATCACTTCATCTCCTTCACCCTCTTTTCACCAAATCTCAAATCTCAAATCCCAATCTCTCAGCACAGCCTCTGGCTGCGAAACGCAATACTACTCAGCCTTGCTTCGTATGTTCTCATCACCACCGTTACGTGCCCTGGGTTCGGATTAGCCGCGTGTTGTCCACATCCGTCAACTCTCCGTTCCGTGTGTTAAATCCGCTGCACGTGACCCGCCACTTGAGCAATCTTATCACTATATAAACCCACATTGTCCTCTTTTCCCAGTTATGGCTTCTGAGGTTGCAGATGTCTCGCATGAGACTTCGGAGATAAGGCCGCAAAAGGTCAACGAGTTTAACGATGGCCGCAAGAGACCAAACTACTTGTGGAAACAGTCTTTCAACGATTGGTTTAAGCAGGCTTGGGGCGGCGAATACTCAGACGAGAAGGTGGAGTCGAGGCTCCTTTCCATCTTGCCGTTTTGGCCTGCTTCGGACGGAAAGAGATCGGCTCAGATCATCAACACGGACATCGGGGGCGGAAAGTTCATCCACGAGTTCTATATCGAGAACACCGAGAAGCCCACGGCGGAGACGGAGAACGCCGTGAAGGATGTCGTTTTGGTGCACGGTTACGCTGCCTCGTTGGGTCTTTTTGTGGACAACTTCGATGCGTTGTCGTCTGTGCCTGGAATTCGCATCCATGCTTTGGATTTGCTTGGATTTGGCCTCTCGTCGCGGCCCAAGTTCCCAAACTTCCCTTCCGGCACCAAGCAGGAGATCTACAAGGTGGAGGATTGGTTCATCGACTCGTTGGAGGACTGGAGAAAGAAACGTGGCATCAACCACTTTGTTTTGGTGGGCCACTCTTTCGGTGCCTATTTGAGTTGTGCGTATGCGTTGAAGTACCAGCAGAACTTGCTCAATGCTGCCACAGGCAAGGGCTACAACATGATCGACAAGTTGGTTCTTTTGAGTCCTGTTGGCGTGGAGAGAAACAAGTACTCTCTTCTCCAGAATGAGCCTTTACCACAGGGGCAGGTTACTGCTGCAGAGAGACAGAAGGAGAATGCAGACACTCGTGAGGTGCGCCTCTCGCAAGAGGTCGAGGCCAACCAGGCGGAAATCATGCTGGGCAAGAAGAAGGCCGTGGTGGCTGAAGAACCCGAAGAGCCTAGATCGCGCAGAAGAAAGTTCATCGAGTACCTCTGGAGAAACAACGTGTCGCCGTTCTCCATTTTGCGGCTGGCGGGTCCTGCCAAGTCCAAGCTTATTTCGAGATGGACCACTCACCGGTTTGCCCACATTCACGAGACAAACCCTGAGCAGTTCCAGAACATGCATGACTATTTCTATCGTGTCTTCACTGCTGCTGGAAGCGGGGAGTATGCCATCACGAGAGTCTTGGATACGGGAGCTTTGGCCAAGTTGCCTCTTCTTGACAGATGTCCTGAGAAGTTTGTCAAGATGGGGCTTCCTACGTTGTGGGTTTACGGAGACAAGGACTGGATGAACGAAGAGGCCGGCTACGAAATGACCCAAGAGATCAACGCGCTTCTGAATGCTACCCACCAGCCAAACTTGGCGCTGTTCAGCATCTTGAAGAACGCTGGCCATCACTTGTACTTGGACAATCCGCCAGACTTTGCCAAAGTTGTATTGAAGTTCCTTAACTTCAAGAAGTAGTGAAATCTGTAATCACTCAAACGGGACTTCCATGTACATAGAATATATGACTTTTGCGACATTCCCTGTTTGAGGTGACGCGTCGAAAGATTTGTACGCAGTCTATATGCCTCTTGGGGTGTGGGGTACGCACGGCCTGTCGTATTACCGAAGTGCTGTCCACATAATATGTGCAGGCAACGCGTCTTGAGGGGCTGCATCTCGCTAATGATCAGGCAGGGCTCGTAACACAGGGTGCATATTACAATAGTGGCCAGGGGTTGTTGGGCGCAAATGGGGCGTATAACATTTACGGAATACCGGGGGATGAGATCGGTGCGGGGCTGTCAGATTTTATCTTGTATTTCCGAGGGTTATTTACATCCACATCGAGGTAAATCCCGATTCAGTCGAGGGCAGATTCGCGTGGTAGGTCGAGGGTCAGGCCGGTTTTCTGACGCTGCCCGATCTGGATTTCCGATATGACGTTTCAGGTTGTGTTTCACAAGGCAGTTAGATAGTTTAGAAACTTGAGTCACATTGGAGGCGTGCGCTCACCAATACTTCACCCTAAAAAGTTTTGCATACACTGAACTACTACTATAATGTCTAGCGAAGACGAGCTTGTGGCTCTTTTCCGTAATGTCGGATTGACGGAGAAGAAAGCTGTGGATATTTCCAAAAACAAGAAGGTTTCCGAGGCTTTTGCCGAGATTTTGAAGGAAGGAAACGTCACGAAAGACCTGGTGGATGAGAAGCAGTTGACCTTGTTGCAGAGCTTAGCTGTGGAGAGCAAGGGCTCTCAAACGAACCGCAAATTGGCCATTGACGCTATATTGGATAGCAGATTGAAGACCGCCTTGCAGGTTTCAGAGGCCTACAAGTACCTTAGTTCTTCTGAGGCTGCTACCGAAGCTGACATGAACAAAGCTGCTGGAGTTGGCATTGAGTTGACTCGCGACGATATCAAGAAGGAGATTTTGACGTACGTGGAAGCACACAAGGAATCTGTTTTGGAGAAGAGATATGCTGGTGTTCCAGCTTTACTCGGTGAGACCAAGAAGCTTGCGTCTTTGAAGTGGGCTGCCCCGGGATTGTTCAAGCCTATCATTGACGAGATCGCGTTGAAGCTTTTTGGAGCAAAGGATGAGCGTGATGTGATCAAGAAGGAAAAGAAGAAGAAAGACCCCAAGGCACCCGCAGCAAAGAAGGCACCAGAACCAGAGAGATCCATGTTCACAGAGGGTTTCCTCGGTGACTTGCACAAAGCCGGTGAAAACCCACAGGCTTTCCCCGAATTAATGAAGGAGCATTTGGAGTTCACCAAAGGGAAGGTGTACACCCGTTTCCCTCCCGAGCCCAACGGATTCTTGCACATTGGCCACTCCAAGGCGATCATGGTGAACTTCGGTTACGCCAAGCACAACAACGGTAAGTGTTACTTGCGTTTCGACGACACCAACCCAGAGGCCGAAGAGGAGGTTTACTTCAACAGCATCAAGGAGATGGTCGCATGGTTGGGCTTCGAGCCCTGGACCATCACCTACTCGCTGGACTACTTCGACCAGTTGTACGAGTTGGCGGAGAAGTTGATTGAAGTGGGCAAGGCTTTCGTGTGCCACTGCACGCCCGAAGAGGTCAAAGCCCAGCGTGGTTTGAAGGCGGACGGCACCTTGGGAGGAGAAAGATTCCCCTCTCCCTACCGTAGCCGGTCTGTCGAGAAGAACTTGGAGGAGTTCCGCAAAATGAGAGACGGGTTCTACAAGCCTGGGGAAGCTGTTCTCAGAATGAAACAGGACATCGAGTCGCCCCTGCCACAGATGTGGGACCTTGTGGCCTACAGAGTGTTGGACGCACCACACCACCGTACCGGTGACAAGTGGAAGATCTACCCTACGTACGATTTCACTCACTGTTTGGTGGATTCTTTCGAAAACATCTCCCACTCGTTGTGTACGACCGAGTTCCGCTTGTCGCGTGAGTCGTACGAGTGGTTATGTGATGCTTTGCACGTATACAGACCAGCACAGCGTGAATACGGTCGTTTGAACATCACTGGTACGATTATGTCCAAGAGAAAAATCGCCAAGTTGGTCACAGAGGGCCACGTACGTGGCTGGGATGACCCCCGGTTGTACACCTTGGAGGCCATCAAGAGACGCGGTGTCCCTCCGGGAGCCATTTTGCTGTTCATCAACACCTTGGGTGTGACCACCTCCACCACCAATATCCAGGTTGTTCGTTTCGAGAGTGCCGTCAGACACTACCTAGACGCCACCACGCCGCGGTTGATGGTTGTTATGGACCCGGTATTGGTTGAGATTGCCAACGTTGCAGACGATTTTGCCGAAGAGGTGGACATGTCCTACAAGCCTGGCTCCGATGCTGTGTTTGGCACACGCAAATTGCGCTTCTCCAAGAGGTTCTACATTGACCGCAGCGACTACCGTGACGAAGTCGACGCCGAGTACTTCCGTTTGGCGCCCGGCCAGCCCGTTGGTTTGATGAAGGTTCCTTTCACCATCAGCGTCAAGGACGTCGTTCGCGAGGACGGCAAGGTGACCAAGATCATCGTCAACTACGACGGCAAGGACGGCAAGAAGCCCAAGACGTACATCCAGTGGGTCGGCGAGGACAACGCCAAGCCAGTGAAGGAGGTCAGAATCTACAACCAGCTCTTCAAGAGCGAGAACCCTGCCGCAAACCCTGCAGGCTTCATCAGCGACATCGCCCCCAACTCGGAGGAGATCGTCAAGAACGCAGTGGTGGAGAGAGCCGGCTTCGATGAGATCGTCAAGCGTTCTCCTTTGAACATCGGCGTGGAGAACTCGCAGTTCAACATCAAGGAAGCTGGCGGACCGCAGACGGTGCGGTTCCAGGCGTTGCGTATTGGCTACTTCTGCATGGACAAGGACGGCGGAGACGACGTTATCTTGAACCGTATCGTCACCTTGAAGGAAGATGCTGCCAAGGCGTAATGAATTTACCGAATTAAGCGGATGAGTCTTTTTCCTAGGCTTACTATCGTGGACTTGCTTCTCTCTGTTTACCTTTCACACGTCAGACATACTAATATAAAGCGGCCAAGAGGTACAATGCCCAACACGATGAAGACTAATTCTTACATTACAATGATATCTGGCCGTATGCCGGTCGCCATCTCTGCGGTGTAGATCTTATTGATTTCACGACGCCTAACGCCTGCACAGTGAGGCCCAATTGCGCTTTTGGAGGTGTGAGAGGCTTTTTGAGGAATGCTTGCGACTCCGTACCTAAAACTAACTGAATGCTTGGGCAACAAAGTATTGGAGCTTGTGCAGAGGCATCACGCCTGCATACAACTTGTTGGATCTCCTCAGATACATCGTTGTAGAAGCAGCCTAACGCGATCGGGGGCGCACTGGAGACAGGTTTAGCACGTACCAACACGCCCTAGCCATCTGCCAGCGAAAACGAACCCTCCAGGACCAAATTCAACGTGGTCACGTGATCTTAGATAAAATAGAGGCACAGGTGCAGACGCCGCATCGAGCGGGGCTTGCAGCCCCGCAGAGTACGCCTATGTGGAAGCCATCAATTTCACGTCGTAACACGGTCAAAGTCGCCAGGCCCGGCTAACGAAAGCCGATGTGAATGGCAAGAGCGCCAGATCCGGTCCAAAAGACCGAATGTGAGACGAAGCGATCGCAAAAACCGGCCGCAAACGCTAGCGAAAACCGACCGCAACCGGCGCAAATGCGCACCACAACCGGCGCAAAACCGACCACCACCGGTACCCTCGATCCCTCCCTTTCCGACTCCGGCCACCATGTACCACCTCCCGATCCGGTCGAAAGCGCACCCCACATGCACCTCCCTTCGACGACACGCGATTAAGGAGGCGTGGCGTGGTGCATCCTGCACACAGAGCCGCAGCTGCGTATCCTGGTTCCATGCGCTCTGTACATGCTTTCGCAACATACGACATGCACAAAATGGCCCTCTCTGCCGCCGGATTACTCTCGAAGTAAGACCATGGAGACTGCACACAACCAGCTGTCCGTTCCCGTGACTCCGTCCTCGCGCCGCGCCTCCACCCCGGAATCCCAGGTCATCCGCTTTCGCCAGTCGCCATGGCCCCTGTGCACAGTGTGTGCAGGCCGTGCAGATCTCCGCATGGGAAATAAACTTTTTCTTTTTCTACTCAACAAAATACTTTCCTACTTACCATATAAAGGGCGCGCTTCCTCTTTTCTCTCTAGCGAAAAATGTCCACTTTGGCTCTAGCCGTGGAAGACTACTTCAAAGCGGAGCTCTCCACTCCCGATGTCGCCACGGCCCGTGAAGTTGCCCCCTTATCTTCGGACTTTTCCTATTTGTGTTCCTCCTCGAACCCGGACCTCCAGCGGGTGCCACGCACGGAGTCACCGCTTGCGGTGCACGAGGACACACTGACGCGTGTGTGGCGACTCGAGCCATCCAAGTCCGGTTCTCTTAGCGGCTCTGGAGCGTCTCCTACCAAAAACATGCAAATTTCTTCGGCTGGCCCGGAGAGACGGAGCTTGGACGCCGCTGCACTGCTCGAAGAGAGCCCGCTCAAACACTACCAGGGCGGCCCACTCCGCAAGCTCAAGTCGCTGCTCAAGCTTCCAAACCTTACGAAACTGTACTCTACCTCGCAGCTATCGCCTAAACTGGTGCGCTTTGCGTCCAGACTAGAGAACGTGAAGATGTTCGATGGTCGGGACTCGCCTCGTGCTGTTTCCACGCAGAACACACCCACTGGATCGCCGCAGTTTGCCGATTTGGATGACTACTTTGGTTCGGTCGATTTCTCCGACTTGGGCCTCAACTACGACTCCGATTCAGATTCCGATACCTTCTACGAGTACACAAAAGACAAGCAGTACCGTGTGAGCTCGCTGAACTTCGTGGCTCCTCAAAATATCTACGACAAGCAGAACAGTCCGGTGTACCTCCAACAAGCGCTGTTGGGCGCCGATAAGAAACTGTTGGTGCTCCTAGTGATGTGCCAGAACTTGGCATTCGAGAAGTCGCTTACGGTGAAGCTCACGTTCAACAACTGGCAGAGCAATCTCCTCTTCAATGTTTTCTCGCACGTCAAGTCGTTTTCGCTGGTCAACTTCGACCAGTTCCGCTTCGTCATCCCCTTGTCACATCTCCCAAGTGCTATCAACGCCCAATTCTGCATCAGGTATTCAGTAAACGGCCAAGACCACTGGGACAACAACTCTGGCGAGAACTACAACTTCACACTCGCCTCGTCGCCTGCCAAGCTGACGAAACAACCAACCACCACATCGCAGCCGACTTTCACCACATCCGCTCCATTTAAAAGTTTCTCTCCTGCTGCTCAAAAGCCGAAGAGCCCGGCGCCTTACAACTACGACGAATTAGTCAACAAGTTGTTGCTGGTATCTGCCGAAGACGAGAGACCGCAGTTGCGCCATCTGGTGTCGCTGCCCTCGTTGCGTCCTCGGTTCTCCAACTCATACAAGGCAAAGCAAGCGCCTGTCACAATCGAAAAGCCCACCGCACCATCGGAGGCAGCTAAACCAGCTCCACAACCTCGCATGGCCGATGTCGGCAGCTTTTCCGATACCAAGTTCAACTCCACCTCGTACGCTGCTTTATTGCAGACGTACTGTTTCAGTGGTACTCCCTCTGCGTCTGCTCAGGGTCTGCCCTCCAACCTGCATTCCAACTCGAGCACCTCGCTCAACTTGGACTTCATGACGCCTGCGTCCGCGTTCCACTCGCTTAGCGACTCCATCCACATCTAAGCATGTACATTAGTTCATTTCTGGCCACGGCTCCATTGATTGGGATTCGTGTGCCACGGATATTTATCCTGGGTTTCAAGAGTACATCGGTAATACATTATTGATAGCTAGCCTTCCGTAGCGTGCTGCATGTTCGGATATGCTACAGAGTATTCATCAGATCTACATTCATTAGATCTGCAGAGTATTATTTATTTCAGTATCCTTTCAGTATTCTTATCGTACACCTCTTTTCGGTAATTGACGCCCGAAAAGCTTCGTCAGCCCTAACTCGCTGAATCTCGGTCATACTCTTCTCATATTACTCTATCTCACCATATATTTCGCACCTTATATAGGCGATTGCGTATATAGATCCACACCTCTGCAGGAATAAATACCAAATAAAGTTATAGTAACTTCACTTTTTTCCACCATGTCTTTCGGAACCCGTGCCGCTGAGCGTTTGGCCACCAAAATCGTGCTTATCACCGGTGCCTCGTCGGGTATTGGAGCTGCTACGGCACGTGAGTTTGCTTCTGCCGCCAATGGAAACATCAAGCTCATTTTGACGGCAAGAAGAGAGTCCAGGTTGTCAGCTCTTGCGACGGAGCTTGCTAAGACATACAGTACCATTCGCATTCACACTGCCAAGTTGGACGTGAGCGATCTGGCGGCCATCAAGCCATTTTTCAGTAGCTTGCCTTCTGAGTTTGCTAGCGTCGACGTTTTGGTCAACAATGCAGGAAAGGCGTTGGGCAAGGATACCGTCGGCGACATTGACCCTGAAGACATTGCCGGTATGATGCAGACAAATGTCTTGGGTTTGATCAATATGACCCAGGCAGTTCTTCCTCTTTTCAAGTCGAAGAACTCCGGAGACATTGTCAATATCGGCTCAATTGCAGGCCGTGAGGCCTACCCCGGTGGAAGTGTGTACTGTGCCTCCAAGGCTGCGGTCAAGTTCTTCTCTCACTCGTTGAGAAAAGAGTTGATCAGTACCCGGATTCGTGTTTTCGAGGTTGATCCAGGTGCCGTAGAGACCGAGTTCAGTGTTGTTCGTTTCCATGGTGACAAGGAGGCTGCAGACAAGGTGTATGAGGGTTCCGAGCCTTTGACTCCAGAGGATATCGCTGAGGTTATCGTGTTCGGCGTTTCCAGAAGGCAGAACACCGTCATTGCCGAGACGTTGGTCTTCCCAAGCCACCAGGCCGGTGCTGTTCACGTGCACAAGAACTCTTAACGTCTCCCAGATGTATAAGAATCACACGAAGAATTTAGATCAATGGTGTAATCGAATAAAAATTTAGATCAAAAGCTCAACTGCTCCAACGTACGACTGAGCTTGGCAGCACCGTCGCTCCCACCCTCCACGCTGATCTTTGCTCGGTTCATCTCCAACCCAGCCAAGAGCACACAAGCTTTGCAGATTCTATTCGAGGTGATGTAGCCACACTTCTCGCAAGTGTTACCGTCCCTTCCTCTTGCGCCCTTGTCATTGAGATTCACCGTTCCGTCTGCATTGATCTCTTGCTCTTTGCGTGTGCTTTTATAAGCTGGGGTAGCCTTCTTCTTCTTCGCCAACACCAAGTGCTCTCCACTGTAGATGATATCCATGATGCACGATGGGCGAACAGCCTCCAAGGATTTGAGAAGCTCTCTAGCCGTACCACGGAAAGCTTCTGGAGCATAAGTGCACTCTGTAGAAAAGTAGTCAAGCTTCTTGTAGTGTGCGTACAACACGATCTCCTTCTGGTAGGTGTACTTGAAAGGCTTGGAACGCTTCACAGGCGAGCCTGCCAGCTGTGTAAGGATGGTAGTGGAGCTCTCAAGACGAGCTGTATCTCCTCTTAGCAAGTTCATAAGAACAGTCTCCGCCACATCGTCTGCATTGTGGCCAGTCACCACATGGCCAATTCCCAACTTTGCAGCTCCACGGTCCAAGGCTTGCCGTCTGAGAACACCACAGTATGTGCAACTGCTACGGATTCCAGCACACGAGACAATTTCGTCCATCAGCCAGTCGTACAACTCCTTGTACAGCACTATCTCCAACTCCATACCGTATTGTTGCTGGTTTCTTTTTACGGTAGCAAGAGAATCGTCTCTGTAGCCTTGGATGCCCTCATCAACGGAAAGTAAAACCAAATCTAGTTGGTAGTCATAGCGCTCGTTGAGTGTTTTCAAGATAGAAGCAAGGACAGTGGAGTCCTTACCACCTGAGGCACCAATGGCCACCCGTTCTCCTGGGCTGAAGAGGCCAGCGTTGACGATAGTGTTGTGGATTTCCGTTTCGAAAACTAAAAAGAAGCATTCTTTGCAGAGTTTTTGGAGTGTCTTCGGTCTCTTCATGACAGCTTTACGGCCGTGGCACAGCTGGCAAAGCTGCGCAGGTAGTAGTTTTTTGGCCATGTTATACTCAAAGATTCTGAAGTGATTTAAATAAATTTAGGAAGTTGATGTACGATGTATGCAGGACAAGATGGGCATAAGAAACCCTGGTGATGATCTACATCGAGAGGAGCACAGAAGTACAATCGTGTCCGTTGGATGCCGTACCTTCTTCTAAAAGCTTCAAATAAATTCCACCGAAATCTGGGCCAAACTGGCATTTTGTATCGGCATACAAGTGAAATCACTACTTACTGAAAAATACTACGTTCAAGTGTCTCGAAAATCTTCATCTAATGCCTATACATCGTGCTATTACTCCCTCAGTGGGCTAGGCCCCATGCAGTATGGTACATCAGGCCGTGACCTGGAACTCGTCGTTGTTGGTGTTGACGTTGGCGTAGCGGAACTTGCTGTTCTCCTCCTGCTGGCTCTCCTTCTGCTCCTTCTGCTCCTTCTGCTGCTGTTGCTGCTGCTGGATGGTCTGCTTGCGGCCGTGTCCGTTGGACGAGGTCTTCTCGTTCTTCTCGTTCAACAAACCAACCTTCTCGTTCATCACAATAGCCAACTCCTGCAACTTACTGCGCTGAGGCTCGTCAGTCTTGAAGTTGATGAACAGCTTGGCGTCGTCAATAGAACCGCGGATCTCACCAGAGTTGAGCATCTTCTCAACAATCTCGACCACCGTGCTGCGATCAAGCTGGAACACCTCTGCCAACTTGTCCACCGACAATTTCGTGAAGATTGCACGGAATGTGAACATATACGTGCGCAAACCCTCAACCTGCAATTGGCGCTTCAACATGTCCAACAACTGGGCGTGGTCTGGGAACAATTTCCAGATCTTGATCGACAGCAACAACTCGTAAGCGCCGGACCAGTCACCACGCTGGAGGTGACGGGAGGCGTAGATCAAGTGATCCTTAATGCTCTCTGGAGGCCCCGTGAAGTATTGTCTCTCGTGGAACTCCAACTTGCTCTTGAACGATTTGATGGAAGACTTGCGCTTGTCCTTGGAGCTGGACGAGGCGGCCAACGCTGGGATCTCGATCAAGAGGGCGCTGGTTGTGAACACACACTCCAACAACTCCAAGTTGATGTGCATGTGGAATGGCAACAACTTCTGCTTCTCGGCAGCAGTCACCTGAGAGGGGTACTTAGAGTTGAAACCCTGACCCAACAACTCCTTGAGTCTCTGGGAGTTGGCGATCTCGTTCAAGATCTGGTGAGACTCATCGATCTCACCAGCTCTGAAGGCACTCAATCCCAACTGCACCAAAGCACGGTTGTACAACACCTGCAACGTCAGGTCTGCCTGGGCAATGCTGTTGTATATCTGCAGAGCCAAGAAGAGCTCACGTGCCTTGGCGTATTGGTTGTTGACGGCGTGGTAGTATGTGTGCGACAAGGTGGCGTGTTTGCCGTAGACCTTGTTCTCCTGCTGGGCCAAGAACTCGCACATGGCGCCAATGACAGTGGCGGGAGTTTCGTCTTTCGTGACAAGCTTCGACTGCTCGAGTCCGAGTCCAGCCCATGCATTCTGCCAGGCGGCACTCTCGTTGACCTTGATCAAAACGTCCGGCTTGTAGTAGACGTGGTCCAAGCGGCGGAGGATGATGCGGGCCAAGTGCTCGGAGGAACCGGTGGTGGATTCAACGTACACCTGAGCGCGAACGATCAACTGGTAGAGAGCAGGCTCGTCCTTCAATCTCTCGATGTATTCGGTCAGGTGAGGGTCGGTGTACTGCAAGAAGCGAGAGAACTCGTCGTCCAAACGCTCCACCGTGGCAGAAATAGAGCCCAACACCACCTTGACGCCTTCAGCGTTGGCAGCTGGCTCGATATCAATGTCATCAGTGGTAACACCGAACTCCAGGACACGGTAGGTGGCGGCACTGCCTTCGAGGAGTGCCAAGAGAGCGGAAAAGTCTTTCTCGTTGCTTCTCCAGAGGTCGAGAGGCATGTACTGTTGGGAAGAAGCAGCGTCGAATCTGACAGAGAGCAACATCTGGTAGACGCTGATGATCTCGAATGTCTTGCCGCCCTTCACGGCGTCCTCCAACAAGCTCTCCAAAACGGAAACCTGCTCGAACTTGTCGATGTTCTTTTTACCTCTGGTTTCGGCAATCTGCTTCAAGACAACGAAAACAGGACTGAGGCTTCTGGTGGTGCCGGACACACTGCCGACCACAGCACTGGAGTCTTCGTTGAAGGCACCAGGGATTTCCACGGGCTCCTCGCCGTCGAAGGCCTCGGGGTTTTCACGGTAGTACTCCAAGTACACCTGGAACTCCTTGCCCTGCTTCTTGATACGCTGCTTCATGGTGTTGAAGGCTCTGTTCTGGTCAGCAGGCAACTTCTTCTTCTCCTTGTCGGAGGCCTGCTCTGTGATCAGCGCATCCACCTCACCCAACATCTTGTAGTAGAAGTTAGGGACAGCAATATTCTGCTGCGACGCACGGATGAGGATACGTGCGAGACGGTCGAACTCCGTAAGGACACTGATCCAGTTCTCGACGTTCCTCTGGTTGTTGACGGCGTCCACAGACTCGCGGATATCGTCCATCAACTTATCTTTGGCAGATTTCACAACCTTGCGGCCCTCATTGTCGTCCAGGTCCAGATCGTCCTTGCCGGACTTCAAGAAGTCCTTTTTGAGGAAGTATGAGGGACCCGTGGCGTCGTAGTCCAGGTCGTCGTCGTCGTCCAGATCGTTCAAATCATCAAACTCCGAATCGGTAGAGAAATCCTCAGAGGACGAGACCAACTCCTCTTCGGAGGTGCTCAACAAGTCCTCTTCTTCAGATGAAGAGTCTGACGCGTAGCCGGATGCAAAGAATCGGGACATACTGGCGGCTTTAGCTTTGGTTTTTTTATGAAAATTTTTTGAGAAGAAGTGGGAACGGCACGCGTGTGTGCAGGACTAGATAATAGCAACGGTTTTGGTGGGTGGTGGGGGTTAGAGAGTGTGGAGGCAAGGAGAGGAAAGACGGAGGGACATGCTTTTCCCAGATCTTTCTTTGTCCGGAAGAAATTACTCTGTTTTGCGGTGTCGCACTAGGTGTTGGTGACGACTAATATTAGATTGAGAAGTAGCGAGCATTCTAAATGCATGAAGTGGTGGAGAAAGCTTCTGGAGAGAGTGGATTAATGGTGCTACTCCGCAGATGATACCGTAGCAGAGAAGTTGGTGTAATCGAATTGGTTGATAGCATTGGATGATAGAATTGGATGATAAAGTTCGAGAATTGGCAGATGAGGTGTAGTTGATGCTAGCTATGCAGAGAGCTGTCAGTATGTTGAATTGTGGAGATGATGTGAATCGCTCTTGGTGTGGAGATCTCTAGACCTTCAACGCTTTTCTCGTCTTCTCCCTGAAGATTTTAGAAACTCTCGAACCTCTTACCACTTCATCAATGCAACTGTGAATTGTGATTCTATTTCTGTCACGGTCAAAATACGGCTCCCTCTAGCACCCTCGGAAAGCTCCTTGTGGAATTGGGGTCCTAGCCTGTCTATGAAGAGTCCCAGGCCAATTCCCTGCCTGAACTTCAACTCTGCGTAATACTACTGCCGTTGTGAACAATAGCACCTGGAGTTCAAACAGATCACGGTAGCCGTTAACTGTTCCTACGACAGTTTCACTTCATCAGAGGTCTCGCCCTTCTCCGCCTCGTACGAGCGGACCCGCAGAAATTTGAACAGCGTCTCGTTCTTCAACGTGAAGTCCACCACTTCGCCCTCTCTGTCGTCGTCCTCAGACATCTTTTTTCTGACCGCATAGTAATTCTGCCATGCAAGCTTTCCGTGGTTAGGGGTATTGCCCAACAGCCGAATCAAAAAATGGTAGTGGAAGTTGTAGTAGGGCACAGACCCGTTGAGAATCTGAACATGAACCTCGCCCTCTGTCGATATCGTCCATGTGCCATGGAATATTCTGTGCGGGTCCTTGGCAGCATTGATGTTCTCCTTGGGCTCAGGAAGAATACACTTGGAGCTATTATCCTTCGAAAATTGTGGAACAACCTTCGCCGGCTCCAACGTAGTGAGGGCCATAATACAAGTGCCATCCGGGTAGTAGCGCACGTACCGGTAGTATGTGATGGTTCTTGCGGGGTTGCTCCAACTGGAAGAGAATTCGGCTCTTCCTCCCTCACTATAGTAGTTGACCACGCTGATGTAGCATCCCAAGAACTTCACAAACGGTCTGTTCTGGAGCATGTCCTTCCAGGACCGGTAGTTTGGCAACACTTGTAACGGATCCGGGATAACGACGCCGTTCTGGTCTTCCTCGTATACCTGCTTTGGGTATATCTTGTAGCATAGACTTCTCCATATGTCCAGCGAGCCGAACGCTAGGTACGCGTTGCGCTTGCAGGTGATTCCAAACGCAAACCACGCCTCTGGGTTGGTGGTAAGCAAAATCTCAAGTACCTGGAGCCATATTTCCCCCGGTAGGTGCACTAGCGGCGACACAGGCTTCGCAGGCACTACCTCCTCGTGGTTGTCAAGTCCCACATTGGCGAACTTAATGGCCAACAGCTCGTGGTCTTCGCTGTTCGGGTCTGGAGCTCTCGCCTCTTCACTTGCAAAAGATGCTAGCAACTCGTCCATGTTGATGCTTTTGAGCTTCTCCTGGTCCACTGCTCGGCTCGCGTTCTTCCCGTGCTCCTTCTTGAGAATCTGCAATGCCTTGGGAACTTTCTGTTGCCGGTAGAGCTTATCTATCTGATCATTGATTTTGAACGCTGCTCTATAGAAACGAACGGCATCCGACATGAGCCCATGCAGCTCCTTCTCGGTGGCCTTTTCAAAGAGCTCCATGGCACGCTCTGTGTCCACATCGGGTGCCAGGCTCATGGTATATATGGATAAGATAGATTGTAGATTTGTCATCAGTGTGCACTCCTTTTGCACCCACACTTCCGAATGGAGGCACTCTAACCGGTGCTAAGGAAGAGTTGAGGGCCTTATAAAAAGAGGCGGGTATATTTAAGCTGTTGGGCTGATATTAGACACATGTCCTTCTATGTAATGCCGAGGTTAATCGATTAAAAGAGCACAACACCGATTCCACTTCCTCTGTTCTCGTCCACCTGCTTCGTCTGGGGGTCAATGCCGCCGTAGATGTGCCGCGTGCGGTAGTTGAAGAGGTAGTAGTTGAGGAACCCGTCGCCGGACCCAAACTTGGCTTGTTTGATGAACAATGGGTTGTCTTGCGAAGTCAAGGCGTTGAACACATCCACGTCGAACTTCTTGGCGGTGATGAGTGCGTCGGTGATCAATGCGTTCAAGCGTGCCTTGTAGCTCTCTGGAGCGCTGTCTGAAGCGTAGTAGAACAAATAAGCAATGCCCAAGTCCAGATGGGTAGCGTGGTTCAATACCGAGAAGGGCAAGAGGTAGTACGAAACAAAGTCGGTGATTTTGCCCTCAGTCTCCACCACGTAGGCTTTGATCACGCTGCTTCCCAACAACCAGTGGGACAATTCCTCTTTGGTAAACACCTGCACCATGTCAAAGCGCTCCTGGAACTTGTGCAAAAGCGTGTGCACTGCGTCGAGATCTGCATTCTTCATAGGCCTGAGCCCGGCCATCTTGGGAGTGTTGGGCAACGCATAGTGTGCCACCATTCCAGCCTTAGTCTGGTTTTCAGGCAAGTGAGAAAACCCAACGTCATGGAGCTTCAGCCAGTTGAGAGGACGGTGTGTGTAGCGACAAGATGCCACAGGTGCTGGCAATACAACTCCAGCAGTGTACAACGCCTGCCAGATGTCTTGACGGTTGACACGGCGAGTGATCTCCTTGATAAGCACCGGCGTCAACCGCTTCAGCCGGAGCTTCTTGTGGATGCACAAGAAGTTGATCTCCACGCTGGGAAAGGTCTTGTCTGGGCCGTTGAGCCTCAACGTGACCGGCACAGCGGCGATAAAAGCCACCAACTTTCCGGTCGTTTTGACACGAACACCCACGTGCCAGTCCTGGCGCCAGCCAGGAGGCTTGAGTGCCCATCTGAAGAACTCATGCGAGTACTTGAAGCGGAACGTGGCATCCTGATCTTCGACGTAGTGCTCGTACAAAAGATGGTACACCTCGTCAAGCTGTTCCGACAGATCGACGTCGATGGTGGACCACTCGAACTCGGACAAAAGCGGAAGTGGCGCCTCGGGGACATCGGAAGGGGTCTTGAGCGAATCAATCGGCCCGTCGGCATCGACCTTTTCGTCAAACGTCGGAACCGGCTGGGTCCGCCAGAACTTGTAGTCCTTCATCTGCTTTTGCTGGGTTTCGTTGAGCGCTTCGCCCATGCTTATGAGCTTCAAGAGCTCCTCAATCAGCTTCGAAGGCGGCTTCGAGGGCGGCTTTCCGTCAGACATGGGAAAAGAAGTGGTTGATATTTTGTTGTGCAGGACCTGACATTGGGTAGGAGGGAACCTCGGGTGGAAAGAACAACGAGAAGAGAGAGAGAGGGACGGGAGAAGGTGGTGGGGTTTTTAGGGTGGTCAGTGTTGAAAATAGCTGACAAGAGTCTAGGATATGGTTTTTTGAGAAGATGGCATTGATAGTTGTTCTGTGGATATAGTTTGGAAGATTGGAATATAATTGACGAAAAGGTTTGAAAGGGCTTGAAACTTTGGCTATTCTTCTGTTAGATTTGCGGAAGTCGAAGCGTTCTCTCTACATACTACAGACCGGTTTCTTTCGAAATTACCGGTTTACACCAACATTTGTGGTGAAAGTCCACAGCAGAATCTCCAAAAAGGCAAAAAGATTTAAAACGAGAAGATACGCTCAGCAACATCTTTCTCACTAACGCTCCAAGCACCCCATATCGTGAAATCTCATGTACCGATAACTCATGTTGATACAAGTTGCAAAATATCTGTCGCACTATATCTTCCAAATCATCTATGGTACTCCACAAATCGAAATGGGACCGCAAGGCCACGTACCAGTACCTCAAAAAGCATGGGCTTCAGCCCCAGAAGGAGCACGTGGTGCGTCCGAAGTGGTCTGGCAAGAAAAGCCAGGAACCAAAACGAGTTCTATACGATGATTCAGATAGCGAGTGGGACGAGGAGGACGACGCCCTCATAAACCATTTCTACCCCCAGATCGGCGAGCAGACGCTCTCTGTGGAGCAGAAGCTAAAGATCAAAAGGCAGATCATCCAGGGACTCATGCAGAAAAGCGAACAACCAGAAGCTGGAGAAGAAGAAGAGCAGGAGGAGGACGAGATGGGCGGCATATACTTGGGGACTCCAGATAACGATAAGCTGGAAGAGGAGGAGTTCGCTCTTCCCGATCTCGAGACCAAACTCAGCGATTTTGTGATAGCTGACCTTGGCAAAAACAGAAAGCTTCTTCGACAGAAGGTCTCAGACAACCTCTTGGAGGAGTACGGTATCGCCAGTTATGCCAGCACGGTAAAAGATACCAACTACAACACTCCAGCGGAAATCAAGATCGATAAGTTGACGGCAGACGATTTGCATGGATTCAGAATTGGCGATACGTTGAAACCCAAGCAAGAGACTATCCGCACCCTTACAGAAGACGAGCAAAACGAGCATTCGGAGCGTGCACAAAAGTTGGAGAGAGAAAGGCTATACTCCCAGATCAAGAACACTTTTGGCGATCAGAAGTCCCAAAAAGTGCTTGAGATCAACAATTTCAATAGCAACGACAAACGGCTGATGGATGTTCTCAATCTGAAAATCATAAAGCAATCGGAGGCAAAGTCTGGCGATTTGGATGACTTGCTCGGGTTCACAGATGAGCCTGCGACGCTGCAAGCCCAAGACCTTGATCTGCTCTTGGAATTGGCTAAAGGAGATGCCAAAGAAGAGAAAAGGGAGCTGGTTTTCGTGGGAAGAGCACCAAGAAGGGACGAAGACTTTCTTGATGATTTACTTGGGTAGAAAGTGATGCGCTTATTTTGCACCCAATTCGCTCTTTATACACGGTATAGACGCCCTGGTGCACCGCCTCATCAAACTCAAAGATGGTCATGATGGCTTGGGACAGGGCCAGTTGTTGTGATTTGCGTGTGGTCACATAAAGCAACCAGGACAAAAAGGCAAGCATTTCTGATTCTAATGAAAATTGCCCATTATCATTCGGTCCCGATCTAGTTAACCAATTATCTATTGCGATACAAACTACTCCAATACTCGCATCAGTGATACTAATCATGCTGATACTCTACATGTTGACACTTAACATGGTGATACTAAAGATGCTAATACTTAACATGGTGATACTGAACATGCTACTACTCAACATAGTGATACTCCACCCTGCATATGGTGCTAAGTGATCTTCTTCTGTTTCCGCCGCCAACTCATTTTTCCTCTGAAAAAGACCGATAGCGACAGTAGAGTCGCTCAATTGAGCATCCTGTATCCTCTAACAAGCCGAAATGGGCCGTTTTCGAAGACATCACCATCTCCTACCAACACCATCGCTCCTGCATGCACATAAAACTTTCTCGCGATGCTCAGAATTTATAGCTACTACTATGATTTCATCCAGTTGCTGGGTCCCAAGAGGATTTGCTTCGGAGTTTCCCGAACAGTACGAGCTCGATGATGCTGAAATGGAGCGCATCACGCAAATGGCAAAGCTCGAATTGGAGGACGCCAAGGAGGGTTTGGATGCTGCACAGAAAAAGCCATTGCTGACCCAGATAGACATCGACGACGACCTCAAGGAGTACGACTTGGAGAACTACGACGACGACGAAGAGACTTCTGAGACCGTGACCATGTTCCCCGGTTTGTCGGCCACCGACGCTACTTTCCAGGACTCCGAAGACGGAGATGCCTACCTCTCTCTTCCCAACGAGATCGAAGAGCAGCAGGAGAAGCAGGAGATGCAGATCTACCCCACGGACAACCTAGTGTTGGCCACACGCACAGAGGACGATGTTTCGTACCTTGACGTCTACGTCTACGATGACGGAGCTGGAGCCCCAGATGGCACCCAAGAGGAGGAAGGTGACAAGCTCGATGCCGATGTAGCCAGAGGCATGACGCGTGAGTCCAACTTGTACGTGCACCACGACTTGATGTTGCCTGCATTTCCGCTCTGTGTTGAATGGGTCAACTACCGCCGTGGCGGAGAGTCTGATGTTGGCAACTTCGCTGCCATTGGTACTTTCGACCCCCAGATCGAGATCTGGAACTTGGACTGCCTCGACAAGGCCTTCCCTGACATGATCTTGGGAGAGCCACAGCAAAACTCGTTTGCAGCTATGAAGAAAAAGAAGAAGCTGCGTCACGTCACCACACACCACACCGACGCCGTGTTGTCGTTGGCACACAACCGCTCGCACCGTTCCGTGTTGGCTTCCACGTCTGCTGATAACACCGTGAAGTTGTGGGACTTGGCTTCGGGAACTGCTGCTCGTTCGCTTGCTGGCGTTCACGGTGGAAAGACCGTCTCTTCCTCTCAATGGCACATTCAAGAAGCTTCCATTTTGTTGACTGGTGGTTATAACGGAGCTTGCGCGGTCACCGACGTCCGTATTGCCGAGGAGTCTGCTATGTCGAAACTGTACGCTGTCGGCGGTGGACAGGATATCGAGAGTGTGCGTTGGGGTGCCCAGCCGGAGATTTTCTACTGTGGAACTGATAATGGTAACGTGTACTCTTTCGATATCAGAAACGACAAGAAGCCCATCTGGACCTTGCACGCACACGACACCGGAATCTCGGCGTTGGACGTCAACTTGAACGTCCCTGGTATGGTGTTGACCGCTGCTATGAACGAGAAGGTGGTGAAATTGTGGAAGTGTGCTGAGAACCAGAACCCTTCCATGGTGTTGCTGCGTGACTTCGGCGTCGGCAACGTGTTGACTACTGCTTTCGCTGGTGATGTGGAAGTGGCCGGACATGTGACCTTCGGAGGTATTGCAGGTGCTTTGAAGATGTGGGACAGTTTCTCCAACAGAGCTGTGAGAAGCTCGTTCAAGGACGAGTTGAAGGCATTGCAGCAACGTGCACGTGCTGAGGCTACTAGTCTGGGACGTGCATCGAGATTAGCACGTAAATACCAGGGTACTGGTTCTGAGACAGTGATGACTGTGGAAGCCGGTAGTTTGGATGACGAGTCCGACGAAGAGGAGGAGATGGAGGAGTGAGTGTACATTAGCATGGCGTGATTGGCTGGCGCCACGCGCTCGAAGAATAGACGTTACTGTTCAGCAAGGTGTAGAGAATATTTTCGAAATTTATTTCGAACTAGAGGAGTGGCAGAGTTGCACCATCGCTCAATTGCTCACGCTGCTGCAAGAATGCTGTTCCTAAAGAATACAACTCAAGAACAGCACTGCACTTCATTCAGAACAATCGATGTCAAAATGGTAAAAAAATTCTATCCGTTATTCAAATTTGAAACCAATACATATCAATATTTGAACACAACTAATGAAGCTTTCAACAAATCCAAGGCAGTAATACTTCAGGTCAGTGAACTAGTGTAACTCCACATTCACCAACTTCATGAGATGTACGGGTCTTTGTATCCACCCATAATCATCTTTTTGGTACCACCACAGCCATGCCTCGTTTGGAAGAGTGGGAAATCAAAAAGTATTGGGAGATTTTCCAAGGCTTACGGCCCGAAAACAACAAACTCACCGGCGAGAAAGTGCTGCCGGTGCTAAAAAACTCCCGCTTGAAAGACAATCAATTGTCTCAGATCTGGGACTTGTCCGATATCGACGCTGATGGGCGATTGGACTTCGAGGAGTTCTGCATCACCATGAGGTTGATCTTTGATCTTGTCAACGGCAACTTGCTGGAGATTCCACTGGTTTTGCCTGGCTGGTTGGTGCCTTCTCTGAAACAGCACTTGATCCAGGCCAACCGTGCTGTGGCGCTGAACTCGAACGTTGACGACGACGACGACGATGCCTTGAGTGATGACTTCGATTGGTACATCTCTCCAACTGACAAAGCCACGTACGAGACCATCTACAACACCAACAGCGATAGTTATGGCCGGGTGCGCTTTGAGTCGTTGGAGGGCCTCTACCGCACGCTTTCACGTGTTCCACGGGTGGACATCTCGTCAGCATGGAACTTGGTCAACCCCAAGCAGTTTGAAACCATTGACAAGGACCAGGTGCTTGTGTTTTTGCACATTTTGAACCAGCGTGAGAATGGCAAGCGTATTCCACGTGGAGTTCCAGCGTCGTTGCGTGCCACCTTCTCCAAAGAGGTTCCCAAGTACGATCTTGCAGCTCCAAAGAAGTTGGAGCCACTGGCTAACAACAAGAAGGCCTTTGGTACCAACTACTTGAACAAAATGGGCCACACACAGCAGGAGCGTGGTACGGACTTCTCAGCGACCGAAGGCACAGACTGGGAGGAGGTGAGATTGCGCCGTGAGTTGCAAAGTCTCGAAAGCTTGTTGGAAAAAGCGCAAAAGGAAACTTCTGCTCCCAACGAGTCTCAGATGCTCAGGCACGAATTCGAGCAGTTGCTTAAGTACAAGCAGGATCTCTTGAGCACTGCCCAGGCACAGGGAGGTGAAAAGGACTTGGGAGATGTGCGTAACGACGTGGAATTGATTGGTGCTCAAGTTCAGACTTTAGAAGGTGTTTTAGCAGGAAAGGAGGAAGAGTTGCGTAGGTTGCAGAGCGAGCTTGCCTAACTCGGGGTATGATGAACTCTAGGTGAGAATAAAAGAAATGGAATTGGTTTTATATTGTAGAAGGGCCACCAACATGGCGAACAATCAAGAACCTTACAAGAACTACGTCAAGTCAATAATACGTTATCGATTACATGCAGCTTACCTCAAGCATCAAGTCTATCCCCTCGTCTTCAGCATTTCGCCTCAGAATGCTTACTTCTTCTCCTCTTCCGTGGGCTCAGGCTCAGGAACAGGCAACTTGAAGTTGTCGGGAGTGAAGTCCTTTCCGTCTCCCACCTGCTCCCAGACTGAGGCACCCACAGAGAAGTTTCTCCAGGCCTGGGTCAACTCCAATGGCTCGTACACAACTCTCTTCTTCTCCTCGTCGTATCTCACCTCCGTGTATCCGGTAGTAGGGAAGTCTTTACGCAATGGGTGGCCCTCGAAACCGTAATCGGTCATGATTCTTCTCAAGTCAGGGTGACCCTCAAAGAAGACTCCGAAAAGATCGTAGGCCTCTCTCTCGTGCCAGTTGGCAGCCTGGTGAAGAGGCACCACCGATGGAACCGAGGAGGTCTCAGAAGCGTACGTCTTCACTCTGATTCTGGAGTTGTGACGGACACTCAAGAAGTTGTACACCACATCGAAACGGTTGGTTCTGGAAGGGTAGTCGGCGCATGTGATGTCCATGCAACTCTTGAACTGTGCGGCCGTGTGGTTTTTCAAGTAGACCGTGACGGGTCTGAGTGCAGAAGGTGCAACATACAATGTCAACTCGTCCTTCCACACGCTGAACTGCTGCACGTATTTGGGCAAGCACAGCATGACGTAGGTACCGAACATGTGCAATTCCTCCAGCGTCTCCTTGTACTTGTCGGTGGGGTTGACAAGTGGAACCTCGAGAGGCATCTTGGACTGTCTAAGCAACAGCTCCAAGTCAATCAAGGGCTCCTCACGTGACACGTGGGAAACCAGGAACAGGCGGAGCGCAGAGGTGGCGCGAGCCACCATGGGTCTTGCTAGGCGTGCTTGTCTGGCCAACATGATGAAGTTTTTATGAAGAATAATTGTGATGGTTTCGATTGGGTGTCGCGCACCCGTACACCGGCGAATTTGATGCTTGTGTGCAGTTATTTGCACCCATGTAGTGGAAGTATATGTGGAGGTGTTTATGTTGGAGGTGGTTCCAATGGGGAGTTTAATAGCTGCAGATACGGTAGTGGCGAGATTGTGGTGTTGAAATTTTTTCGATTGTCGAGTCATTGTTGACATTGGCATGGAGAGCTTAAGTATACGGTAGAGCCTCTTGGAAGCGGTCTTGGAGCATCGGGTGCATTGATCGTGCTCTTCCTATCGAGCGTCCTCTTGGTTTGGGTCTGCGACTTTGCCCCCACGAAAGATCTACCATTTCGCATGAGATGCCGACGTCGATATATTGGTTTTTCTTCGAGCCAGTGTGGCCACACTGGAAGTACCGGTTCTTTGCGGGTTTCTGCACTTATGGCATTACCGGTTGTTCTCCTTCTCGACTGTCTCACTTTATTAGGAAAACATCGTCTACATCTGTATGACTAGGATTTATGTTCCGTAACAACAGCAGTGGCCACGGGATATTTTCCCGCTCGATCTTCTGTCGCCGGAATAACTGATAGTGCCATCCCTCTTTGGCTATTCCTTCTCTTATTTCGATAAAATGTCTACATCTGTACGACATCAATTTATGTTTCGTAACAACAGCAGTGGCCACGGAATATTTTCTCGTTCGATCTCCAGTCGTCGGAACAACTGAGCATTCCACCCCTCTTTGGCTATTCCTCTTCTTCTCTGTCTCACCATCTCTCATTTAAAAAACATCGTATCCATCTGTACAAATAGAATTGGTGTTCCGAAACAAAAGCAGTGGCCACGGAATATTTCCCCTTTCAACCTCCTGACTATTTGAACGTTCCACCCCTCTTTGGCTGCCTTGAAGCTGATTAGAAGCTATCACAATAGCTTTGTACTCGTTTCACCTGACAATAGCATGCAAGAGGAGGCATTGCGTCTGTGGCGCGCTTGGCCCTTCGGTGTCTGGAGAAGTGGCTCGACTCGGTTCGAAGCTCGGCCTGAGGGACGTTGTCTGTTGCCTGTTGGAACGGACATCGGCACCAACCACCGCATAGCTCCGCCCTGAAACTCTATCGGTGAAACTAACCCTAGGGCGGCTTTAACGTTCAGATGCAGTGTTTTGTTCTCGCGTTTGCACTCAATGGCTTCTATTGTTCGGCCAATGGCCAGATGCAGACAACAGCACGCCCATGTTCACGAACAGCTGGTTTGGGCTTCGGCACCTGGGCTCCTTTACCACTTGCCACATAGCACCGGCCGCATTTACCACGTTGGGCGTCTTCTCCCTCTCCAGGTTCATCTGCATTAGCCGTGCGCTTTGTGTATTACTTAAATTTCAACAATGCGTTCCATACACCGATCGCCTCGACGCAATACCCGCCGAGAGCCGCTTCTCCCAAAATTCTTCGTCTCGTTGCCCGTCAAGTTCGTAATCCGCACCAATGCCCGTCTGAGATCGACATGGCTTCGAAGCGGAAATCGAGAACGCCGCCGCGGAATTGACACCACGTTCCTGGCCGCTCCAGGGCCTTCCGTTGCAAATCCCGGTTTCACCGCAGAATTATAATTTCCTTCACTCGATGCACCTCGTGATGCATTTCCTTGTTGTGCTTCCTCTCACACACCTCGCATGGGACGTCCTGCACATGGCGTTCTTCTCTTGCAACATCCGTCCCTCTCGCTTGATTTTCGCTGCACGGCTGGCATAACGTCACCCTATTTGCTGGCGAAAACTGCCTCACAGAGATCAATCGCAAAAATATCTGCTGGATGCATGCGAAAGCCCCAAGGGATGCGGCGCCCGGATCTCTCCCCGAACTGTGCGCCTGCACAAGCGGCTCGATCAAATGGCCTCATTCCCAGAAGGGAAAGCCGAGCACCATCACTGAATTCCTCGCCAGAAGCGTCGTGACGGCCGGGCGTGTTCCGTGCGCTGCCGAGCCCCTAGGCCTAAGTGGGGTCGACGATTACGATTACACCACGTGCAGTTTTGAGCAACTTCGGCCTCGCAGCAAGTCAAGCATCTGCCGCGAGGAATTCCGCGTCCAAAACGGACGTCGCGGTGCAGACAGCGCTCGCCGTGCCGGATGGTCGCTGCGACCCGAAACCCGACAAATACGAACATTTTCGCCTCCTCCCCGGCGGCGGCTCGGCAGGCCTTCCATTCGCAGGCTGTGCTCAAAACCTGGCTTCCAAAATGTGCCGTTTTGCTCGCCCCTAGCCAAGCCATTCCTTCGTTGCATCTGTACGACGCACGCTGTGCATGGCGCGCATGGATGCATGCACACCGTCGCTTTTCCGGCACACAAGCGATACTTACCATCAACACATCAACGCTTAACTTTGCGGTCTACAGCTCTTTACGCACCATACGCACCATCGCCGGCAGGCCAGGATGAAAACCGAAGACGACACCTCGCGCCTGCGCCGGTCGCGCCGAACGTACTCGTGTGGGCCGTGCAAACGCTACAAGATGAAGTGCAACCTCCACCTTCCGTGTGGTTCGTGCGTGGCGACCGGTCGCCAGGCCGAGTGTGGCGAGGACCCTCCCAACCCGCCCACAGACGAGGAAAAGATGAAAATTGCACAGCGCCGCAGCCGCAACTCGCGACGGAGGGACTCTGTCAGCGGAACGCTGAAGCTGTCTCTGCAGCACAACAGTCCAGGCCTGGGGGTTCCTGCCTCGGCCCATGGCAGCTCCGAGCAGGGCTCCATGCATGGCTCGCCCGAGCTGTCTACGCTGAGCGACTCTCGCCGCGAGACCGTAGTCCTGTTACATTCACCGGCCCAAAAACCGCCGCGGCCAAGATCCCACATCGGTGTCAATATCCACTCGCTCCAGTTCCTTCGAACGTACAAGGAGGACTCCAAGGCCGTGCAGATGTCCATCCCAAGGCCGCAAGTGTCACGATGGCAAGTGATGATCTCTTCCGTCGACGCCAACGCCGTCCCAGTGTGGTTCGCCAAACACACACTAATCGAGAACGGCGGCTTCCAAGAGCTCTGTGACTTGCCCTCCTGCTACACCGTGGCTTGCCACATGGTCACGCGGTTCCGCAGCTTGCGGGGCCCCGTGGCTATCGACAAGCACTCGCTCCAGAACATGAGTCTAGCGTGTGCTGTGTTTGCGTGTGGCAAGCTCATGGATAACACTGCGTGCGCGTCTGCCGTGGATGCATGGCTCGACATGGCCGTTGAAATACGAGACCTCTTGGGCGCCGCTCTGGACCTAGGCGACAACCTCTACAGAGCCACATTGCTTGCCATTTGCACAACCATATACGTGGCGCAGGGCAGGCTACATCTGTTTGAGGCCGAGTATAGGAGCCTCTTTGAGCTGGCCGTTATACAGCCGAAGATCTTGCAGTACCTACACCCAGACTACAATCGCCATGACGAACATTTTCTTGCGCTGGCACGCATGTGGGTGTACCTCAAACTCATGGAAGTTGAAATCGCCGTTCTACATTCCGTGTCGTCACTCCAGTTCCGTTGGCCGGAGCTCAGCAACACCATACAACCCGATACCATGCTTATTCAGAAGATTTTTGGACTCAACTTCGATATTCCCACTGTGGACTTCTCTTCATTCAACATATCCCTACTAGTGCTGTCCATGTTCTTCCGCCGCTTCGAACACGCGACGTCGGCCCGTGAGGCTATCTACTTATACTTGACCTTATACGGCAATCTCACTCTCAAGATTCAGCCAGCTGTCGAGAGTACGGTAGCACTTTTGGCAGACTACATTGACCCTGTCACTGTGCGGGAGTATGCTTCGGTAATAGCAGCTCACCAAAAGTTGCAGATGTTCTGCGTACGCTTCCTCAGCATTGTTCGTGTCGATGGGCCACATTTTCCAAGTTTGAGGGTAGCTCATTACACCTCGCTCATGATGACCATGTTCAACTTATTCAACGACTTGGACGACCGCCTCGCCATCTACCCGGGCTACATAACAGAGATCATGTTGGAGGGTTCAGACCTCCATACAATCATGGACACCTACTATGCATTGGCATACCAGTCTCTCTTTCTTGCCGTCATAGGCAAGTTCAGAGCTATTTCATATAACAGCGTGGTTGACTGGGGATACGTGTTCGACGTGGTGCATGCATCGAACGCTAAAACCTCGGCCAAACTCAGAGTAGTGCAGCCATTTTGCAACTTTCCAATGGTCAAGTCCTCGCTAGCAGGCAGCAGTGTGTTGGTCAAAATAGCATTCGACAAAACCCAGCCAGCCTCTGCTGAAGAGTTCACGGATCATATCCACAATTCTATGGTGCCGTCAGTGTGGACCACCTTCGTAGGGTCGCTCTTTGGCACTTTGGAAAATGCAACCAACTACATTGCGCAGCTCTGGCGGTTTGCCGAGTACGTGCAACAGAACGGCCTGGTGCCAATCCACATCACAGCCTCTCTACGCCTTGATACGCAGTTCTTGCGTGCTTATGAGACTTGTCACAATAGCTTCAGCTACTCGCCACAACTTGTCGACGAGTATTTGACTGCAGTGGTCGATAAGGAACCTACTCCACCACCACATCCCACTACACAGA
Organism: Danielia oregonensis; assembly: GCA_003707785.3. Classification (NCBI taxonomy): domain Eukaryota; kingdom Fungi; phylum Ascomycota; class Pichiomycetes; order Serinales; family Metschnikowiaceae; genus Danielia; species Danielia oregonensis. The sequence continues at coordinate 211,033 of PPLJ03000007.1, forward strand.
TCACGTGGTGAAGAACGGGTTGTGACCATCATATAGGCTTATACATCATGACGTCACGTGCACACGCACTATTTGTAATCTCCCTGTGGTGATCTCATATTCTATATACTTCTACTACGAAGAGAACAACAACATGAGCGATGAGTCTGGCCACTCACATAGTGAGAACGCGCCGAATGAACGGAATATGAACTTACACCAAAATGCCAATCCGGCTTCTTCCGGAGACAACGGTTCCAATTCCACCTTGCCTCCTGCTGGAGGAAGCAGCACCTCACCAAGCGCAGACACAGCTTCACTGCCTTTTGCTGGTGTAGACGATGCCTCCCGAGCTTTTCCGACCTCTCAGGCTTCGGAAACGCCGGGAAACACCCACAGTCTGGACAGTAGCCGGCCATCTGCTGGTTCGCCCAATGCTCCGAATACCCCACTGGAACCCTCGTTCAGCTTCTTTGATCGCCTTCTCGACACCGCATTGGGCCGCCGAGCACCCGAAGACTCCGACGGCGCCGGCGCCATAGTGATCACGGTCAACTACATGTTCATGGACAATGATGCCCACACTAACCCAGGTCGTACTGGGCTGCTTGTGGTGACTTTGCCAAACAACGCGACCAACAGGGAGCCCCGCATAATACAGCAGTTCATCTCTTTGGCCACACGCATGGCCTACTCTGCATTGGTTCAAACTCCCAAAAAGGGTGTTTCCTTGGCTAAGTTCAACAGCTTCCAGAAGATGCAGGCGGAGGATGACGCCATGTGTGCCATCTGCTTCGAGAAATATACAGAACCCGGCGCTGATTGCGAGGCTGACGCCGATTGTGAGGTGGCCACAAAGAAGAGAAAGACTTCGACGGCTGCCACCGCCACCGCTACTAGCACGAACGAACGGCCGGAAGCGGCCCCTAAGTACTTGGCAGACTCCACCAGCGACTGGACCCACATGTCCGTGAAGATGCCGTGCGGCCATGTATTCGGGCAGTCATGTTTGGCTAGCTGGTTGAAAGAAAACGTCAGCTGTCCGTTGTGTCGTGTCAAAGTGGACGAACCCGAGGAGAGAGCGCCACCGGTGAGTTATTTCAGATTTGGAGGCGATTTGGAGGCCAGCACCACTGCATCTCCTGCTTCTGCTACTGCATCTGCTCCCTCTACTGCTGGAGCAGGCTCTACTGAATCGGACACTTCTTCTGCGGAAGGGGCCACAAATGTTGCTGGAAGCGCTGAACCAGCCGCTTCGGCGGCTGGCACTGGCCCCAGAGCACAGCTCCCTTCGAACCTCTCATCCAATCTATTCGATCCAACGGGGATACTCCGCCAGGCTACCCTGGTGATCTTCAGCCCGCGTGTAGCAACACGTGAGCCTCCACCTCCTCCTCTCTCCGTGCAGCTGCCTACGGAACAGGAACGTCGTGCGAGAAACACCTCCGCTACTCCTGTCGTGGATGAAATTCTCACGTTTTTCGGCATCCAGCGGCCTCGCAGGGAGACGCCGCTATTTGCATCTGGTGTGTCTAGCAGAAGGACTGCTGATGGTGTGGAAACTACCACCACTGCGGAAGACTTTGAATCATTGACTAGCTTGGCTGGTCCACACAATACCCAAGATAACGACAACGACGACAACGATGGAAGTGGCGATGCCGACTGGTCGCGTCACTCCGTGTAAATATTGCATTGACGGTCATACATAGGTTTTTAAAAAAAATGGTTCTTATCTACTTGTAGGTGAAAGAATATTAGGATTCCTATACTCTATAATTCTGGTAGCTACCCTTTGAGCTTAAAACAGAATCATCCGGCCCCATCAACCTGCCAGCCTCTACAAGCTCGCTGCTGCCTCCAATTCTGCTTTTCTGGCCTTTTCAGCCTTGATTTTCTCTTTTTCTTGTCTGACGCCATCTCTTCTCTCCATGCCCTCCTTCATCTTTCTAAGACGTCTCTCCTCTTTGGTCTCTTCCACTTTCTCTTCTTCGACACTCCCCATACTTTCAATGGCTTTGTGTAACTGATCCATCTTCTTGAAATTCTCTGTAAATCTAGCATGCGAAAGTTGAGTCAAAAGCTCGAGGTATTCCTTCAGCACAAACAGTACAAGATTGTCACCATTCAAACACCCAATAGGAGCATCCAACTTGATCAGTATCCGGATTCCCACGATGTCATTGCTTCCAATTCCAGACTCTCTGAATCCGCAACCCATAGCCGTGGAATATAGCAAGCTTGCCGTCTTGTGATCCCTGCACTTGACATGGAGAATCAATGGCTCGAACTTGTACAAGATATACCTGTCGCCAGTCCATTCGGAGTCGTAGACAAAGTCTACTCCATTGTACCAACCATCTAGCTCAGCTGGATTATGCGTCACAAACAACCAGCGGCCCTCGTTTCCTTTAGCTCCGATCTGGGTGGATACCTTGTTTCCTTCTAGAAACACGGACACACGGCCAGAACACAGCGACGTGGTAACCATATCTGGATGAGAGTTTATGAGATTTATGATGGGGAGACAGAGCTCATCGATGGTACCTTTGGGAGAGGCGTCTGGAGATTCCTCGGAGGTGGTCGTGATCTCCAGGAGAATGGACGTCTTTTTCTGGTCGAAAGCGTTCATGAAGAAAATATGTTTGTAACTTTTGCACCTAATGAGATTTGATGAGGTGCGTATAAATTTGTGATAGATACAGTATAGACCATGATAACATAACTTATTTGTATTCAATAACTTTATGAGTGCGTTGTATGTATTTGAGCGTCACTGTAGTGAAGAGTATCACTACTTCTATATGAAGCTTTACTTAAGAGCACCCAAGAGCTTCTGTTCGTCTTCATCGTCAAACTGGAACAACATCTTGACCACTGGTAAAAGCTGTTCTCTCTGCTCTTTGTGCTCGAAGAATCCCACTAATACGTTCTTCAAGTATGCAACGTTAGTGCCGTTGGCACTCTCTTGTGGTTCCTCTGAGGACGTTCTTCTCGAAACATCGGGAGACGCCTTGTTGTTATTGCTCTGCATCAGCCTGTACTGCTGTGTGACATGCTTGTAGTTCTTCGAGAGTCTCTCAAATTTGAGCGAGGACTCGTCATTTAACTTTTTCAATATCTTGTTGAGGTTCTCGTAGTCCTTGACTTTTTTGCTGGAAGCCTGGAGCGACACTCTCAATTCGTTGATAGTGTTTTCCAAATCTTCGTAATTCTCACTGGAGGGTGCCACTTCCTTAGGACGGACGCTTGCCTTCAAAACATCACATCTCTTCTCCAAATCTTGAATCTTGAGCAAGTAATTGTCTCCGATGGACTTGAGTTCGTCAACTTCCCGCTGGCGTTTCTTCAACAAGCTTTGGAAGTGTGCTTCGGCCTCCAACTTATCTTCATTTAAGATACGAACCTCGCCCTTCAACTCAGCACATTTGATGTTGGACTGTTCTTCAGCGTCAATCAAGAGCCTGCGAATGGTGGCCAGCTCTCGAGTTCTCTCCTGCAACATATTCTTGGTCTCGGAAAGCTCGTCTTCGAGATTATCTGTCTTCAATTGTGCCTCCTTCGCTTTCATTGTCAACTCTTCGTATTGTTGCTTAAATGACTGAGCCTCGCCAGAAGAACTGGCACGAGTTCTGGTCAATGCATCGTACTTGACTTTCAATGCATCAAGCTCAGAAACAACTTTTTGCCTGCTCACCTGGAGCTTGCTGAGTTCAGTATTGAGCGAGTTTGTACGCTCATACGACAATTCATGCTTGTTCACCAATTCGGATTTCTCTGAGATCAATGCGCGGTTGCTGCTGTTGAGCTCCGTGTTGGTAGCCTTGAGTGTGGCGATCTGGCGGTTCAAATCATCTCTCTCTTTGTTTTTCTTTTCAATGAAGTCTTTATACTCCTTTATGCGCTCATCCTTGTGAGAGATGGAGGATTGCAATGAAGCAATCTCGAGTTTGAGTGAAGAGTCGGCGGCTCTGAATTTTGTCAATTCCGCCACACGCTGATTCAACTTCGACTTCTCTTCAACCAAACTTCCAACTTCCCTAACAGAAGCCTTCAAGGCATTGTTCGCCTTCTCGACTTGCGTATTGAGAGAGCTTATAGTAGCGGACGATGCTTTAGCATCATCGGCGTATTTTTTCAATTGCGCTTCCGTAGAATTCACCTTTTCCACAAGCTGCTTGATGACAACTTCTTTCTTCTCCAAAGTAGCTTCCAATGCTTGTTTGGACTGCTTGAGCTCCTCAAGTTGACTGTCCAGAGGACCCTCCTTGGTATTTTTGAGAGCCTCCTTAGCTTTAAAAAGATCGTCCCCGATATCACGCAACAGATCTTTCAAGTTGTCGAGATCCTCGACCTTGGATGCCAATTCCAGTTTTGCAGCACTGAGATCACTGAAGAGCTGGTCTCTCTCCTTAGTGAGGACTTCGTGGCTCTTGCTGAGGACTTCGTACTTCTCTTGGAAGTCACCTCCAGTGCCTCCCCCATTTTCTATGGCCTTCTTTTTGTTGCTCTTCTTTTTCTTGTTCCTTGAGCCAGGTCCAGTTGGAGTCACCGGGTCTGGAGTCTCTGTTTTCTTCTCTTCTATTTGGGTTTCCAACAGAGTAATTTTGCGCACAGACGTAGCAATGTCGGTCTTCAATGTTGCGATTTCCTCAGTCAACAGCTGAACTTGAAGAGTTAATTGCTCTTTCTCAGAAGAAACGGTCTCCATCTTCGAAAGCAATTCTTGCTTTTCTGATTGAGCTGCTTCAATGTCTGCATTTTTAGATTCGAGCTCTTTGGTGGTATCAGTGCTTTGATCAGGGGAAGACTCCTTTTCGCTCTTCAAGGCTTCCAACTCCTTCTGGCTCTCCACTAATCTCTCTTCAAAGCCTTTTGCTTCTTCTTGGCTTTTCTTCAATGCCGTTTCAAGATCTCCTGTTTTGTTCTGGAGAGCTGTGTAGTCTGCCTTGATAGCCTCCTCCAGTTTAGCTACCTTTCCGAGATTCTCTTCTGCGTACTTCAACGTCTTCTCCACGTCTGCAGACTTCTTTAAAAGCTCCGTTTTCTCTTTTTGCAATGCAGTAGCTTCTGCCATGCTTTTCCTCATCTCTGAGTCCAACATCGCAGTCTTGTCGGACAATCCCTTCAAGTACTCCACAAGAAGTCCTGCGTCCGCAAGCGAAGATACAGGGGTGCATTCTTTCAACACTTTTTCGAAAACGGCCACAAGTTCACCTTTCCGTTTTTCCGTCTTGTAGGCGTCCAACAAGACTGGGTACTTCTCCTCGTACTTCGTGAACTTCTTCAACTTGGCTTTCACGAGCGGGCTCAACTCCGTCATGTCCACGTCCTTGAGCGGACCAGAAGTAGCTATGGGTATTTGTGGGTTTGTTTCATGATTGTTCTCTCCTTTTTTGTTATTTTGATCGTTGCCGTTCTCGGGCGATGGAGTTCCGACAGTGGATTCAGGCTCATCTTCAGGCTGTGTCAATTCGCTGGTGTCTGGGGTCTGAGTGTTGAGGAGGGCCGAACCATTCTTCAAATGCTTGATATTCTCAACGTTTTTTCGAATTGGGTCACCTTGTTGTATATCGTTGATGCCTCTGGCCACATCCTCGGAGAATGTCTTCAACCGGTTGAACATTGGGCCAGTTAAAGGAAAGTGGATGTAGTCTATTCGGTACTCGTGATCTGAGAAGCTGTCCTGCATAATATACTACATACCTGTTCCATATATACTAGCGGATACCTAACACATTCATAGGTTGTCTTTGTTTCATGGCATTGGAAAGGATTCCAGTGTTGGTCTGTGTGCCGGGTGTAGTTTTGGAAGGTCTCCGGTCCGCCTGTTCTCTTGGTTCGAGATTCAACGACAATTGGTACTGCTCTTCAATCGTGGGGCACTTGTCAAACCAGAGGTCAAGGTAGTTTTGGATCTCCTTAACCGTCTGGAAGTTATAGCCAACGCGCTTGAACCGGTCAATACCCATGACAATGTCTACTGTCTTTGCACGCTTGGCAAAGTTGATCATCTTGGTGCGGTTCAATAAGTGGTCTGGGTTTCCGTGGTAAATGAACGTCAAGTCACTTAAGTAGACACCAAAGAACGGCACACAGGGCTCCGACCCAATGAATCTGAGCATGTCTCTATACTCGTTGAAGTTCCTGGTCGAGTTCATGAGCTTGTTCATGCTCTGCAACTGTGCCATGGTATCGCGAGAAACGTATGCCCAGGTCTTCTTCAATCTGTGGATCGGGGACGAATACAACGCCGAGATGATAGCTGTCATCGACGAGAAGTTGTTGTACTGGCGACACTTCTCAGCAACCATAACGAAGTATCTGATCACCTGCACTCTCTTCCTGGCTTCGTCTTTTCTCAAAATCATATAAGCGACGAAGTTTGTCAACTGGTTCGATGCCTTGATGAAACTGGTGATCGTTTCAATGCTCTCGTTTAAGCCGGATCTCTTACCCCACACCTTGTGAATGCACGAAAGTTTGGAAATACTGCGGTACAACTCGAACTCACGGACTGTGAGCTGACGTGCAAGCTCCAAGTAATCGATATCTTGGAGCTTCATTTTTTTCAAGGAAAAACTCTTCAAAATTGGTGCTGGAACTTTTCCTCTTACGATAACCGGCTCGGGCTCCTTAACTAGCATCTCTCCCTGCAAAACAAGTTCGATATCATCTGCAACGTTTTTGCTACCAGGTTGGTATGGTTTCACAGCTGGCAGCTTGACAAAGGCGAGCCATCTCTCCAAGAGCCCCACATTGTAGAAGGACTTACACCAATGGTTTTCAAGAATCAACTTCATGACATCAAGGACCTTGTATCTGATCCTTGCTTGCTTCTGCAGCTTCCATGTCAAGTACTCAGCATAGCTCAAACCCTCAGGAGCTTCCATATTAAATCTGTTGATCAAGATTTGGATCAACTCAGCAATGGGCATGATGGTAGAGAATGTGATCAAGAAGGCGGAATTAAATGCGCCGTCCAGCGTCTCATGGTGCGTCAAATGAGCGACAAGAGCCTCCTTAGTTCCTCCTTTGATGTTTCCTTTTACATCTAGGAGTAGGTCATACTCCTCGTCACCTTCCAAGTACCAAGGAATATCATCATTTTTGGCCTTCTTACCACTGTAATAGTGACCAGCATTGTCATCTTGTTTCTCGCCGGCCACTGTGTTGTTTCTCTCGATTACGAGTAACTCCACGTTGAAGTCATCGTGCATCACTCTGGTGGCATAGTTCAAAATGGTTTCTCTTTCATCCACCAATTGCTGAACAAGTCCAAGCATTGACTCTCCGAATTCTATTCCATCTTTCAAAAGGTCTGACAATATCTCATCTGGATTTAATACAATGGAGTCAGCTCCCTTGCGAGTGCTCTGTTGCGTCAAAATATTCAGCAAGAGGATAGATGACTTTTCAAGAGGGTTTTTCAAGCCTTCGCGATTGTAGAACACCGAGTTGTCCTCCTTCATAGCTGTGAATACATCTGGATCTTCCAATGTCAACGCCTGCGTATACATCACGATATTCGAGATGAGGTCATGGAAATGCTGTTTGCATTGAAAGAACTCAAGTACAACAGGATAATCGAAGGTGAGGTTGCTCGTGGGTTCAACTGGCTCGTTGTTCTCGTTTTCATTTCCCTCACTCACGCTTTCTGCTGATGTGTACCTCTTTATGAGGCAGAACACTGTGAAATCAAAAGATTCAAGTAGATCGATCAACGAACTGGCCAGGTGCAAATACCTGTATACGAGACGTAATATCTGGTCATTTCTCTCATTTCGAAGATCCTCGTTGTAGTAGCGCAGCTGGGCTTCAGGATCGAGGAACGATAGCGTGTCTTTGCTTATCTTGATGATCTCGTCCGTGAATTTCTTTGAACTGTCAAAAGCAGCAGCGTCAAGAATCACCTTAAGGTGGTATTTGTTCTTCAAGTGGTCTCCACTCAAATTGAGGAAACTGTGCATGCTTGTGAAGAAAGGATTACACCAGTTTCCACCATTGAACTCATCGGAAATAAATCGAGGATAAACCTGTGGCAACACGTTATAACGGTCCTCGCTTTCGCCTTCAGATGCGTCAGAGCTGTCATAGTCACGGCCAGACACTTTTTTGCCTTTGCTCAACTTAAGGAAAACCTTGATGAGGCCGTTCATGTTGGCTCGTACAGTTTCCACCTCGAGGTCGATTTGCAGGAGGTATGACATGATAGGGTCTTCCGAAGCCGACAGACCGGGGGATTGAGATTCACGGTTGTCCACTGAGGATCTTGGTCCTTGAATTGTTGCATTAGAGTTTCTCGAGTGGGAGGAAGCATCACTGAGATTCGTAGTTGGTGTACTTGTGGACTTGTTGAGACTGCGGATGTCAAGAGAGAAGAGGTCGGCGCTGGACGATGCCTGGGAGTAATGCATAACACTCAAGTGCAAGAGACCATTGATGTACATCTGAGAAAATGCTTCAGACACACGACGAAGCTTGCGCCTCACAGATCTCTCATATTTGGATCCCACGAAGTCATCCTGAACCAAACGAGCAGCCGACATCACGATGGACACGACTTTGGTAAGGCGAGAAAGATGCATTCCGAAGAGCTGCTTGTTGGAGTCCTTCAACGCCTTCCATGTCAAATCTAGAAGGTAATTGAACTGCTCGCGTAGTTCTGTCCAGTAGGTCAAATCCGTGAAATGCTTGTAGAATAAGTTCGGCGTGATGAAGAACGGTTGCAGGAAATGGTGATAAGACGACGCACTGGATATACGTGACATGGAAGAGGCACTGGAGTCTCGTTTAAGGGTGTCGAACCCCTTTCCTATGCTGGAGTTCGACCTCGAGTTTCCTTCCGAGTCTTCATCGTGGTACTCCCCATTCGTGTTGACTCTTGCAACCACAGAGGTGTCATCTATGGCTTCTTTGGAGGGTACATCCACGTTTCCTCCAGGGACATCTACCAGGGGAACAAGTTGCACCAAAGGTAAGCTCTCGCAGAATATATTGAGTGCTTCGCAATAGTATGCCACGTCGCCCGAGGTAGTGATGCGAGGGAGCCAGAACACGTTCTTGCCCAGCGTCTTCTTGTATTCCAGAGCCATTGCTTCAGCTTCTTCCACCGGAGTGAAAGGAGTCAAGTCGCCATCTGAAGCCACTCTTGCCGAAAACGAGTCTCTGCCAGGTAGCAACGAAATTGTGGATGCCACCAGCGGCTGGTGCACTGTCGTGGTAGCACCGGAAGATGCAACGGAAGTGTCTGCCCACGCCGTGGTCAGTTTTTTCGAATCCAGAGGAATGGAGGTTTCCAGCGAAGCAAAACTCACCACGGAGTTCTTTCTGGTATTGCTCGTCGGGCTGTTCTTTCCCGAGTCTGCCAAGTTCCTCTGGAGCAATCTGGTGAAGCTGGGAATAAGCACATTCGCTGCTGTGTTAGCTGCCGTGATCAGGTCAATCTCCTTGTTGCTCTTGAGCTTGTTGAGCACAGGCTGCACGTAGTTGACCAGGCGAACGTAGTTTTGCGGGAACCATCCACGGCACATCTCGCCATTGGTGCTGACAATGCCGTCCCACCATCCGGAGTCGTTTTTCGTCAAAACGTACACTGTGTCGCCAAGATCTAGCGGGAGATGCGACGGTTGCGTGCCGGGAAAGTCGTAAAGCGCAATGACAGTGTCCAAGAACTTGAACGAATGGTCTATTGAGACGGTGTTGTCGCCGGTCACGACATCTGGAGGAATCTCTTCGTACGACATGTTGAGCGCACGCGGAGGATTCTGGATACGGGCCAAAAATATATGGAATCAGGCGTCGACCGAGACGAATAGATAGGGGAAGTAAGTGCCCGTAGCTTGTGGATAATGCTAAAAGCTGCAGGGCGGAGGATCTGGAGATGTGAGCGTGTGCAGGGCCAGCAGTAGTTAGATAAATGGGCGTGCGCGAACCGGGTGCAAAAGGGTAGATGTTTCTTTGGATTGGAGGACGGTATGATGTTTTTGGAATGCTAGGGTGGTAGCGGTGGTGGAGTGGAATACTGCAGGATTCTTTTCCACGGTCAATTTCGTTTTGTGGTGGAATTTGATGGAAGTGCTTGCATGTATTGGAGTCATTATCTACTGTCACATTCGCATTACTTTAATTACGAGAGTGTCGTATCTTATAGTTAGTGATTCTTAGATGACGTGTTGATGTGATTGAAGTGTATTGATGTAATCGAACAGTTGCAGCATCGAGTGTTTGGATGTACCGTAATCAAAATGGAGATTGGCAAGACCTTGAGTGTCGGCACTCTCTTTATCTATCTGAAATAACAATATGACATGCATAGTAGTCCCCAGCAGGCCGCAATACGGCAGCTTTGTTCTTCTAACAACCTTTTCAGCCATACCAACCTCTCACGCACCTACCTCTACTTTATCTCACTCGACCTCTATGATAATCCACCGCAAAGTCCTCCGGCCCACTTCCTATGACCACGTTCCCACTCATCATTAATCTTCATCAGGTGCTTACACCTGCATCAGGGGACACTACAATACCCACCCCAGGGCCCACATCGCCATATACAATGGGAGATCTACCAACCATTGTCCGGAGCTCGGCCCAAACAACGCCAAACCCGGGTCCAATTGCATCGGCCAACTACTTCTCCAACTCGGCCGCTGGTTCTAGACTCATTTCTGGCAATCCAGAGATCCCGGCCATTTAGACATCTGCAGGATATTCGGTGCATATCATTTTGCATCACACCACTAATCATAGGTGGTATGACGACTTAGTTAGCACTATATAATGGGCTCAACTCCCTGAAGTACTCTCCATCAAACATCTAGCATTATGGTAACTATTGGCATTAACGGATTCGGCAGAATTGGCCGTCTTGTATTGAGAATCGCTCTCTCCAGACCCGACATCAAGGTCGTGGCAGTCAACGACCCTTTCATTGCTGCAGACTACGCAGCTTACATGTTCAAGTATGACTCCACCCACGGCAGGTACCAGGGTGAGGTGACCTCTGAAGGTAACTGCTTGATCATTGATGGTAAGAAGATCATTGTCTACCAAGAGAGAGACCCCGTGAACATTCCTTGGGGAGCTGACGGTGTGGATGTCGTTGTGGACTCCACCGGTGTATTCACCAAGCTCGAGGGAGCCCAGAAGCATATCGATGCTGGAGCCAAGAAGGTCGTGATCACCGCTCCTTCTGCTGACGCTCCTATGTTTGTTGTTGGTGTTAACGAGGACCAGTACGCTGGCCAGACAATCGTCTCCAATGCCTCGTGCACTACCAACTGTTTGGCTCCTTTGGCCAAGGTCATCAACGACACCTTCGGTATCGAAGAGGGTTTGATGACCACCGTGCACTCCATCACTGCAACGCAGAAGACCGTGGACGGTCCTTCTCACAAGGACTGGAGAGGTGGTAGAACCGCTTCGGGTAACATCATCCCATCGTCTACTGGTGCGGCCAAGGCTGTGGGTAAGGTTATTCCTGAGTTGAACGGTAAATTGACCGGTATGTCGTTGAGAGTTCCTACGACCGACGTCTCCGTGGTGGACTTGACCGTCAGATTGAAGACCCCCACCACCTACGCTGAGATTGCTGCTGCCGTCAAGAAGGCTTCGGAGGGCAAGTTGAAGGGCGTCTTGGGCTACACCGAGGATGCTGTTGTGTCGTCGGACTTCTTGACCTCGACCTACTCGTCTGTGTTTGACGCAAAGGCGGGTATTTTGTTGTCTCCTACTTTCGTTAAGTTGATTGCGTGGTACGATAACGAGTACGGTTACTCAACCAGAGTGGTTGACTTGGTCGAGCACATCACCCAGTGATGGAGACCCAGCGTTCATAACAATCAATGATTGACAATACTTTGCACTGTAAAATACTTCATGGGTAATCAGGGCTGTGGCATGGATATCTAGAATTGTTGGCTTTGTCTCTGGGTGGTACTTCTCGCCGGAGATCGTATCTGGTTGTTCAGAAAGTGCACAAAATTTCGATTTCCAGAACCAACTAGCACATGTTGAAAATACTTGTATATTATTGATGTATATGTATTCTCCTACCGCTTTTGATCAGTACTATATAAATATAATTAGCATAAATACTGCGAATGTGTAACTTATTTACGAAACAAAAAATCCAAAAATAAAGTAAAGAGCTCAGCTTTCGAAAGCCATACAGTTCTTCATACAGCCTATCCAACACGTTAAACAGAAGCGTCCGTGGTCATTCTAGACAAATACTTCTGCTGTTCTATCAAATCACCCGACTTCATCACGTGACTAAGATATCAACCTCACTATGATTATCTATAGCCACCATGTCTCTATTCTTCAAAGCTCCGCTAGACATTGAGATCCGACTTGAGAATGAAAACACCCGAAAACACGTGGATGTAAAAGGACCCCTGGGGAGAGTGGAGCCCATACCCCTCTACAAAGACGGTGAGCTGGTAAAAGGCGAAGTCACAATCCGAACCAAGGACGGCCGCCGCGTGGAGCACGTGGGAGTCAAGGTTCAGTTGCTTGGGTCAATTGAATCGCCTCTCGATGCTATCGCTAGCCTGGACTTCTTATCATTAGCCACAGAGCTAGCTGCTCCTGCCCAATTGACACACCCGGAAACATACCCATTCGAGTTTCGCAATGTGGAGAAGCAGCACGAGAGCTACAGAGGAAAAAACGTCCGTTTGCGGTACTATGTCAGGGTTGTTGTTAGCAGGAAGAACAAGACGGATGTTGTCAGAGAAAAGGATTTGTGGGTGTACCAATACGCCTCTCCACCGGCACCGGACGGAGCCAGCGTCAAGATGGATGTGGGAATCGAACATTGCTTGCACATAGAGTTTGAGTACCTGAAGAGTCGCTTCGCACTCAAAGAGGTGATCGTGGGACGCATATTCTTTCTACTTGTTCGGTTGAAGATAAAGCACATGGAGCTCTCGTTGATCCGCAGAGAAACAGTGGGCCTGCCACCCAATCAGGTGACCGACAGCGAAACGGTGGTACGGTTCGAGATCATGGACGGCGCACCGGTGAAAGGCGAGACAATACCTATCAGATTGTTCTTGGGTGGGTACGATCTCACGCCTACGTACAAGGACGTGAACAAGAAGTTCTCCACACGGACCTACTTGCTGCTTGTTTTGATCGACGAGGATGCCCGGAGGTACTTCAAGCAGAGCGAGATCATTTTGTTCAGAGACGAGTGAGAGACATGAGGCATTGTGCTCACAGGTATGAGCCAACGCTGCAAGGCTCCGGGAAGCCAGGTCACATGACGCACGCCGTCGTAAAACGAACCGTCTAATATGTCGTACTTGCAAGTCAAAATCGCCAATGTGATCTTCAACATGATCTTCGACATGATCTTCGACATGATCTTCGACATGATCTTCCACATGATCTACAAATGGATCTTCGTACGATCTTCGTACGATCTTCCACTTGAGGCTCTTCTCTCGATGGCCTTCCCCGCCTCAAGATCACACACTCTTCATTGTCCAATAAAAATTACAACAGATTCTACCATTTCGCTATCAATAAATTACTCACAGTGTACGGCTGTAGATAGGCGTGCATATAGTCCAAAGCTCACATTAACAGGATCAGTACGTTCCATCTTTTTACTGTATTAAGTTGCTGATTGCCTGGCCTAGTCAGCTGAGAGTACTGAGAGATCACTCATTGGGTTGATCAATATCTATGAAGATGATTCTCAAAAGGAAAAAATTGGGGTTACGCCAATGCTACTCTTGAGATACCTGCAACCCTACTCGATTGAGAGATTAGTCAATTGAAAGTCGATATGAGACAATGCCGGTGATATCAACTGGTGCTCTAATGTCCCTTGTTCATGCTAGACACCATCACCACATCAACTTGGAGAGCCGAAACTAGAGCTATTTCAAATCTACTTTTTGGCAAAAGCTCGTACGAAACAAGTTTATCAAGGTCTTCGATGTTTCGTCAACAGCCACAAGCTCAATTAATTGGTAACCGTCTCCAGATGCTCCCAGATCTATTCCTGCATACATCAGGCATCGAGTCGCAGCTGTCTTTGTCAATATTGTTGCCACAAAGATCAACATCTTCGTGACTGAGCTACTACCTTCAGAAACTTTTCAATAGGTTCTGCTCCTTCGTCGTCTCCACAAAATCCTGCACATACGCAGCTATATACACGAGACCAGTCTCTTTCACATTTTGGCATGCTGATATGAGTGCAACGCTACCGAGAACGCAGGGAGAAGACCTACGAAGTCAAGAAAAACACTCCAATCAGCTGGTGTCGCTTTCAACGGCAGGAATCCGTGCACTTGTGTACCAGCTACAGGCACTTTACCTTCGTACACCCATAAAGCTCTTCCGGCCTTCACGCTTCGATTACCTCGTATACGTGCGAGAGTTGGCAAACAAACATGACAACATTCTGTCCAAACCATACCGTTTCGCAACGCACTCGCTGATAGGCATGCTTGTGAACGTGTTCAAGAAAGAGGGCTGGCGATTTCTTCCAGATCAGGTTTTCCCTCCGCTTTTGGCCAACTCAGCCACTGGAATCATTCTTTATGGGTCGTACTTGACTGCGCTAGAGGCTTTCGACAACCAGCATGAAAAATCGAAAGAAAAGAGGCACGACTTCTACTATTCTCCAAAAGATACCTGGCGTGCTGGTTTCATTGCGGGTGCGGTGCAATCGCTTGCCGCTGCTCCAGTCGATGCCATTTTCACACGTCTGAGTGCTGCTGAGATCCTTAGTGGAGAGCACCAGAATCTTTGGGTGTACGGTCTCAACAAACTTCGTGAGATCGGTTTAGTGGGTGTTTTCGCAGGTTACAGCTTCTCCTTGGTGAAGGAAAGTCTAGGGTTTGCATTCTACTTCTCAACTTTCGAACTTGTGAAGACCCGAGGTTATAATATCACCAACCGCATGATTCTGACGTATCGCCGTACAAAGCAGTCTTTCCTCGATAAATTGCCCTGGATATCTAAATCAGTCACCTCGGAGGTAGACGCACAGAAGCTCAAACTAGAGCAAAATCGCTTGTCGAAAATTTTAAAGCTGACATTTGTCTTACTTGCCGGCGCCTCCGCTGCATTTCTGTTGCTTGCGGTACAATACCCTCTCACCAAGATACAAAAGATACATTTGCTGAGACTAGAAGCATTGGATATCTATAACCTGGCCACGCGGACTAACGAGAAGCAATTCATCAAGGTGTACTACAACTCGTACATTGACACTTTCCAACAGATGGTTAAGATGAAGAGAAGAGCTAAACAGACGTGGTTTCAGGTGGCATACAAAGGCTTTGTCCGAAATGCCCTATTCACTATACCTGCAACATCGGTGGGACTTTTAGTTTTCGAGATTATGCGTACTCAATTATCCGATGAGCTAGAAGAAAGGCTCAACTAGAGCATTCACCTGAGCCCTCAGTCTGTACCGAAGAGTCACTACTCGGTGCAGCGCACATATTATTTATTAGCATGACATGACAATACCAAGTTTGATGAATTTGATCTCTATTTATGATTGCTGGCCCGTTCTGCGCAAGTAGGCGTTCCATCCAGCAGATCTATACCGTTCACCCTCCACATTAGCATCTCTGCCTTTTCCAAATAAACCACGACCGACAATGATGATATCAGTTCCAGTGGAGACAACTTCATCCACAGGTCTGTATTGTTGGCCCAAGGCATCTCCCTTGTCATCAAGACCCACACCAGGAGTCATCACCAACCAGTCAAAACCTTCTTCCTTTCCTCCCATGTCTCTTTGGGCGATGAAACCAATGACGAAATCTTTGTCGGTTTTGGCAATCTCTACAGTCTCCTCTGTGTACTTTCCATGGGCAATGGCGCCCTTGGATGAGAGTTCTGCCAACATCAAAAGACCTCTGGGCTCCGATGTGGTTTCAGCAGCGGCCTCCTTCAAGCCACGCACGATACCAGCACCTGTGACACCATGAGCGTTGGTGATATCAGCCCACTGTGCGATCTTGTATACTCCACCAGCGTACTGGTGCTTCACGGTGTTTCCGATATCAGCGAACTTGCGATCTTCGAAAATCATGAACAGATGCTTCTCAGCAAGCTTCAAAAGTGGAACGACGGTACCCTCATATGAGAAATCATCAATGATATCGATGTGGGTTTTCACCAAGCAAATGTAGGGGCCCAATTTGTCGATAAGAGCCAAAAACTCGCTAGTGGTGTTCACGTCAACAGAAGCACACAAGTTTGATTTTTTCGTTTCCATGAGATGCAAGAGGCGCTGAGCCACTGGAGAGGGGTGCTTCTCCGCACGCTGTGTATAAGTTTCCGCCATTATGGTGTAAGTTAAAAATTCGTGAAATTAAAATTCGATGAGAGATCACGTGATACTAAGATCTGGGGTAATTATTTCACTATTCTATTCGTAACCGTCTATTTCGACACGAGCTCGTCTTTCAATCCTGGGTAGACCTGGTTGAGATTTTCCCAGGTGGCATCCCACAATTTGGAGTTGTCTGAAGTCAAAAACTCGTTCTGCAATACCAAAATCATGTTTTTCATCACCTCCAAACTCGATTCCTTCACTACGTTCTTCTGTAGTTGCGCATTCAAAAGGTTCAATGACACAAAGTTATCGACGATACCCAACCAGACCTTTTCTCTCTCCTCTTCCGAGAATTGGGAGTGATACTGGAGGAACACTTTGCTAACCATGTTCAAAATTTCCAGATGCGTGGCAGAAAATCCGTTAGTATCTGTGTTGATAACATCGTCTTTCTCCAATTCTGCCAACAACGGGAAGAGTCCGTATTCATAGATGCCGGGTGCTGTGAAGTCATCACTGAGCATGCTTGACAAGAGCGCGGTCTGCAACACCTTCACAGCATGAGAACGCACGTCTCTGCATGGGTTGAAGCATTGATGAGCCAATGCCTGGATTAATGGATAGGAAAGTCTTTGTTGCGCGATTCCCAACTCTCCAGTGAGATTCACTGATCTCTTGGAAAGTTCAACCAGCATCATAACATTTTCGTTAACTGGGGTTTCGGCACCGTTCTGACCTTTATCACCTTGCTCTTTGGCTTGTTCCCACTGTGCACCAACTGCACCCAATGAGGAAACTTCATCTAACAATCCCAACAATGGCACATAGTTCACTTCATTGATCTCTTCCGGAGAGTTCTTCACAATCGATTCCACAAATGTCATGATTTCACCAGCGAATTCAGGGATAGATGCGAAGTTTCTCAATATGTTCCAGTAAGGTTCTTCGTGGACCAAGCTCTTCAAGCTAGACTCGTCATCAACCAATGAAAACAATGTCAGGATCAAAGACGCACCATGTTTCAATAATAAATCTTTGTCAAAGGTGAGCAAACGGTCAATTGATGCTCTAACGACATCTTTGTGAGTGGCATCACTTTGTCTAGCGAGCAAGAACAAGTACGTGGAAAGTCTTATGTATCCTCTTTTGGTGACATCAGACTTCAAGTATTCCACCAACTTCGCTATGATCTTATTGGTGACCTCAGGATTGTTCACAATCAAGGAGAAGCAGACCTCAACCTCAAATAAGAACAAAACTTCAGTTTCAAAGTATCGTTTCTTGTCCTCAGAGTAAACAGGCAAGCTCTCCAATATGATGTCGATGAATGTTTTCAATTCCTCATTGGATCCCTTAGAGACGGTGTCAAAAATGCCAGGAACGTTGACAGATCTAACACAGTCAATAGTAGAGAGAGTGGACTCAACTTCTTGATCAGTTGGCTCCGGAGGTTCGTCAGAGTAGCCTTTCAAAAAGGACGAAAAGGTAGACAAAAGACCTGAGTCCTTGAGTGGCTTCATCCTCTTTATGATATACCGAGGCTTCACATTTGCTAATGGTTGCAAACGGAGCTTCTTCTGGAATTCTCTGAACAAGTTGGGGTTGATCAAACAGTTCTCGAATAAAGTGAGAATGATCTTCATGACTGCTCCCCAAGAATCTGTGACTTTACAGGCTGGCTTCTTGATCAATCTGAAAAGTACCACTGTTGACAACTGAGCCTTAAAATCTCTTCCGAAATTGACAGCCATTTCACTGATAGTGATGGCTTCGTCTTTCTTCTCAATGCTGATTTGGGTGATTGGGATTTCCTTGCGTACATTCTCGTCAGGTACCATGGTTTGATGCTTCTTGTCTGTCAAGGTAGACAACTCAGTCAAATGCTTGATCAATTTGTCGACTGAATCTGTAAGGTCATAATGGATGCAGATGCTGGCACATTTGTCAATCGACGACATTAACTTTGTGATAATGTTGTCGTCAGACGCTTCTTTGAAAACCTTGATTAGGGTGTCAATAATTTCATCCACGATTGTACCGAACAAAAGTTTATCGAACTGACACAAAGTGGCTAAGTCAAAATCAGCAAATGAGACGCCGTGGTCTTGAGCATATTTTGATTGTGAAGAGATGAGGTTGTGCCACACATCATCAAACCACTTCTCCGTACCGTGATGCTCCTCAGGCATGATGATCTCTCGGTCTCTGATGGAGCTGTAGATTTTCGCCAAATACCACTCAGGGAAGTCCTTACCACCGTAGACACCTTTGAGATTCCTCCTGTAGGCCTCCAAGTCCATTTGCTGTTTGACTTGAGGGTTGTGTAAGTCAGTATTAAGCATGATGATTGAGTAGGACAAGATGAATACCGTGTCTCTGTCTGGGCGCACAGGCGTCTTCTCTTCGTCTCCGGACTCGGCAGCTTGAGGCTTGTTCGATTCAGGGCTCTCAGTTTTGTCTGCCTCCTTTATCTCAACCTTTTCTGCGTCTATATCTTGGCATTTGACATATGCATCAGCAAACAACTCAACAACTCTCTCGATCTGCTGAGACTCACCAGGCAATCTAAAAGCTTTAAGAAGCAACCTCAAAGCCTCGTCAACTCTAAGATCGCTGAACTCAAATAGGCCCATGAATTCTTTGAGCAACTCCACGTTGGAAGGTTTGGCTAAATATTCACCCAATACTTTCTTGTTCAATCTAGTAGATTTGTGAAAGAAGAATTGCGCCAACTCGTGGACGTCGTTAATGTTAGAGATGAATTTCTTGTCAGCAAGAGCAGCAACACCTTTCTTGGGGTTGTCGTTGAAGATGTCAGTGCATTTGACAAAGGAAGTTTTCTGCTCCTTGTCCAGTATCAAGGGGTGCAAAGCGATCAGAGTTTCGGTCGTAGAGCTCTTGATTCTGTCGTTGATGCCTGCAATCAACGAAAGAATGCCCTCTAAACAGATGGGAGGCACGTTGTCTGTAGCAATGAATGCCGACTCGGGCAAAGCTAGCTTGCATAAAAACTGAACCAATGAAGTGGCCATGTCGGAGCGCTCGAAGTCGCAATCAAACTCCACAAAAAATTGAGAGAAGAATTGGGGAGAGCGTGTCCAGAGTAAGGAAATGGACTCTACTATGGCTTCCTTGGAAGAGGCCATACGCGTCGAAACCGCAGTCCTATTTCCCTTGATGGCGTTGTCAGGTTGCGACGCAGGAGGCAAGATAGCACGGAAGAGCAAGTTGAAGGCCAACTCAGTTTGCGATTTAAGTTGTCGTCCAAGCACAATTGACATAGTGCAGAACAAACGGAGCGCAGCCAGCAAAAGAGCAGGCGAGTCGGTGGTTGTGATGATCTGCAATACATCTTTTGAAACAGGGTCAGCCACCATGCCCATGAGCGAAGCATGGTTAGGGAACTCGTCACCTGCCACCTCAATTGCAGTGTTGATGAGCGACAATGCAAATACACGTGTGCTTTCCATGTGCTGGTACTGGTTGGACGGCGAGATCTTTGATATTAGAGTGCCAAAGAACTCATTGATGCACACAATGTCGAACTGCGCCTCCAGAGTGTCCGCAGTGGCAGTCTTCCTGGGCAGCATAAGATTCAAGCCCACCGTGGCGCCGGACTCTTCGTCGTGTTGGGTGCTACCAACAACATCTGCTGGCAAGTTTGTGTAATTGGGAATATCTTCGTTTGGTGTAGCCTCAGGCTCAAGTTCACGGAGACGACGGAACACACGGATTGTCATGGACACCATAGCCATTTCCGCCGCACGGCGAAGCACCTCACTGCGCCTCTTGTTGCATGCAAGAGACAAGCATATCTCGATGACTACAGACACCACCGAGTTGGTCAAGAGAGATGAAAGTGGGCTATCCACAATCAGCTCCAAGAGCCTTAGAACCTTGAGCAAAACCGCATCGTCCAGGCTCTGGTCTGCCGCCTCGAATTGGCAACTTGTGAGCGAATAGATGATCTGCGCAAGCAGGTTCTTGATGTTCTTAGACCGCAAGCCGATGATATCGTAGTCGAGAAATTTGGTAACTGCATTTAATGCCATTACCGTCACCGCTCCCGACGTGCTCCCCAGCTCGATAGCAAGCAAAAACGGCTGAATGAGCGTCAAACTGTCCACTGAGTAGATGTCTGTGGTCTCTATCAAGATAGAACGCAATTGAAGGAAGCCCGAATGAAGAGGATTCGTTGGAACTGTCGAGCCATTCCGAGCGTTCTGGGGCCCAGGAAGCGCCAAGCTCGCCAAATGGTCGTCATCGGCAAATATATCACCTGCTCCCAAGATGGCAGCCACTCCATTCTGCGACCAACGGCTCATCTTCCGCATCGCCAGCAGAATCACCATGCATTCGTTGATCACGAGCGTGATCGGATCGATGGCAGCCGGCCGATCGAGATCCAAGCGTCCCACGGCAAGCGGTGAGCTTAGCACGTTGCGCGGGTTTATCGGGGTGGGCGACTTGGAAAGCATAACGTATGAGTACGTGTTTGCGTTGATTTATGTGAGCGTAATGGTCGTGCGAGAGCCGAAAGTGGGTGCAAAGAGGGAAAGGAGGTGGAGGACCAGGGTTTTGGGGATTTTTGGGGTGTATTCGGGGATGAATGGAGGTTATTCATTGGAGGGAATTACTACTTTGACGATTTTTCTCTGGAAAAAGGTGATTTGGTGGAGTGGATAAGTGGTTTCGTGATCAAGTATGAGTTCGCGATTTACTATTAGCACTAAGACAAGAGATGTAGAGAAGTCAAGCAAGAGATGGCAAGAGTCAAGAGCTAGCCAGTACTTCGAGAAGGGTTACGAATCATGGTTTCGGGGAGACTTGACGAAAATAGTCAGGAAATTCATTGAAAATCTTCAAAGAGTATATACAAGTGATGGACCTAGGTAACCTCCACTGAATCGTCCAGAACTAGATCTTCCGCGTGTAGTAGCTGCGGAACGAGCGCCACGCCAAACGCCATTCCTTATGCTGCAATTTCTTGCTCAAAACATCGAAATCGTGCTTCTCCAATCTATCCAAGTACAAGGCTGTGGGAATGGCCACCATGAAAGGTGTGAACACCACATCCGGCAACCCCCTTCTCCACCGCTTGAAGTTTGTCCTGAGAACGGTATCTTCTGGTCTGGAGGCCACGAGCTCTGCGATTTGCTCACGGACAGTGTTCAACTTGGAGCGTGCTGAGATAAGGTGATCGTTGGCAGTGATGGAGGTCTCAAACACCACGTTCTGCAACTTTTCTCTGGTCACTTCGGCATCCTCACCAGCGTGGCCCTGTGCAAGACGTAACACGGCTTCTTGCGAAAGCTCAAACCTGGTCATGAGATCTACAGGTACAGTCACTTGGTTTCGAGTAGAGGCATAGTAGCCAAGTCCTAACACCATGGAGCTGATAGCTGTTGCCTGTCCGATGTGAGCAGCAATGTCGCTAACATTGCTCTGAAGTTCGGGCGAAAGCTCCAACAAATGAATCACGGAAGGCGAAATTGGAGGCAGCAAAAGCACTGCTTGCGTGGCATAATTGAGCTGCAGGTACGTGCCTTCCCCGTAGGAGCAGATATCGGAAACAGTAGCGAACTGGGCAGTTTGGAGAAAGTGCTTTCTTGTTTGAAGAAACTGGTGGAAGTACGAAATGTCAAGATTGAGCCCGCTTCGAAGCCCGTCACGGAGGAGAAACGCCACAGGCTCATTGACATCGTGGTCTGCAAACGCCTTGGCGAGGAGATCGCTCCAAAACTTGAACTTCATGTCTGAAGTGGAAAGTCCAAGAGATGCCAGGAGCTGGCCCAGAGCACGGGACGCACGCGAGCCAGAGTTGCCCCCTCCATCTGTGATCTTGTTCACCTCAAGACCAAATGCTCTAATGGCAAGAAATGTGTTTCTCGCCGGCTCTGGAATGTATTGTGCCAATAGATACGACAGTCTATCGTTTGCTTCGAGGAGAGCCGAAACGTTCTCCACGGCACTGTGGAGTTGCAGCTGGTAAGCTCCAGATTGCGTTGCTAGGCGTCGAACCGCAGCTAGAGTCTTCATGAAAGTAGTTGCTGTGAGCACTATATATCTATACCATCGCATTTCGCGAACTGATATCGAAAGTTCATACTACCGAGCAGAGGAGTTTATAGAGATCTGATACCTCTAGAATCAAGCCAGGCTGAGTGAGTTGTGCTGAAGCTTGGAATTTCAGAATGAAAGTCGAAATTGTGCTTCCAAAGGCATACATAGATGTATCCATAGGAAATGCTCCAGTTGGCCGAGTTGTCGTTGAGCTCTACAACGAGCTGGCTCCCAACACTGTTGAAAAGTTCTTGAAGTTGCTCCCAGAGCTCAAGAACACGACGTTCAACAGAGTCATCAAGAACTTCATGATTCAGCCTCAAAGCTCTGCATCCATCGACCACACCACAATTGAAAATGCGCTGGCCAAGCTAGACAAGCCTTTTCAGCTATGTACTGGAGCCCCCTTCTTCATTTCGACGTACCCTGTGGCACATCTTGAAGGACAGCATACCGTCTTTGGCCAAGTGATTCATGGAAAGTCTGTGGTGAGATCGGTTGAAAACGTCGAAACCGATGCTGAGCATGTTCCTACAGCAGCAGAGACTGCGGTTATTACCGCTTGCGGAGTATGGAACGAAGGAGACGAGGTTCCTATCTTCAATGCATGCTACGACCAGATCGGCGGTGATATCTACGAGGAATACCCCGATGACGACGAGACCATCGATAAGGAGTCGTCGGAGTCGGTGTTCAAGGCAGCTCTCACTATCAAAGAAAGCGGAGGTGCGCTTTTCAAGCTTGGTGAACTTCACAAAGCTTACCTCAAGTACAAGAAATCATTGCGTTATGTGACAGAGTACGTTCCCGACGAGGACCAGGAGCCTGAGCTCAACGCAAAGTACTTGGATCTCAAGAAGAAGATCTACCTAAATCTTTCGCTTGTGTGTCTCAAGTTGGACAGCTACCAAGGGTGTGCTAACTACAGCTCGTACCTCTTGGACTTGAAGCTCACGGACGCCGAGAAAGCAAAGACGCTTTACAGATTGGGCAGTGCTCTTATCGGACTCAAGATGTACAAAGAAGCCGTGGGAACATTGGAAGCAGCCAATGAAGTAATCAACGATCCCGCAATCAAAAGAGAGGTGAAGCGTGCCCACGACCTTTTGGACGCCGAAAAGAAGAGCGAGAGAGCGAAGTATGCCAAGTTCTTCGGCTGAGGGCGCCAGCGAGAGGTATATAGTACATAATAGATGGATGATAGTGTTGGTTAAGATTGGATGATAACGTTGGTCAAGATCGACTGTAGTTATGTTAGTGCTGGCTTGGCGAGTTGGCGTATCTAGGAATATACATGGGAGTAGTGTCACGTCTAATGTATTAACTAGTTGATGCAGCGTGTGTTCATTCGATTCAATACAGATAAGACAGTGTATGTAATATGTTGAAACAGTACCTTAGTACAGCCTATGTCAACGGTACCCGTCAAAACTATAAATCAATACAACATGTCAACACAGCAACACAACATAACATATCAAACGCAATCAATACAGCCATTGTCAATTCAACGTATGTCAGTATATTAATGCGGCATATATCATTACACTATGCCCTACACATATGCCAGCAGTCTCAATCTTTCCCCCAAAAAACCTTTAAAGTGGAACAAGGCTCCCTCATCCTCCAGACGTCTTCCTCTCTCCCCTACTCATCTCCCAATATAATCTATGTACCACTACCAGTAACAAACCCGTACACCAGCACCAACCCTAACATCTGCGGCGTCCTGCATCGCGGTCGTGTGCTTCCCAGAAAAATATACCCGAAAAAAAAGTTTTCACTTTTTTTCATCATCATCTTTAACATGTCCCGTCCTCAAGTTTCTGTTATTTCCGCCGCCGGCGAGAAGACCTCCGCCCAGTTGCCTTTGCCAGCTGTGTTCGCTGCTCCTGTCAGAGCCGACATTGTCCACTCTGTTTTCACCAGAGTTAACAAGAACAAGAGACAGGCTTACGCCGTCTCCGAGAAGGCCGGTCACCAGACCTCCGCTGAGTCTTGGGGTACTGGTCGTGCTGTTGCCAGAATTCCTCGTGTCGGTGGTGGAGGAACCCACCGTTCCGGTCAGGCTGCTTTCGGTAACATGTGCAGAGGTGGTCGTATGTTCGCTCCTACCAAGACTTGGAGAAGATGGCACGTGAAGGTGAACCAGAACGAGAAGCGTTACGCCACTGCGTCCGCTATCGCCGCTTCTGCTGTCACCTCTCTCGTTTTGGCCAGAGGTCACAGAGTCGAGCAGGTTGCTGAGTTGCCTTTGGTTGTGTCCAACGACTTGGAGTCCATCTCCAAGACCAAGGACGTCGTCGCTGCCCTCAAGGCTGTCGGTGCCCACAAGGACATTGTCAGAGTCCTCAAGTCTAGAAAGATGAGAGCCGGTAAGGGTAAGTTGAGAGGCCGCAGATTCGTCCAGAGAAAGGGTCCTTTGGTTGTCTACGCCAACGACAACGGTATTGCCAAGGCTGTCAGAAACATCCCTGGTGTCGACTCTGCTCACGTTTCCCGTTTGGGTCTCTTGCAGTTGGCTCCTGGTGCTCACTTGGGTAGATTCGTCATCTGGACCCAGGCTGCTTTCGAGTCCTTGGACTCCGTCTACGGTGCCAAGGTCGGTTACGCTTTGCCCGCTAACGTCATCACCAACCCTGACTTCAAGGCTTTGGTCACCTCTGCTGAGATCCAGGCTGTTGCCAGACCTGCCCAGGCTGGTTTCACCAAGAGATCCCACGTGTTGAAGAAGAACCCATTGAAGAACAAGCAGGTGTTGTTGAGATTGAACCCTTACGCTAAGGTCTACTCTGCCGAGAAGTTGGGTTCCGTCAAGATCGACGCCAAGAAGGAGAAGCCTTCTAAGGGTCAGTTCGGTGTTGTCTTGAACCAGTAAGCGTTTCGCTTGCAAGTAAATCAAGTGTATAGGTTATGAAAAGATACATTTGTGTATAACGTACATCATGGTCATGTGATCATGATTGTTAGAAAATAGTTCTTCGTAAATTCAGCGAACAATCCCCTACTTCCGGAAAGGGTCGTCTCCTCTCCCAAAAAGCCTCCAATTTCCATTGTTGCAGGAAAAATTGACGCACACCTGCAGAATACTTCGTATAGGGGATGAAATTAAGCACGCCCGCATGCCGATCAATACTTACTGCACCGCATGCGTTCTTTCTGCAACAAGTGCAGATTCTTGGCCGTATCTAATCTAAACTTCGTGTTGTTCATTGCTATTGGCCGTGGAGTTATTCTATAGTCCGCGCATCACGATTGGCCTGGAGTTAGCATTTGGATCGTTGTTCACAACTATTGGCTTAGACCAATTGCTGCTGGCCATGGCGTCAGCTGAATGAGTGTCTCATTGCTTTCGGCCGCAAATCGACCCAATGCGTACTAGTATCGGCCAAGAAGTTCCTTATTTTTCTAGTATTGTATCCTATTTAATTCGTGTCTTCATTACTATAGCAGCACCAGGCTGACTATGCCAACGGAAGCACATTTGCCGTGAAGTATTTCTCAGTGAGAGCAGTTGTGGTACCCACGACGTTTCCTCTGGGGTAGTATTCGCAGATGGTATATTGTCTCCAGATGTTGTCGCAAGTGACCTTAGCACAGCCCAATTGAGTGGTGGACTTCCAGATGAGCTGGGTGAAGTGTCCAGTAGCGGAAGAGTAACCTGGGTTAGAATAGTCGTAGTCAGAGATCTCGTCATACCAACCGTCGGTGGGAGCAACTCCGCCAACGTATCCGGCAGCTAAGTTCTCTCCGTATGGACCACCAGAGTGGACCAACTGGACGTTGTCACAGTCGAAGCTGGAGGCGGCGTAAGCAGCGGCATAGTCGGCCAAAGTCTGGTTCCAACTCAATGCAGGGGTGTCGTGCAAGGCTCTCTTTGTGTTGTGCTCGTTCAAGATATCAGTCTGGAACGAGTCGAGAGATGTAGAGGTGGCAGACACGGTGGACGTACTAGAACTGCTGGTTTTGGTGGCCGAACTAGTTGAGGTTGTTTTGGTGGAGCTTGAAGACGTGGTGGTCTTGGTGGAGCTTGAAGATGTGGTGGTCTTGGTAAAACTAGAACTTGTGGTAGCTTTGGTGGTCGAGCTAGTCGAAGTAGCCTTTGTAGTCGAACTGGAACTGGTGGTGGTAGAGCTGGTAGTCGCAGTGGCAGTAGTAGGACTCACAGTGGAAGTGGACTTGGTCGAGCTAGTCGTAGTCTGGGTAGAAGTTGGAGTTGTCGTAGCCTTCGTAGAGCTAGTACTGGTTGTGGAAGTAGAACTTGTGGTTGCCTTGGTAGAACTAGTGGTTGTCTGTGTGGAACTAGTGGTCGGGGAAGTAGAACTAGTAGTAGCCTTGGTAGAGCTAGTAGTAGTAGGGGTGGTCGTGGTTGAACTCTTAGTAGAGGTGGTCGTAGGACTCGTGGCGGCTTTAGAAGAACTACTGGACTTGGTAGAACTAGTAGTGGTCTTGGAAGACAGCGACGTCGTGCCCGTGTACGTTGAAGTGACCAACGTCGTAGGAGAACCGGTCACCGTGATGGTCACTATATCAGTAAGCACGTTTGTTACGGTGGCTGTGACAGTGACGATGGCAGCGTGCGTGATAGCAGCACACGTTGCTAGGAGGATACTGCGGGAGAGTCTCATTGCAATTCTTTGATCTGCCCCTGAAAGCGGGCGGGCGCCACCATATATATGTGATTGCTGGGGAGGACACCATGGTACGCAGCCAGCTAAAACAGCTGCACCTGGTGCATATGCGCGACGCTCACTTGCAGAATTGTATTGTTACATGCAGCTGGTACTGTCTACAGCCGATATTCGAGGTGCTCCAGCCTTTCTCCTCTCAATTATACCCGCGGTGTTATCACCTTGAAGTGCTCTGTTGCTTAGCCTCTTCACCACCAGAATAGAGGAACCTTTGAACCTCACTTTTATTTCCCGTGGCACTCGCATTCCGTATTCGCTCCACTGGCTGAAGCACCAACGGGGACCCACCAGCACGATCTTGAGCCCATGCAAGATTCTTAGGGAATCTTGGGCTGCAGGGTACTGCATGGTGCTGCTGGTGTTAATGTGCCAGCATTGGTCAATTTGTATTTCATACTGGGATTACCCACTTGCGCTTGGCAGAACAGGCGTGCCGCGTGGAGGAGCGCGGTGACGAAGAGGGAAAGACGAGGAAATCTCACTATCTTGCACTCTGATTTTACATTGCAAACTGCAATCTCAAACTGCAATCTTGGCTCCACATTCTCGGTTTGCAAGCATCTGCCAGCAACTGCACCAGTTCATCCTCAGCCCACGGTGCCCGTCCTACACAGCAGACTACATATAACATATAGTGGCTGGCTGATACTGCACACAGCATCAGCCAGGTGTTGGTTGATTACCTAGAACGGACACTTATTCCCCTTAAGCGGACAACTCGCTGCCTGCAACGAAGCCTGCCATTTCAACAATGCTCGCCGACAGCTATGGTTCGGTGCACGAGCTTGCTAGCGAGCTTGTGCATGTTCGGGTTCGAGCCGAGTTCGTCGTCTGCCAGAAGCAGCCATACGGCCGTCACGTGCCGAGGTGCTCGTGGGGATCGCCAGATCTGGCCAAGACGTGCTCATAGGTCGTCGGCTTTGGCAGCTGGAGGAATGCTTCGGCATATAGCACACATCACGTGCCGAGAATTTTCCAGGGTCCGGCAGTCGCGGTGCCAATACACACCCGTGCACCAGGGTACATGCAGGTGAGGTATTTTCAACATCACGTGCGACACGTCAAACAACCGATAACCTGAGGCACGGCTAATCGAAACCCGACGCCAAAGCGAATAATCCACTGATCCGGCACCTCAGCATCCCAGAAGCATCAGCAATACACCAGGGCAACTAACCAGCAACTCGCGATTCGCTCCGCCCGTCTTTTCTTCACATTTCACATCCGCCTCAGCAACCATGCTCAAGGGCATCCGCAAGAAGGCACTGTTGCTTCTGATTCTGCTGCAGCCATCTAGCGATGACACAAAGTACGACAAGGTGCTCAAGCAGGTGCAAGACTTCGAGATTGCTCTCCAGGCCATGGACTTTCTCTTGGACGACCGATCCGAGGAAGGCATCAAGCTCTTGCAGCGCGAGCAGAGCAACCACGCGGCCAAGGATGCCAAGCAGCCGGCTGCCATCTTTCTGCTCGCTCTCGGGGTGATGCAATTCATTGAGGCCACGTTAGGGTTTGAAACCGACGTCATGAACAAGGCCCACAAGACTCTCAGCCACGCCGAAGAAGAGTCGCTAGCACACGCGAAGGTGAATGCCAAAATACTGTTGGCAACCAGTCATATCTACCCTCCAGGAACGGAGTTTCAGGTGACGTATGCCGAACTGACCTTGCTCAATGCGTTGGTCATGTTGTTGCACGAGAACAATGGTATGATGGAACAAGCCAAGGCCTTATTCAAGTTGCGTAAGGCTTACCAGATCTTGGATGCCACGTACCGCAAGATCGTGGAGCTGGAGAAGGTTTTCAACAGAAACTTGGCCAAATTCAGCAAGCAGCCGCTTTCGACGTGCGTGTCGCTGGCGGATTTGCCAGGCTACAGCATTCCCGCGTTGGAGTCCTCGACCTCTTTGTCTGAGGATGCCAAACTCATGAGAAATATGGAGAAGGTGTACCAAATGAGAAAGGCTCGTATTGAGGGCACCAGCGTCGGTAGACCGCACGTGAACTTGTTCCAGAGCACACTGCTGGTTCTGGCCCTCTCAGCCCTGCTGGGACTTTCAGGGCTGCTGGCCCTTTCAGCACTGCCCTTTATGGATAGACAGTCCTACCGGGCCCTGCCTAGTCCTGCCAACACTGCATTCAGAACAGAGGAAGACGGCGTACCAAAGTCGGCCTTTGACTCTCTTGGCGAAGAACTCAAGCCCAGAGAAGATGCGCAGTGTCCTGCCATCAAAAGAGAGGCTAGCTACAATTCCATGAGGAAATTCAACACCAACTTGAAAGTGGAGGTAGCGCTCGCTGAGGATTACAAATTCAGCGACACCACGTCTGGCGTGTCGGGAGTCTCCGCTCCCTCGGTGATCTCGTCGTCTTCGTCCGTTACTTCGTTCTCCTCAGCTCATGAATCGCTCCCCTCTTCATGGGTTCCTAGCGCTCCCACTCCAGTTGCTTCCTCTTTGGACCATCTCCATGTCTCCACAATTGACGAATTCATCCACCTGGGTGTTCAGTTATGTTTTGGAATTTTGCAGGTGGTGTTACTGTTGATTCCTCCTGCTATCGGCCGTGTTCTCTCTATTGTTGGATTCAAAGGCGACAGAGAGACTGGACTCCGTATGCTTTGGCGTACGGCCATTACTGCACGTAACATCCACGGTGAGTTGGCACTCTTGTGCCTCTTGGTTTTCTACGACGGTCCTGTACAGTTCGTGGACACCGGCTTCCGTCTTCCTAACGAG
This sequence comes from Danielia oregonensis, assembly GCA_003707785.3. NCBI lineage: Eukaryota > Fungi > Ascomycota > Pichiomycetes > Serinales > Metschnikowiaceae > Danielia > Danielia oregonensis. The sequence continues at coordinate 240,822 of PPLJ03000007.1, forward strand.
ACTGATTCGGCATCGGAGTTACAACTCGCTGGTCGTTCCAGTGTTACTGACGAGGAGCTTGTGATCATATCCAAGAACCCCAACGCTTACACTCCGCAGCTTTTGGCAAAAGCTAGATCGCTCTTCCCACACAACGCCTTGTGGCTTCTCCAGGAAGGACGTCAACTTGCGGCACAGAACAATATTGAAGCAGCTATCGAGCTTATGCAGGGCTTCAGTGACAGCGGAGCACATGTTGAAATGGAGCAAGTGGAGGCTCTTTTGACTTTCGACAGAGCTATGTTGTATGCATTTGTGCACGACTACGAAAACGCTGCGCGCGACTTCGCTCGCATGTTGGCTATCAGCACGTGGTCACTGTCTGTGTACTTGTTTTTAGCTGGAGCTTGTTATCTTGAGAAGTGGAGAGAGCTTCAGCTTGAAGGGTGCACTGACGAAGAAGAACTCGAAAGATGCGCTAAACAGGCTACACACTACCTTCAGTTGGCTCCCACCTATATCCCTGGACATGGCGTGAATGCCAAAAAGAAGGGAGGTATTGGAGGAACAGGTAAGCAAATGCCTTTCGACAAGTTTGTTTTGCGCAAAACGAAGCACATCGAGGAAAGACATCGTCGTTGGCCCAATTTGCGCTACATTGAGTGTGTGGGTACTTCTTTGTTTCATGAACTTGTTTACTTTTGGAACGGGTACAATCGCATGCCCGTCAAAGACTTGAAGCTTCTGCATCGTTTGTTGGAGTTCTCAGTAGGACCCAATGCTCGCTTCCCTGAACCATCTGACGAAGCCATGATCAGAAATCTCTTCCAGAGCTTGGCCCTCCGTCAATCCGGGCAAGCTGCGGAAGGCTTGAAGATTTTGGACGACGACGTTATTGGAAAGTTTGTGGAGGATCCATCGGGTGCTTTCAAGGTCACCAGAATGACATACCTGCCGTACTTGTACCCGACTGCAGTGTACGAGCGAGCTATGTTTGTCTGGATATTAAAGGCAGAGAAGGACACCAAGGGTGCTATCACTGAGGGCTTAGGGTGGTTGAAGAAGGCAGAAACTGTATCGGATATTGGTGACTATGAAATGAGTAACAGAACAAGCATGCGCATCAAAGCAGCGTCCGAACGCTTGGAGCAGTTGCGTGACGAATAACTGAGAGGTGGCGGTCCAGGAGACCGAAGTTCATATGGCCAGATAGTCTGAGCCTTTCAAAAATCAATTTAACATTGTACCGAGTTTGTGTAATGGTAGTCTGTCCTTTTTGATCCCGTTCAATTGAAGTAGTTATCCACCATTGTGTAGGCGACATTGAAGCGGAAGAGCACACTCAACAACCAACCAATGGCCAAAAGAGGTAACACACCCGCCAAAATGATCATTTGAAGGACCCTGGCCGGGTTTGAGCCTGTACGAGGCGAGTTGCTCACGAAAGGCAAAGAGTTGAATCCATAGAAAGTAATGACAAAATAGTACCCAACAGATCCGAAATACAATGTGTTACCTAAGAGTAACGACAAGAAGGAGTTTTTGATAGTGATGATCGGAAGCAAGAAGAACTGCACCAAGTAGAGCAAGCACCAAATGATCAAAAACGAGTTGCAGTGAACATCGAAGCAGAAGCCCCAATCGATATAGCTTACGCTATACGAAGCCAGCGAGAGCGCCAGGTTGATGGTGAATTGAGGATTGAAGAGGTAATTCGTCACTAGCCACAGCACAGTAGCAATGCAGACACCCATGACGTAGAAATCCAACACCACCATAGTGAGCACGAGCTTGATGATGTCCCATATATGAGGCAGGTACGCGATACCCCATGCCACCGCAGATATGCAAAGGAACCCTGTGAGCAAAAGGAGAAACAGCGGGTCATCCCGCGTGTACAGCGTCTTGCTGGTGTTCTGCTGCTTATATGTGTAGTTCAGACGGTACATTTTCCGAGGATTGATGATGAGGTGGAAGATCTCCCATATAGCGGTCTCGAAGTCAAGTGTGGTGGGCTTGAAGAGGCGCCGGAACATCTTCTTCCATGTTTGCATCTGGCCTTCGTGGCCATTTCTGGTTGGAGTATATGCAATGGAGCCGATTCGAGATACAGATTCGGAAAAAGAGCCTGTCACCGAAGCCGGGCCACGGAGATCTCTGGGAGATGCCGCAGGAAAGAGATCCTGATATGTGTAGGGCAAATTGGCACGTTTGTTCATTGTGGTATGGTGACTATGATTTCGGAGGTGCGGGTTTGTGTACCGGTAAGAATGAAGTGGAGCTCACTTAAAAGGCTAAGAGAGTGTGTAGAATTTCTGTCTGAGTACGTGAACAGTAGTGCTGTTTCCGTTTCGGGATTTCACTTTTAGATTTTGTGTTTTGGAAGATAGGCAACGAAGAAGTGCGAGAAGAGACCATCAGATCGGTGAATTGAGCCAACTAGACGAGAGCAGAAGGCGAGAGGAGGAGACGAGTGCAATAACCCGTCAGTATGCCTGGAGATCCACTTTCAAAACATTCAAATTAATTTTCGTTGAATTATCTACCTATCTTACAAGTGCTTTGCAACTATGCATCCGTGAGCGTCTCACGCGACAACATGACGTTACGTGCCATAGAGGAGATACTCAATGGCATCTCGATGTCTCTGTTCTTGTAGATGTCTTCGTCAGCTTCTCGATTGGGTTCCGACATCGATAACAGGCTTGGAAGTGACGTCAAAGCCAGTACTGGCGTCAGGGGCTCTGCAAAGCTCTGAAGCTCCAGCTCCCACATGTTGAGCAAATACTCATCCTTGGTTTCTTGTGTGACGAGCAGATTCCCACCAATGTACTGCCCTCGCAGTCTCTGAATGAACCCTAGAACGCCTGCCAGACACACGATATCCGTTTCTGATTTGTTGGAAACATAGCCCGAGAAACGGAGCCGTATCTGGGTCCACTCGGCTAGGATCGCCTCGTGCTGGATCTTCACAGAGTAGTCCAACAGATTCGAAAGTTGTGTGTAAGGTGCTCTGTCATTGGACATGAGATCTTTGAGGTCAAGCAACTTCTGTTGCGTACGGTTGGCTCCCGTCTCCTTCTGTGGGGAGCTGCGCGACACGAGACTGGTCTGGAAATCGTGAATTTCCTGGATCACATCAGCCACCGTGGTCTCCTCGGTTAGCTCAATCAGATCCTCCAAATCGTCACTATCCAGCTCACTGGAGTATGCGGAGTGCGACTGCTTTTTGTGCTTATGCTTGTAGGTGTCTGAAGGTGTTGCTCCAAAGCTGTTCGAAGGCAGATTATATGTGTTGGTTGTAGGGGGCAGCACAGCCGGTTCGTTCGGGGCCAGGAAGCCAGACATTTCATTCGTCAGGCCAAAGCTCTTGAAGCCGCTGAACCCTTTCAACGCCCCTAGACTTTTGAAACCCTGGCTGAAACTCTCCTTGAGATTGAGCCCTTCTTTGGCGTGGAACCCTTCTTGCGTTTTCGTGTCCACGAGGTCATGTGTAGCCAAATCATTGAACTTGTTGTCCACTGCCGCAGTCGGAGGACTGGGACTGGCGGCCGGTTTTATCACCGTAAGAGGCGAGATGCTAGCCTTCTTGATCTCCACTTTTCTTTCCGGAGCGATGGTGAAATGGCTCCATTTCGGCCGCACCTTGTGTTCTGCCATGGGAATGTTTTTGTTTGGCTTTTCGGTTGAGCTGGACCGGAATCCGTTCCGGAGGGCCGTTTGGCGTAGATCCTCTGATCCGCGTCCCAGCCGAGTCAGCTTGGATCTTTGAACGGGCTCAGTAACAGGAGCCTCTGTGACATTGGTGCTCGATCGGGCACGCAGTATGCTGCGGCCCCGCTCTGTTGTTAGCATCTGGCAGTCTGATCCTCAGTGTATTGTAAGGAGCCATGCACCTTGTCAACAAAGTGGAGAATATAACGCCAACAGTTATTCCACGCGATACAAGGACCTTGGAAACGTATTCCTGAAAAGTAGACCGTTTGCTAGGATTTGTAGCACTTCACTTATCTCGCTTGCAGATAAGCATTCGACGTTTCCTGCACACATTGCGATTATACCTCGTCTTATCTCCACGTGAGCATTGACCAATGGCACTTCTTAGATACGGCAAGGTGATCTGGCGTTCTAACGTTGACAAATATCGATCCGTATGGGGCTTGATTGCATGAAATGACGAGCAATATGCTCGACGGCGTAAAAATTCCCGGTTCGGAGCACCAGCTTTTGCGTCTTGTTGTCCAGATCGATAAAAGTGAAGCGGAAGTTGCCCGGCCCGTGTCTAGTATTGTTTGTCAGGAGGTCGTAAGCCCACTTGTATCAGCAAGGTGAAGGGAGAGAGTGTGTGGATTGTTCCGGAGGGTCCTAGAGGTTCGCAGCCAAAAATGCCGAAGCAGAGCAAACGTTTTGTTAAGTGAATGTAAACGAGATATTGCACGATGCCATAATGCACGATACCCTCGGTCCCGCCTTCTAGGCTTGTATTTATGCTATCATATATTGGAAAACTCGAGCATCTTTTGCTCAACCCCACTGTGAGCACATTCTATCAATAACTGCTGGCGTCGAGTGACCAAGGCAGCAAGGTTGACGATCTCGGTTTTGCGTTTCGTGATCCGCTTCACCGCACTTTCTGTATTGGCACCGTTGATTTCCTCAAAGAGCCTTGACAAGTCCTCCACGGTTTTGTTCAAGTAGTCCTGCATTCCCTCGAATATCATGGAGTGGTTGTTGCTCTTGAGATAGAACGCAAAAGCGTATGTCCACATCAACGTCTTTCTACCGCTCGTCAAGCTTCGAATGGCATCTGAGAGGAACTGAACGTCGTTCCATGAAACCGTCCGCTCGGTATGCAGCTGTGCTTTCATGTACATGAGCATGCACCGGTGCACGCTGCGTAATGTGTTGTCGTCTCCTTGCATCGAACGTTGATGTACAGAAAACCGCTTGAAGAAATGCAAGTATCTGTTGAGCGACGTCTGGCTATCCGAACGTTTTTTTTTCACCTCTTCCACCTCGCGTGCATCGTACCGGTTGCATCTCCAGGCCGTAGTTTTATGGTGGATCCAGTCATCAAGACAAATCCAGCAGAACTCATAGGCACACTTTCGACACGTCATGTGGTTGCATCCGCCGTTCTTTTCAATCTGCAGATGACAGCGTGGACAAGATTTAGCATTGGCATCGATCCAGTTGGCTGTTTCCAGGTCGTCTTCACACCGTTTGATCCACCGCCCCACAAGCAGACACGTACAGGGCAAGTGATTCTCGTATTGACACTCGAAGCAGAATTCGTGGGCCGAGGGGCACTGTACAATAGTTACATCTGCAAGGGTTTTGTCCTTCGTCACACCATCCTCCTCTTGGCGCATTGTAGTTAGCTCCACTAACCCGTTGCAGTCCAAAGAGGGACACCAGCGGTAACGTGAATGATTGGTATCGATAGCAGCCTTTGCAGCAGCCACTAGTAGTCTGTTTCTCAACAAAGGCTCTTCAGGTTCTTTTACGGGCAATCTACCTGAGAGGTCCACATGGTCGAACTGATGGTCGTACTCGTCGTCCGAGTCTCCAGATTCGTCAGAATCGCATGTCGGAGCAGGAATCAGAACGCTTGCCGGCGTAATTGGAAGTGGCAAGAGCGTTTCTGCCTCTTCATGCAATAGACTTAGGTCACAGTCTGGCTCTATGCACCGTATCAATTGGCCCCGTGGAAGCTCCAGCTGAATGTAATGGCCATAGCACGTAGCACAGTAGATATGGCCGCACAGGAGCCCGAACACCTGGGCTAGTCTATATGATTCACAGCAAATTGAACAAGTGAAGTTCAGCGCTGTTACGGTTGACTGAATGGCGCGGCCTTTTGTCAAGCCACACTCAGACTGGAGGCGCATGCTGTCGTCGTAGTACGCCCCTGTTAACTCGTCTACCAGCCACTTTTTGTGGTGAAACATAACCAATAGTTCTGCAATGGAGAAAAAGGGCATGATGGAGTCGTGGAGCCCGCGAGCTTTGGAAACAAAGTGCTCCTGGATGTACCACGACACCCGGAGCGGCCGGTACCATTTAGAGCTTAGGGCATTGCCTGAGCGGCGAGGAGGAACAGCAACATCGTTCGGATCTCCTGCGTTCGTCTCCAGCACAAACAGAATATCGTCGTCATCGTCGTCGTACTCAAAGCTGACCTCCGAATCACTCATGTATGGAGAATTGGAGGAGGTGGAGGTGTATGCTTTTTATATGTGAGGTTTTAGTAAGCCTGTATATTCGAGTAGTAGTTGCGAAAACTACTGGCAGAAGAAAAGGAAAAACGTAGCAAGACAGTACATTATAGGAGTGGTACGGGAAGAATGAGTGATTTCAATGTGAGCTTCATGACTGAGCTTCTGTCAGCGAGATGTAATGATAATGTGTAGGAAAAAAAAAGTGTAAAAAGTTTAAATGAAAATATGTAGTATGTATTATGCCAACTCGACAAGTGCCTTGTTGAGAGCAGCTTTTTCCTCGGAGACGATGGTGCGTATGATATCGGCTCTCTCGCCAGTGGCTTCAACGGGTCTGTACCTCTCGAGTCTTTGAGCCACCCATGTTTTGAGGAGAGCCTTTTCTTCTTCAGTGAGCTCACCTTCCAAAAGACGCTCCACGCTTTTGGCCATTTTTCTTTCACTACGGGCACTGGCCATCTTGTGGAAGAACACCTTGAATGGCATCAACAACAAGCGAACAAGTGCAATAGTTTGTGGTGTAGGGGTTCCGTCGTACTGGATGCGAGGAGAGAGTTGCCATGACTCTGGAACTTCAATTTCTTCTTCTTCCTCAGAGTTATCGCAGCAGCCATCGCCACAGCCGTCACCGCACCCTTCATCGCCACAGCTTTCGTCGTCACCATGATCATGGCCGTGACTGTGATCGTGCTCGTGACCATGTTCGTGACCGTGTTCATCGTCTTCATGGTCGTCAGCAAGACTTCTGCTGAACTCGTTTACGAGATCAAATCCAATGTCTTCGTACCATTCGAGCTTGTAGTCCAACTGCTTCTCTTTTTTGGCATCCATCTTCTCCTGTTTCAAGTATGCAAACATCTGAACCGACAAAAGACAGGTGATGTTGGGGTTCTGAGCAGAGACAAACCCATAGCGTTGAAGCAAGTATGAGTTGGACAACTCGTTGCCGTATGTGTTGAAGAGCTCGTACTGGTCCTCTTTCTGTGGAAGGTCTGCCATGACAATGTCACAGCACTTCGACGAGTCTGAAAGCTCCATAACAAGCTCATAGTTGTCGTAGTTGATCTTGGAAGGTTCCTGTTCCTCCTCGTCCTCGTCTTCACTGATGGAGAGAGTGGAAACCTCTTCGTCGTCCAAATCAGTCTCCGCTTCGGAAGCATTCTCGATTTCCTCGATGTCTTCCATTGAAATTGATTCCTTCACCTCTTCGACCTCATCTTCCGATTCCTCCTCCTCGGCTTCATCCAGCGAAGCTTCTGACTCCGAATCCGAGGACAACTCCACATCGGACTCCATCAATTCGTCTATGCTATCGTCCATTTCGGTATTGTCCATTGTGGTGTCCATTTCCTCCATCAACTCACTTTCGTCGTCGAAGCTCTCCTCCAGCTCGCTTTCGCTGTCGCTGTCTCCATGCCCGCATCCGAACTCTCCACACTCCTCACACAAACCCTCATCATCGTCACATACAAAATGAACGTTCTCAGCGGCAACGATGTCGTCACCCTCCACAACTGGTGAACGGTGATTGAACAAGTCTGCGCCTGGAACAAGAGAAAGGCCAAAGAACTTGTCCACAGTAAAAGCACGAGAAATAACTGCTTGGACGTATCTCCCGAAAAGAAGTAACTTGTCAAAGTAAAGAGCACGCACGCCCTCGTCGTCAAGCTTCTGCTCGATATGCAAAACCAGAGGCACATCGACGTACTTGCTGTTAGCATGAGCGAAGCTCACACACTCGAGGTAGAAGGCAATCAACTCAGCAGGATCAAGCATGTTCAAGAGATCAACTTCACTGTTGAACATGGCCTCCTTATCGCTATCAGACCAAAGACACACAGGGACACTGGCCTCATCACTCAAGTCGAAAGAGTCCAAATAGCTGTACCAAGGGGACTTTGTTCCCATGGAATGCTCATAGATGAAGGTGATCACTATGGAATGCATACCGACCGTAAAATCCACCGTTGGAGTCAGAGACTCGTACTCGACAAGCATTGAGTACAAGAACGAGTTCTTAGGTGACAAGATGTTCGATTTCGGGATGCGGAGAAGCAAATTGTCGTCCTCCGGGTCGGCATTATCGCCCAACTTCCAGAACACTCCAGTTCCGCCTATTTTCGACGGGCGCAACTCGACCAAATCGGCGTTCCAGAAGGAGTTGCTCTCGAGCCACTCGAGAAGATTCTCGACTTTCGATATTTCAGTCACAGACATGAGAAGTAAGTAGTTGGTCACTTAGAGATGAGCATCTCGACCTGCATACACGTATACAAGAGTTCGAATGATCTGTTGATCTGGAGTGTGGATGTACAGAGAAGGGGTAGAGGGAAGAGTACCAACGGCTGGTAATCCCAACGCCTGGGCTTGTATAGGCGGATACGTCCCAATCACGTGACAAGTGGTATCACTGCTATGAGTACAGGAATACAAGAAAGAAAGCTATTCTTCTAGCAATCCTATAGTGAGAGTGTCGTAGACAGCAGCAATAGAGAAGGTCCAAGAGCCACAACCCCACATCTGCACCAATTCAACATACACATCTCATATCTGACCCAAGGCCTGCACACAGCGGGATTACCCGGCCAGAAAATTTTTCGAAGTATAAAAGGAGCAAGGCTCGCTCTGTTGAAACCTCAACCATCAGTAGTGGTTATACTACTCTATACAAGTATAACTTAGTGCTTTTAGCACACTACTTAAAGACCTTAGTGTTATCCTAAGTACACCGCATCAGCGATTGTGTGACCTGGGTATCGCGTTCAGCTAAGTGTTTTTTGACCTTTTCAACAGATTGGCCACAATCAACACTCCGTTTCCGGTCTTTTAGAGCTTCCTGCATTACTCAAGGTTTTAGAAAAGCTCTGTCATAGCTGCAGTTTGCTGCGGCGATGTTGACAGATTAAAGCCTGATGCTACATCTCTTTGTAAGTTTCTCTTTTTTGCTCTTGTAATCGAGTCTGTACCCTTCACCAGAGTCCCGCTAGTCTCTGTGGCCCATATACCCTACTATTGGCAGATCACGTGCCCTCTATCACGCAAAAGTCAAAGAATAAAAGTTTCTTGAATCACTGCTCTTTACCATGGCACACAGATTATTGGTGAACGTCATCTTCACAGGTGCTGCTGTGTTTGGCCGTGCATTTACCGAGGCCTACAAGCAAGCTGCCAGAGCGAGTGCCACGGCTCAGGCTACCGGTGCCACCAAGGCAAAATCTGTTGGAGGCATTCCTTTGGACGAGGCGTTGAAGATCTTGGACATCGAGAAGAAGGACTTGACGTTGGAGGCGATAGACAAGAAGTACGAGTACTTGTTCGACGTCAACTCCAAAGAGAAGGGTAATTCGTTTTACTTGCAGTCGAAGGTGTTCTATGCGATGGACGCCTTGAAGAAGGAGCTAGACTATCTACAGAAGGTGAAAGAAAACACAAAGGACGAGGCGTCCACATGAGAATAGCTGGCTTGCCGGTGGGTATGTACATAATATAAGGAAAGCGAGACCGCTTACGAGTTAGAGAGGGATGTAGATAGGACAGTAGGTTGTAGCATCTGTCTGCTTGTGTAGGAGCCTTCCGGTAAGAGCTTGATGTTGTTACGATCTGTGTTGCCTTGACAGTTAGAAAAGTGAAGTTACAAAGAAGCCATGCATTACAAACCTCGAGGTAACGTCGAGCGAACTTCGAGCAAACGAGCAGACTTCGAGCAAACCTCAGTACATGTACAAGCTCACACGTGTAAGTTCACGTAGTCCATACCTTTCCTCCAACAGCCGCATAGCCGAGGTGTTGTGCCATGACTATCTAGTATTGATATCAAGGGCTCGTACTCAGAAACGCATTGAACAAATATCCTTTCCATGGAATCCTGAAGTCTCTACCTTTATCTCGGCCCAAATCAACTCAAACAGGCCCAGATTCTAAGGTGCTGCCTTTCTGTACTCTGCCTTGGAATAGCCAGTAATTCCTGCCTCGTACACTAAACGACGCACGTGACCCAAACGAAGTAACACCTAGAATAACACATCGAACTCATTCCTTATGAACAAAGACAAGGAGGAGGAGCAGCTCCTACAGGATGCCTCCACACTCTTGATGTTTGCCAACGTGGCTGCGAGACAAGGGTCGCCAATCCAGTCTCCAGTCCAGCCACCTATAATCCCGAGTGCCAAACAGAAAACACCTCCAGCTGCGGGCGAGGCGCCTTTGAAGAGCGAGGGAGGGCCCGACCTAACTGGCTTCAACCAGAGTGGCCCTGGTCTGCACCTACAGAGCCAGATTCCTGGCAGAGGCCAGCATCCTACACAGCCTTCAGCTACTCCCTTGCGAACTTCGCCAGGCTCTGCACAGCCTCCCAAGCCACATCTACCTCACTTGCAGCCGGCGCAGGCTTCTACTGGACCCAACCGGGGCTACTACTCATACATGTACTCCAACCAGCCACAAATGCGGTGTCAGCCTCTGAATTTGGGCCAACCTTTAGGTCTGCGTCTCATGCCTGCGTTGGGGTCGGCCATTACCCCCATGCCTCTCTCAAAGAGCCCCGGTTCGCAACCAGTGGCGAAGTTGGGAGATAGCCCGCCTCAGATACTGATTGCACAGAAACCGATTGTACCGAAGACAATACACCCGCAGCTCTCGCCCAAACTGGCGTTGCCTGTACAGGGCAGCTTCTCTACACACAGACGTACTCCCTCTGGAAACAAAGCTGTCAGCCCTATTCCAAAGTCTCCAGGATCTGCCAATGTCGCTCTAGCCAGAGGCATCAATGTGGAAACCGGGAAAAGAAACAACGACAATGCGATAGTTGCTGCGGCGGCATTGGCGGCAGCTGCTGACATTCCCTTGCCGTTGAGAAACAAGCCTGCTCAGGCGAAAGAGACTCAGAAGAGCCCCAAAGAAGTCAAAGTGACTCCACCACCAGTGATAGCTCCAGTGGCACCAAAGCAGCCTAAGACTCCCGTATCTTCTATTCCAGCAGAGCTCAAATCCGAGATTGACGACTCAGTTGTCACGGAAGACGATAACAACACCGAGGAGGAGACGCCGCAAGTTGCTAAGGAAGAAGAAACACCAAAGGAGGAGAGCAAACCGTTCAGCGCACCACCTCTACAACTTTACAAAGTGGACCCAGATGCAGGCATCATAGGTTGTATCTGTGGCATAGAAGAAGACGACGGATTCACGATTCAGTGTGATGTCTGTTTTAGGTGGCAGCACTGCTCTTGTATGGGCTACAAAACATCCGACGAGGTTCCTGAAGATGAGTACAAATGTTACTACTGTGACACAAACAAGTGGAACAAGTTTGACGCTGAACTGTGCCGATCTGACACTATTGCCAGATTGGAGTTGGACAAAGAGAGCGAGCCCCAGAACAAGCTGAAAAGAAAACCACTGACATCGGGCCAAGAGGACCGCAAGAGGAGGAAATCGGAAAAGGACAATAGACCATCGAGCGCCGGTGAAAGACCTGCAAACGATCGCCGGAAGTCCTCGAACTCTGCTCTCTCGGTGTCATCTCCTACCTTGGTGGCCAGCCTGGGATTCCTTGAAGTAAGCAACAAGGAGAATGAATTGCTCGAAGATGGCGTTTCTGCTGAGGCATACCAGAGCGTTTACTACACTTTGAAGAGCAACGACTACAAGACTTCAGATGTGAAGTCGCTGTTAGAAGCATTAGGTGACATGTTCGAGAAAAACCCGAACCGGTCGACTGCAGTTCAAATTCTTCCCCTTGCGCAGTATAAGGCGACAAAGTTCAGCAAGGTAATTCTCCCCGTTCATCAAAGATACTTGCACGACAAGAATGTGATCCGCAAGAGCAAAGGATATAATAAGACCTCCGTTCAAGTCAAGGCATACAGCGAGAACCCCAAACAGAAGTTCGTGGGAATCTCCAAAAGTGGACTCTTCATTACGGAATCTGCGACTCCCGGAGCAAGTTATACTATCCCAGCCGGAACAGAAGTGATCGAATACTTAGGAGAACTTGATTTCTTCGAGCTGTACATCAGCAACAAGGTTAACCAATACTCGCAATGGGGCCTTGTTAAGCCCAGAGTTGCACGGGTAGATTTGAAACTTTCCAATGATACTCCCAGTGTTTCGGTTGTACTTGATTCTCGTTTTGTTGGAAATGAGGCACGCTTCATCAGAAAAGCTTGCCCTAGTACCGCAAACTGTGAAATCAAACCTGTATTCATCCCTCAACTTCGAGCATTCAAGTTTCTTGTTGTTACCACCAAGCCGATTATCCTAAAAGGCGAGGTTCTTGAGGAAGAATTGAGACTCAACTGGGAATGGGACGACTTACACCCCATACGGAAGATGTTCCTGAAAAGCTCCACAGGAGAAATTGAAGAGGGACTGAAGTTTGAGGATTTCACAGATGAAGAGAAGGTATTATTGGTCTCTGGAGTCGATACCATCCTCAGTTTTGTTGAGTGTGGATGCAATACCACGTCTAGCAATCAGCAATGTGCCATCTTCAAGATCAAAAAGGCCACCTCGTATCTTTTGCGGTCAACAAGAAAAGCTTCAAGTCTTACGAATGTTGCCTTCAATAAGTCGAAAGAGGAGTTGGTTATGCCGAAGAAGGCAAGAAAGTTCATCTCATGGAAAGAGCGCCTAGCAGCACGAGATGAGATGTTACATTCTGCAGTTTTCTCTGTTACCACCCCTGATAGCAGTGCTTCCGAGGATGATGACACCACGGCATTTGAGGACCGTACTATCGAAAATGCTACGGAAGAGAAGGATATTGACGCTAAGAAGGGTCTTTTCCGTGCACCATACAAGAGACAGCTTTTGGTGCAGGGTAAGAGATTTGCTACAAAGTACACAATAGATGGATCTGGAGCAAATAACACTCCTGACCTATCAAGTGACTTGAGTAAGATTCCTAAGACTCTCGCCGTTCCGATTGTATCGGAGCTTTTGGCATCAATCAAAGAGTCTGTCAATGAGTCTTTGAAGCCATTCGCCAAGATCTCAAGCGAAGTTCAGATTGCTTTGGATAATGAGGAGAAAAAGGAAGCAAGAACGGAAGTAGCACCGGCAGTTGCACAAGAGGAGGCTCCTGCGGTTTCCAACGTGGTAATCGAGGAACCAGCAGTTGTTGAACCAGTTTCGAAGCCACCTCCGACGGTGAAGAAGTTTTCTTTTGCAGACTACAAAAAGAAGATGAAATAGACTACAAGGCCCCGAATTTATAGAACACGGAGATACTAATAATGAGTATGTATTATTAATGGACCAATTCAAGCCCTGATATTAGTTCTTTTTGAAATCTTCAACAGTAATGTTGGATCTCTGAGCCATCTGCTGGAAAATGCTATCCTTCAGATTGAACAAATTCCAAGGAGTGTCAAACTCCTTGATCTCACCCCTGTCGAGGACAAGGATTCTGTCGTAGTTCAAGATGGTTTTCAATCTGTGGGCAATACACAAAATAGTGCACTGACTGAACTCCCTGACAATTGTGCTTTGGATCTTGCTGTCAGTTTCGTAATCAACTGACGATGTGGCTTCATCCAAGATCAAAATCTTGGAGTCTCTGACCATTGCTCTAGCGAATGCAATCAACTGCCTCTCACCCAAAGAAAAGTTGGAACCGTTGTCATCAACTTCTCTATCCAAGTGAAATTTGTGGAAGTTTTCTTCATCCTTGTGTTGTTGCTTGACCTGCTCAAACTTGGAGTCCTCGATCAAACCAGATCTTCTCAATGCATCCCACAAGGTAGCCTCGTCACTCTGACCAAAGGGATCTAAGTTCTTTCTCACTGTACCTCTGAATAAAACAGGATCCTGTGGAATAATAGACAATTTGGATCTCAAGTTGTGTAAACCAAGCTTACCGGTGTCCACGCCATCAATTTCGATTTTACCTGAAGAAAGTTCAGACAACCTGTACAAAGCCGACATGATAGACGACTTACCGGCACCCGTTCTTCCACAAATACCGATTTTCTCGGTAGGTTTGATGTCCATGTTCAAATTCCTCAAGACAAGAGGCAATCCTGGTCTATAAGCCAAGGAGACATTCTCGAAACGGATGCTACCTTGCTCTGGCCACGACTCCCTGGGAGTTGTCTCCGAAACCAAGTAAGGTGCTTCTTCTGGCAAATCAAATGCATATTCACAAATTCTCTCAACCGAGTTCATTTCGTTCTCAACTTGAGTGTAGGTTCTGATCAACATCGATAATTGACCGGCAATCTGCAAAACGTAAGACAATAACAAACCGACAGAGGCTGCACTGATTTTGAAGACTCTGAACACACATAAGAAACAGATGATCAAGGCCATAACAGTGGCAACACAGTCCAAATGAAGAGCTAACCAACGCTGGTTGGCAATGGTGAGGTAGTAGGCCTCGTTCATATCGTCGACATTCCGCGAGTTCTTCTTCTGGAATCTCTTCTCGGCTCTGTAGGCCTTGATAGTATCCATTCCACTTAACGTTTCGTTGAAGTTGTTGTAGACGAAAGATCTCTGAGTAGCTTCCAAACGCTTAATCTCTCTGGAAGAGGCCTGGTAGAAGTTGGAAATAGCCACAAAAATAAAAGCCAAAAAGGGAATAGCAATAGCGAACCACGGAAGGTAAATGATACACAATACCATGACACCGATGATGTTCGACAGGAAGTAAATCAACATTCTGATCTGGTTACCAATTTCATTATCCAACGTGTCAGTATCCTTTGTAAATCTGTTGAGAATTCTTCCCATCGGAGTGACATCCATGTATGCCATGGGGGCACGCAAAACTTTCAGAACAGCTTTCAAGTTCAATATGGTAGCGGCCTTGTTGGTCATGTAAGCAACAGCAACGAACTCAGTAGTCAAAAGCAACAAAGATAAAACAGTGAACATGACGTAGAAACCGATGTAGAAGCCGTCAGACTTACCTGCAAACTTCTCCTCGGACCAGAAAGACAACCAAGTGTTAGTGAACAACTGACAGAACACTGCTAAAACAGTCAAAATGAGAACAAATGGCACGATAGAGTAAAACTTGAAAATACCAGAACCATACTTCACGTATCTCTTGTAGACATCGAAGTTGATAGCGTTCACAGCACGTCCCTCTTCACTCATCAAGTGTCCATCTTCTTCTTCGTTCACCTTGTAGTCGTGATGCAAGGCCTCTTCATCCTCGGTCTTCGAAGTCTTATTAGTGTTCATTCTGGAAACCTGGCGCTCGATGAGCTCCTTTTCAGCTTCAGCGAGTTCCAAGTCCTCTTCGATCTCTTCTTCTTCTTCTTCCTCCTCGGCCTTAACGGCTTCGGAATTGTAAGCCATTAAACTGTCAAAGCCGGGGTTTTTAGATCTCAATTCGTCCAAGGTTCCGACATCAATGGTACCGTCACCGTTCAAGAAGATAACTCTGTCTGCTGAACCAATTAACGACAATTGATGCGTGGCCAACACTCTGGTCTTCTCCTTAAGCAAGCCCATGAGACAACTGTTCATGATGTGCTTACCAACTCTGGCGTCGACTGCACTCAAAACATCGTCCATCAAAACGATGTCCATGTCTGCATAGACAGCTCTGGCCAAGTTGATACGTGCTTTCTGTCCTCCAGAAAGAGTGATACCTCTTTCACCGATCTCAGTCTGATCACCAGCAGGCAAGATCTCCAAGTCGCTCTCGAGAGAACAGGCGTAAAGAACGTCGGCGTACTTCTTCTCGTTCAATTCAGAACCAAACAAGATGTTTTCCTTGACAGTGGTATTCTGGATCCAGGGGTATTCACAAAGCAACAACGAACCGTTTATGCTGACCGTTCCCTCCAGGCGTTTCATGAAACCCGCAAGGGCGTTTAACAAAGAGGTCTTTCCGGAACCAATTAAACCAGTGATAACAATGAACTCACCCTTACGAATGTTGAGTTCAATGTTTTTCAAACCTGCGAATATGGTAGCATCGAGTGTGGTGGAAGTGGACGAGTATGCGGAGAGCTTTCTCTCAAGGCCCTTGGAAAGTGTTGCTTCACCTTCCGTAATATTAACCTTCTCGGTAGAGGTCTCTGCCAGCTTCTTGTCTGAAGATACATCAAGTAAAGAAGCAACATCATCCTTGGTTGTTTCAACCTCTTCGGAAGCTTCGTCGTCAAAAGTTTCCCACTCGAAAGATGCCTTTGCAACACTGACAGAAATGCCGTCTTTATCCATTTGTACCTTCTTCTCAGGCAGAGCATCAGTGGTAGTAGCTTCCTTGTCAATTTCCTCAGCAGCCAAAAGCTCTCCAGTTCTCATAACACCTATAAGCGCATCAGAACCGGATGCCAATGCCATTGGCAACATGATAACCTGTTGGGACAAGGTGTTGAACAAAGAGATCGAGGAGAACAAACTCGCAGGGTCTTTAGTGGAGCCGGAGGTGGCATAAAGGACCAAGAACGATCCCATCGAAGCAAACAAAGTCAAGCACATGGCACCAGAAATAATGAGGTTTCTGGCCACTTGCATGCGGTAAACGATGGCCATCTCGGAATTTCTGTTCTGAGAGATGATTTCGTTATAGGGAGTCTCCCAAGAATAAAGCTTGATCATCTTGAGATTGTTCAACACTTCCTTGATGTAACTAACACGATTGTCGGTGTAGGTGTTGGCATTTCGTCTGTACTCGAAAAGCTTACCAGTAAGCAAGGTGATGCCACCCATGAATATGATGACAATGGCGATACCGACCAAAGCACTAACACCGATGTTGTGAATTAAGATTCCAATGGAGATGGCCACGGGAATAGGGAAGGTCACCAAGAACGGCTGGAAACCAAGAGCAAAATCGATTCTTGCTAAGTCAGTGCCCATCATGGAGGTGATCTTGGACGTAGGGAACTTGTGTTTGGAGGCAGGACTGAGTCTGAAAGATTTGTCAAGCAATGCCTTGGTAAGCACGGCCTTCACCTTGGCACCAGTCATCATGGAATTGTAAAACGCGTGGTTGATCAAGATACCAATGGCCAAGACCATGACGGAGGCACCGATAGCGTAGCCCACACCGTCTCCCATGTTGATGTTGTAGCCCATAGCCTTCAATTCCACGAACTTGATCAATTTCTTGGAGAGCAAAGGGTTGCACACTCCACCAACGGCCGAAAGGGCCACGTACACACACGCAAGACCGTACTCGAAGCCAAAAGTGAGCAACACGGCCTTGACGATCAAGTACTTGGGCACCTCAAAATCTTCAAAATCGGTCTCGATGTCCACGGTGGACGTGGCTTCCGTCTGGTTGCGCATCTTCAACTTGCGGGCCCTGTGGTTGATCTTGGCCTGGGTCAACTTGAACGCAAAGTTCTCATTGAACTTTCTAGTCATGGTGTCTACCTTGATGTCGTCGCTCAAGACGTACAAGTCTGCTGGCTCCAACGTGCGCTTGTATCCATCACGCATCACGGGATGAAGCCACCAGAAGAAGACCCATGAAAGAGGATTCACTCGCAGAGGAGTGACGATTCTCTCGTGCTCCTCAGGCACTGGAGGCACTTTTTTCAGTAGGAAAGGCGTCAAAAGACGTCTTTGTAGAGGTTCTGGCATCGTTTGCAGAAGAACGCAGTAGTAGGATGAAAATTAGAGTGGCAAACCAATACGATATATTTGATCTGCAAATGGTTTAAGTACAGCCGCAGAACATACGGAGATACCGCTACACTCCGTCGGCACGGCACTTGCGATGTTCCGCCATGTAGGTGCGGCACGTGATGTGGGGCAACGCTAACGTCTCTTCCAGACGTGTCACGCGGCAGCGGAAAGTCGGAATAGCACCGTGGGCGTGTGGAGACCGATTGCAGGTGTTGTCTGGCTTCACAAGATGAGAACCCAGAGGATAAGGCGTTTAATTAATGCGCCGCGCGGCCAATTGGCATGAAATATGTCAGCACTAACCCGCCTATGCAGGTCGGCTATGTGGTGAGATCGCTGGTAGGAGGAGAAGGTGAGTGCAGGCGGATGGATTGCTGGATAAGGCGTGTGGGGTGAAATTAGTGGCGTGCGGACCTAGACGAGGCTAAATCCTGGTGCGAATTAGGAAACGGATGCAAGAAGGAGAGGGCGAGCAGAAGCTTTTTTAGTGAATGTGAGTGAAGCTTTTGGGCATGCACTGTTGAGATTGAGGTTGAGAGAGGCGGCGAGCTGGGAAATTGCGAGGTGAAAAATCGGGAAGACGAGGCGATTGTGCAGTCGGAGAGGTGGAGGTGGTGAAACAGACGAATCGGTGAAGTTAGCCGAATAGCTGTTCGCTATCTGTCACTCAGAAGCCATGTATTGAAAACCGCACAAGGTGCCAGGTTTAGAGCTCTGTGCCAGTTGCAACGGCCGTTGCAGCAATGGGCGAGATACAGGGGAGGTGGAGGTTAAGAGAAGAGAGGAGAAGCGACGAGAGGAGAGGAGAAGCGACGAGAAGAGACGAGAAGAGACGAGACGAGAAGAGACTAGAAGAGAAAAGACTAGATGAGAAGAGACAAGACGAAAAGGTGAGGAAAAGGTTTGTATGAGAACACCAATTGTAGTGCCACCCGGTTACTCACTCTCATATATGGTCGCATGTATTGGAGCCTCTGCTTTCCCATTTTCTTCTCTAGTATAGTCTCACTGCTGTCTTATGCATAGTGCCATCTATTAGTCCCTCATATTATAGTCTTGCTACTCATAATCTCTAGTTATGGACACGTGCCAGAGTCGCTCAACTGATAGTACCGCATTTTCAGGCCTCTACTTATAACACATTCATGTATCAGTCTCACCACTAACAACTTATATTTTACGGTCTCACTATTCGCAGTCTCGTATCTGCAACCCTCTAAAATCTCATAGATTACGATGTACTATAGTCTCACGAATCATAGTACACGTAGTCTCCTTAGTTACAGCCTCACCAACTTTCACCAGTTCTATCTGACAACCACTGTCTGAGTAGGCAGACCCTGCACAGTTGCTCACGCTTTAATTCCCATACTATCATTTTACTCATACTCAAGCCCCGTCTTGCTAGAGCCATTGCTGTGTACATTCAATAGTCTACCTACACCCAGATTTATTACATTCATTATCCGATTGCAAGATCATTCCGTACCATCATCCTGCTCTGTCAGATTTATCGAAAACTTTCAAAGCTCTTCAATCATAAACTGTAGCTTGAGCTCGTATCACTCCTCGCCTCCTCTTAAGTCTTCTCTACTTATACGAGAAGCACCGAAATGCACGCAACATGACAGTTCTAAGCCTTGCCCATTCATCCCATTATCGTCTCACCAATTTGTCTCTTTCTTTCATGACGACTCACAAAGAAAGAAAACTCTCTCATTCACCTACCTTTTGCCCTTCCTCGCGTGTTGCCTTCACTACTTCCTACGCTTCTGGTTGCGAAATAATACATTTTTCTGTTTCTCACACCCGTACCTTCCACAACTCTTTATTGCAAACAACGAACACTGCTCTCTTAACATACCGAGCGATTCAATTCACACCAACACCAAACATCCGTACACCACAGGACTCCAGCTAGACCCCATATTCTCTCATAGTAGCTCGCCATCACTTCCTCTGGTCCGCCACTTCCCGGCCCCGGAAATACACTCTTTCCGATTGCAACCGCACTTATCCGGAAAAACGATTATCCGCGACCCCAGACAACTGCGGAAATACACTGTTCCGTATATATATCCATTGAACATCGCTTCCACAACAAACGTATTGAAAAAGTCAGCATCGGATAGGTCACGGAGCGCAATACTAATGATTAAGGTATATTATTAATGGACCAATACAAGCCCTGGTACTAAATGTTCTGGAAGTCCTCAGCAGTGATGCTAGATCTCTGTGCCATCTGCTGGAAAATGCTATTTTTCTGGTTAAATAATTTCCAAGGAGTGTCAAACTCCTTGATCTCACCCCTGTCGAGGACAAGGATTCTGTCGTAGTTCAAAATGGTTTTCAATCTGTGGGCAATACACAAAATAGTGCACTGACTGAACTCCCTGACAATTGTGCTTTGGATCTTGCTGTCAGTTTCGTAATCAACTGACGATGTGGCTTCATCCAAGATCAAAATCTTGGAGTCTCTGACCATTGCTCTAGCGAATGCAATCAACTGCCTCTCACCCAAAGAAAAGTTGGAACCGTTATCCTCGACCTCTCTATCCAAGTGGAATTTGTGGAAGTTTTCGTCATCCTTGTGCTGTTGCTTGACCTGCTCAAATTTGGAGTCTTCAATCAAACCGGACCTTCTCAATGCATCCCACAAGTCTGCCTCGTTGCTGTCACCAAATGGATCCAAATTCTTTCTGATTGTTCCTCGAAACAAAACGGGATCCTGTGGAATGATGGACATTTTGGACCTCAAGCTGTGTAAACCAATCTTTCCAGTATCCACTCCATCAATTTCGATTTTACCCGTAGAGAGCTCAGACAATCTGTACAAAGCCGACATGATGGAAGACTTTCCAGCGCCTGTTCTTCCACAGATTCCGATTTTCTCGTTGGGCAAGATATCCATATTCAAGTTCTTCAAGACAAGAGGTAAACCTGGTCTATAAGCCAAGGAGACATTCTCAAAACGGATACCACCCTTCTCAGGCCATGAATCTTTGGGAGCTGTCTCCGAGATCAAGTAAGGTGCCTCTTCTGGCAAATCGAATGCATACTCACAAATTCTCTCAACCGAGTTCATTTCATTCTCAACTTGAGTGTAGGTTTTTATCAACATTGATAATTGTCCAGCTAGTTGCAAGACGTAAGACAACAACAAACCGACTGAGGCAGGACTGATTTTAAAGACTCTGAACACACATAAGAAACAAACGATCAAAGCCATGACAGTGGCGATACAGTCCAAGTGAAGAGACAACCAACGCTGGTTGGCAATTGAAAGGTAGTAAGCTTCGTTCATGCCGTCGATATTCTTGGAGTTCTTGTGTCGGAATCTGTTTTCAGCCCTATAGGCTTTGATAGTATCCATTCCACTTAACGTTTCGTTGAAGTTGTTGTAGACGAAAGATCTCTGAGTGGCTTCCAAACGCTTTATTTCTCTGGCAGAAGCTTGGTAGAAGTTGGAAATTGCCACGAAAATGAAAGCCAAGAATGGAATAGCAATAGCGAACCACGGAAGGTAGATGACACACAACACCACGACGCCGATGAGGGTCGACATAAAGTAAACCAACATTCTGATCTGGTTACCAAGTTCATTATCCAATGTATCAGTGTCCTTTGTGAATCTGTTAAGAATTCTTCCCATCGGAGTGACATCCATGTATGCCATGGGGGCACGCAAAACTTTCAGAACAGCTTTCAAGTTCAAAACTCCGGCTGCGTTGTTGGTCATGTAAGTGATAGCAATGAATTGAATGGTCAAAAGAATCAAAGATAAAACAGTGAACATGACGTAGAAACCGATGTAGAAAGCATTGGACTTACCTGGGAACTTGTGTTCAGACCAGAATGACAACCAGGTGTTAGTGAACAACTGACAGAACACAGCCAAGGTTGTCAAGATGACAATAATTGGCACGATAGTGTAACTTTTGAAAATACCCGAACCATACTTCGCGTATCTCTTGTAAACTTTAAAGCTGATAGCATTCACAGCACGTCCCTCTTCAGTCATCAAGTGGCCATCTTCCTCCTCGTTTACCTTATAATTGCGATGCAAGGCTTCCTCATCTTCAGTTTTCGAAGTCTTATTAGTATTCATTCTGGATACCTGGCGCTCAATGAGCTCCTTTTCAGCCTCGGCGAGTTCCAAATCTTCCTCAATTTCCTCTTTTTCGACCTCATCATCGGCTTTAGCGGCTTCGGAATTGTAAGCCATCAAACTATCAAAGCCGGAGTTTCTTGCTCTCAACTCGTCGAAGGTTCCGACATCTATGGTACCGTCACCGTTCAAGAAAATAACTCTGTCTGCTGAACCAATTAACGACAATTGATGCGTGGCCAATACTCTCGTCTTTTCCTTGAGTAAGCCCATTATACAACTGTTCATGATGTGCTTACCAACCCTGGCATCAACAGCACTCAAGACATCGTCCATCAAAATGATTTCCTTGTTGGCATACACAGCTCTGGCCAAGTTGATACGTGCTTTCTGTCCTCCAGAAAGAGTGATACCTCTTTCACCGATCTCAGTCTGATCACCAGCAGGCAAGATCTCCAAGTCGCTCTCGAGAGAACAGGCGTAAAGAACGTCGGCGTACTTCTTCTCGTTCAATTCAGAACTGAACAAAATGTTCTCCTTAACAGTGGTATTTTGAATCCAAGGGGCCTCACAAAGCAACAACGAACCGTTTATGCTGACCGTTCCCTCTAGGCGTTTCATAAAACCCCCAAGAGCATTCAATAAAGACGACTTTCCAGAACCAATCAAACCAGTGATAACAATGAACTCACCCTTGCGGATGCTGAGATCGATGCTCTTTAAGCCAGCGAAGATGGTAGCATCGAGTGTGGTAGAAGTGGAAGAGTGCAGTGAAAGCTTTTTCTCAAGACCGTCATGAAGTTCGGATTCACCAACAGTGGTGTGTTCTTTCTCAGTGGTGGTCTGCGCCAGCTTCTTATCAGAATTAGTTGGATCGACATCCTCGGAAGTCTCGTCTTCGAAGGTCTCCCACTCGAAAGAAGCTTTTTTGACCTCGATTGAGGTACCTTCCTTGTCCATTTGCTCTTTCTTTGCTTGCAGAGCATCAGTAGAAGCAGCTCCTTGAGTTTCCTCAGCAGCCAAAAATTCCCCTGTTCTTATGACAGCTATAAGTGCATCGGAACCAGATGCCAATGCCACTGGCAACATCATGACATTTTGAGTCAAAGTATTGAACAATGAAATGGAGGAGAACAAACTAGCGGGATCTTTGGTTGATCCCGAGGTGGCGTAGAGAGTTAAAAACGAGCCCAACGAGGCGAACAAAGTCAAGCACAGGGCTCCAGAAATAATGAGATTTCTGGCCACTTGCATTCGGTAAATGATGTCCATCTCGGAAGTTCTGTTCTGTGAGATAATTTTGTTGTAGGGGGTCTCCCAAGAGTAAAGCTTGATCATCTTGAGATGGTTCAACGCTTCTTTGATGTAACTGACACGATTGTCGGTGAAAGTGTTGGCATTCTTTCTGTACTCGAAAAGCTTACCCGTAACCAAGGTGATAACCACCATGAAAACACTGACAATACCGATACCGACCAAAGCACCAACACCGATGTTGTGAATTAAGATTCCAATAGCGATCGAAACAGGAATTGGGAAGGTGATCAAGAATGGCTGGAAACCAAGAGCAAAATCCATTCTTGCTAAGTCTGTACCCATCATGGAAGTAATTTTGGAGGTGGGATACTTGTGTTTGGATGTAGCACTAAGTTTGAAAGACTTGTCGAGCAATGCTTTGGTAAGCACTGCCTTCACTCTGGCACCTGTCATCATGGAATTGTAGAAACCATGGTTAACGAAAATACCAATAACCAATACCATAACAGAGCAACCAATAGCATAACCCACACCGGTTCCCGTATCGACATCAAGACCAAGGGCCTTCATTTCCACCCACCTGATCAATTTCTTCGAAAGCAAGGGGTTACAGACACCTGCAACAGAACACAAGGAAATATAGAAACACCCAAGACCGTATTCCACGCTAAAGGTGTGCATTAAGGCCTTGAGCATCAAGTATTTCGGCAATTCAAAATCTTCAAGGTCGGTCTTAACATCCACGGTAGACGTGGCTTCGGTCTGATTGCGCGCCTTCAACTTGAAAGCGATATGATTGACCTTAGCCTGCGCCAATCTGAAAGTAAAGTTTTCATTGAATTTCGCCGTCATGGTATCAACTTTGTCAGCTTCGTTCAAAACGAACAAGTCTGCTGGCTCCAACGTACGCTTGTATCCATCACGCATCACAGGATGAAGCCACCAGAAGAAAACCCAAGAGAGAGGGTTCACTGGCAGTGGTGTGGGAAGCCGTTCATGTTCTTCGGGCACCGGGGGTACTTTTTTCAGTAGAAAGGGCGTCAAAAGACGCTTTTGTAGGGGTTCTCGCATAATAAAAAAGAACCTCTAGGGAATAATTTAAAAGTGGCAGATGAGGACTTTTATAGATTTTCAAACACTGTTCCTGTGCGGCTGACGCAGCTGCAATCTAAGGAATGGACTTACGACGTTCCGCCATATAGTCTACGCACGTGACGCGATGCTGAAAGAAGATAGCTTCCCGAGGTGCCACGAGAAAGCGGAAAGTCGGAGGAGTGACCTGCAAGCTAGGAGCCATTCTGCCGTTACCTTCTTCCGTTGAAAGCCATCTCTCAAGACACTTAGTTGTCGAATTAATGAGCCGTGTGGCCATATGGCAAGTCGCGATTATATGCACGTCGGTTATCTATGGCACTGATATGGAGGAGAAGCAAGTGTGGATGAATTACTCTAAATTCGGTCCGAAAACAGGCGAAAAATGCACATGTACACAAAAGACCGTAATTGATGGTTGAGCGATCTTGATGACATTGGAGGATGACGATAATTGTGAAATGGGTGCAATTGGCGAAATTTAGAAAAGTCGTTATCGTGAGTCACAGCGTAGGAGCCCATGGGAAGGAGCCTCACGGAGCTGCCATAGGACTCCGATTAGGATGTTTGGAGCTCTGTGTCGGCCAATCGTAGGTATGAGTCACCAAGTGAAAAATTTGAACCGAATCTAAGTGCAAAGTGATCGTAGAGCCACAGTGATGGGCGGAGATTGAAATTGCGCAAAAGTGCGAGCAATCGCTCTAGCGATAAGCCAAAATGCCAGAAAGCGCACTGTATTCATAACACAGGTTTGTACCCACTTGCAACTGTTCTTTTGTGTGGTCTCACGCGTTGTACATCAAGAGATCGGTAAGTCTCATATTGTCGACTCAAATACCACAGTCTCAGACATTACAGTCAAATATATCACAATCAAATATATCGTAGTCTCATGTGTTATAGTCTCATACGCTGTAGTCAAATAGAAAAGTCTCATACGTTGTAGTCTCACATGTTATAGTCTCACATATTATAGTCTCATTGTAGTCTCAGTTAATATCGCATCAACAATCTCACTACTCCGAGCCCACTTCTCCTGACCTCTTCTTTTACAACTACGTCAGTCTCACTCATCACAGTTTCAGCATTAGCCTTTTAGGACGATTTTTCAGCACTACCACTAGTGTCACTTACTGTCTCAGGATGGCAAATCAAAAGCAAATTATCTCAGTGCTCGATTGCACAATGCACCTTTTCAATACCATAAATTATCAGCCAACCCACAGTTCTCTCTACTTCCATATGGTTGCGAAATAATTCTGTTCCGCACATTTCATACCCGGACCTCCCAATAACGCTATTGGAAATGTCTACACCTTCAACATCTCAACCATATCAAATAACTGATACCCTATTCGCACCCCGTGTTTTAGCCACTCACACCCCATGTGCCTGTAACATAGATCTCTCTGACCCACTTCCCGGCACCTTCTTCCGGAAATCCACTCTTTCCGATTATAACCGCACTCAGCCGGAAAATCGAATATCCGCGACCCCACAAAATCGCGGAAATGCACTGTTCCGTATATATATCCATCAAACATCGCTTCTTCGTCCACAATGAACGTATTGAAAAAGTCAGCCTCGGATATCGTGGTGCTTGCCGCGAAGAGAACCCCCGTTACAAAAGCCATCAAGGGTGGCCTCTCGCAGCTTTATCCCGAAGAGCTTCTCCACCAGGTTTTGAAGGGCACGTTTGAGCAGTCTGGCGTTGAAAAAGAGCTCATTGACGATGTTCTCGTGGGTGCAGTGTTGCAGACTTTGGGTGGGCAGAAGGCCAGTGCCTTGGCTGTGAAGTCGGCCGGATTTCCTGTGAAAACCACCGTCAACACCATCAACAGGCAGTGTGCCTCTTCCGCACAAGCCGTGTCGTACTCGGCTGGCACCTTGAGTTCGGGCGAGAACCAGTTTACGGTTGCAGCAGGTGTGGAGTCCATGACCCACGACTACTTTCCACACAGAGGTATTCCAACGCGGATATACGAACCTTTCAAGGCGAAGGCCGACGCAGAGGCTCAGGCGGTGTTGATGCCTATGGGTATCACCAGTGAAAACGTGGCCTCGAAATTTGGCATTTCTCGTGAAGACCAGGACCGCTTTGCTGTCCAGTCTCACCTTCGTGCACATGAGGCCATCAAGCTGGGCCATTTCGCTAAGGAGATTGTTCCTGTTACGGCTCGCGATGAGCAAAACAACGAGACCACTGTCACCGTCGACGACGGTGTGCGTGGTGGTTCGTCATTCGAGAAGTTGTCTACTTTGAAGCCGGTTTTCGCTGAAGACGGCACTACCACCGCCGGTAACTCGAGTCAGATCTCCGATGGTGCTTCGTGTGTCATTTTGACAACACGTGCCAACGCCGAGAAGCACGGCTACAAGCCCATTGCCCGTTTCGTGGGTTCTGCAGTTGCAGGTGTTCCTTCTGCTCTTATGGGTATCGGCCCTGCGTACGCAGTTCCACAGCTCTTGTCACGTTTCGGCTTGACCAAAGACGACATCGACATCTTCGAACTCAACGAGGCGTTTGCGTCCCAGTCGTTGTATGTCATTCAAAAATTGGGTTTGGACATGGATAAAGTCAACCCCTACGGAGGAGCCATTGCATTAGGTCACCCATTGGGGGCCACTGGCGGAAGAGTCGTCACCACATTGCTCAACGGATTGAAGGCACGCAACGGAAAGTTGGGTGTCGTCTCCATGTGTACTTCGACCGGTCAAGGTTATGCCGGTTTGTTTGTTAATGAGGTCGATTAGCCAGCTGTATAGATTAATGCAACTCTAATAATTAATGCGTGTAGCCCATACTGCCGCGTACAAGAAACCACTGCTCAAAACGGGGATGGTGAAGTTATCGTCGATATCCGCAATGTTGATTGCCTCCGACACGGAAGCAGCAAGACCGGCAACAAGCGCATACGCACCAAGCGTCAAGCGGCTTGTCTCGGGAGTCCAGAAAATGTCACCCGGCACGTTCACATCGAAATTGGGAACAAAGTACCCGTAGAATAAATATGTGGCAAGAACACCTGCCACGCCTGCCGCCAACGATCCAGCCAACGACTTTCCTGGCATAATCTGCGGTGTGTACTTCCCGAAGCGTCTTCCGAATGTAGAAGCAGCAGTATCTGCCCAACTCAAAAGCAAAGCACTCATCACACAGATATCCTTTGGAGCTACAGCAAACACCAACGCAAGTCCACCCGCGTAGAACACCGTCCCGTTCCACAGGTCCACCTCCTTATCACGGATCATCGACAGAGCGAAGCGAACGAGAAACTTGTTCACCGCAGGGACTCTAAACCTCACAAGATCAAGAACAAGCAACACCGATGTAAGCGCAAACAACGGCCAGAAGATCTGGTGCGTGTTGCAGCCGCGGGTATATAAATAGAGGGTCGTCAAGCCGTGTGCCGAGTGAAAGATCTTGCGAGGAATCTCGTGGCGAAGCAAGAAAGGTTTCTCCTTTGTGCCGAGATTTTCCTTCGATGTGTTCTCAGAAATAGGCGTGCTTTCGGTCACCGTCAGCACTTCGTCATCTCCATCGAGATCCAGAATATCGTCGTCCAGCCCCGAATCATCGTCCACATCTGAACGTTCGGAGAAAACATATGTGGCGTCGTCCTCCTCGACATAAGAGTCGTCTATGTCAAGAAGCGTGCGCTTGCGCAAAGCCTTCGGCGTCTGCAAGGCCAGAACACGCTTGGGCTTGGGTGTTTGAGGTGGTGACATAGTTGTTGTGAATGTTTTTATATAAGATGCGCAGGTGTGTATGTGGAGATACAAGCGGTAGACCGATAGCCGCTGGACGTGGTCCAGGAGGGAGAAAAGAGAAGGAGGGGGCAAGTAATGTACTTGGAAACCGGGGATGTTGAAGACCTACGGGGAAATTGGGCTCGTGGTGAAAAGCTCGTATTTTTTTCTCATCTTTGTGATAATCAGAGCGAGCGGAACAACGGGTGTAGCTGACCAGAGATATGTGCAAGAAGGTTGTGTTTGTCCTGTGGCTGGTCTCACAGCGGAGTCGATGGACTCAATCGGTTAAATAACCACTAACCTAGGCGTTTGATAATGCCCTCCGCAATGGCCGTGTAAGGCGCCGAAAGAGCAGAGTCTGGATGCAGAATCACCACAGGCCGTCCCAGGTCCGACTGGGTGCAGATGGTCTCATGCAAAGGGATGTTGCCCAACACAGTAAGATCATGCTTGGCTGCTTCTCTTTTTGCACCGTCGCTTCCAAACACATGCGACTCGTGGCTGCAGTTGGGACAGACGTAGTGGCTCATGTTCTGGACGAGTCCCAACAAAGGAATGTCCACCTTTTTGAACATTGCTATTCCTTTCACAGCATCTATGAGAGCGATATCCTGTGGAGTCGACACTATCACAGCACCGTCCACCTTAAGCTGCTGTGCTATCGTGATCTGGGTGTCTCCTGTTCCTGGAGGCATATCCACCACCAAGTAGTCCAAGTTGGGCCATGCCACCTCGAATAAAAGTTGTTGGAGTGCTTTCATAACCATGAGCCCTCTCCACACCACTGCGTTTTCTGGTGCCACCAAATACCCCATTGACATCAGCGGGATTCCGTAGTTCGTCAATGGCTGTAGGCGTCCTTCGTCTGTGAGTCTGGGTTCCCCACTTAAACGCAAAAGCTTAGGCACTGAGGGCCCAAATATGTCGGCGTCCAAAAGACCCGTGTGTTTCCCGAGCTTCGAGAGTGCAAGAGCAACATTCACCGCCACCGTGGACTTGCCCACTCCTCCTTTGGCCGACGATACAAGAACGATCTTCTTGACTCCAGGAATCTTTTGCTTGATCGGAAGACCTCGGGACATGCGAGGCCCCGAAGTGGGCAATCCAAGCGGATTCTCGTGCATCCGCAAGGCGGAACGATGGAACAACCGGCTAAATCTAAGCAGCATACTAAGAAGTGTATTCGCGATTCGATATTGAATTTTATTTCTCAAATCTGGGGAACTCATCTCAATATGCTTTTCAAAAGGTGCCTTCACCAGCCGACGGTGTATGCATTGTCTACACGGCCAGGGCGTGCTGCAATTGCTGTGGTGCGTGTGCTGGGCTCACAGGCGAAATTTGTATACCAACAGCTCACTGGCTCGAGAACTACACCTACTTCGAGGAAAACAAGTGTACGGAGACTATTCCTGGACAAAGGAATGTTGGACGAAGCTCTCACCGTGTTCTTCCAAGCTCCAAAAACATACACCGGCGAGGACTTGCTAGAACTACATGTGCATGGAGGTACGGCTATTGTGAGCTCAGTCTTGAAAGCCATTCAGAAGCTACACGATCCGGAGAACGGAGTCAATATCCGCTATGCAGAGCATGGCGAGTTCTCAAAGCGTGCGTTCATGAATGGGCGATTCGACTTGACCGAGATCGAAGGAATAAGAGAGATGATTGATGCGGAAACTGAAACGCAACGTCTTGCTGCTTTGGCGTCACTTACAGGTGAAAGCAAGCGTGTCTTTGCTGAATGGAGACACCAGTTAGTGCAGAATGTGGCACTCTTGACGACTGTTATCGATTTTGGCGAAGAGCACAATCTTGAAGAAACAGAACAGTTGTTTGGTGACGTGGAACGCAATATCGATGCTCTATTGCTTGAAATCGAGTCCTATCTTCGAAAGGTGAGAGGCTCAGAGGTTTTGCTCAGAGGGATCAAGTTGAGCCTCTTGGGACCTCCAAATGCTGGAAAGTCTTCCATGTTGAACTACTTGGCCAACAGTGAAACAGCCATAGTGAGTGAGATTGCAGGAACAACCCGCGACGTTATTGATGTTCCGCTTGACATTGGTGGCTACAAGGTTATTGTGGGAGACACGGCAGGCATCAGACCAGTGGAAACAGCAGATGCAATTGAAATTGAGGGTATGAAGCGAGCCAAGCAGAGAGCCCTAGTGGGTGACATGGTGTTGGCTGTTGTTCCCGTAGACCAGCCATTGAGCTCTGACATAAAAGAGCATTTACAGTTATTGAAAGATGCAAACAGAGAGATTTCAGTTGTGGTCAACAAGCTGGATTTGCTAAAAGGAAAGGACAGTGCCAGCTTCGTCCAGGGTCTCTCCGACGAATTGGCAATCTCGCAAGATAACATTTTCGTTGTCTCTTGCATAAATGGAGAAGGAATGGACCACCTTCAAAAGTCACTTACCACGCAGTTTAAACGTCTTTCCATGTCTGAAAACTCAGACCCAGTTGTCATTTCTGCTAGAGCACAAGATTTGCTAGAGAACGATGTTCTCTATGGCCTAAAACAGTTCAAGATATGGAAAGAAAACGATGACGTTTTGCTTGCAGCTGAGTGCTTGAGACAATCAGTGGATGGGATTGGAAAGATTACAGGAGATGCAGTGGGACTTGATGAGATCTTGGATGTGGTCTTCTCCAGTTTCTGTATCGGAAAGTAAGACATGTAAATAGGTTAGAATTATAGACATAATGAATCATGACCCCGTCAGCTACTCTAAATGTCCATTTCCATACATCCTATATACAGCCTTATGGACAGTGAGACACAACGTAAAGCGTGAAACGCTCCACATCCCAGTTGAGTCTAATCTGTTGGAGCTGGTGACGGGTGTGACGTCCCTGATCTCCCACCTCTGGCTCGGGCAACTCGGTCTTCAACTCTTTGGCCAAGTTAGGTGCAAGACGCAACTCAAATGTAAGAACGTTGAGACCATAGTTCAACTTCAAGTCGTGCAGGAGACAGAGCGTCTTGGTAGAGCGGAGTGAGTCTTTCTCTTCAGACATCTCGAATCCACCGGGTGCTTCCTCCTCGTTCACAAGCAAAGCGACCAGGAATTCGTCGTTCGCACTTGATTTGAATAATCCTTGTCCACCGATTAGTTCTTGCTTCTTCAAGTCGTGGATCAATTCGTGCAACGCCACTTTCAATGTAATGAACGGGGTGGAGTCTTGGGGTAGCGAGATGGAGTGCGCCTGTGTAGAGAAACCCGTAGGTTGGAAGCCGTACTCGAAAAATGTTGCTGTATTGAGCACCTTCACATCAGGGAAGAATGCTTGCTTCCAGGCCTGCGACTTGGTAGGTGCGAACAGTGGCTGGGAACCAAGTGTGGTCATGAGCTGCAGAGCGTTGTTTGCCGCAGAAGTGAAGGAGACATCACGAATGAATACCTCTTCTGTAGATGGAGCATGCTTGTGCTTTCCCATGATGGTCCACTCGGTGGCTTCGAGCTTGTGACGGGAGTTCTCGTCTTCCGCGTCCAGCTCTTCCTGCTTTACTGCCAGTCTTGGGTCTTCGTCATGACGTTTTGGTTTTCTTCCTCTCTTCTTCTTAGGCTCTTCACGTTTCAAGCTCAACTTGAGCTTCACCGGCTCCTTGGGCGCCTTCAACGTAAGACGCACACGCGCATCTGGGACAGCTTCGTGGCGCAAAGCGTTGTACTTCTCTTCAAAGACCTCTTGCAACTTTCTGGCATCTTCGTAGATCAACGCAGAAGGGTCATTGTACGTTTGAGCATTCACGAAAATAGCATTGGCAGCTTCGTAGAAAGCATGCAAATTATTATCCAAACTCGCAGAACTCGAGAAAAGCGAAGAGAGTTGGCCCCTCACATTATTGAAAGAGGTTGGGTGTGCAATCACCTTTCCGTAATCTGGGTACTCCTCCACATCCACGTCATCCATAAATGGGCCCGAAAGTACACCTTCTCCAG
The DNA here is from genome assembly GCA_003707785.3 of Danielia oregonensis. NCBI lineage: Eukaryota > Fungi > Ascomycota > Pichiomycetes > Serinales > Metschnikowiaceae > Danielia > Danielia oregonensis. The sequence continues at coordinate 272,774 of PPLJ03000007.1, forward strand.
GAAACTCGTGGTGAATAACCTCATCAAGAAGCTCACCACACAACTTAGGCAAATCGGCCACGCCGATGGGCTCCAGTCCTTGGCCAAATTCGGTAACTTGCTGCTCTACAAACTCCAAGAGCTTGTTGGCGTCCAGCACGATCCACGACTCAGGGTCGTTGTATTTCATGGCGTTTTTATACATGAGACGGAAATCGGCCACAAGCTGCTGTGGGCCTTCGTAAATTCCACGCAATGCCTTCTTGTGGATCTCCGACAACGAGATGGGTTCGGAGATGAGCGTGTAGTAGTCCGGGTACAACTTTTTCAGCGGAAGCTTGAGAAATGCCGTCGCAGCCAATCTGTCTGCGTCGTCCGCATGGAGAGTTTCAAGAACACGGAGCGTGTTTCTGTAGAACTCCTCGGGCGACTGGCCTTTGTATTTTTTGGATAAGCTCGAGTCGCCAGCGGCGGCACGTTTCATTCGAGGCATACTTAAGAGTTGTAGTTGTTGATTTTCGTTGTGAGATAGATACAGGATATAAGTTTAGTGAAAGCCAAGACGTCCGGTTGAAACTACCCAAAAGAGAATCAGACGTGCCGTAAACAGAACAGGGAAGCGAGCGCGATATGCTGTCCAACAGGGGATAGAGGTTCTCCATCTGTAAACGTAGTGCAGTAAGGTAAGGACACACGTCACCTCAAACGAAAGATCACGTGAGGCGTTATCAAGCTCTTGAATAATTCGATACCAGGTACTTCGTTTGCTCAAGTCTCTAGTCATTCAGTCTCAAGCTACTTTGAGCAGAAATTTCACATCGCCTTGTTTCCCTTTGCAATAGGAGATAGCGAAAATACTCACAATTCTTGCAAATGACCAAGCATTCCGGCGTCACCATCCTATATGGATCGGAAACAGGCAACGCTCAAGACTACGCACACTACTTGGCACGCAAACTTCGGTACAACTCGCTTAGGCCCGCCGTTGCCTCTCTTGATTCGTACCCGTTGAAAAATCTAGTGACAGAAGCTGAGATCTTGATAGTGATATGTTCAACTACTGGACAAGGTGAGCTTCCTCGCAATGCCAAGAACTTCTTGCGGTTCTTATTGAAGAAGAAGCTTCCATCCGATCTTTTGGCGCACCTTCAGTTCACCACATTCGGGCTCGGTGATCTGTCATACCCAAAGTTCAACTATGCCATCAAGAAGATCCACACGCGATTGCTTCAGCTTGGAGGCACTGAGCTTTGTGGTCGCTGTGAGAGCGACGAGCAGTCTCCCGAGGGAATCGACGGTTACTATGCTGAGTGGGAAACCACTCTCATATCGGCGCTCCACAAGAAATACCCCGATCTCTACACTGTAGACGAGCAGGTTCTTCTCCAACCGGAATACCGTGTTGAAATCGAGAACAGCGGTGATGTGGTGGCACCTCCGGACTTGGAGCTTTCCCGGAAAGGCTTGTCTGTTGGAAAAGTCACAAAAAATGAACGACTTACCTCGGAAGATCATTTCCAAGACGTCCGTCACTTGGTGATCGAGTCCGAAGAGGCAATGAGCTACGCCCCAGGAGACACCCTCGCTTTGTATCCTCCGAACGACGACCGCAGTGTTCAATTGCTCTTGGAACTGCAACCTCAGTTGCTTTCGATGGCAGACAAACCACTCAGCATAGTGGTTGCTCCCGAAGTTGAAGGAGGGTTGATTGACCCCAAGTACCTCACTCTTCGCACGCTTCTCAAGTACCACCTAGACATCATGGCGATTCCTCGCCGTTCGTTCTTCTCGCTTCTCCATCACTTTGTAGATGGATCCTCAGAAGACGGACAAAGAGAAAAGGAAAAATTGTTCGAGTTCAGCAAGTTGGAAGAAAGCGAGGATCTCTACGATTACGCTAACAGACCAAGGCGGCTGATCCTCGAGACGGTGTTGGAGTTCGAGAAAAACCTCACCATTCCTGTGGAGTACGTCTTGGATTTGTTTCCCACCATCAAAGTGAGATTATTCTCTATTGCCTCCAAACCCTCTCCGACATCTGTTGAGTTGGTTGTTGGTATCGTCGAGTACAAGACCATACTCCGTCGCATTCGTCGCGGCTTGTGCACGAAGTGGATCAAGCTGTTGACCCCAGGAGATGGGTTGGTATTTTCCATACACCAGTCAAACCTCCGTTTCCTGCTTCCCTCGACTCCGAACCCACCGATTTTGATGATAGCGCCAGGAACAGGGGTCGCCCCCATGAAATCTTTGATCGAGGACGCTGCTGGGTCACAGGAACTCTACTTGTTTTACGGATGCCGTTTCAAAAATAAAGATTACTTGTTTGGCGACTTGTGGGAGTCTTTAGGCAAAGATTTGCACATGCATGCTTGTTTCTCCCGTGATCCCGGTACCGTTAAGTACGTCCAGGACGGCCTTACTCGAGAGCTGGAGCTAGTGGCGGACCTTATTCTCAATAAGAACGCAGTGGTGTTTCTCTGCGGTCTGAGCGGAAATATGCCTCGACAAGTACGCATTACGTTGGCGGAGATAATCAAGGGCGCCGGACATAGCGATGCCGACGGCTACTTACTAGCCATGGAGAACAACGGCAGGTATATCCAAGAGACCTGGTAGTGCACAATACATTCCTGCAGTATATGTCTCGCTCTTTAGTATTCAACGAAAATATCTACCATGCTTAAGTTGGCTCGAGCCTCGGGCCGCTTGACGTTCTCTCGTTTCGTATCCAAGAAGGCAGATATTGTACTTGACGGGAAAACCTATAAAGCCGACGAGTGGACCAACGTTCCTCCGTCGATCTTAGCTTTGACCGATCGCCAATTGCATCAGAACGCCAACCACCCGATCGGGATACTTCGTGACTTGATCGAGAGCAATTTCGCCGGTTTGGGATATACATTCTACAACGACTTCCGTCCCACGGTGACCACATTCCAGAACTTCGATGTTCTAGATTTTCCACAAGACCACCCGGGTCGTCTGAAACTGGACACCTACTACCTCAACAAGGACCACTTGTTGCGAACACACACCTCTGCGCACGAGCACGAGTGCTTCCAAGACTGCAAGACCCCAGGTTACTTCATCACGGCGGACGTCTATCGTCGTGATGAGATCGACCGCACACATTATCCGGCGTTCCACCAGATGGAAGGAGCCCGCTTATGGACGCAAGGCGAGGGCCTCACAGAGGAGTTGAAGCGCGACATCGCTGCCATTCCGCAAACCAGCATCGTCGTGGAAGATCCGTTCCGTGAGTCTCCTGCAAACGCAGAGAACCCAAAGCAAGAGTATATGTCTGATGAGCACGTGAAGCTTGTGGCAACACACTTGAAGAAGACGATCGAGTACATGGTCAACATGGTTTTTGAAAGAGCACGTGAGTCTGCCATCAAGGCAGGTTCTACTGAGCCATACTTGAACGAGCCTCTCAAGGTGCGCTGGGTGGAGGCGTACTTCCCCTGGACATCGCCCTCGTGGGAGATTGAAGTCTGGTGGAAAGGCGAATGGCTAGAATGCTGTGGATGTGGAGTGGTGCAGCAGCAGGTGTTGCTCAACTCGGGCTTGCCCAGCAATAAGCTCGGATGGGCTTTTGGCCTTGGCCTAGACCGCATTGCCATGTTGCTCTTTGGAATCCCTGATATCCGTCTCTTCTGGTCGCAAGATGAGCGTTTTGCTCGCCAGTTCACCAAAGGCTCCATTTCTACATTCCAGCCCTTCTCCAAGTACCCAGGTGTGAAGAGAGATGTCAGTTACTGGTTGCCTGTCGGACTGACGTTGCACGTGAACGACGTGATGGAGATTGTGAGACAATACGGCGGTGATTTGGTGGAGAGCGTGGAGAATATCGATGAGTTCGTGCACCCCAAGACAGGACGCCGTTCGCAATGCTACCGCGTCAACTACCAGTCCATGGAACGCAACTTAACGAGCGCTGAAATCCAGGACATCCACAACCAGGTGGTGAAGGACTTGGAGCAGAACTTCAAGGTAGAGATCCGCTAATGTACATAGTAAAACTGGGAATGTCCCGCAACATGAAGACTCACATGTAAAAGTCGTCGGGGAACATCACAGGCTATTGACCCAGAAGATTGGAAAGACAAATACAATCAGAGAAGATGGAATCTCATGCGAGACCGAGATGACGATGGACTGTGAAAAATAAGAGAAAGACAATATTGAAAACAAGATGCCGTGGGTTCACAAAGACTATCAGAATCTACCTCCTTCCTCTTTCTCCCATATAAAACTCTTTCCGATACCTGCTACTTCTCTACTTACTCTTAATAGTGCGCGCACAAAATTTTCAACTCCAACACTATGCTCAGTTTGGGATCTGCCCTTAGGGTGCTTCGATTCTCCCCGCAGATGCCCGTGTTCACGGGGTCGGCTATTGGCGTCGCTCCAGCTTTCCAGAACACTTTCAAGCGTTTCAAACACGAGTACGCACCTCGTTATAAGAACATGCGTAAAGCACACAAAGGCAGAGTCACCGTCCGCACGGGAGGCTCTATCAAGGGTAACAGCTTGGAGTTTGGCGAGTACGGGTTACGCTTGCGTTCCAACGGGCTCCGTATGACCGCAACTCAGCTCAAAGAAGCCGACAAGGTGATTCTGAGAGAAATCCGTCCCACCGGCGCCCAGATGGTCACTCGCTTCACGTGCAACACGCCCGTGTGTGTCAAGGGTAACCAGACCAGAATGGGTAAGGGTAAGGGTGCGTTCGACCACTGGGCGTGCCGTGTTCCCACTGGAAAAGTTCTCTTCGAGATCCGGGGAAAGATTCACGACAGAATTGCAAGAGAGGCGTTGAGGAAGGCTCTGGACAAGTTGCCTGGTCTCTTTGAGATCGTCGACAAGAACAGTCAGATCCGTGTGAGTACCACCGAATTGGTGGACAAGCCGGAACCCGTGAACTACGTCGAAGTGATGAACCAGACGCCCACAAAGAAGTGGACCAACGTGCAGGAGTCCAAGCTCCCGGAGTACCGTCTTTTCAGAGGACGTTAGCTTGTAAATAGAATACAAAGTGGATAGAGAGTGGATCGTATTTGGTATTGAGAGCAGTTCGAAGTATCGTGTTTTTATAATGGCTACTGGTTTCGGATTCCTTTGATGTTGTGGCCCAAGAAGGAAAGTCTGCTGCTTTTACAATTCTCATATCCTCCGATAAGTATAGCTCCAACATCGAATTACAACTTCCCAGATTTATGCGCACTACTAGCATTAATAGTAACTTCTTCGAAATCAGAAGTGAGGCCAAAAATCAAAACAGCGGTTCCTCCTCTTTCATTTGTCACAGTTCACTATGAGTTCTCTGAGAGACAACACACGGTTCATTGCCCATGCCTTGAACCAATCGCTAAAGCTTGTTGAATCAGACACAGAGGCATCCACAATTGACCTCAACCTTCTTGGAAACCTAAATACAAACCAGTCGCTCAATTATATCAAGCTAGAACACCAGCTAAATGCCATGGAGAAGGACTCCGAGAAAATGAAGGCTCTAGAAGAAGAGTTTGGACTCATCCAGGGAGACATGGACCAGCTCGAGAAGCAGGTGCAGGTGCTCACATCCCTCACGGGCGAGCTAGACGAATGGTCAAAGGAGGTCAAGGAAAAGGTTATGTCGAGGTGAGAGCACAGTTTGATAAAGTTACAGGTTTACAATATATCTAGTTCATTATATTACGATGCGATGGTACACTGGAGCGTCAACCTGATACGTCACGGCACGCTGGAGCGTTACACTGATTCGTCACGGCACACTGGAACGGCACACCGAAGCACCGCGGCACACCCTGTGGCTGGACTAGCCAACCTGAGCAAGTAAAACTCTCACCTCCCAACTATCCCTGCAACTCGCGGAGACGCTGTCTCATCTGGTCCAACATCTCGTGGTCCTCCTCTTCCAATGGAGCCTCCTCCTCTGGCATGCTGACGGTGGGCACCTCGGCCTCGATCTGCGAGAACTTGTCCAGTGTGAGGCTTGCAATGATCTTGTTGACCTCCTCCTGCGACTCGTCTTCCAATTCCTCGTCGTAGTCTATGTCCATGGCGTCGTCCATCATCTCATTGATGATTCCAGCCTTCATCAATTCCTTAGACAACTCTTGCATTGTTCCCGTGAGAACACCCAAGTTGATGACCAGATTGACGTCCTTCATGATGGCCGTGGAGACCTGAAGCGACTGCGTCAACTTACGCATCTGCCACTGCTCGTTGATGGCCATGTTGATGGACTCTAGCCGCGTTTTCGAGATGTGAAGCTTTTTGTACTGGTTGTTGACGTTGATAAGCTCGCGAGCGTATATCTTGGCGGTCTTGTAGTCGCCGCTCTTGGCAGCCTTCTTTATGAGCCCTTCCGTCTTCTTCTTGAGCGGCAGAAGCTGGTTGATCGACCGGTCTAGTTCTCGCTTGTTTTTCCGGAGCAACAGGTTGACTTTCCTCATCTGGGGTTAGTAAGCACACGATGCCGACGTTGTACATACCTGCTCCTTAGGGTCGGGGCCCCATATGGCAGTCTTGATATAATTCATCTAGTAGTGATAAGATATGAGGATAGGAGGCACGGGTGTACACAGCCTAGTATCATCCTCAAATTAATACGTATCTATACTCTTCTACGTTTCACAAAAAATGATTTCCGCTGCGTTTGCTGAGGCTGAGATGCCCGACGCCACTCAAAGACTCTTGTTGGTGATTTTGGGCTTGTTTTTGCCCCCACTTCCTATCTTTATGTTGACAGGACCCCGCTACACCATTTGGACCAAGGAGTTCTTCATTGCGCTCTTCTTGACGCTTTTCCCCTTCTTCTTTGTGGGATTCCTTTACACGTTGTACTTCGTTTGCGTGCTTTTCCCCCAATCGAGAGGTATTGTCAACGGAGAGGGTTACGAGAGGATCCCAGAAGACTTGGAGCTGGCCACCCCTGCTGCAGTGGATGCTCCATTGATTGAGGTTATGGAGCCTGAGCTTCCCTCTTATGAGGAGAGTGAGGGTCCTAGTGCTGCTAGAGAGGAGCCAAGAGATGTTAAGTCCAACGGCGACAACAAGGTGCAGCTTTGATCTGTTGGTTTTATATGTTAGTATGAATTGTATGCGTTTTCGGAGAGTCTGTATGCCACTTAGATGTTGATCTGGTTGCTATATCATTGAATTGGCTCAAAGACTCTTCAGGCCACGTACTCAGTACCATAGTAGTTATATTAGTTCGAGCTGCAAAGCTAAGCCTTATACTAAGCCTTCGAACTAGCCGTATGGAAGAGTACACCTCAAAAGTATCTGCTGATGCCCAAAGAACCAGTGGGGACGCTCATAACGGTTAGCTTCCGACACGGACAATGCCATCAACAGACACAATTGACTGAAATATTGACATGCACGAAGGAACAAACCGTTAAGCCAAGAGTCGATAATTCCGGTCCACGATATATCCGATCGCTGTCACATCTGTGGTGCTTCCGACTCGGCATAACGTTGTAGTATAAATTGGAGATGGCAATGGGAAAGCCCAGTAGCAAAATGATAGTCTCTGTGCTTTTCCAAACCACCTTCGCTGCTATTGCCGCCGCTGCCACCATCACTACGGCCCCAACAACCACCAACGGATACGAAACATATCCATCGGTTGCCCATACTGCTTCAATCAACGGCTTTGCTGACCCTATCTACGCCAAGTTGCCTGCTTGCGCCCATTCATGCGTAGAGCGGTCTACTGCGTCCACTCCATGCCCATATTGGGACACAGGCTGCCTCTGTGTTATGGCTCCTTGGGGTAACGCTGTTGCAGCATGCATTGCCGAAAAGTGTAAAGGTGGAGATGTCGTTACCGCAACATCGTTGGCGGTGTCGGCCTGTTCTGCCGCTGGCGTGTGGTCTCCATACTGGATCATTGCTCCTTCTGCGTCTAGTGTGTTGTCCGTTGCTGCTGCAGAGCCCACAGTTTAATAAAAGACCTGTTCCAAGTATCGTAGAGAAGAGACCTTTATTTAGCTTCTCTTAGCCAGGTTATGTACGTTTACTGACTCAACACCACCATGGTCTTGGCCACGAATCCTTCCAAGTGAAAGATGGATTTCTGCCCCAAACTCAATCTCTCATCAAAGATGGAGGCAAGCTCAATAACACCCACTGCCCGTGAAATGTCCAACTTCATCAACTCTAGCGCCAACGTCTTCAAAATAAGACGAGGCGGAATGCAATGAGACAACAACTCGTAGAACGTAACTCTCAACTTTGCCAAGTTGGCAACGGTCTTGACGGACACCACCGACCGTGCCATGTTGCGGATGATGACTTCCCAATCGAGCGTAATGAGCACAGTGTCCATCTTCTGAAGCTGAATTGTCTCATTTTGCATGGAGATGGTTTCGAAACTCAATAGCGAACGGCGCAAGTTGCGATCCGATGCTGAAGCGATGGCTTCGAAGTATCTGTCCTGTGCAGCCTCATCGCTTGAATCGAATTTCACAGATTCTTTAACCGCTACCTTCTTCAACACAGCAGCAATCTCTCCAGTAGTTGGAGCAGGAATACGTACCAACAATGTTCTTGACTTGATGGGCGCAATGATGTTCAGAATAGTGTTGCACACCATGATCAACCGGATATTGGACGAGTATTTCTCCATTGTTCTTCTTAAAGCAGCCTGAGCGTCTCTGCTCAAGGAATCTGCCTCATTGATAATCACCACCTTGAATCTGTGTTTCAACGCAGACTTCGCCTGGTTGGAAAAGTCCACCTGCTCCGTAGAAGCGACATCCTTCAACAAGTCCTGGATCACCACTCTGTCGTTGTTTCCCATGTCGGAAGGAGTGATTTCCAAGTGATATGGCGAACTGAGCACATTAAACTCCAACTTGCGGTTGGAAGACGTGGTGAACGTTTTGACGTCGATTTTTAGCTTCTCCACCTGTGCGCCGAATAACTCGTTGAGCGTGGAATATATTCTGGTCTTCTTGCCTGCTCCTGTTGGACCATACACAAGCAAATGAGGAAAATCGCCAGTGCTTGCTAAAGATTTGAGACTCTGAGTGATTGAGTCATGATACGTAAGCTGCTCAAGCTTCTTCGGTCTGTATTTATCCACCCACAAGGACATGATATAAGAGTTAGGTAAGTTTTAATACGCGTTCGCGATTTGAGGTGAACAATATATGAGAGGTAGAGAAGTGGAAAACAAAAGTAGAATAGGAAAGAGGCAGTACGGATAGAAGGAAGTGGTTGGACAGTTCCCTGCTGTTTTCGGAATTAAATTTTTATCAGACTATCTTTCATGGAAGTGTGGCTCAGCAATCTAAAAACATAATGTACCTCATCATGCCATGTTCCATCTTTTCACCCATCCATATCACTTTCACCCACATTATCGTCGCTGATGTCTATATGTTCAAGGGCCAGTGACCCGTTCAGCTGCATAATTCTTCATACCATTAGATCTTAGGTTGCGTGCGCAAAAAGTGCGTAGGGCACTCGTATCCACCGGGGTTCTTGACCAAGTACTTCTGGTGGTAGTCCTCGGCATCATACCATACCTTAAGGGGCTCAATGACGGTGACGATCTTGTCGTTGGGGTACCATTCCTTCTGGAATTTGTCAAGAACCTCTTTGCTGACCTTGAGATCCTCGTCTGTGTGCGTCAAAAGGGCACTGCGGTACTGGGTTCCCACATCCGGGCCCTGGGCATTGACTGTGGTGGGGTCATGGGTACGGAAAAAAATATCCAAGAGCTCCGCAAGAGTCACCTCAGAAGGCTCGTATGAAATCTGCAAGCTTTCCACGAAGTTGGTGGCACCCGAGCACACCTTCTCGTAGCTGACAGCACCAGCAGACTCCAATCCATTGGCGTAACCGACCTTGGCATCAACCAAGCCCTTGCCCTTGAAATACTTGGTGAAAACTCTCTCCACTCCCCAGAAGCAGCCGGAAGCCACCGTGATCAATCTGGAGGTCGATGTTGTCTTGAGAGTAGGCGAAACTAGAGACATTGCAGAAAAATATGTTGATGCTAAAATGCCATTTAGTAATGCAGATATATGCGCTTACGCACAGGCACGTGCGCTACTTGGATTTGCGTTTGAATGAAAAGATGCTGTTACGCCGCTTCTCCTTGTCAGACTCTTTCTCCTTGCTTTCCCTGCTTTCCGTAGTCTTTGTTGAAGCTGTAGTCTTGATGCTGCCCATAGAACCTTTCCGCTCGGGAGCAATTTCCGCTTTCAGCTCTCTTCTTTTGAGACCGTTGACCCAGGATTTCTTTTCAAACTTGGGCTGCTTGCCGCCGAGAGGAGCTACTACGTCTGGGGCAGGCACGTCTTTGTTCGAGGAAGTTCTGGAAACGGCTCTTGTAACGGTGTCGGAATTGTCAAACATAGACGTTTTTTTGAAAATGGTTGTTTTGCGCCCGAGATTGTTCTCTGACGACTCCGGAACGAAATCCTTGATACTTTCGGTATCCACCGTTGTGTCTGGAGAATGCTCCTCGGAATATTTGGCAACACTTCCTGTGCTGACATGTTGCGTGGCGAGCGAGTAGTCGCTGCCGTTGTAGACTCCACAGAGATCTATGCCCAAATCCAAGCCGTCGTCAGACTTTGTGTCAATCTTCTCGTAGAAAAGAATGTATGCACTTGCCAAACCCGGTCCGTTTCCGAAAAAGCGGAGCACATAGGACTCGTCCACGATCTCGATGGTCTCATCATCAAATAAAAACCAGAGCCCTGCTTGGATCTTGCATAAGGCAACGTAGTGCCCATGCATAGGACCTCCTCCGATATGGACCACTAGAGCATACAACCCGTATAAGGTGAAGTCGCCGGTAGCAGGTTGCGTTTTGGAAGCCGCATTCTTCTTATCCTCCTCTTCAGTTGGCTTGGTTGTGTTAAAAAGCCGCAACTTGAGAGGGTACAGAATCAGATCGAAGAGCTTCACCATTCGATCAAGCTTGTCGTCGTACTTGAAACGCTTGAAGTTGATCACCAACACTTCTGGCGTTCTTTTGAGCTTGATGGTCTTGACTGCTTCTTGCAAAGACAGACAAGTGTTGCAGTAGAACTTGTTCTGGTGGTTGAGCGTTTCCAGCCTAGAGAAATTATTGAGCGAGTACGTCAATGAGTATGCGCTCTCTCCGGGAGGAATATCGATGGAAAGATCAAGGAAAGCTTCGTCCTTGGAGGTAACAGTTTCACAAGACAAGCACTTGGTCTCGTTAGTGATGAGGCCCTGGAAAAGCTGTGTGCACCAGTTCTTATCTGCGCCCACTTCTAGATTGATGCTCTCTATAGTTTCGTTCACCAAGTAGTTGCAGAACTCATGTGCATCCTGATGCATATTGACCTGGCGAAACAAGAAATTCTTCTCTTTTAATTTGTTGACAAAGTGGCTAGGCAGGACCACACCAATCTGAGACCTGTTCTCCACCATACTCTCAAATATGTCCTTCAAGGCATATAACAAGCACGTCTCGTTTGTGGTGTCTGCGTGTAACGAATGGTCGACATTGATAATAGGTCCGTTGATGAGAGCAGATCTTTTGCGTTGATCTGCGGATGGGTTAGGATTGAATGGGTTGATGGGATTCACAAGTGTCGTCTCCGGTACTGGGATTCCCACGACAACAAAGCTCAGCCTTGACGTTATAGGTGCCGCATAAGACAAGCTATTGACAGAACTGTGCCCGTTACCAGAGTCAAGGAGCGCCGTGGATGACTGCGAATTGTCATTTCTGTGGTCGTCTGCTGCAGTGGGCCGCGTCACGAGTACCTGCAACTTGTGCAACTTGGGATTTTTATTGATGATCAATCTTTGTTCAGTCAGCAAAGAATCGCACGCCACGGCGTCGTAAATATACCCTAGCTTCTTGTATTGGGTTGGTATCTCATCCGCCACCTGCGTGGGAGTGGTAGTAGTGCTGAACTTGCTGAAAATGGAATTTCGGATGGAGGCTCTGGGACCAGTGGAAGAACCGTTAGAAGCCTCGCCCACAGGCACAGCCGGTTTTCCCTGCTCCTTGAGCTTCTTGGCGACCAATTGCTCGTATTTGGTCGTGAACGAGTGTAGGCTCGTGCCCGAAACGATGCTCTTTCGCTCGTGTGGGGCAGAATTGTAAGCTATTAGCTGAGTTCGGAACTTGTCCGTGTAAAATAGACATTGAAGAATGGAGTTACAGTAGCAGGTGTTACCGAAGTTCTCCATTCCAAATATTTTGGAGGCGCCATCTCCGTAGGGAAGCGCCATTCTATAGTTGATATAAGTGGAGGTTTGAAGTTGAGCCCCACCGATCTCATGGGTCACGTGCTCGCCCCTAAATTGCACCAATATTTTATTTGGCAGGGCTTGGTCGTTGAGGAAAGAGTATGCGTAGATGAAGGAGATTCTATCTCATCAGGTCCCTTGGTAGCTGTTTCGTGTAGATCATTTTAAGGGCATGGAATCGCGGAATTTCGACGGAATCTTGTCCGATATTAGACTAGCTGCACTGGTTACCATTGTGATTAGTGAGTTCCGGTGGGTTTGAAGAGTGGCAGAAGCAATAAGAATGTAAGGACTCAGTGGGGGTGGGTCGGATGACTGGAAATTATAATTTACCGATAAGAAGATGAGCGAGGGGAGTACGATGAAGTGCTTAAGATAGGTGGAGACAGAACGATGAAGTTTTCAGTCGATAAACTAACCATTCTCCTTCCTTGTAAATTCGCTGTGGGCGATCAGTTGACCGTAACACATAACGCCTACAGATGATTTCAAAGAAGATACTGTAATTCAAATCAAATCCAGTCGTGTATTGACCTGCGATACACTACGACCAGGCCAAGCCGACCCTACGACTTAGCCAAGTCGCTGTGCACCTTCCAAAACTCCTTGTAATCCAACCCACTCTTCAAGCCATCATATCTCTCCAACTCCAACCAGCCCTCGTCAATGCCTTGCTCATAGAAAGCAACTGTGGACGACCTTGAGATTCCCAGGTAATCCGCCTTCCTGAGAAGATTCCAGAGCGTATCCACCACATCCCATTCTTGCTCTTCTGCAACACTGGGCAAGAACGTGCCCAGATAGAAGCGGCCATTGCGCTGAAATTGCACCTTGAGCCCATTCTTGCCGACCAGCCAGTCCTGAGGGTTCTGGATCGGGACGAAGTTGTCCAAAAGCGTCACATCAACCGTTAATTGTGGCAATTCGGCCTGGGTGATGGGAGGAAACCTTGGGTCCTCCATTGCGCTTACCAAGGCATACCGGGAGACACCCTTCTCGGTAGGAGAGCTCGCAAAAGTTCCTATACATCCTCTAAGGTGGCCGTTTTTGTTCCAAGTAATGAAGAGAGGAGCTTTGGAAGGATAGGAATTGTCGCTTGTTTCTGTGTACGTATTGAATTCATGGAGAGTGATCGACTTCCCTGGTACTAGACGAGTATACAATGCCTCGAAAGCAAGGAGTGCAAGTGACTTTGACATGAAGAAGGATTTAATACTGAGGAATCCATATCCTGTGTGCGAATACGGCAAGTACTAAAGCTGCAAAATATGGAAGATACAGTGAAGTTCACATCGGGAGAGAACGTTGGATATCTGCGAGTCGTGGAGAGAGGGCCAAGGCTACATCTGGCTTCTTGCAAAACTCTTCAATTTAGTGAGCTTATTGGTACTGTGAAGTATAATCATATAATGCTCCAGACAGTAACGAGAAGTAGTGAACTAGTAGAGAGCTCCAAAGAAACATGGGTGCTTGTTGATTTGCTTTCTGCTTGTTTGCTGACCCAAGAACCTAACTAGGGAAGAAAAATATCACCTCTAATTCTATTACCTCTTCTTATACTACCTCTTCTTGCATTACACTGCCTCTAGTTGCATTGCCTCCAGTTATCAATGCAAAGATATTGCCCTCTCTTTGTATTGCACCATATCATTAAGCCATCATCTCACAAAGATGTCCGAGTAACGTTCCCTCTATACTCTTCAAGTTCTTAGAGAAGTAATTCCCAGTGACATCGAGAGATGTGATCTGCAGTGGCAAAGGTGTAAGCCTCTCCAAAAGATTGTGAGAGAGGTCTAGATGTTCTAAACTAGCAAAGAACGAGCCTTCGAAAGCACTGCCGTATTGACGAAGAATGTTTCCAGAAAGATTCAACGAACGCAACAGGTAATGTCCGTGCCGGTCGCGCAACTCCACGCTAGTTATGTTGTTATTGCTGAGATCCAATGCCTCCAAGTTCACAAGAGAACGGTAGCGAAGAGATGACATTTCACTGATCTGGTTTCGAGAAAGATTCAAGTGTCTAAGCAGAGGCGGAAACTGAAGTTCCCGTAGATGGTGGTCCGCAAGGTTGTTGTAGGAGAGGTCCAACGACCGCAAGTTGGCGCAGTAGAAACAACCTGAGCCGTCCGCTAAGTGTTTAAGCAAGTTGGAGGAGCTGAATAAGTGGAGCTTGAGGTTGTCTATTGCGATCTCACTGCCCTGTTGCCGAATATCTGATGACGCAAGCTGTATGTTGTTGTTGCTCTCGCGGCCCAAAGCAGGGTAGTATTTTATGGTGAACCATGCGATGGAGTCACCCAGACAGAACGGCTCAAACAAGTTTTTGAGTAGAACGTTGTCAAGAGGTACGTTTTCCGCTAGTATTAACTGGATGTTGAACCTCCGTGTATACTTCTCCACCACAGCCCAGTAGCCCAGAAACAAAGTGCACAAGAAAGCGATGGAGCTGGTATAATTGGTAAAGTCATAAAGCACAATAGTGATCTCCTTAGGAGCGATATGCACGTTGTGACGGATCAAATAGTTCAAGTCCATCAAGGTAAAGCCTGCGTGAGTGTCTTCGTTGCTCATGACCAAGTTCTGGCGGCGGTATTGTGCCCTTAGTGCTTCATGCTGAATATTGACATACCCATCGATTTTGCTCAGAAAAACGAGATCGGAAAGACCAAAGGCCCGGTCAAGATCACAAGGACTCATGAACGTGAATACCTGGTTCCTAAGCTCGGGGGAAAGCCTGAATAAAAGTTCCATGATAAGCGCAACTGATAACCACTGCGATTTGCGATAACCACTATTGCATACACAGTTTATATAGCAACCACCAGGCCAGGAAGCGGTGATCAGGAATACCGTGACTATGAAAGGAGAGAGTTACGTCGTGGTGGATTAGCTTTGCTAATTTCAGGTTGCACATGCAAGAAACGGCTGAGCATGTGCAGAACGGCGGAGTAAGACAAACAGAGAAAACCGCTACAGAGAGAGATACTAAGCCCATAGCATAAGTTCCCACATCGTCCCAGTTCCCTGGAGGTACCGAAACATTGGAATCGTATAGATCACGTGACCACTCAACGATAAGAGGAAGCATCTAAACGCACCATTTTCTTGAAACCACCAGGCTCCAGTATCACGAAATGGGTGCCTGTCTTTCGTGCCTAGGTTCCGATGGAGACGACGGCGACTACAACGAGCGCACGTCGTTGCTCGGAAACCATACGCTTTACTCCGACGAGAATCTCCAAGAAGAACTTTTGAAGCAGCAGCAGCGCCAGAACGAGCTCAACAACATCGTCAACGCCCTTACCGACAACTTGATCGATGTTTCCACCTTTATGAGCAACTCCAACGGCTCGCCCGGCCAGGATATACTGTATCTGAATGCCAGTTTAGGAAACGACGAAGAAGCCACCGCCTCGCCCCAAGTGGCACCAGCTGGTACTGAAGACGAAGAGGCTTACCCACGTTTATTGACGGTGGACGACAAGTTGCAGATTTTGAGTGATGTCGAGAAACTAGATGGAGAAGCGAGACGATGCGATGTCGTACCGGCCAACGGACCGCTTTACATCACCTTTTAGCACGGTAGATACGGGACAGTGTGTACTCAGGAATCCACCATTAATTGCAAAGTGTATTTGGTTTATTGAGAGTCTGAAGCTAAGAGATCTTCGCTCATCCTTCAACTCATCAATCGCTGGGATCAACCAAGTATTCACTCGCTGTATTTCTGTATGTCCAGGTATCCAATTTCTGGGATTCTGTGTCTCTATAATTATCCAATCCAACTCAATTGTCAGCAGCGTAAATAATATTCGTTCCAGGACAGGAAATAAATCGAGCACTTCGATCCTTCTGCTCTTTACTCTTGAATGGAATCGAAATTCTTGCCATAACTTCTCTTGCCCTTACCTTAGGCCCATAATATCGGCTGATAGTCTATAATTCGCACCCAAACACTTATAGTCTGTGCACTCCGAATCGGTCAACTATCTTAACTTATGCTCCGCCTATTACACTTCCAATTGCTACGCTTTGATGCAGAGTTTGCAGAGCGTATGAACCAGCATTGGTTTACCCACCACTTGGTACATAACCCAATTTCGAGGGCCATATCTGAAGTTCTCTTCGTCACTTTCATTTTGCTTCTCGCGTACGAAACGCTATACTGGCTGGGGATATACTTGGGGTTGTGGGAGTACCATGCCAAAGACATCTTCACCGAGGTTCCTGTGCACTGTGCGCACGTCTATGTTCGGGTTAATGTTGCTACCGACAAGAAAGTGGTATCTCTGTATTACGATATGAAGCAGAGCTGCACGTATAACATCTTGAACTGGAGACGGCTCAATGAACACGGACAGGATGTGTTCAAGCTCGGCCGTTTTGTCAAGTACCACTTTGAATTCAGTCCGGAGGACTTCGAAAAGAACCCAGAACCGGAGTTTGGCTCCACCATCCTTCATTTGCGCCAGAAGGTCCTCGATACGTTCCTCGAGTCGCTGGTTTTCTCGGAGTATCACGGCGCCTACACAAGCAGCGATGTGATGTTGTTCAACAACAAAAACTCCGAGGTTGGGACAGAGAACAATGAAACGTACCTTAGCAAGATCCACATTGAGACGGGGGACGTGGTGGATGCTATCGTATTGATCAACTAGCACTATACAACCAATGCAGATACCAGATCCACTTAAAGCAGCGTAGCCTTGTCGGTTTGCCCATACATCTTCTCAGTGATGACCTTCTTGTCCAATAACCTCTGCTCAGTGACCAACCAGAGCATGGCGATCTTCTCTAGTCTCGATTCCAAAGCCACCACTTGTGGGGCATCATCTGGCGCCACGTTGTCCTGTGTTTCACCTTTGGGGACCACAAAATCCTCCTCTTCGTCGCCTTCCATAACCACATCGTCAAGTTGTCCCAATCTCTGGAGCAGACTGGCACTGAACTCAGCGAAAGTTGGCCCCTTATACTGCTGAAGAGGCTCGCCATCCTCTAAATCTATGATGGACTTGTTAACTACCCTGTAGCATTCATTTCTCAACAGCAAGTCGAATAGCTGTTTCAACTCGTCAGGCAAGTCGCCCAGTTCCTCCGGGTTTTTGGCGTCAAAATTGAAACAGAGCAAGCTCATTGTCACCTCTAGTTCCTTCAAAAGCTCGTATGAATGCGTCACTTTGCTGATCAAGTTATCTCTCACAAAAGTTAGAATATCATCCAAAAACTTGCGCTCATCCATGGGCAGAAACGTGTGCGACCGTATCATTTCGATTAGACTGAGCCGAAGCAACTTGAAAAGCAAGAGATTGTTGCAGTCAAGCACTGTAGGGAAATACCTGCTGATAGTAGCAATTGCCTGGGTGATATCGCCTTTGAGGATCAAGTACTTGATCTCTCTGCGCTTATCGATAGACGAGTAGCCCTTGGTGATCTCACTGCTTCTGGAGGCCAGCGAATGTAAGGAGGATGTAATGGACGACTTATCGGAATAAGCACGTACTGATTGTAGGAAGCTCAGGGCAGTAGGGTCCGCGTGAACATCGGCCACAAACTGATTAGCAGATGCCAGGGGTGCCCACACTTCCTCCTGTGTATTCAATTCAAGGCTGGCTTCCTGGGAGAAGCTCTGAGCTGCGTTCTGGAATCCTTCCTGAATGAAATAGTTGAGAATCAACTTGTTGATCTTGTGTTTGGGGATCGTGTCGTGTGGGAAGAGCTGGCTGAGGGCATCTGTGCCGAACTTCAAAGGATCAGCTGTTCCAATGCTGACAGAATGGCTCATACCGATAAGAAAGATATAGATAACTTGAGATTTTGTGGGGTGCGAGAAATATATTACATAGCTAGTACTATTCTTGGGGCAATGGGACTACTTTTAGCTTTGTAGAACGGATAGAGACACAAGGCCCATAAAGAGTTCCAGCTCCCATTAGTGGCCATTCCTCCTCTCAATTCCATATACCGTCTGGAACCAAGATCTGATCTCCAATCTTCATTATACTTACACTTCTCTCGGACTCACCGTTTCCCGCGGTTCGTCGTGTTGAGCGTCCGTCCGTATGTGTACGGGCTTTGGATAAGATGGTGGAACATCTTCCAAGTACCCAGGTGGAGGTGATCGTTCAGCATCTAGTTCACTCCGTTCTCTGCTGGTGTATAGTCGGCTCCAGGCTGCATTATTCGCTTGTGGCATGATCTGAGATGGCTCCAGGTTGTCTTCGGGCAACGTTTCGGTTGCTCTCTTTTTTCTTCTGAAAGGCAGTGTGATTCTCAGACGATGAGGCCTCATGTGCCTCGCCAGTAGCCAACTTTGCAACCGAAAGATTGGTTTCCACATAAAGATGAGGAATAGAGCAACTCCAAACACAGCTCCAAGATAGATGTAGTACCCAGACGACGTCCGTTTATCCAGACGACGCTCCACTTCGTTTAGCTCGATATACATTACGTCCCTGGTTCGATTGGTGCCTTGTGGTCTTTATATATCACAAACTAATCAAGATTGCCTGCTCCCTAGACTCCAGAGCCTGCATGTGTGAGCTGATAAGCTACTTAGGTCATCAGATCACCTGCACTTCACCTGCACTCAGTCTGTCAAAGCATTGTAATTGCTGCCTTTCTAAGTACCAGAAAACAGAAGAAACGGGGGTATTGTGTCACGTTTGTTGTTCGTAAATCAAGATGCGAACTTTGAAGAAAATGGACGATGAAAGCCTTGAGACTTTTAGTGTGGTGTTGAAAAGTGTGGACTCCACTTACCCCACAATTAGTAAAGCAGTTCGTCAGCACAAGTGAGACATAGTCTCATTGAACACTCAGAAGAGATAGATCAGTTATCCTAACTGTCCTAACTTTTCAGGCATTTCCATCATAAGAAGCACCAAAGAGCTCCAACCAAGGAAGTTCTTGGCACCCTTCGCTTGACCTGTTTCGTCGTCGTACTGCTCCCACACGAAGCCTGTCTTTTCTCTTTGATCTCTCACATTCTCGATCAAATTGCTTCTGAGCTCGGTGTAAGCCTTTGCAATTTTTTCTTTGAGCTCATGAGAAGCAAAAGGAGCGGACTCCACGTAGAAGTACAGCAAACTATCAAGAACAAGGAAGTTGATGTTGATCCAGATGGGAGAACGCCAGTAGTTCTCTCCTGTTCTGTAAAGCGCATCCGATTTAGACATTGAGCGGATTCCGTAGTCGGACCAAACCTCCTCGGGGTCCGTGATGAAGTCCACAATATGCTTGAGCTTCTCCACGTTATCAGGTTCTATGAACCGAGTCACGAATGGGAAAATAGAAATGTAGCCCTTGAAACAAGCGTGCAAGTTCTCATCGTCGTCATCCACCGTCAAGTCACAGTAGATTTTGTGCTCTTCGCTCCAGTGAAGAGCTTCGATGTTGGCAGAAATGTCGGCCTCGATAGTAGTGTACAACTGAACATCTTCTTGCAATTCCAACAACTCAGCCATCATTTTGATCGAGCGGGTCATCACTCCAATCCAACACAAAAGATCCACGTTCAACTCGGCAACATCCATTGGAAGAGCACGTGGATAATCGTCCAATCCAGATGCAAGACTATGTGTATCTGTACGTCCTCTCCATCTGTATGCCTCAGGGTTCACACCACGCTCAAACTCGCCAACATATCCAATTTGGGTAGACCGGAAACGATTGTAGTGGAGCTTGAGCTTGGGGTAGACTTCCTTTGCGTAATTTGCAAGTAACTGTGGACTGTTCATCACAATCTCCCCGAGATCGGCACGGGAAATGTCAATACCCTCTTCCACATCGATATTAGCCTTACCGATCGATTTTTCTTGTGCTCCTTTCTCAAGCAAGTACGTAAATGCAAGCAACAATGTGGGTGGGTTCACGATTTCAGGACTTTGAACCACGAACTCCTCTGGCACACGCGACCTCAGCTCGGGTCCTAGGATCTGTTCTCTCGCGACCCATCCATCGTCATCAATAAGATTGAACCAACCTTTGAAAATCTCCAATGCTAGATCTGTGTCATACTTGAGAAGAGGAAGTAAGTGGAAACCCTCATCCCAGTAGAATCCGCGAGGGAAGAATGGTCTCGAGGGAACCAAAGAGAATAACTCAAACGGCCCTTCTGGCTTTCCATTTAATTTGGGATGGTGAACTGAACCGTCCTCGTGCACAGGAAGGTCATCTTCTGCAAAGGAAGTTTCTCTGTCGACCAAGTGATCACCGTATGCGTAGTTAAGACCTCCTAAGAGACCAGAGAGGATTTCCTTTCCGAGTTGTTGGTCCTCTTTCTGTACCGAGAAATATTTAGCGAAGTTCTTGTTGAAACGAGCAAGTGCGCCTGCGATTCTGCTCTCGATGTTCTTGGTTGTGATCTTCTCGGTTGGAGGGGTGTTTGCTTCGTTGAAAACAATATCAAACTCACTCTCTCCTTCGTATACTTTTTGCACAAAGTGCAAGTTACCCTCGTACTTGCGCAAATTCTTGGCGATATACGCCAGGAAAGCTGGTACCATGTCTCCGCTCTGACCGTACTTCTCAACAAGAGCCTTCACCGATTCTTGCAAAATACTCATGAAGACGTCTTTAGCTCTCCACACATTATCGTTAGGCACTCTGAGGGAGAAGTGATGAGCGAGCTTAGGGTCTGGGAGACTCATATCCAGCTTCGGCATCTTAGGATGCTTGTTCTTTTTGTTGTCACCCACAACGAGTTCAAACGGTCCCAAATCCTCGGAGTATCCAGATATCGAAATGAATCCAGAGTACCCGTTCTCATTCTTGACGTTATCCAATCTCAAGAAGCCTGTCTGAACCGCCTCCTGAGTGGCGTCTTCGCTCTGAGCTTCAGCTTCCAATCCTGAATACCACACGAAAGAGGTCTTAACATTTTCGTAACCTTCGTGAGGCACAGCATGCACTTTCACACCCCAATTCCGCCCGTTGTCGCTCTTTACGAAGTCAATGGTGAGGTTGAGATGGCACTGTTCGTCAACGATGATCTCTCTGCCTCCATATCTTGGATCATATTGCACCCAATTCGCTGTGCCCATTTTATCACCTTGCTCATACAAGTGTCTCGTCTGGCTAATAGAAGAGTGGTCGTCCACGTTGAACCACATCAATCCCGATAGCAACGAGTGTGGGAGTCGAGGCCTGATACCAAGATAGTGGCCGCTTCGGTATGGGCCCCAGAGCAAGGAATCTCTCGATAAACGGTTGTATTTTTCCTGTGAAGTGCCATTCTCCGTACCTTCGAGGTCAAACTCCATACCTGCAGCCAATGCTAGCACAATACAGCCCAAATAGGGCACAAGGTGGAGGAGAACCTTCATGGTATGTGTTGGAGTTCAAGAATGTGCAGGAAATGTGAAAAGTAGACAGCAAACTCGGCATTTTACCCCATTATTCATTTTCTGAGGTGATTGACATTCATTCACGCGTTCTTTCGGGCACTGGAATGGTTTGAAACGTGAAGCCCCTTAAACAGAAAATTTTTGGGGTCTCTTGAAAAGTTCCTTCTGAGTGTCAATTGCACCACCAAAGCGACGTTTCAACATCAACTAACCCGGCATAAGTCGAAGTCTACTCAATTCACGTAAACAGTTCCGTTCCTGTGCTGGTCCATCGGAATCTACAGCTATATCTTCCTGCATGGACTCCATCACATATAAACCAGATCAGATTCCTGTTACATCTACCATGTGGCCGTCTAAGCCTGGGCTAGGTGTTCAGCTCACTTACGGAATCACAGGAAATGGTCTTGTTGTTGCCGAAAAAGAAGGATCGGGGCAACGACCCAAAATCAGCT
This sequence comes from Danielia oregonensis, assembly GCA_003707785.3. NCBI lineage: Eukaryota > Fungi > Ascomycota > Pichiomycetes > Serinales > Metschnikowiaceae > Danielia > Danielia oregonensis. The sequence goes on from PPLJ03000007.1 coordinate 294,813, forward strand.
TTCCCAGACTACGAGATGTGGGTATCGAACTCCATCCCGTGATGAACTCAGCAATATGGCTACGTCCGCTGCAACCATCCGATAGTCCTGAGGTGGACTCCATCAAATGGTGGGCTAGGCACCTGCACAACACCGTCGATGCTCCTACAAACTTGATCAGATCTCTTTACATCGAGTCCGAAGCTGTCTTGGGAAGCCAAGCTTTCGATCCGTGTGTTGGAAACCTTGCGACTGTGTTTGATCTTGGAAGCGGTGCCTATTCTGATCGTGTGGTGTTATACGGAAACAAGACATTTTTCCCAGAGACGAATAATGATCCCAAGATACGTGATAACAAGAGAATGCTTTACCCCAAGCTGAAAAACGGCGTAGTCAGCGTCCAAGCATTGGCGTATGCTGGAGGAGACAACGGTAATACTCTACACGTAATGGCATTAATACCAAAAAAGAAACAGTTGTTCGGTGCAGAGATCCAAAAGGTGGTTGCTGTCAACTCGAGCAGCACCACAACGCAAGCAGTGTGCTGTTTTCATGAACCCATAAAGCAAATCGTGGCAAATACTGCTCTATCGGTTTTGGCTATTCGGACCGCAACTGGCATACGTTTTATTCATTACTCCTGGTCTAACAGGCCCATTAAGAAGATCCACCTCCGAAGACTCCCTGTTGAGATAAAGACGGCCGACAATGGCCCTTTTGCACACCTTGAGTTCAATCCCTACAAAAAGAACGAATTTGCACTAATCAATACTGCTGGCGAGTTTGTCATCTGGAACATCTCTCGCACGGCAGATTGGAAGCTTGAAAAACAAACCACAGATCTAGAATGTCCCGAGACAGGCGTTGACATCCCTCTCACTGTGGCTGATCCCTTGAATACATCCAAATGGCACAAATTAACATGGATTGATGAGTCGACTGTATTGGCTTTTTCTCGGACAGCTGCCAGTTATTTCAACTTAGCGACCTCTGCCGCTGACCGCATAATCACGGCACACAGGTGGTCCAAGATCCAAGACGTTGTGCCTACGAATAGATATACTTTCATGCTCACGACGCAGGAGATAGTGTGGACAGAGAACTCTCCTGACGCCGGTATGAAAAGGCTCGTATCGTGGAAACACTACTTGGGAGAAGATCCATCACTTCGCATGAATGTCTGCTCGGCCGAAGATAATAAGGCGTTCTTATGTGTTGTCTATTCTCTCGAGGCGTCCATCATCATAATCTACACCTTTGGGTTCAACAATGGACTTCCTTGCAGCTTGAGAGACCCATACTTCCTTCGAGCGCAATCACCAAGTGGGCTCCGTCATGTTTCTCTTACACGCCTTCCATGCAGCGGAAATGCAGAGAAGGCTCTCTTCTCGTTGATTGAAATTTGTAAAGACAACAGTGTGACCCTTTCCGTTGTACACGGAACCGCAGACCGAGCATTCAAAAAGACGAGAATACCGAAGCATAAACCACACATGATTGGGACTCTTTTTGAAGTAATAGCTTTAAGTGAGGCGATGAAAATGTATGAGTATTTCTCCTCTGACAGGAAACTTCCGGGCGAAAACAACAACATATTCGTTCCCAGGAGCAAGAGTGGAAAGATCACCATACGAGAGAAAAGGTTGAAGGAGATACAAAGACAGTTGGATATGATACAGAAGTTTGCTTTCATCCTTGGAGAGCAAGGAGAAGCACATTTCCGGCCCGATAACGACAATCATGAACTACCGGCCGTTCCTAAACCCGAATATCCCCAATACTTATCGTTGTCTGGAATTGCAGAGGAAACTCCACTTCTCATCAAAGACATGTCAGCGTTCGATTCGATGGTCAAGCAATTGAACATTTATTTCAATACAATGGGTGTTGAGATAGAGAACTACATCAAGCCTGTACTCTCTCGTTGTGGAGATGAACTTGATGATCCTAGTCATTTCTGGACTGCGCAAACACTCGTCAATATGTTGGCCAAAACGTGCGATAAGCCCACTCTCGAGCAGGCCATCATGATCCTAGTAAATGCATTGACGAAAGTTGGTCCCACGGACGTCGTTGAGGAATATCAAATGAAGTTTGAGGCCGAGGTCGAACAATGCCCGGACAAGACAAAATCACTATTGGCCGACTGGGACGACCAGGAGGAACCAGAAAACGAATGCTTGATAAGGAGACCATTCCAACAGAAGAACAGGACTCTTCTCCGTCAAGCACTCACACAGAACTCGCAATATGCTTACTCGCAATTGTCGCCTGAAATTGACCCAGAACTCTTAACCCAAGGAGTTCTGTTGGGAGGCAACTACACGCAATCACAAGACATATTCCAGGGTGCTTCCCAGCCCACGCAGTCGCTAGAACCTTCCCAGGTAATGGCTTCACAACAGCCACCCCAGGTATTCCCATCGCAACAGCCATCGCAGGTATTTCCGTCGCAACGGCGTATACGGGCCACCCAGCCTTCGCAGGCACTGCAGTTGCTATCCACACAAGCATCACAAGCATCACAACTTCCTTCGATCTCTCTGTCTCCTCCAATAATCTCGCAAAGCAAGAGAGCTGGGCCACCGCTGTCCCAGAAGCGCAAAAAGAAGAAAAAGGGAGGATTCGCTTGATTCTCTCGGTTGTCGTTATTGCAAAACTGCTCGAGTTTCGGTGTTGATTCGGCGTATTGACTCTGCAAGTTTCAGAGGGTCAACTCCTTGGTCAAGAAGCTTGAGGCATAGTTGAAGCGTGGGTTCGTCGATCTCAGTAATCTGGAGAATCTTCGCTAGTTCGGAGACCAAGCTGTTTGTGTCTCTAGGTTCTGTCATGTAGTATATAAATATTGGGAGTGCAGACAATGGATACAGAATAATAAGATTCAATTGTTTTCAGTTGATAGCATTACAGTATTTTAGGCGAAAAAAAGTATATTCAGTTGCACAAATAGCTAGCAAATTGCTAACAAGTTTCAATAGCTCTCACTCTATATGATGGCAGAAAAGATGATTTTCTAGAAGACCAACTCGTGCCATAGCTCTCGCCCATTTATTTGGAAGGATCATCCTCAAAACGCAAGTCCCAGCCGATTTGCTTACCCAAAGTAGGCAAAGCCTTTGCAACGCTCTGCACATCCTTGTCACCACGGCCAGAGACATTGATAATGATGTGCTGGTCGGGGCGCATAGTCTTAGCAAGCTGGATTCCACCGTAAATAGCGTGAGAAGACTCCAAAGCAGGAATAATACCTTCCAATTGAGACAACGTTCTGAAACCTTCCAACGCCTGGGCATCGGTGGCAGCAACGAAATCAGCACGTCCAGTGCTCTTCCAGTAGGCCAACTCGGGACCAACACCAGGGTAATCCAAACCGGCAGAAACAGAGTGGGTGTCATGGACCTGACCATCGCTGTCCTGCAACAAGTACGTCTTCACACCGTGGAACACACCAGGAATACCGGCAGTCAACGTAGCAGAGTGACGGTCGGTGTCAACACCATCTCCACCTGCCTCGACACCGAGCATCTTCACCAGAAGATCGTGCTCGAATGGAGAGAACAAACCGGTCGAGTTGGAACCTCCACCGACACAAGCGACGACAGCGTCAGGCAATTTGCCGTCGTTCAACTCAGCAAACTGCTTCTTGGCTTCTTGTCCAATGACACTCTGGAAAGTTCTGACTAAGGTAGGGTATGGGTGGGGGCCAATGGCGGAACCAACAACGTAGTGAGTGGTCTCCAAGTTCGACACCCAAGAACGGAAAGCCTCAGAAGTGGCATCACGCAATGTCTGTGTTCCGTTGGTAACGGCCACTACCTTAGCACCCAAGATTCTCATTCTGAAGACATTGAGCGACTGTCTCTGGACATCCTCGGCACCCATGTAAACACAGCACTCCATACCGAACTTGGCACAAGCAGTAGCGGTGGCGACACCGTGCTGACCAGCACCAGTTTCAGCAATAATACGCTTCTTACCAAGTCTCTTGGCAATCAAAACTTGAGCCAAGGCGTTGTTAATCTTGTGGGAGCCAGTGTGGTTCAAGTCCTCACGCTTCAACCAGATCTGGGCTCCTCCAGCGTGTTCTGTCAAGCGCTCGGCCTTGTGGAAACTGGAAGGACGGCCAATGTAGGGGTACAAAGACTTGAACTCGGCCCAGAACTCTGGGTCAGCCACAGCAGACTCGAAACCTTTCTCCAACTCCAGCAAACAAGCGTGCATGGCTTCGGGGACATACTGACCACCGAAGTCACCGAAACGAGAGCTAAACTCGTGCTTGTCCTCCAAAACAGGCTTACCGGATTTGAGCTCCGTAGGCTTTGAGTAGGCAAAGGCAGGGCCAGCTGGAGCGTTGAAGTCGTCTCCCAAGATGGAACGGACGAACTTGTAAGCGGTCTCCTTTCTCTTACCTGGAGCAGATTCGCCCAAAAGTGTAATGATCTTGGAACCAATGACCACACCGTCCGCGGCCTCACCCACAGTCAAGAAGTGCTCTCTGGTGGAGACACCAAAGCCAACGGCCAAAGGAATGTCTCCAGAGAACTTGCGCACTCTAGCACATAAAGTTGCAATACCGGTGGAAACCTCCGTCAAAGCACCAGTAGTACCCATACGGGACACAACGTAAATGAAGGAGTCGGCAATACCAGCCAACACCTCCAAACGAGCATCAGTGGTGGCTGGAGCAACCAAAGGCACGTAAGAGAGACCGTACTTGGCACAGGTGGTTCTGAAAGGAATGGCATCTTCTGGGGGCAAGTCAACCACAATGTAACCACTGGCACCGGCGCTGGCCGAGTCCTGGATCATCTTCTCCTCGCCATACTTCATGATAGGGTTGTAGTAGCCCATCAAAATGATTGGCACAGTGACACCGGCCTTACGAGCGTCAGCAACCATCTCCAAACACTTGGGAACAGTAGTACCGTTGGCCAAGGACAAGTCATTGGCAGACTGGATGGTGGGTCCGTCGGCGATCGGGTCCGAAAATGGAATTCCGAGCTCGATGATATCAACACCTGCCTCCTGCATTCCCTGCAAAATGGGGACGGTGTCTTCAAGAGTTGGGTAACCGGCCGTTACGAAGTTGACAAGGGCATTTCTGCCTTCTTTCTTGCATCTAGCAAATGTCTCGTTGAGTATAGCAGACATGTTGAAGTTGAAAATTAATGGTCGCTTTCGCATATTTTATATACACCCAGTGAGTCAGTTCAGGGTAACCCCAAAATGTGGGGACACTTCCTAGCCTATCCAGATGACATGGCCGGTTTACGTGGCTGATCCAGGTGTGGTTGCATTGTTCAGATTCGAAATTTGTGTGTCATTAGCTATTTGGGTATGTGTAATCACATGAGACGATGATGTGAGATGGCAATGTTCTCAGATGGCAATGTTCTCAGAGGACTATATTCCCGGGATTATGTTCTCAAAGGCTGACAGTCGAGAACAGTAGTGCCCCGGTAATGCCCTGGTAATGGTGTGGAAGCTACGTAGTTCTGTCCACATAACCAACCCGTCGATTCATCCACTGTCTAAGGATCTTCAGTCGTGAGACTCGTAGGCAGGATCCAGTCCCACTTGTCAGACTCAGACAGCGGCCTGCGCTGAACTGTTGTCGACTTTGTGTTCTGACCGTGAATCCAGTTTCGACTGTGAATCCAGTCTCGACCGTGACTCGAGTTTCCACCATGATATCGGACGTCTACGGTCTGCCGGTACTGTTCCTCTTCTTGGCCCCGTTCTTCGCCGGCAGGGCGCTCTTGGCGGCGTCTGCGTCCTGTCCCAACCTGATCTGTGCCAAGTTGATGATAGGAAGTAGCTGGTTGTATTGAGCACAGTACTCTTTGATAGTCGCCTTCACCGTCTGAAGCCGCAGCGCCAACACCGTGTAGTACTCTTGCTGGCCCTGGTTCTCAGGGACTGTGGCCAAAGCTTTGATGAAAAGTGACATGTCGTTTCGGAGAATGTTCACCTCCACCTTCAAACGGTCAAGCTCCTGAAGAACGGTGTCTGGATCGACTCTTCCGGCGACAATGTCGTCTATCTTGATAGCCTCAGGCATTTCGACGGCCGTGGAAAAGGAAGTGCTAGATCTTTATGGTGAGAATCGCAGAAAATATTTGTATCATGTGCTCAACATTTTACTTTCCTCTCTTTCGGAGGGTGACCGTGCCGTCTTCAACTAGCCACGTTGGCGAATACTGCTTTTGAAACTCGTCTATCGTAACTCCTTTGGGGAAAAACTTGTCTTGGAGCTCAGAGACACTCATGGTGAAATATGAACACGTGAGACAGTTCACCATATGTGCCATCATCCTAGGGAGCCCAAGCTCCAAGATGGAAGAAACAGCGCTTCCCCTCTCTGAATCATAGAGCTCGATCCATTTGCAGTAGTCCCCGGCGATCCAGCTTCGTAGAATCTCGAATATCTTTGAATCCTCGACTTTGTCCAAATGCTCATGGAAAAGCTCCAAACTTCTGGACTTCTGGTTGTTGCAATGTGCGGTATGGAGCACCAATAGCGTTGCTACCTCGCGGTGCTCCGCCGTGGAGATTATGTGCTTGTGCCGCAAAAGATAGCTGATGCTAGGAATATAGGTCTGGTAATGTCCCACTTTTGCACTAAGACGGACGGAAAGAAGGTAAACTTTCGCAGTAAAGGCGTCGGGATCCTTGTGTAGAAGAGCTTCGCGGAGCTTGCGAAGGTTGGCGAGAATCGAAGCGGTTTCCTCGCTGGAAGGCTTGGAAAGGGCCATTCGAGAGAACGACTCCGCAAGGTCGTCGAGACCAGCGAATAGCTCGTTGTACCTCTCAACAACGGTCTCAAAGAACTCCTTCCTGGCGCTCTCGCTGTCCTGTAGCCTGCTGTCTTCACCTCGACTCACAAATCCATACTGAGGTGTTGGTTTTGGCTTCGAAAAGCGCAATTGCCGCTGCTGGAGCTTTGGATCTTCTTGTCTGAGCCTTGGAGGTACGTACTTTCCAGTCTTAGAAGGGGCTTTGGAACTGGTCCCATCATGATCAGATCTGAAAGACATGAAGTATATAGTTTCGCACTGGGTGCAAAATATACATGTATGTGCAGAGATAGTGTTAATGATTGCGTTGGAGACAGTATTGGAGAAGAGGAATAAGATACTGAGCCATCTCGTATTAAATGTATATTGAACCCATCCAAATCCAAATTATGGAATCACAGACAGCTTCTTCCGCTCGTACAACGCCCGAGATGCGACGTACCGCTCGCCGAAGTTAAACACTGCAACTATTAACACTGCCACAACCCCCACGGCCAAAGTGAGAACAAACACCAGCGAGTAGCATGCTCTACCCAATGCACAAACCGAACCTGACGCAACTTGAACAGAGTGCGAGTCATAGACACTTCCAAAGAGGTGGGTGAAGTAGAATGAGGGGATGATGGGCGCGAGGCCGACGAGGCCCCAATTTCCGGAGAAATTGTCCATGCCAAATACATCACCAACGATTATGGGCATGATGCAGAAGGTGAACCCGTAGAAGAAGCCGGTGAGCATGGACACCAACGCCAACTCGCCATGGTGCTGCAACTGAAGGGCCATCATTTGTGTTCCCACAAGCCCAGCGGAAGGGAGGAATAGAAGCCATGCTCTAGGTCTGTGGAAATTCAGACAGATTATATCGCCCATAACACCAGCAGCGAGTCTTCCTACGCAGTTGGTGACGCTTAGGAGTCCCACTTGAAGCTGTTGCTGCTGCTGAACGATGACATCCACCGCCGGTGCCATATCAGCGTCTGGCACCTCAAGTGTGGAGATCACCAACGCCTTCACCATGTAGCCGACGGAGTATATGTACATCTGCCCCAACGATGCCAATGCGCCGGTGACGGCGAAGAGAAGCCAAAACCGAGGAAGGCACAATAAAGCGAGTCCTGCAACCTCAGAGTTATGGTGGAGTCCATGCACCAGAAGCTCCTTCTCGGGCATCTGCTCAGGTTCCTTCTTCGCTCTTCTTGCTCTGGAGCGATCACAGAGCATCACATGGGGAGCACATAAACCAAAAATGCCGATCAGCGATACAACGATGAATCTCATGAACCGCAGCGTGTCTCCAGGGTAGAAGACAGACGCTATGACCGAGTAGAAGACGGCCAGAAGTCCGTAAAGCGCTAGTGGGAGCGACGTGGCCACTCCTCGTATGCTGGGGAACGTGATAGCGCAGCATTTAAGGCATGCCAGGTTTATGAAGGTGGAGCCACAGCCAACTGAGAACAATAGCATGCACAGCACTTTCAAGTTGCTATAGCTAGTGTCGAACTGGTGCCGGAGCCCGATGTAGCCTCCAACAATGAAGATTCCTCCTAGTGCTAGTGCCAATGTGTAGCCATGTCTGTCCACGACTGCACCCGCCAAAGGACCCGAAATGGCTACACCCAAGGTTCCGAGCAATGCAATTGAGGACAGATCCGTGGCCGAGTAATGTAGCCTGGTCGCGAGCTGCGGACTGTAACTGGAATATAGGTAGAGGGTTCCACATATAAGGCCCAAAAAGGTGCACAGAAGTAGCACAAACGTCTTTCGAAGGGTGGAATGCATTATGAAGTGGTGTTGAAGTTATGTTGAAGTTGTGATCTCCGCTTTCAGGAACAATTGGGCCCGTGACGTGCGATGGGGCTTAGGTGAGTTGGAACGTCGATCTTGTTTCGTGTCCAAATTGCGAATCTGCGGAGCTCTTTGAGATTGTAAGGTCCTTCCAGCTCAACTTATGCAAGCTCTACGGTGTAGAATCTGAAGACGACGCTGTGTAAAAGATACAATCGATCTTTTTGAGTGAGGTGTAAATATAGGTTGTGGGGCACGGGTGCATAAATATCGGCTAACGTGTTGCCGAAGTGTTGTCAGCATCAAATTCAGCAGTTGCAATTCCGTAACCGTATTAATTAAGCGGAATTCTATACGCTGGCCAATTTTTGAATCCCAAAAGTAGGGTGCTTCCTTGTAAAGTAACTAGTCTTGAATCTTCTCCAGATTCTGTGCTTTGTGTGCACTCCAGATCCACAATCTATACATGATTCCCAAGAACCTACGAATAGCCTTCTTCGGCTCCGATGCGTTCTCCGTGGCGTCTCTAGCACGTGTTCATGCTCTTGCGCAGAAGAATCCGTCTCTAATCTCTTCGTTAGACGTCGTGACTCGGAGTATAAAGCCTACGGGCAGAAATCTCCAAAGGCTAGTTGATGTTCCCGTGGGCCAATACGCTACTCTGCATTCCCTTCCTGTTCATAGAGCAGATAGCGGCTCGGACATACTTCTGCTTTTGGATATGCACGCTTTTGACCTAGCTGTGGCTGTTTCCTATGGAAAACTTATACCAGGGCAGTTCTTGGCCCAGATGACGCATGGAGGACTCAATGTCCACCCATCGCTTCTTCCTATGTACAGTGGATCGTCTCCCATCCAGTATGCTCTTATGGACGACTGCAATGAGACGGGAGTGACCGTTCAAACACTTCACCCTACGAAATTTGATCATGGAAGCATAGTCAAGCAGTCTCTGCCGGTCCCTATACTTGACAGCGACAACTTCCATACGCTCGGTGGCAGACTTGCCGATTTGGGTGCACATTTATTGGAATCGGTCATCTTGGAAGGGCTATACAATGGCCCATTTGAGAAGAGCAACAGTAAGTATTCCTTGGCTCCTAAGATACTGCCTAGAATGTCACAGATCGACTGGACGATGCCCTCTCGAAAGATACGCCGCCTTTTCGACGCCTTGGGTCCGTTGCATACTTATAAATTCGTGGATATCACCAAAAAGAAAAAGAGAATTCTGGAACTACAAAAGGTGATTTTAGATCGAGTCGAAGAGGCCGAGTGGCAAGGTGCGGAACCTGGAACCTTCAAATTGGACTCTGGGAAGCTTCTCGTCAAGACGGCGGATGGAGCTATAAGCATCGGCAAGCTCAAATTACAATACTGTGGAGATGAAGATCCTACGACGTTCATGAAGCTTCTTAGAAAAAGAGTGGGCAACACTGAAGATGTTTTCACTAATAAATCAAATTAATCCTATAAAACAACCTGGCAATGAGCATTGTACTTCTCCACTGCAACACGAAGACGTCCATATAGGAACATCCTGTTCCTTCTATCAGGAATAGGAATGAATGGTCCAGCACGCTTGCGTAGAACTATAGTGACACCAGTTGTTTCCATGGAAATGGTCTGGACCTGGTCAAACGAGATGATCCAGGTCACCTTGAGCGAGTTGATTGCGAACATAATGATTTTCTTAAACGTCACGATGATAGCATTCTCCTCTCCAGCCAACACCAAATGTGCCAAATATTCTTCATTCAAGAACGTTCCTCCATCGATAGACTTGAGCCAATACTGACCCTGTGCTTCCCTCTGGGAGTAGGGCCTGATAACGTGATCGTGCGAGATGTATCTGGGAAGTCTCACCTTCTCTAATTCGTCAGCGTCAAAAACTGTGGTGGTGTTTCGGATTCCTTCACTAACGTTAGATGCGAGGTCGAAGATTCCAATAGCTGTCTTTGTAGGAAGACCCACAAAACCTTTACCCAATCCCTTGAAGAAGCCTCCTGCGCCCTCTTTGGCACCTTCAACAGGAGCGGTAGCAATACCAACTACTCCCGATGATATCGAATCAAAGAAAGAATTAGCACCGGAGGTGAAACCATAGAGCGCATGTTTGGGTCTGTTACGACGCTGATTGAGTCTTCGTCTCTCTTGGAACTTCCTGTCCATAGTTGCAACAGATAAACCCTTAGCAAGCGAACCTGTGACCTTTGCAAAAGAGTCCGAAAAGCCGTACACGGACTTTTTGAGGAAACTTAATCCACCCTTGGCGATACCAATTCCAAGTTCTTGAGGACGATCGTTGATCACAAAGCCCTGATAGGGCTCATAGAAAATATCGAGCACACCTGAAGACAAGTTGTTGAATAAACCAACAGGATTTCCTAAGAAATCGGCAGATCCCAAAATCTTGTGCACCTGGTAGAAGAAGGACTGGCCATAGTGAGTCTGGATGGATTCGAGCAAGATTGGAATAGGCACTCTGATGTTTTCTATGAACAACGCATTCAACTTAATTGGAGCGTCATTGATATTTCCAATTGCCATTGTAAGCACATTGACGAAGAACATCAATGTGTTCTGCGAAGAGTATGTATCTTCAGCATTAACTCTTTCAGTTCTTACAAAAGACAAATTAGTCAAGGTAGGTTGCAAGTGCAATGCCTCAAAATAAATGTCACTCGAGTCAGCCAATTTCTTGGGTTCTGGAATGGAAAGGTTCGCATCACAAAGCTTGTCTTCGACGCGGTCATTCCAACTTGCTCCAGGGAATTTAGCAAAATCAATCAAAGCGAAAAGGAAATCCTCATCAACTTCAATAGTCATTTCCTGTAACAAAATGGTTGCGTACTTGATGAAAATCACTCCGTGTGAGTCGTCTTTAACTTTGCAGATAGATCCTGAGAATGAAGGGTGGCTGTTCATTTCTTTTCCAGACTTTGGAACGACAGTAGGGTAGAGGATTATAGGGAAAATTCCACCGTAGAGCTGATTGTCGATCTGGATCCACTTCAACTTGATACTAAAGTTCTGGTACAAATCTGACTCATTGTACCTCAACTCGAACCCCCTCAATGTAATGTAGCATAATTCCTGGGACCTCGTGTTGATCAATGAAATACCAAATCCTTCGAATCTAGTTAAGACCTTTGTATAGTAGTTCTCGTCGTCCTCTGAAACTTCAAACTGCAGCTGAGTTAAGTTGCTGGTTGAGCTTGACTCCTCCCGCAACTTATATAAACTAAGGGAAGGATCGTATTTGGATATCACCAACGACTGCGTTGGACCGTCGGCCACAACGTTAAGATCAACGATTTCTTGGGCATCCAGCAGAGTTGGAGGCAATCTGAAAGGTTTCAAATTTCCGATTTCCGCCAAATTGACTGCTCTTTCACGTCCATGGGATCTGATTATTAACTCCTTGACCAAAGCGTTGGGGTAGTCATAAGCATATGGCATCACACTCTTAGGCGGAACTTTATAGTATATGGGCTTGTAATCCACATCTCTCTTCACCACCTCTCCGTTCAGATTGAGGTTAGGGTTGCTTTGGTAGATATAGAACTCTGATTCAGTAAAGTTTCTGATTGTGAAAGGCCAATTGTTGTGGGCGTTCTCAATTTGCACGAAAAGGGTTGCATCTTCAGTGATGATATTGATCTTGAGTAAAACTTGACCAACATTCTCTTTTTGTACCTTCAAAAAGATCTGACCCACGTCGTCAATTGTGAATGGCGACGACCATGATTTGCTTCCGTGACTGTATTTCAACATCAAGCTCTTCAGCTCAACACGACGCATGTGGTACAATGGAGTCAGTTCATCTGCAGAGAGCTCGAACTGCTTTGTGGAGCCATTTTCAACAATAGTAATGGCTTCATTCAAGGTATTGCGAACAATGTAACGTGGAGCAAATGTAACCACCTTTGTTAGCTTATACTTGCCCTCTCCCTCTGCAATTGAAACACCAAAATTCATCTCAAGTTGTTTTCCGCTGACTTGAACTTTGAATCCGCTTGTCTGGCCGATTGCATCGAAACTCAAAGGTGCAGACCACACAGAGTCACCAATTTTGCATAGGGCTCTGTTCAGTCTATCGCCATCTTTATCGAAAGAAAACAAATAAGGCATATTTTCGGCAGTCGATCCAGCACAAATCATCTGGTTGGAGTTGTGATTGATCATAAGCATCTGAGCAGTTCTGTTGAGCACGATATATGGAGAGTAGATCAGCACCTTCAAACTGGTTCTGTTGGACTTCCTCTTTGGATAATGAATCTTGAGTCTCACAACTTGTCCATTCGCTTGCTTGATAGTCATATACAGCTCTCTGTTGAATTCACTGTCCTTGATAGAATTGATGATTGAAAATTCGGACTTGCCAAATCCAGTGTCTTCAGGTTCAACACTTAAGAGAAGAAGACTCTTCAAGGTAACGACATGAACAAACGTATTCTCCCCCTTCGCCACTTTTCCACTCCAGTCTTTTTTGGAGCTTTTGTCATACAATCTGAAGTTGACGTCAAAAGGCAAAAGATTTTCAATTTCAAGTGGAGCGGAAATCACCAAGGTGAGATGAGGGTAAATTCTTGCAAGCGGCTCTTCTTCATCGTAGATGGCTTCAGCCTGGAAGTAGTACAAGGAAGTGTCTTTAGTACCGACAGAGGAGCAGCATAATGGAGTTCCTCCGCGCATTAAACTCGTCCATTCTAAGCTTTCATTGCACCAATTGAATTTAGTCTTCATATTTGGTTTGACTTTGATTCTTCCCGAGTAGACTCCATCAATTGGCAACGCGACAGTCTGCATTGATTCGATGGTTACTTGACCATCTGCCTCTCCATTTGCATTTACCAACTTCACATCGATGCTTATCTCCGAATCGTTCCGGACTGTGACTGTAGAGCGCAATACAATGGTTTTAATGTTGTCTGATCCAAGACTGATTTCACACGAAAGGCGATTGTGCACACCCTCAATTGGTGGTTGCAACATGAAGACCTCCTCTCCTTCTCCAGAGGCCGCAATGTTGCGAACTTCTTCGTAAGGAGAGTTGAGGATTTTGACACCAAGAACATCCAGATCCTTATCCGTATCTAAGTTCTCACGGATTTTTCTCCAGTCTTCAAAAGACCAATGAACGGTTCCTTGCGATGGTATAACAGTCTTGTTATTATCATTACTGTGATCATTCCAAACCTCCACATCATGTCCGGTTTCGTTTTTGATTACATAGGGAGTCAAGTCTTCTCTTGGTTTCTGATGCTCCTCGATGGTAAGAGAAGCAAGTATCTGCGATATCAATGCAACTGACCTGGATGAGACTGTGACCTGAGCAAGCTCTCGAGAAACAACATCTATCATGATGCTCTCTTTGGGCAGCAATACCTTGGATGCGTAAATGGCAATTGGCCAAGGTTCAACCAAGGGTTCCCACGTAGATTTGGAGTAGTTGTAGATGTTCACATACGATTCCAAATGAGCCTCTGCGCTAAGTTCTGTTGACCAATTCAATACTTTCACATCGAACGGTTTAAGGTTCATGTCAAGGACTGGCAACTCATGCACATCACCAATGAGAACTAATCTCGCTCCACCCAAACTTGCGTTAAATTCTTCGCCCTTTACAACAACTTCAGGCTCAGAAATACGCTTCCTTTCCTTTTGTGACCGAGTTGAGAAGCTGGAAATTACACTAGGAGCGTACTGTGCTATCTTCTTCTTGAAGTCGTCCGTGAAGTTGTACTCAGTGCCTTCAATCTTTTCAAAGTCAGAAGTCTGAGCCTTTGCGTATAACTCGTTTGCCAGATTAACAATCTGCAATGCAAGACGAATGTCACGCAAGGAAATTCTCACAAGCAAAGGATCCAAAGACAAATGGATGTTGGTCAAGAAAGAAGTGGATGTCGATCCCCGTGCATCCAACGCAAAAGAGATGGAGAAGTCATCGATGATCCTGAGCCTTTGATCTTCAAAGTTGTCCATTTGGGCAACGTACATTCCAATACTGTCTGCAGCGAGAGAGACAATATTTTGACTGGTGACAAGTACCTGCTCAACTTTAAACACAATAGCTTCAGTATCAATTTTAGATGAGTCAGCAAGGAGAATGACTGATGGATCAGTGATGTTAACAGAGAAGCCAACCTTTGATTTGGTATCATCGACTGGTTCATCTTTGCTTCTTGCAGCAGCCTTCTCGTCGCTCGTCTCTTCGTCATCTTCATTGTCGTCATCAATTGCAATCGAGATAGGTGTATCAAGCTCCAATCCCTTATTTGCAAAGGTTTGCAATTCAAAAATGTAGTCAAGGGCAAGAATTGTCTTGGGTTTTTCGATCGTGAGCATCACAGTAGTATTTTTGCTGTCTACTGCTCCGTCGGTTGTGGCATTCAAGACAAATTGCTTCTTGTCACCTTCAATCCGGGGAATGATTTCAGTGAATCTATTCGTGGTACCAACTCTTGCGTCATTGATTGTGAACGAAGCAACGGAAATGTCAGACACAAAATGAGTATCCTCAGTCATTTTGAACGCGAGCTCGAAGTCACTTATGGCTAATGATGTGAGAATTTTGGTCTCGATGTCAGCAACGTGAGCAGTTTTGTTGTAAAGATTCAATGAGATTCTAGGAATGTCAAAATCGCAGACAACTTGAGTGTGCTTTGGATGACTTTCAGCCACTTGGCTCCCTTCAGTCTTTGCGGGAATCTCACGGTTGGGGTTCTTTCCCTGAATGACAGAAGTGTTGTGCTTTATCACTGCGTTTGCGTTTTCTGCGTCTTCTTCAACGTCATCCAAAGAGTCGTCATCAGACAACTCAAAAACTCTCGAAACAGAATTCAGTAAATTGTACAAGTACCTCAATTGTAACTCTGTCAAGTGCATATCCACTTCCGGCATCTTTCCCAGCACAGTGAATGTAGGAGTATCGGCATTATACTCGTCAAGATAGTCAATAAGGAATGAGACATCCAAATCATTGACCATTTTACCAAGCTGTTCGATCTCTTCAAAATGGAAGGTGGAGGAAAGATTAACTTTCCGAAGTCCAGCAGACATGATGTTGTGCGTCACGTCTCCTTTCTTTTCAAACACATTTGCAAGATAAAGCTCTCCCAACTCTGCTACCACAACATCGAACTTCTTATCGTGAGCATCGATGAGTTTGGGGAAGTAAATTTTGGGAGCTCGAACCAAGAAATTCATCTTGATCTTATTAGCATTATCTATTAGATTCGCTTGGTCTATAGCAGCTTCACGTGCACTGTCATAGATTGCTTTCATTCGTTGAAACTTGCTCAAGTAGTTGAAAATCTTTCCGAACGCATCCTCCACGAAGTTGATCGTCATAGAACCTGTTACGAACTCCACAAAGCTATCATAAGGCTCGGAGTTGTTCTGTGCGTCCAACGATTTGTAGGTGAATTCAGCCAAGTTGTCGCCTTCGATACTGATTAATCTTCTGAAGATAGAGTCTCTAGCAGAGCCCTGGTTGGATTCGTCGTGCAACGTCAAAGCTCCCAACTTACCATTTACTTCCAACTCTTCAGGAAGTACCAATACCTTTATATCAGCGGTACTCAACTGTAAAGTTGCTAGCTTGATGCCCTCTTCGTTCAACACGAGAATAATGCTATCCAAAGTTACAGCGACGTTGATTTTCTGTGGTGCAACCTTGTCGTCGGTAGCATCGTTGTGATTCAATTCATCAGCAGGGCTGGCTTCCGCGTTAGGGTCCGTGAAGGTGTTGAGCACGAAGTTTAAGATACTGAGGTAAGACTTTCTTGAAACAACGCATTTCACTGCTGACATATCCAAATCGATATCTTGATCAAATACCTCGATTTCTTTACCTTTGAACTCGACTATTCTCTGCGTTCGGGTGTAATGTACCACGAACAACTCGTCATTTTTGTGGATAGCATCCTCCTCCAGGAAGTTATTGGATGAGATCAATTTCTCGAATTCAGGAATTCCTGACTTCTCAATGTGGTCAATGAGGTCAACAGCAGCCAAAGACAAATCAAGGTGCATGTCGTAGTCGGTTTTGTACATGAATAACTTCAAAGAGTCACCGACCAAGTCAATAAAGTGTTCGGCTTCCAATGTGATGGCATCCACACAACGAGACAACGATACTTGTACCTTCCCAATCTTGAAGTCCATTTCAAACGTATGTTGCGGATTCGCTGGCTTTGGAGAGTTTGTGAGCGTGGTGTTGGATTTGTCAAGGTCCTCGATTTCTAGATCTTTGTCGTTGCTACCGAAAGCATTGAACAAACTGGACTCCTCTGCATCTGGTGAATCGAAATTAGGAATCAAAACATCAATAAGACGCATGAGAGTCTTGTACTGGAAGTCATTCAATGCCACATTGATCCCTGGAATCTCACCACCGACCTTGAACCGAGCGAGGTTAGTGGCATCAGGAAGAATAGATATTCCTAATGTGAGCTTGACGTCTAACTTGTCGAGAATCACAGCAGATTGAACACTGCTCTGGGTGTGCAATTGCTCCATGGTCTTCTTGATAGTTGGTCCCACCAAAAACTGGGCATCCTGAAGCCGGAGGTTGAACTGATCATACATAAGCGTGTTCAATTTGCTCCAGTCATCATCACTATAAGTTTCTTTAGACTTGATCTCCTCGATCGTTGACTTGCTCACCAAATCACTAGTAACACTTATGTGGCCAGCATCTAATATGGCAACCGGAGATTTCCAACTCGTAGGGTCAAGAGGTAAAATGATCAATGGTGCCTGTAAATCAAGTTTGACATTGATTGTTTTGTGCTCTTCCAAGGCATATTGGAGCCCGAGCCTGGTTTGGGTGGTCAAGCCCTCCATTGTGGCTTCTGCGGCGTTCATAATAGCTCCAACAGTGTCAAGATGGATCTGCGGCGGCTTGAAGAAGCGGATGATCTCTTCGATAAAGAAGGGATTGTAGAAAATTGTCATAGACTTCAACTTACCCAACAACACCGAGTCTGCACTCCCGTCCAAGGGGTTATTCTCAAATGAGATCTCAAAGAATGGGTCATTCTTGACAGATCCAGTCGATATGGAATCGCTGGAACCGTGCGAGTGGACGTGCTTCACGCTAACGATGTGTTTGTACAAAGTTTTCGTCGTTCCGTCCTCCACCTTGAATTCCTGCAATTGGAAGTTTGCCAAGAACGAGTCTGGTCTCTGATAAAATTGGGTTGTGCAGCCTTCAACAATAACCTCGGCCAAACTGGCGGCATGCTTCGCGGGCTTCAAGGAAATACCGGCTTTCTTGACGGTGACAAAGATCTCCATGGTGTTCCGGTCTCTAGGTAAGGAGATGGAATCAGCCAAGTTATTCTCATCGTAGTCGATGGTGTCGTAAAGAGCTTTTCTTTGCTCGTCTGACAATGACAAATCTAGGCCCCCATCTTCTGTCGGTGCTTCAGTTTGCTGTTCGTTCTTAGCACCCCACCATGAGGAGATCCATCCCTTTTTCTCTCCCTGGCTACCAGCTGTAGTTGGAGGTGCAACCAAGTTTTCTTTTCTGATCTCGCTTCGTGCAAACGAGCGGTAGAATTTGATGTCCTCGTAGGGCAAGTCGATTTCCAAAGAGGCAAAACTGGCGTCGTCCTCGGGCGATAAAGTCTTCTTGAGGAGCTTCTCCTTCCAGAGACGAATGTAGGCTTTACGTTGATCTCGCCTCTTCTTGAAGTACAGCCAGCTCCACTTCTGATTCTTCTCATGTATCTCATTGTAAATGGACCGTGCAGCATACTGTAACCATTCCCTGGGAGCCTCCTCGACCAGCACTTTGGGCCGGAGCTTGCGGAACTTCCATGTTTTCTGGTACCAGTGAAACTTCGAAGCAGTCCACAAGATGTCTCTGTATTGGCTCGCGTCAAAGTCAATTCCAAACTCGTCGAAGAAAAGCTCGGACCGGATGTGTGGGTGTGCCTCTGTGGCACCTGTTTTGTGCACTGTGAGGCGACCCTCTCCAGAAACAGGTTTCAACAAGTACTGCTTGTCATTTTCATGCGACATAGACGCTTTGAGTGCCATTAAAAGCTCTTCTGGGTCTTCCAGGTAGATGGAATCGGTTTCTGTGTCCAAGTAGCATGCAAAGTTGCGCAAGAGAAGCAACTTTCTCGTAAGGCTCTGGGTAATGGAGATGAAGCTGGGCTCCCATTTATCGTCAGTGGAGGCTGCTGATAATTCGTCGAGAGTCAAACCGAGTGCATAGGGGCTCTCTGTGAGCACCAGGCCATCCTCGTACCTGATGTGGATGTTCTTGATGGTCACCTGGAGATTGTCCACGATTTTCGTAACCAAGCTCTCTGTAAACGACTCGTTATTGGCGTCCGAGTCCAGGCTCGCCGACACAGCCGACTGAAGTGCCTCCAGATCGTTCAACCGTTCTTGTTTGAGAGCTTGCTCCCTTCTAGAATCCTCATCGGCGTCGTATTCGTTGATGATCATTGGAGAAGCCAAAAGGTACACATCCTCGATGATCACCTTCACGGGCTTTCCCTTGAGATTGGACCATGGAATCTGCAACGTAAGCTCTCCCAAGTGGCCGAACTTGACGTCAACGGGAAGCTTGAACTTGTCCAAGGACTCTTTCTTGAGGCGTAGATTTTTGAGATGGACATCGCCGCTCCAGATGCCGATGTTGAGTTGTTTCGGGTCGAAGTTCTCGATGTACGAACCTAGGAATCTGTTGAGTAGCGTTGCCACAAGAGATTCGAACATGTTGTAGCAATCAGATGTGCCTGCAGAATGGTTTGCGAGCAATGATGGTATTTTGGTGTAGTGATGGGAAAATAACGGTAGAGGGAGGAGGATGAGAGGAGAATGATAGAGATGAAGAGAGTATTGGTGAGCTTTGCGATTTACGAATTTGGGAACTTTTTCAGCACGGAAGAAGCGGAAGTGTCCGAGACGATGAGAGATGTAGGCAAGGAGGGGGGAAGTATGCAGAGTGGTCGTATCGTATGTGTACGATACTATGGGTAGACAGCACTGATCATAGGTAGTAATGAGTGTAGAAATAATGAGTACTGGTAATACTGTGAGTATAGATAGTACTGAGTGTAGATAGTACTGAGTATAGATAGAACTGAGCACAAATAGTACTGAGCACAAATAGTACTGAGCACAGACGAAGGCATAGATAGCGCTGCAGACAAATGCATAGATAGTACTGAGCACAGACAGGAGCAGCACAGTGAGTAAGATGAGAATCGAGCCCTTTCCAAAAGCAGCCATGGAGGCATTAATGTGAACAGTGGAACCATTGTCTGCGAATGAGTATTATAGCACTATGAGCATAGTAGCAGAGCATAGAAGTATGCGCTTACAGAGCACAGCCAGCAATGAAACTATGGTTGCAGGAGGGTCCTGAAATACTGTGTCGTTAGAATCCAATAGCAGATGGAAGAGTTGCTATACTGTAGAAATATGGTGCGCATAGGACTTCCACACCAGATAAGACAAAACTGATACCCAATCCGATATCGGGCCCATCTCAAGCCGGCCATGCTTAATTAGGGCAATGTTGCAAACCAGAGGCTTCAAAATCACAAATCCCACACGATTTCCACATATCATTTACCATGGGCTCACCAAGCAACAGACCCAGATGTCAAGAGCTAAGCAAAGCAAAAAAAATGTCAGTTCAGCCAACTTTCAATTCCAGTACCTCACCTCACTGGAATCCCTTTACCTCACTTAGATAGATTTAGAGAGGGAGAGAACATTCACAACTTTTCGCACCCATTACGCAACTCTCCATAATGCGCAATACTCACCGTAACTCTCAGTAAGCACCATACTCACATAACCCAGCCACAGCAGAACACTTTAATATCTCCTATCCGTCAATTTGCTTTCTCACACGATATACTTTAATCCACGCCAATCTACTCCAATCTATCTACTCTTATCTACGCCTATCTACTAATTTCTCATTATCTCAATCTCTCCACACTTCCTGTCCCTGCCTCCCGCACCGCCTCACTCCCTTCTCCTCGTATCCGTTCGTATCGTGCCCATACGCAGCATCGCATAATCTCTCCAGATCCTACGCAATTCACCCAACATCCTGAACCTTAATCGTTCCATGCTCGTGTCCTTCCCCTCGCCACACCCAGACCTCCGCCGGCCAGCCGGCCAGTCACGTGCCCGTTCGACCTGTCTTACGCTGTCGACACTGTCTTCACTCTCTGCCTCTTCTTTGCCTCTACCCTCTCCTCTGCTATTAGTCACCGGTGACTCATCACGTGCTGGCGTGCCCCGGTTGCGTGCCCCGTGTCGCCCCATGGTCACGTGCCGCTCCTATCTTATCTGAATCACACTTACGCGAAACACATACACCACACTTTTTCCTCCCAACACAAATACATCTGTGTTCCCGTCGCCTTGCATGTCAACCTGAGTGCCTGCGCCCTGGTTATCTATTCTCACGTGACTCTGCCCTTTCCTGGCCCTCTCTTTGGCCTTACTAATCGCGTCTTCACAGATCCTTGCGGACCCGGCATCGCTGCCTCGTTGCCACTCTGGCTACGCACGTGATCGTCACTCCGGTCGCTCGAGACCCGCTGCTTAGCGTTCTATCATGTCTGACTCAATAGGAGTTTACACCATCGGGCCCGAAATCGGCAAGGGCTCGTTCGCCACTGTCTACAAATGCGTAAACAACAAGACCCACCAGCTGGTTGCGATCAAGAGCGTGGTGCGGTCGAAGCTCAAGTCCAAAAAGCTCGTGGAGAATCTTGAGATAGAGATCTCGATTCTCAAGTCCATGAAGCACCCGCACATTGTGGGGCTTCTTGATTACAACCAGACATCCACCCATTTCCATTTGGTGATGGACTACTGTTCCATGGGTGATTTGTCCTACTTCATCCGCAGGCGTGATCAGCTCATAAAGACTCATCCTGTGATATCTTCTTTGCTCCAGCGGTACCCTTCGCCAGAGGGTTCGCACGGCTTGAACGAGACTCTTGTGGTGCACTTCTTGAAGCAGTTGAGCTCGGCTCTCCAGTTCTTGCGCAGTAAGAGCTTGGTCCACAGAGACATCAAGCCTCAGAACTTGTTGCTCTGCCCTCCTGTGCATTCCAAGAAGGAATTCGAAGACGGCGAATTCGTGGGCTTGTGGGAGTTGCCTGTGTTGAAGATAGCCGATTTCGGATTTGCCCGCTTTTTGCCCTCTACCTCAATGGCAGAGACATTGTGTGGCTCACCTCTTTACATGGCCCCTGAGATTCTCCGCTACGAGAAGTACAACGCAAAGGCTGACTTATGGTCCGTTGGAGCTGTGTTCTACGAGATGACCGTCGGAAAGCCTCCATTCCGCGCAGCAAACCACATCGAGCTCTTAAAGAACATCGAAAAGACTCATGACCGCATCAAGTTTCCGGCTCTGGCACAGGTGCCCGAGTCGTTGAAGAAGTTGATCCGTTCTTTGTTGAAGTACAACCCAACGGAGAGAGTCTCGTTTAACGAGTTTTTCGAGGACCCGTTGATCTTAAACGAGTTGGAGAGCAACAACAAACCTTTGGAGACGTCCCAGATGGATGAGAACTTGTTCATCAGCGAGTATATCTCCCCTATCAGGCCGTCCGACAGAGCCAAGTTTATTCTGCCAATCACACCATTAGATCCACACGAGACTGCAAAGGAGTCCCATATCATGATGCCAATCCCTCACTCGTCGTCCAAGAACGCCAGAGACGAGGAAATCAAGCTGATCATCAACAATAATAGCCCCGACCCTGCAGCGTTGACGCAATCGATACAACCCAAGAATGTCGACCTGAGACGCATGCATGGTCACAGGGACGACATAATATTGGAGAGAGATTATGTGGTTGTTGAGAAGCGCGCTGTGGAGGTCAACGCCATTGCCGATGAGTTGGCACGTGTGGGTACTGGCGCACTTGCCATTACTCCTTCGCGTCGCCGTCTGTCTGCTAGTGGTGAGAGGGAATCCTATCTTCAGAGAAGAAACTCGCAGCGGTCCAACTCGTCTGAGAGTCAGCGGAGACCCAGTTTTGGTGAGAGAAGAATCTCCATCTCAATTTCACCCACAAACGCTTTGGGTAAGGCCATCAGCTTGGCTTCTAACCGCTTGTTTGGCAATAACGTGGTCCCCAACCCTATTCCGGAGGAATATGCTTCGGATGCAGAAGGCAAGAACTCCTTCTCAACAGTCGTTACCAATCCGAACTTCGCGAATAATTTGTTGCTCAACAAGTTCAATTTGCCCACTTCTGGCACCGTTGTTGCAGCTTCCTCTTCTCCACAGGAAGCGTTGTCAGAAGATGAGAAGGTGCTCAATCAGTTGGAATCGATCGCAACCAAGTCACACGCAATCAACTTGTTTGCCGATGTGAAGTTCAGCCAGTTGATTCCCTCGCCACCGTCAATCGATGGTGCTGAAGAAGATTTCTTCCGCCACAACGACAAGTTGCCTCCGAAGATGGTGAAGAATATTTCCGAGGAAGGTGTTGTCTTGTACGTGAAAACGTTGTCTTTACTTGCTAAGGGAATGGTAATTGCTAGCAATTGGTGGTTCGTTCACTACGATAAGGACGAGACCACGGGCGAACAGCATCTTGTGAAATCTTTGAACCTCCAAGTATCCAACAGGATCAACGAGTTGGTTCAATGGATCAGGGAGAAATTCAATGAGTGCTTGGAGAAGGCGGACTTTATCAAATTAAGACTCGAGGAGGCGAACATGAACATCAGCAAAACTGATGACATCAATTCGATGAACTCGCCTTCTTTCACAGACAACAGTGGAATCACAAGCTCTGCTGACACCGGACTCGATTCCTCGAGGGTCGTTGCAGAGAAGCTTATCTTCGATAGAGCTCTTGAGATATCCAGAAACGCCGCTGTCAACGAATTGGTCAAGGAGGACTTGAAGGGCTGTGAACTCGCCTACAGCACCGCGATCTGGATGTTGGAGGCTCTCTTGGATGAGGACTCGACCGACGACGAGAAGTTGGATTACGAGGACAAAGCAATGGTGGAGAAGTTCATCGTCAGTATTGGCAACAGGTTGTCAGTACTCAAGCGGAAACTCGAGATATTTTAATTGTTGTTTGATTTGACAAAGCTTCTTCCATCCATTGCTCCATTTTTCTATTATTTTTTTACTATTTATTTTGGTTACTGGGGGTGGATATACTGGATTTTTTTATGAGCATTGTCACTTACTATCTGCTTGGTCTACTTTGAATAGTTGGATGCCACTCTTGTTCATTTGCTTTATACATACATAATTATCATACAAAGAACTTTGAATCTATAAAGGTATTATTTTCATTGGTCCATGTCTGAACTTGACCGTTGATGTTGCAATATGCCCACAGTGATGGAGTTGGACCTATAATGCGGTGGTCTCTCGGATGCGGAGCCTTTCATTGACTGCTTTCCGAAACTTTCCTTGTCACCGTCCAAATGCTTAGCCTTAGGGAAGGGGAAGTTGATAGGCTCCTTTTTGTAGTGATTCTTGAAGTACCCGTTTGCAATAGGTGGTCTATTTTGCAAATCCGGGGTATTTGGGCCCTTCGGGATATCAACGGGCCCGACAGCTCCAGTACCACGCTCTCTAGGGGAGCCTGGGACTACCTCTTGTCTCAATGGTGAGCTCTGTACTGGTTGCATGCTCAATCTTTCCACGTCCTGCGCGATAGTAGAGCTTGAAGTATTAGTCATGAGGGATACTGATGGAGTCATATCAGCTGCTGATGCTGAACCTTCATCAGGGAATGTTTTAGTAAGGTTAATCAAGCCATCCGGTACATCTTCAAACTGGAGCAAATCGTCTTGGAAGACGATGGGAACATCATAGTAGTTGTTGGCGTTCTGCTGATGAATCAAGTTGGGCAAGTTTGACTCGTGTGACATGGCTCTGTTGCTGAACGTGAGGAAGTGTGGTCGAGACTTTGGCGTCACCTTGGAGGAGAACTTCAATGTCAAATTACCTGCCTCTTCGTCACTGTCGCTATCGGACGAATATGATGAATGTGATGAGCCGGATGAACAGGAATTAGAGGAAGGGCGTGCGCTCAGCTTTCCAGTTCCTACGACATTGGCTGTGGGAGCGATTCCCTCACTCTTGGTAATCCCGTTAGTTTTCATTGCCATCAGCGAACCCAAGTTGAAGTTGTTGAACTTCTCGTTAATGTTTTTCATTACCGTTGGGTCGTTTTGACTAGTGACGAGTACTGAATCTGAGTTCGTCACGTTTGGATCCACGGCTTTCGAGTTCTTCGACTTGCGGAATTCATGGTACTTGTACGACAAGTAATCATCGTTGAAGCTGTCCAATGAAGCAAAGCTTTCGGTCAATGGCAAGGAAATGACTGAAGAAGGTCTTCTGTTCTCAATGCTGATTGGCCCCACTTTGATCTTACTGGAAGAGGATGATGGTACAGCACCAGAATTCAGAGGCAGTTGATTTGGTGCTTCCTCGACAAGACTAGTCGTTTGATGCAAGCTTGTAGTGCCACTGGAGCTCTGATTCGAAACAAGGTTACTGGACTTTCTTCTCTTTTGATCCAATTCCTGGATTCCTTTGAACGCTTCAAGCGCTGATTGATTCTGCAAGTACAAATCACCGCCCACGTTCCTTTTCGTTTCAATCTGTGGAGCTTCCTGAAGCGCGCCCGAGCTGCCCTTACGACTTGAAGAGGCGCTCGCAGATTCCAAAACATCCAGGAACATCAAGCTGCGACCATAAACAACAGATTGCTTGCTGCCGGAATTCAGTTGAGACTGTGAACTCAACTGCGAAAGGTGCGAAGGACCGTGAGCTCTCGTGGTATCGTGTAGATTGACTCTAGAGTCAGCAGCCGATGATGTCTGGAGAGCTTCCGACAAAATCACAGAGTTCTCGGCCATAGGGTTGGAGAGAAATGCGTAGGAGTTCTGGTGCGAACCCAAGTTAGATGAGTCGTCACTCGATGATACATTGCTGATCGAGTAATCCATTCTCAGTGCGAACTTGCGCAACGTTTCTTTGTCCTTGGATTTGATTGCCTTCACGATGGAGCTACGGATTCGTGCTCCAATTCCCACCACAGCGTTATCGACCTCGTCTTGAGAAATAAAGTTCTTAGCAACATTGTCGTTCAAACCTGTGCCTGTAGGATCATCTGAGTTCAAGAAGAACAATTCATGTAAGCCATCGATGTCTGTGTCAAGATCCAACAATACGAAAGGATGCTGCTTGATCTCAGAGATGTCAATCCTGGTTCTGCTGTTCTTGTCGAGCAATTTCGAGAGCAAGTCCTTAGCAAGGTCGAATTCTTCCTGGCTAACCTCATGAGGAGAGTGGAAAGAATGCCTGTCATCAGGGAACTCCAATGGTTGATTGACGATCACGTCAAACAACACAAACTCAGATTCGGCATTGAAGGGTACTTTTCCAAAAAGCAAACAGTATAACGTCACTCCAAGAGCCCAAATATCGATTTTGTGGTCGATTTTTGGAAGACACGAGTCTTGTGAGGGGGACTTCAGCATGTCAGACGAGTTGACGTTGAGCGTGCTGGTGCTGGTCGAGAAGTTTGTTTGGCACAACTCTGGGGCGAAGAATGCCGGCGTGCCAACCGTTTTCGCCAACTCCATGTCACCTATCTTTTCTCCGTCATCCGAGTTGCCGAGGGAGGATGCAAAAGAAACACCAAAATCACTGATCTTGACGATGTTTTCGGAGCTCACAAGCAAATTGGCAGGCTTGATGTCTCTGTGTACAATTCCCTGCATGTGAAGGTACTCCAAACCTAGCACCACCTCTCTGAAGATGCGTCTCGATTGCTTGAATGTAAGATTAGGCGAATAATCGTTGGAAAGAAGATCGTTGTCGTCATTCTCCACGTTTTGTTTGGAGTCACAGCATGGGATATTGTCGTCTTCGTTTGACAGGGGTCTTTGATGGTCGAGTGGTTTCAGTCTCTTCCACTTGATTTCTCCTTTTTCCATGTACTCGAGAACAAGGTAGATCTTGTACAGATTGAAGTCGTCGAGCACTTCCTTGAGCTTGACAATGTACTTGTGATTGCATCGCTTCATTATGGCGATTTCTCGCTTGATTTTCGTCTCGTACTCATTACCAAGTGGCATGTTGGACGGACGTCTGATCCGTAGCTGGCGGTCCTTCTTGGACTTTCTGTTGACGATTTTGATGGCCACAAGCTCATCATTGACCAAATCACGGGCCAACTTGACCTTTCCATGCTCGCCACGTCCAATTTCTCTGAATATTTCGTAGGTATTTAAAACCTTTCGACGAGTTATGGGATCGTATTCTAGCGACACGTGTTTCGTTTCTCGTACGGGTAAACGCTGCCGCGCCCTCATGGGCGACGACACACGAGGCGAGTCGATGTGGGGCGAAACTGGCAATACTTCGGATACAATCAGCAGGGTGGAGCTCAACGAGTTCTCTCGCGACCGCTGGAGCAACCCGGCCACCTTGCCAAAGATGTTGTGGCGCAAATTGCGGTCGTCTGTTCGTGGTTCGGAATCGTCGGACCCTGAAAGTGTGGGAGTGATTGGCGGGAGTGAGATTTCCGGAACGGCGGCAGGCGCCTTATTGATGCCGATGGAGTTTCTACTCATGCGTTCTGTTGTTGACATAGTGTGTCGAGGTTTAGAATGGATCTTGCGGAGACATGCACGGTTGGGAAGCTCGGGTTTCGGGCGTGGGGGGAAACGCAGGGGCAGGGGAGGAATTAGCCGAGTGGGTATTCCTAATCGGGCCTATGTCGATGGCAGTAGCGGGTCCCTAGACAGTGGTAATGAAGATCCTTATCGATTTGGAAAAAGTTGTGCGAAAGCAAAATTCGAGAAGGTCACAAGAGATCGACGTGCGGCAAGGAGGCACGGGTGTGGTGGCAGTACTGGTGGCAGCAGAGGAGCAATATACGGCCAACTACGTGGTATGGAGCCTTGCGTGGGGCTTTGGCCTAGGCGAAATTAAGCGAGTTCAAGCGCGGAGAAATTTCTTCTGGTACGGCGAAATTGCTATGGCGCGGGTTGCTGCTTGTGGAGCTTCTAGAAGCGACGTCAGGGAAGCCGGTAGAGAGTTCGCAGGAAAGTGGTTGGTTTTTTGTTCAATAGGACGGAGTATTGAGGTAGAGTTGAGTTTTGGTGTGGGTGATTTTTTTTCAAGATAAGGTGTATTTTGGTGTATGGTTGGAGTCACTGGCCTTGTTGAGCACTGGATTTGCTGAGCTGGCTTAGTTGAACTGGTTTTGTGCAACTGGTTTTGGTGACCTTGTATAGCTGAACTGTTGAATTGCTCTTTCTGAACTGGTCTAGCTGAACTGGTCTAGCTGAACTGGTCTTCTTCAACTGCTCTTCCTGAACTGCTTTTCTTGAGCACGGGTTTCCATCGCAGAGTTCAGGACATCCGGAAGCTGTAGAACTCAGAGAACGCTCGGATCTCCGAGATTGCTCAATACTCAAAGACTCGAACAATGAATCAGGTCTTCGAAGAGTCCTTTTTATGGTCTTCTTCGCTCAAGGTCCTTCGGCATTCTCGGCTCCTTGTCCTTTTCTTCAGTCCTTCTTCAGCAACTCTCTGATTCCACGAAGAAACGCTTCAAGCCCCTCCCCACTGTAGGCGTATCCAAAGCTCTGCGATAAGATCTGTCCCACACCGTTGTTGGCAATGGTGCTGCTCAATTCCTTGGTGGACTGCTGGTAGAAGCCCGATCTCACGACCGCCATGATCTCTTCCTTGGTAGGGCTCACGCTCTCCGGCAAGAGCTCGGCATACTGCGCCAATTGCTCCTCCAGCAAGCCCTCTACGTGCTTCTGGATCACGTCCAACGTAAGCACATCCGACAACGACACAACAGGAACACCCGCAAGAGGATCGGGCTTCTCAACTGTAGCCTCTGGTTCACTATATGTTAATACAATCTATGACATTCATTATTACTTACTCCTCGGACGCCGCCACAAGGTTCTGGACGGACTCCACCAACTCCGTGTCTCTGGTGGTCAACTTATTTAGCTCGTCGACGTCTCCAACGTCTTGGAGCCAGTACAAGTTTTTGGCACCGGAACTCAAGAAAGTCAACGCAAGGACACGGCCTGTTTTGCACGACGCCACGGGCTTGAACGTCACGTCTCCTGGGATGATCAAGAGCTCGTCCTTCTCGATTCCCGAGGACGACTTGGGGCTCCACGTGAAATCGAAGAACCCGTCTTCATCTTCCGAAGCTTTGATGGTCACCTGACCTTTGTGTGGCAATGGCGTGCATGTTTTCGTTTCCTCGTTGTACTGGACTTTGCCTGCGTTGAACTTGATGCTTTTTGGGAAACTCATGGTATAGTACGTTGATATTGCCACTTGTGGTGTTGTGTGCAGGAAAGACCTGGAGAGCCTTCACCATGTTGAAGTATATCTTTCTTTTCCATGAAATCACAGCTATTTGGGGGTCGAGCAGGTAAGATATGGCAGAGAGGAGCGTGTAGGAGAGGTATGGGGGTGTAGCAAAGCTCAATGGTGGATTTGTGCATTTGTTCAGATTTGTGGTGATCGTTGCCTACGTAACCAGGCAGAGATGTTCTGTATTCCTGAGCACATCGGCAATTGCATCCCTTCGTCTTCCTACCCCAATCTACACGCCTCTCTTGATCTCCGAACACCGATCTGCAACAGTACTCACTCTTAAGTTTAATGCGAAAATACTATCATAAAAGTTTTTGAATCACCACTGATCTTCTGGGATACCACGGAACAATGGACTTTCCTCCTCAAGAAATACAAGTGCTCGTGGCAGAAATCGCCAGCATTCTTCGAAGCAAAAACCAGACGCTTGCCGTCTCCGAGGCGGCGTGTGGAGGCTTGCTTTCGGCATATATGGTGTCTGTTCCCGGTGCGTCGGACTTCTACATTGGCGGCAAGCTTGTCTATCTGTTGCGCCAGAGACTCAAGTTGTCCGGGTGGAACGACGAGGAAATCAGCCAATACATGGGGCCGCTGGAGCAGGTGGTGCTCAAATTGGCACGCACAACGAAGTATGAGCTCGGTCTGACGTACGTGCTTTCGGAAACAGGCTTCGCAGGGCCCACCACGGACTTGCACCTTCGTTCAGACAACGACAAGGGCTCTGTGGCCGTGGGAACGGTGTACTTGGGCCTCAGCGGGCCCAAGGGCGATGTTTCGAGCTGCCGGGCCACCGGGAGCGGCAACAGGGCTGAGAATATGGTGGAGTTTGCGCGGTTGGGGTTGCAGTTCTTGGTGGAGAACTTGAGAGAAGCGTAATTTGACAATGATCTGAGTTCACGATAGATCCTGATGCTGGTGCAAGCCGTGCTAGCTTGAGCATGTAGCCTGGGCTACACGAAGGAGTGGCACAGGGTGGTTCTCTGTTTTTTTCCGGTATGTTTGCGGTATGTTCTCCACTATGTTCTCCACTATGTGTTCCATTTCGAGTGCTTCGCTTGCAACTTGTTCGCGGGCCCTGCTTATGAAGGTGGCGTGATTTCACGGCATGATGATCTTGCTAGCGCATTGAACTGAGTGTGGGGTGGACATCTTCCAGTTTGGCAATCTACTCAGATAGTCTAATCAGATAGTCTGCTAATCTACTGCGACAACCCACTCCATCTCGCCGCAAGTCAACCCAGTCGACTCAATTGCCCTCTTCTTCCAATTGGCCTCTTCTCCCCGTTGCCTAAAGCAGACTGATCCAGAGGAAGTATGTAACTAAATATAAGTATACTATCAATGGACCCCACCGTTTCTCCGATTTTCATGCTGATTTCTTGAAAAAGAAAACGGATCACGCCGAAAATCGTCGACAACAACACCTCTCCTAATCAACTCAGAATTGCTCGTCTCTTCTCCTCCGACCTCCACTGATACGTCACCATATAGCATTCCATTAAGCGACACGTGATTCTCTGTGTGCAGTGTTCGCACGACACGTCGAATTTTGCCCTGACACAAATACAAACACCACCAAAGGACACACTCAACATGGCTACAGGTATGTAAGCTAGCCAGGGGAGAGAAATACGGACTTGTGGGCGCGTGCACGTGCACGCTGTTTTTTTCCGCTTCCAAAACCGAGATCACAGCGTTTTCCAGTACTAACCGCAGTTGATGGCATTTCCGCTGAGTCTGATATCAAGATCATCAAGCGCAAGCTTAACGGGTTTGTTGGTTTCGCCAACTTGCCCAAGCAATGGCACAGAAAATCCGTCAGAAGAGGCTTCAGCTTGAACTTCATGGTTGTTGGAGAATCTGGGTTGGGTAAATCGACGTTGGTCAACACGTTGTTCAACAGAGAGGTGTTGAAGAAGACGCCCGTTGTTGAGAATGCTGACGACGAAGAGGTGGAGAGCCTGGTGAAAATCGAGACCACTTCGGCCGAGATCGAGGAGGATGGCGTCAAGTTGAACGTCAATATCATCACCACTCCCGGGTTTGGCGAGCAGCTCAACAACACCGACTCCTGGAAGCCTATTGTGGACGAGATCAACCAGAGATACGACCACTTCTTGGAGGCCGAGAGCAGAATAAATCGCCTGGCCATCAGCGACAACCGTGTGCACGCGTTGTTGTACTTTGTCGAGCCCACCGGCCACTCGTTGAAGGCTTTGGACATCCAGCTCATGAAGCTGGTGCACCAAAAGGTGAACTTGATCCCCATCATTGCCAAGTCCGACACTCTCACAGACGAGGAGATCCAGGCTTTCAAAACGCGTATTTTAGCCGACATTGCCCACCAGGGCATCAAGGTGTTCGAGCCACTGGTGTTTGACAACGACGACGAGGAAACTATCTCCAACTCCAAGGCTTTGATCAGCACGTATCCTTTTGCCGTGGTGGGCTCCACCACTGAGGTGCAGGCGCCCGACGGAAGAACCGTCAGAGGCAGAGCATACCCCTGGGGTATCATCGAGGTTGACAACGAGGAACACAACGACTTCATCAAGTTGCGTCAGTTATTGATCCGCAGCAACTTGGAGGAGTTGAAGGAGACCACGTCGGACGTGTTGTACGAGAACTACCGTGCCGAGAAGTTGATGAAGATGGGCATTGAGCAGGACAACACCGTTTTCAAGGAGTTCGACCCAATGACCAAGCAGGAGGAGGAGCGCGCGTTGCACGAGGCCAAGTTGGCCAAGATGGAGGCCGAGATGAAGGCCGTGTTCCAGCAGAAGGTCAGTGAAAAGGAGAAGAAGTTGCAGCGGTCTGAGGCAGACTTGTTCGCTCGCCACAAGGAGATGAAGGAGAAGTTGGCAAAGCAGATCAAGTTGTTGGAGGACAAGAAGGTGCAGTTGGAGAAGCAAAAGAGCTTGCCTGTGGAGCCTCCTGTGGCTGCAGTTCCACAGAAGACCCGCAAGGGCTTCTTACGTTAGTGATTTGGGTATGTCGATTTATTGAATGCAATGGCAAACGGAGTAGGTGGCGTCCTTCGGGAGTCAGCGGTGTCCGATGGACGTGGTCCTAGAGAAGCAGTTGTCTTCAATTCGTAGACTGCTCTATACCTATCGTCATGGTGATTTTCAGAATACCTGAGCTCCGACCTTTTTGATATTACACCTCGACATCTCCATGTCAGGTTGAGTTTCGGCATCTACGTACTACAGAACATCGAGACATGAACGTGCTTGCAGATCTATGAACATCTCATACTACAGAACTCCGAGACATGAACATCTCATAGCCCTAGATCTATAAAAACATCTCCTACTACACTCCCAGACATGAACGTCACATACTTCCAGAGGTCTGCACATCACGGCGGCAATCCTACAGCTCTAAGAGATGGCGCAATCTTGATGGGCTCATGAAATTTGTTAGAAGCATTCTCAGAAGCACTCTCAGAAGCACCTCATCTTCAGCATACCTATTCTCAGTTCACCTATCTTCAGTATGCCCAGTACACTTGACCAACGGATACACCTCTCTACGCTGCCCATAACATCCAAATCTCACCTACACAGCCTAAGCCACCAAAGATCTTCCAAATCCACGATTCTCGGTCCGCTCTCCATTATCATATGCGCGCAGAGACGGCAAAACTCCAAACTGAAAGACCACAAGAACCTTCTCAATCCGTCGATCTCCTCCCACATCACCCCATCGTAGAAGCCCGTATCTTCTTCCCTTAACGGCCTCTGTGGTCTTGTGAGAGACTGCAGTTAGTGCACAATGGCGCCTCACATTCTCGATTGGGAAATCGCTGGTGCGAACTGAATTGCTGAATCCTTCTTTTCTTCTGCTAATGTCTGAATCAGAGCAAAAA
The DNA here is from genome assembly GCA_003707785.3 of Danielia oregonensis. Lineage (NCBI taxonomy): Eukaryota > Fungi > Ascomycota > Pichiomycetes > Serinales > Metschnikowiaceae > Danielia > Danielia oregonensis. The sequence continues at coordinate 327,658 of PPLJ03000007.1, forward strand.
GTTCCTCTTAAAACGACCAAGCCGGACATTGCGGCCACCGTGAAAACACTCCAGTTTGCCTGGTACGTGGGCCACGTGATCACGGTTCTCAGCACCATTCTTTACGCTTTGACATACGTCGGAGTGTTCAAGGGCGCGTACGTGGTGTGGTACAAGTTGGCGCTCTTGGGGGTGATCGGCAGTTTCGGCGTGTTGATCTTCCAGACCGTCAAGAAGAACGGAGCCAGTCCTCAGGCTTTGCTCAGAGACGACAACGTCCACTACTTCTTCTTGGGGTTGTCGCTCTTCGTGGTGAGCCCCTACGTGTTCTTGACGTTGACCACGTTCTTCTTGTTCTCCACGTTCCACGTGTTGTCCTACACCAAGCACTACTTGTTGCCCGCTTTTGACATTCCCGACACCCACATCCTCAGCGTCAAGATTGGCGAGTTTGTGGCTGCCAACAACAGCAAGTCCATTGCGTTGGCCAGTGCTTTGGAGGTGTTCACTTTGGTGTGGTTGCTTTTGCGCACCATTGCCTTCAGAAAGAGATCGTTGCTGCCCTTGTTGGTGTACCTTGTGTTCATCAAGTTGAGGTTCGAGAAGTCGCAGTTCACCAGAGACTACTTCAAGACGCTCGAGCTCAAGATCGAGGATCTTGCCACCAAGAGCGGACAGCCTGCTGTCAAGGACGTGTGGGTGAAGGTCAAGGCCGTGTTTGCCAAAATCGGAGCTGTGCACTTGGTCAACGACTTCTCCAAGGAGAAGGCCACTTAGTTTTGGTGTTCGTTAGTTTTTAGAGTTATTAGTACCTAATGTATCCTAGTTTGGAATAGTACAACCTGTAGAGTACACCTTATTGTATTCTGCAGAATAAACCTTATTATCTTCTCCAAAGTACACCTTATCTATCTCGTAGAGTGTACTTCATACGTCTGCTCTAAAATATTACATATAGTACACCTTCACAGAGTAAACATCATACTTCTGATGTAGTATACTCCATATAGTCCATCTTTGTATACCTTCTACATCTTTGTAGAGTGTGCCTGCAGAGAATACCTGCAGAGTGTACCTGTGGATAATGTCTGTAGAGAATACCTGTAGAGAATACCTGTAGAGAATACCTGTAGAGAATATCTGTAGAGAATACCTGTAAAGTAGACCCGTAGAGAATACTTGTAAAGTAGACCTGTAGACAATACCTCTAGACAATACAATACAATTCTCTCTAGAGTACACCTTACACACCTTACAGCATATACATCTACTATAAATGCTCCACGTAGACACGTCGCATTGTAGCATCTTGCACCACCTGTCAATGTTACCAGACCGTCCTATCCAAAGGACCTGTCAGGAGTCCATATATCTGAGACATCCTGTACTGAGCATCTCAACTTCCCGAATTTATGACTAGCCTGGTCTCGTACATCAGAGCTCAATGGATCCTTGAAACCCTTCCCACTTATCAACTCACAGCTTTTAAGGTTTCACAAGTCGCCTGGTTAGCTCAATCGGTAGAGCATTTGACTCTTACTAAGGTCAATCAAAAGGTTGCGGGTTCGAGCCCCGCATCGGGCTTTCTTTTTACGTCATGATCCCTTGAATTTTCATCTTTTCTCTCCTCCAGAAACACATTACAACGCCTTCTTGACGAACAAGCGAAAAGTGAAAAGTAAAAAGTAAACGTGAAAATCAATTAGGCCCGTTTGGGATATATTGTGTCGTTCTTAATTAGTCCATCTCGAATTTCCATCTCGACTTCTTTTCCACTTTTCTTATTTTCTTTCCTTCCATTACCTTTCTTCGAACACAGCCTTTCCGTTGATCCATTGTACATTGCTTACATTGCTTGCTTACTCTGCCTTCATAGAGGCAATTCCAAAAAGTCACGTGATGACACCGCACGCACACCCTGGAAGCCCATGGAATATTCTCCGTCGTCGAAGAAATTATCTATAAAGAGGCCCAAGTGCACACCTCGCTTTTTTTCTCAATTATACTTCAATAATGTCTAAAGCTGTCGGTATTGATTTGGGTACGACCTACTCGTGTGTTGCACACTTCTCCAACGACCGTGTTGAGATCATCGCCAACGACCAAGGTAACAGAACCACTCCCTCTTTCGTGGCCTTCACTGACTCCGAGAGATTGATCGGAGATGCCGCCAAGAACCAGGCCGCCATGAACCCCGCCAACACCGTTTTCGACGCCAAGAGACTTATCGGTAGAAAGTTCACCGACGCCGAGGTGCAGGGAGACATCAAGCACTTCCCTTTCAAGGTCGTTGACAAGGGTGGAAAGCCACAGATCGAGGTTGAGTACAAGGGTGAGACCAAGGTGTTCACCCCTGAGGAGGTTTCTTCCATGATCTTGACCAAGATGAAGGAGACCGCTGAGTCTTTCTTGGGTGCCGCTGTCAACGACGCCGTTGTCACTGTCCCAGCTTACTTCAACGACTCGCAGAGACAGGCCACCAAGGACGCTGGTTTGATTGCCGGTTTGAACGTGATGAGAATCATCAACGAGCCTACTGCCGCTGCCATCGCCTACGGTTTGGACAAGAAGACCGAGGAGGAGAAGAACGTCTTGATCTTCGACTTGGGTGGAGGAACCTTCGATGTTTCCTTGTTGTCCATCGAGGACGGTATCTTCGAGGTCAAGGCCACCGCCGGTGACACCCACTTGGGTGGTGAGGATTTCGACAACAGATTGGTTACCCACTTTGTCAACGAGTTCAAGAGAAAGAACAAGAAGGACCTTTCTACCAACCAGAGAGCCTTGAGAAGATTGAGAACCGCTTGTGAGCGTGCCAAGAGAACCTTGTCTTCCTCCGCCCAGACCTCCATCGAGATCGACTCTTTGTACGAGGGTGTTGACTTCTACACCTCCATCACCAGAGCCAGATTCGAGGAGTTGTGCCAGGACTTGTTCAGATCCACTTTGGACCCTGTCGAGAAGGTGTTGAGAGACGCCAAGACCGACAAGTCCGCTGTCGACGAGATTGTCTTGGTCGGTGGTTCCACCAGAATCCCCAAGGTCCAGAAGTTGGTTTCCGACTTCTTCAACGGTAAGGAGCCCAACAGATCCATCAACCCCGATGAGGCTGTGGCTTACGGTGCTGCTGTGCAGGCTGCTATCTTGTCCGGTGACACTTCTTCCAAGACCCAGGACTTGTTGTTGTTGGATGTTGCCCCATTGTCCATGGGTATTGAGACCGCTGGTGGTATCATGACCAAGTTGATCCCAAGAAACTCCACCATTCCTACCAAGAAGTCCGAGACTTTCTCCACCTACGCTGACAACCAGCCCGGTGTGTTGATTCAGGTCTTCGAGGGTGAGAGAGCCAAGACTAAGGACAACAACTTGTTGGGTAAGTTCGAGTTGTCTGGCATCCCACCAGCTCCAAGAGGTGTTCCTCAGATCGAGGTCACCTTCGACGTTGACGCCAACGGAATCTTGAACGTTTCCGCTTTGGAGAAGGGTACCGGTAAGACTCAGAAGATTACCATCACCAACGACAAGGGTAGATTGTCCAAGGAGGACATCGAGAGAATGGTCTCCGAGGCCGAGAAGTTCAAGGACGAGGACGAGGCTGAGGCCGCTAGAGTCCAGGCCAAGAACGGTTTGGAGTCCTACTCTTACTCTTTGAAGACCACCTTGGGCGACGACGAGTTCAAGTCCAAGTTGGAGGCCGAGGACGCTGAGGCTGTCACCAAGGCTGCTGACGAGACCATCGCCTGGTTGGACGAGAACCAGTCTGCCACTACTGAGGAGTACGCTGACAAGCAGAAGGAGTTGGAGGGTGTTGCTAACCCTATCATGGCCAAGGCCTACCAGGCTGGTGCCGCTCCAGGCGGTGCTGCTCCTGGTGGATTCCCAGGTGCTGGTGGATTCCCAGGTGGTGCCCCACCTGCTCCAGCCAACGACGGCCCTACTGTTGAGGAGGTCGATTAAACGATCAGCTAGCTGGTTATAGAGGGGATAATATAAATGTATTACGGACTAATTGTAGCAACACTGCCAACTGGAGAGGCCTATGGCTGGAGAAAAGCCTACGCTGGAGAAAACCAGTACCTCCCCAATTGCTATTGCTGGAGAAAACCCTATGCTGGAGAAAAGCCCACTGCAGGAAAGAAAGCCAATTGCTGGAGAACATTACCAATCTCCTGCATATAGCATCCACCTTCCCGATTTGGATTTCCTACCTCCCTTCACTTAACCGTGCCACAATGCTGCCTTCCGCACGCCCGCCACTCCACGGATCGCCTGCATGGTTGTAGCTAAGGCCGAGTCACGTGATCGCTAAACTCCAAATTGTTGAACATCCTGCAGACAAGCCTCGGACCCACCACCTCCGGTTGGGTTCAACAAAAGGCTGAAACCGGCAAGTTATAACACGGGCTCGGCTCGCACAGCAGCGCCCACCGAGCACCGTTCGACACCGCCTGCACGTGCCCCACTTCCGTGCCCCGCCTGTTTTGACAGGTCGTGCGCGTACCGGCTCCGCTGGTCCTAGTGTCTTAACAGCGGTCCGAACGCCCGTGGAGTAGCCAGATGTGGCAGGATCAAAGCGGGTTTGAAGCTTCCCCGGATTAGCGATTTTCTATATATTGACCCAACAGCCGTGTGTTTCGCTCGTATAACTTTTCGTTAAGTAGTGTATCTGGTATACCCAAAAAAACGTACCAAGCGAGAAGTTGAAAAACTCGTCACAATACTCTTTTCAAGGTATGTTGAAATGTTAGCGGCAAGCAATTGCCGCGTCTCCGAGGCGACGCCACAGTGCCCAAGACAATTGGCGAGAATTGGCACAAATCGGATCTGAAAAGCTGCATCGAAAAGTCGATCGAACAGTCGAAACGACTTTGCTCTTCTTGTTTGGCGCCTTCTTGGCTGCTCCTATGGCTGCTCTCTCTCCTCCTCGTACTAACGTCAGCATGACCTCAGCACCTTCCCACCAGGTGGTCCACGAGGCCAACAACGTGGCTCAACGTCACACCCCCAAGGAATTCTACGAGAGACAGCCCCGCCAGGGCCACATCGCGTCGTTGGACCAGTACCAGCAGTTGTACCAGCAGTCCATCGCTGACCCCGAGGCTTTTTTCGGTCCTCTTGCCAAAGAATTGTTGCACTGGGACAGAGACTTCACCAAAGTCAAGGCCGGCAGCTTGGACCACGGAGACGCTCAGTGGTTCATCGGCGGCGAGTTGAACGCATGCTACAACTGTGTGGACAGATGGGCGTACACGCACCCAGACAAAACGGCCATCTTCTACGAGGCCGACAGCGAAGAGGACTCTTCCTCGTTGACCTACGGCGAGCTCTTGCGCGAGGTGTCGCAGGTCGCCGGCGTCTTGCGTAGCTGGGGCGTCGAGAAGGGCGACACCGTTGCCATCTACTTGCCCATGAACACACATGCTCTTGTAGCCATGTTGGCTGTTGCCCGTTTGGGAGCCATCCACTCCGTCATCTTCGCTGGTTTCTCCTCTGGCTCCATTCGCGACAGAGTCAACGATGCCCAGTGCAAGGCATTGATCACCTGTGACGAGGGCAAGCGTGGTGGAAAGACCATCAACATCAAGAAGTTGTGCGATGAGGCATTGCTCAGCTGCCCCTCTGTCAAGCACGTCTTGGTCCACCAGCGCACTGGCAACACTGCCATTTCCATGGAGGCCGGCCGTGACTTCTACTGGAAGGAGACTGCTGCTCAGTTCGCTGGCTACATTCCTCCGGTGTCTGTCAACGCTGAGGACCCGTTGTTCTTGTTGTACACCTCGGGCTCTACCGGCACCCCCAAGGGTGTCGTGCACACCACCGGTGGCTACCTTTTGGGAGCAGCCTTGACCACCAAGTACATTTTCGATGTGCACCCAGAGGATGTTCTTTTCACTGCTGGAGATGTTGGTTGGATCACGGGCCACACGTACGCCCTTTACGGCCCATTGCTTTTGGGTATTCCCACTGTTGTGTTCGAGGGCACGCCTGCTTACCCCGACTACGGTCGTTTGTGGCAGATTGTCGAGAAGCACAAGGCCACCCATTTCTACATTGCGCCAACTGCGTTGCGTCTTTTGAGAAAGGCCGGTGAGGCGGAGATCGAGAAGTACGACTTGTCCTCATTGAGAACCTTGGGTTCTGTCGGTGAGCCGATCTCCCCAGACATCTGGGAATGGTACAACGAGAAGGTTGGTAAGGGCCAGTGTCACATCTCCGACACCTACTGGCAAACGGAGCTGGGCTCGCACTTCATCGCTCCTATCGCCGGTATCACTCCCAACAAGCCTGGTTCCGCTTCCTTGCCTTTCTTCGGCATTGAGACTTGCCTCATTGACCCAGTTTCTGGTGTTGAGATCACCGGCAACGACGTCGAGGGTGTGTTGGCTATCAAGAGCACGTGGCCCTCCATGGCCCGTTCCGTGTACAAGAACCACGAGAAGTACATGGACACCTACTTGAGACCTTACCCTGGATACTACTTCACCGGTGACGGTGCAGCTCGTGACCACGACGGCTACTACTGGATCCGTGGCCGTGTGGACGACGTTGTCAATGTTTCTGGTCACCGTTTGTCGACCGCCGAGATCGAGGCTGCCTTGATCGAGCACCACGGTGTTTCTGAGGCTGCTGTGGTCGGAATCAACGACGACTTGACTGGACAGGCTGTTGTGGCTTACGTTGCGTTGAAGGACGCTTACGCCGAGAAGATCGACGGTCACGAGACCTCGGAAGAGGCCTTTGCTCTCAGAAAGGAGTTGGTCATGACTGTCAGAAAGGAGATCGGTCCTTTCGCTGCCCCCAAGCTGGTCATCATCGTGGCCGACTTGCCAAAGACCAGATCTGGTAAGATCATGCGTCGTATTTTGCGTAAGATCTCCTCCAACGAGGCCGACCAGTTGGGTGACATCCTGACCTTGTCCAACCCACAGTCCGTTGCTGGAATTGTGGTTTCTTTTGCTGCTCAGATGGGCACAAAGTAAATATTTATTGCCAATAGAAGCGTATGCTGAAGGTGATACACTATAGAATAGATACCGCTGTATCCTAGATTATCTTGTAGCTTCGAGAACGATGCTGAGCACAACAGTCAGAATCCACCCCATTATCAAGAGCGCTCCGACCTTGCGGTCAAACATGCCTTTGTTGCGAGGAACAAAGACTACAATGAACACCAAGGACGCAATCAATGCCGCCATGTTGAGAATGAGTGTTGGAGAGAACGATACGGCAATAGTCGAAGTATCATTCCGTGACATCACCACAGCAGCACTGAATCCCAACGAGCAAAGCGAGAGAAGAGGTCCACCGAAGCAGGCTCCGAAAGCCATCACTGGCATTCCCATACGAGCGATTGTGAGATTCGACACTAAATCACCCACAGAGTTACCCAAAGCGAACACGGTGGAACCAAGAATATCATCGCTAAGCTCAAATGCCACGGACAAAACGTCAAGTACCGCAATGATCTCCCCTGAGAAGATCGAGATGAAGATCAATGACATGGCAAAGCCAACAAAGGAGCCCATGTAATTCCAGATTCTGAAAGTCCGAAGTTGTTTATTGGTCGTTGGAGCTTTGAAAGGCAGGAAATAAGCAGTACCGCTGAGGATCAACACTGCCACTGGTGTGAGACGGAGATCGTTCTTCACGGTCAAGCCCACCAAACAAACGGCCATCTGAAAGTAAAAGATGATTCCTTCAGTTGCAAAATCGTAGTCGCCAGCAGGCTGCGTGAAACTTCCGTCTGGAACAAAAGTGAATGCGTTCGAGTTGATCACAGAGCCGTCTGCGTGTTCGAGCGCTTCGGCCCGATTCGGAGTCGTAAGGCGAAGAACAAATGTAGTGGGAATGAGCAATACTGCTATAACCTTGCTCAAAATAGAACTCTCGGGCTCCCATAATGGGAAGAAATGACGGAGGTACTTTTTCACAGAGCTGACTGGAGACTCAATGGAGTCTTCGGGTACAGCGTCGATGTAAGGCTTCGGAGTTAGAACCAATGGACGCTCGTTCGTAACCTCTAACGGGTGCTGGTGAACGGTGTGTTTGCTGAGTTCCCGAAGCAATACACGAACTCCGTATTGGCCGGTTTCAACAGGAACTCGTTCGTCAACTGGGGTGTCTGGGTGGTTCAAGAAGAAATTCTCATACTCTCCCGCGATCGTCAGGTTCTCCTCGCTGATACTGTTGAGTATGTCAATCGAAGGCAAGTTGGTGAAGCTGTCGAAATAAGAGTCATCGGACTCCGAAGGTCTCCGAGGCGTGGCCTCGTAGTTGGCTCTAATTCTGGCCTCATTGAGCCTCTGCGAAGTCCTCTCTCGAAGCCACAGATGGCTGTATATCGCCACCACCACATAAACAACATACAACCCAAAGAGAATGATCGAGTAGTAGTAGGTGAGTTCTCCAGAAGCAAGAGAAAACACAATCACAAACGAGATGAGCAAGTAGAACGCCACGTCCCTGTAGAAGTGGAACTCGGGCACCTTGAACGGGCTCACGATGCTTATAGATCCAACAACCACCGTGAGGATGAAGAGAGCAGCTCCCACCAACTCGGAAATCGCCAACCCAGCCGATCCCACGCCCAACGCATTGTATGTGCTCACGACATCTGCAGCACCGTTTCCAACGGCCAAAAGCGTCAATCCTGCAAGGTTATCCGAAAGCTTTAGGAGCTTGGAAATGGTGTAGAGGTTGGGACATAGGTACTCCGAGGCGGTGAGGCCCAAGCTGCCAAAACAGATGAGCATGCCGAATATGAGCCCTGAGAGCGTGAATGCCTGCTTGCCGGAGCAGTAGTACAGCTGCAAGTAGTTGCCTACTCCAAGATTGTGTTCTGGAGTATTGCAATTTGCTTTGACAAAGGCACATTGGTCCTTCACAGGCACCGAGTTGACGTCTAGACACAGGAGCGTCGTGTTCAGTGCAAAGACCGGGGACACGGCCGTCACGTGCTGTGCAAGGAGAAGCACACCCAAGACCAGGTAGACCAGCTTCATGGTGTGGAGTATGATCTTGAGAAGTTTCTGTGTGCAGTTCAAGATAGAAACAGAGCCCGAGATTTCTGGGGGTTCGGCGCCGGTGTCGGTATTTTGATGGCATGGCAGTACTAAATCTGGTATTATACACGCTATTGCTTCTTCCAAGCTCCGAAATCGGGCAGCAGTAGCTGTCCAACTGGGACTGTATTGCGTAGCACGTGACTGGACCTCTTCTTATTTATGTGTATATTTTCCACGTGATCACAGATCCAATGAACTCCTCCACGGGCCACCTACTAAAGCTCCTGTTGCTCTTTGCTGTTGTCAAAGTAGTGCAGGTGGCTATCCTATACTTTGTGCCGGGCCAATTCGACATCTCTTCCCAAATTTTGCTTCTACAGTACGAAAATGAAAAGAATGCTCTAAGCGTCTTTCAAACTCCTTACGCCAGCGTCAACACGCTTCTTGCAGGGGCAGTAGCTCGTCTATTCGTGGTTCTAGACCGCCTTGTCACATGGGATGCGGTTTACTTCGCAGATCTCTTCACTAACGAGATCACATTCGAGCACCAATTTGTGTTCTGTCCGTTGTGGTGGAGGCTTATCAAGGCGTTTCCTGGTGGCTTCTACAGCCACTTGATATTTGCTACCGCCGTCACCAACGCCTGTCACTTTTCAGCCGCCGTCGTGCTCTACTTCTACACCAACATCGTTTTCGAACAAGCAAGATTCTTTGCTCCACGAAAAATGGCGCTAGCAGCGCTGGCTATGTTTGTGTTGTCGCCAGGAGCTGCGTTCATGACTGCTCCGTACTCAGAGAGCATTGCAGCTCTATGCAGCTTTCTCTGCTTGTACATGAGAGAGATTGGATTGGGACGTTTTGGAAAAAAGCCCAATAACGTGGCCTACGTTGTCAGTGGCATTCTGGCGGCTCTCGCGTTTGGTTTCAGGGCAAATTGCTTGCTCTTGGGCTTGGTCTACCTCTACGACTTGCGCTCTAAGAGGCAGTTGGCCGTGGTGACCGGTCTGGTTTTGGGAATGGCGTTTTTGCTAGCTCAATGGAGCAACTATGCCGCGGTCTGCTCGTCGGGCCAGCGTGGCGAGTGGTGCACGCATCGTGTTCCATCGCTCTTTGCCTACGCCCAGAGCCACTACTGGAACAATGGATTCTTGAAATACTGGAGACCACACAATCTCCCCAATTTTGTGTTTGCCACGCCGACTATTGCACTCCTGACTGCCAGCGTCCGCTTCTTCAGCCGTACCTACCCAGTGGAGAGGATCGTGCCTGTGTTGGCCGTCAACATGGTGTTCTTGGTGTTGCTACTATTGATGTGGCACGTGCAGATAGTCACGAGGATCCACACGTTTTTGCCAGTGGCCTACTGGCTTTCCGGCGGACTTCTTGTCCAGAAAAGCCGGTGGCGCCACATTGTTGTCGCTTATTCCGTCGGGTGGATCGTGTTGCAAACGTCCTTGTTTGGTGCATTTCTTCCGCCAGCTTGATGGATCTTGTTACCGCATCCGGAAGCGTTTTGCGAGCGATAAGATGTCTATATAAAACTGGCCTAGCATGTCCATGAAGACGGTATGTTGCAGCTCGATATCAAATACTACGCCTACCTAGCTGTGGCGTTGGCGTTGGCCGTTGGCTACGCGAGACCTAAGGCGAAGAAGGTTGCTGTCAAGCAAAAGAACCCCAATAAAGACAGGAAGTACGGAACCTGGGTGCCTGAGCTGTTCCAGACGCCGATCCCTCCTCCCAATAAGCACTGGGACGTCACCAACACGAGGCCCTTGCCTTACCGTGCCTTCAAGCACAAGTACAGCATCACCATGGGCATCAGAAGTATGGACTGGGACCTGTGGATTGAATTGGACAACGAGTGGATGAAGTACCACCAGGACAAGCTTCTGCGGTTGGCAGAGAAGGGCGACGAGCTCCACGGAACGTTCCCGGAAGCGCGTGACGCTGCGTTTGAATTGTTGGACGAGTTCTGGCAGTACTTGCCGCACAGATACCCATCTTTGTTTCGCCAGCTCGAGAACGGGTTGGAGAACTTGCTCACCGGCGAGATCTTCAACTTCCGAAACTGCAACCGTGACGAGATCAAGGAGGACCCGATGGTGATGGCTGCGAAGATGGTGCAAGACGATTTGGCGATCATGATCGAAGGTGAAGATGGAAACTATGTGTTGAAGGCAGGTGCAATCATCTTGCCCGGGTTCTGGAGATTCAAGGACAAGGTGGGGCTTCCATTGAACGCCATCCACACGTCGGGAGATGTTCCCAAGTACCAGGAGAAGTTGCAGAACGGTATGACCAAGTTCTTTGTTCGTCTTACCTGCGACAAGCCTGTGGTGAGAAACAACTACTTCATTCAGACCGACAGCGACTTGGGCTGGTCCTCCTCTATCGGCGATGAGAACACAGATACCGTGGGCTGGTACACCGCACAGCCGGCCACGAAAGCGGAGCAGTTGTACTTCCGGAGCGAAAGACAGAGTTTGCGCAGATTGCCCAAGTCTGGAGCGGTTGTTTTCACTGTCCGCACGTACTTTGCACCCATCACCGAGCTCTGTAAGGAGCCCTACATCCCTAGACGGTTGTTGAACGGAATAGAGAGTTGGACCGATGATGTTCGTGAGTACAGAGGGTATGAAAAATTCAAGGACGTTCTCTTGCCGTACTTGGCAGAGCAGGCCGAGGCGCAGGAGAAGTTGGGCTACACGCTTGACACGGAGCCTCAGGTTTACCCATACTAGACCATTCTATGCATAGAAGAGTTGCGAAGTGGAAGTAGAGATACACGAGCCAGAAGATATGAGGCTGTAGGGTATGATCACGATGGCAGAGCTTCGAATGAAGCCGACGGTCAACTTCAAAAGTAAACATCAAGAATAAGACTTCATAGAAAGTGCAACTTCATGAATTTTGTAAACAGTGCAACTTCATGCGCTTCACAGTAGGAGTAGATTCAAGAACTTCATAGTCAGAATAACCTCAAAATCATGTCAAAAGCTCCATAGTAAAAATAACTTCAAGAACTTTATAGTCAGAATAACCTCAAAAGCTCCATAGTTGGAATACCCTCAAGAATTTCATTGTAAAAACTTCATTGCAAGAGCCTCAGAGCTGAGTACCAAGCATCAAGCACCATCCAAAAGAAGCTTCGTAAGAAACTAGCTACAAAATACAAATCTTCAATATTTCGTGACATTTCTAATATACAGACATAAATAATACATGTTTAAATCCCTAAGATCTCTCGCCTCTCAATCTTCTGGCCAACTGGATGTCCTTCTTCTGGATGGTAACTCTCTTGGCGTGGATGGCGCACAAGTTAGTGTCCTCAAACAAGGAGACCAAGTAAGCCTCGACGGATTCCTGCAAGGCACCAATGGCAGAGGACTGGAATCTCAAGTCGGTCTTGAAGTCCTGGGCGATCTCACGCACCAATCTCTGGAAAGGCAACTTTCTGATCAAAAGCTCAGTAGACTTCTGGAATCTTCTGATCTCTCTCAAGGCGACGGTACCTGGCTTATATCTGTGAGGCTTCTTGACACCACCGGTAGATGGTGCAGACTTTCTAGCAGCCTTAGAGGCCAACTGCTTTCTTGGGGCTTTGCCACCGGTAGACTTTCTTGCTGTTTGCTTGGTTCTAGCCATTTTGGATGCTTTCAAAGTGAGGAAGCCCGAGTGTTTATATACGGCGCGGGCAGGATGTTTTGTCCTGCGTGTAAGGCGGGTACCGAAGCATTATCTGGGCCTTAGGAAAGTTAGCAAGTGCGACAAAAGACCCCTGTTAGCGTGCTGCGATGTACCGCGCGCAGGGCGTAATCCACAGCACCGCAACGGGGGTCTTTTCGCACCCGCGCGCGCAAAACACCCGTGCACCCGTGCTGCGAAAAGCGTCCTTGTGCGAAATGGCCACACTAAATGGCTTTTCGGACTCTCAGAAGTGCACAAAAAATGTTCGCACTGGCTTGCTAAGGATTTTTATTATGGGGGGAATTGCCTCCCAGGTCCTATATATATCGCCTCCCGCGCCCCCTGTTTCTCTTTTTTTCCCACGAACAACTAGTTCTTTATCAATCAATAACTACAATTAACAATGTCCGGTAGAGGAAAAGGCGGAAAAGGTTTGGGCAAGGGTGGTGCCAAGCGTCACAGAAAGATTTTGAGAGACAACATCCAGGGTATCACTAAGCCTGCCATCAGAAGATTGGCAAGAAGAGGAGGTGTCAAGCGTATTTCTGCATTGATCTACGAGGAGGTCAGAGGTGTCTTGAAGTCGTTCTTGGAGAACGTCATCAGAGACGCTGTCACCTACACTGAGCACGCCAAGAGAAAGACTGTTACTTCTCTCGATGTCGTTTACGCATTGAAGAGACAGGGCAGAACCTTGTACGGTTTCGGAGGTTAGGTTTAATTCGATGTATATTATATTTATGTTTGACGATGAGAAAGTGTAGTGCGGTCTTTTCATAGACTCGGTTTGTGAGTTTGTGCACATATTTGTGTATGAGTTAGAATTTTGGGGTTTCAAATGGCTACTTGGGCCAAGGGTCTTTGTTTCTGGCTACTGGTGTTGTGTGGATTATTTCGAATTATCTGACTAGTGTATTTTTGTTATATCTCTAGAGTATGATGATAGAGTAGTGTTCGCTTTGTACTGCTCCTTCTAATGCTCTTTCTACTACTCCTTCTATTCCTCTACTACTACCACTACTACTCCGTGTTCTACTACTACTCCTTGTCTACTCCTTCTTCCACTTCCCCACTCTCTCCTTCTATTCCTCCAATCTTCTGCTTCATACCAGTCTTTGTAATTATCAGTCTTAGTAAAACCACCTTCACATTGCAGCTCGACACCTGCTTCACTCCGCACCTGTAAAAGCTCCCACTAACGCCTACAACTCACACCTCAATGGTCTTCTATTTCTATTCATCTAATGGAACTCCAGGCCCCCACAAAATCTCTCCAAGTTGCGCCTCGGTGATGCCCTTGACAACAACGTGGACATGGCTGATTTCCTTGACGCTCTGCAATGCGCTCCAGTTGCGGAACCACACCAAATTGTCCCGGCTGAGTCCCAACTTCTCCACAAATGTTCTTTGCACATACTTTTCGATGGTCGCTCGGGCCCGGGGCGTGAGGTCGCCCATGGGCGAGTTGTCGCTCTCGATGCGGGTCTTGGACCACACACACAAGTGCACCACGTCGTCCTCGAAGTAGTACGGGAAGTCGTTGCGCACAATCTTCAAGTCGCTGGCTTCGGTGAATATGGGCTTTCCGCTCGCTGCAACGGCTATCTCGTCGTCGCGGAGCCCCTTCACGTCCTCCTCCCTGACCCACTGTATCGTGTTGGCCAAGATGTGGCGGAAAACCGTGATGCCGTGGTCCTTGAGGTGTTTCTTGAAGTCATGGTACTTTTCCGTGGCTTCTTCCGACCGGGCAAACAGATTCAAGTCGTTGCGTGCGATGATGTCACGGACCTCGGCCCAGGTGTATGGGTGGTCTGACACTTTAGAGATGGAAGGCATGTCAGGTGAGCTAACGATGCGAAGAGGTCTCGGCAGAACCGGGCTATGCACTAAAGTGGCCATTTTGAGCGTTTGGGTATCCAATGGCGGGTTCGTCCGTTGTGAGGCAGCGGGCGCCAACCGAGGTGGAATCCTGGGTATTTATGGTGTTACGGCAAAACTTTGGCCATGTCGTATTTTTCTGTGTGCAGTCTATCTAATGTACGGTCTATGCAACGAACAAGTGGCCGTGCTTCGCAGGTGTTTTCGGGGGCGGTGGAGGCGGATGTGCGGCGTCCGGGTTTGCTAGTTGTGTGCTTTCTGGCGATCCAAAGCCGCCAGAAACCCAGAGCCCTTATCTCTTGCGCACGTGACGTGAGAAAAATGCAACATTGCACAGAAGCGTGGTTTCTTTTTGGAACGTTGAAAAAGAAATCCCGAGATATGCTGTCTCTGTGGCAGACAGGGCTGTATGCACGCAACCTTCTAGTAGGCTCCCCACCAGTGCCGTTGCCAGTGTCTCACGTGATGCTTCTTCTGCGCACGTGATGCGTTCTCTCCACCATCTGCGCACGTGATGTGTCAAAAGTCCGATATCACGGAACCTTCTTCTCCGATCCCAACAATGGTACACAAGCTAGTTGTTCTTCGCCACGGCGAGTCGCAGTGGAACCACGAGAACAAGTTCTGCGGCTGGATCGACATTCCGCTTTCGGCCAAAGGAGAGAACGAAGCAAAGCATGCTGGCGAATTGCTCTTGAAGTACGACATCAAGCCGGACGTCATGTTCACGTCAATGCTCCAGCGGTCCATCAAAACCGGCCAGATCATCTTGGAGACGATAGGCCGCATGTGGATCCCCGATGTCAAAACCTGGCGACTCAACGAGCGTCACTACGGCGCCTTCCAGGGCCGCGACAAGGGAGAGGTGTTCCGTGAGTACGGCCACGACCGGTACCAGTACTACCGGCGCGACTTTGAGGCGGTTCCGCCGGAAACAGAGAGTGTTCAGAGAGATAGCTCCATCGACGAGAGGTACGCTCACGACGCCAGCCAGTTGCCCAAGGGCGAGTCGCTTCGCATGACAATGGACCGGTTGCTTCCGTACGTGATGGACGAGATTGTGGCCGCACAGATCTTGCAGGAGGACAGGACCGTTCTTGTGGTGACACATGGGTCCATTGTGCGGAGTCTCATCAAGCATTTCGCGCAGGTGGGCGACGAGGCGATCAGCAAGATCAACGCACCCACGGGGGTTCCGTTGGTGTTTGAATTGGCGGACGACGGCACGCTAGCCCGGGACTTCTACTATCTCGATGAAGAGTTGGCGAGAAAGGGTATAGCCAAGGTGGCCATGGAGGGGCACTCCGGGTAGGCTGGTAGAGGGGATGGTGGAGTCAGAGGAGAGAGAAAAGGAGAGAAAGAGGAGGAAAGAGAGAGAAGAGGAAGAAAGAGAGAGAAGAGAAGTAAAAGAGAAGAAAAAGAAAGAGGAAAGAGAGAATTACGAAGACGGCGCCGCTTCTTTCGCCTTCACGGCCCAATTGACATTGAAGAGGCTTGACGCTTCCCAGCTGCATCTATGACAGGAAGAGAAAAGTTGGTCACATGACTTTAGTCACAAGACGTTGATTGTGATCACGTGATCTTAATCACATGACATGTGTTATGGTCACATGACAACCATGGCCCTTTGCCTGAAACATCACATGGCAAATGCCACATCCACACCCATCGCCTCGTCACATGATCAACTGACCCACTGCCTCAGCCACATGACACCGCTTATCGTCACATGATCCAACAGCAACCAACGTCGACAGTGACTCATCCGTCGTTCTGTCCGCATCCGTTAACTCCGCTGGAGGCTAACTCCGCGGAATCTTCTGGAAGCCGCACTTAATTTGCTCTACATTGTACACCCATAGGGGCTATAGCCGTCCGGATACGTGGCTTCCGAAACCAAGATAATCTCCGAGCTTATTGTTAGCGCAGAAAACTGCCAAAAGCAGCAAACATGGAAACCAGACGAACGCTGATTTCGGGTTCGGGTTCGAGCCTTCCCTGCTTTCGAGCTCCCTTCGGACCCGATTCGGATAATTCTGGTCGTTTCGAAGCACCAAGAGGCGCAACATACAGGGCCACATTCGTATCACCGTCTCTTTCTCCGTTTAGTGCTCGGTGTGCTTCTGCTTGTGTGCAGGCCGTTCGCACAGATTACTAAGCTCTCTATATATATTGCCCGTTTGCCGCCGTTTTGCCTCCGCCATCTGTTTTTTTCTGGTTCCACGGCTTGTGAAACCGCCCCACGACTGAAGCCTGCCATCCATCCACGTGACTTGGCTGCTTCATTCCCCACTTCTGCCTTTTTGACTTCGCCAAACTCCTCCAGCAACCCCGCCAACATCGCCAAAATGACCTCTTTGGCCGTGCTTCCTCCCTTGCAGAAGACAATCACCGACCTTATGGACGAGGACTTGTACCAGGCGCCCCAGAGCCCCTTGCTTTCCCACATGTCCGACCTCGGTCGGACTGGTCTGCTTACGTCATCTCCTGCTATGACCGCCAACACCGCAGCAGCCACACTTTCGCACTTGCTCAATATCCCCGACTCGTTCGTGGAGCACTACAATCGCGTCAACGGCAGCAGCAACGCGGTCAACAGCATCCCCAGTCTTTTTCTCGACAACTCCAATGATTACAGCAGCTACGAGGCCGACGCGGCCTCTACGAAGGTCAACCCCTTCAATTCACACGCCAACCCTGACTTGTTCCAGCAGCAGCAACTGCTGCTCCTGCAGACGGTGCGTCCTGAGCTCGTGCAAATGAGATCCACGATACCCAGCACAAGAAGAAGAAGGATCACGACGCTCGACGACCACGAGCCCTCCGTGAAGCCCTCCAAGGACGAGGACTACTACTTGTTCAACACCGACATCCAGCCCTCGATGACCAGCCGGAACTTCTTCAGCTCTGAGGACTACCTATATTCCGACAACTCGTTGTTCATCATGAGCGACAAGAAGGGCCACAACACGAACAGCCGTGTTCCCGGCTTCGAAAGCGATTATCTTGCTTTGGATGAGTTTGCCGAGGACGCGGAAGAGTTGAGTGAAGACTCCGACGACGACAACTACTTCCAGGACGACAACGACGACTTTGACGAGTATATCATGAACTCCAACGACTTCTCGCTGGGGCCTGTGGACAGCTATATGCCTGTCCGCTCGCTGCCCCAAGCTGAGGATCTCAGGAATGTGCCTGCCGAGGACTACTTGAGACACGCTGACGTGACTCTTGACATGGACTTGCACTCCCAGGAGGACGGACAGGAAAGCGACGTTGAAGACGAGATGATGATCGACGAGGAGCACGAAGCTCCTCCTGCTGCCAAGTACCACGAAGAGTACCACAAGACAGCAGCCGAGATCACCGCCACCAACCCCAACCACCAGTGTGAGTTGGTCAACCCCTCCACTGGGCACCCCTGCAACAAGCAGTTCAGCAGACCGTACGATTTGATCAGACATCAGGAAACCATTCATGCTTCCAGAAAGAAGATCTTCAGATGCGTGATCTGCGAGGGACGCTACAACGGTGGAGCGGGCAACGGCAAGTCGAAGACGTTTTCACGTGGCGATGCCTTGTCGCGGCACATCAAAGTGAAGCACGGATTGGGTGGACAGGAAGCTGTCGACTTGATCAACGAAGCGAAGGAGAACGTCGAGTACCTTCTTTTTTAATGGTTTATGATTTTGGATACCTTTTATAATTTTGTACATAGCAAACGGTGATTAGGGACAAGAAGTAGGTCTGTGCTGTGTTTTCGAAGAGAATTTAACGATATTTTGAAGACCGGGAGAGTCGTTTTGACGCCCATTGTGTAAGTGCATTGCCACGTCCCCTGACGTGGATCTATTATTTATATATTCTTAAGCTGGAATGCTCTGTGAGGCAATGCCCAACGTGGCCATCTCGATGTCGTAAGTCTCCGACCCAGCCTTGAACTCAGGGCCCTCTTCGTACAAAGGGAGCAAGTCCTGATCGAGTTTCCGGAAGTGTATGTACTGTGCCACGATGACAAGATCCAAGCTCATCTGGAAGAGGCCTGCGAAAATGAAGATGAACGAGATGTTGGAGGTGCCGAAGAAAAGATAGCTCAACTTGAGGAGGTCTCCGCAGAGCCAGGAAACCAACAAGATCATCTTGAAGTTGCGCACGGTCTGGAGTCTCTGGAGCATGAGGATCTGCGGGAGAGGCAAGAGCGACTCGATGAAAAGACCCAAGATTCCAATGAAAGAGCCGTAGCCCTCGGACTCCCGGAAGAGCACCGTGAGCACGGAGAAGATGGTGCCGAACACCAGAATGAACCGCCAGTACTCGTACTCGTCGATCCACTGCCAGAACTTACCGGGTCTCTGGTAGTAGACGTCGAAAAGGCGGAGAATCTGCTCGGCCCAGATACGGCAGTACTGCCACGCAAGGTCGAACAAGAACACGAAGAACCGAGGGTTGTCGTACTGGTACTGCGAGCTCGAAAGCTTCGGGAGCCGCGAGAAGTCTTGTGCCATGTCCGGAAGCTCTGCAAGAGTGTCGGGGTTATATGTGGAGGGCCGGTATTTTAGACTGACCTTCAAGAGCACGCATTGGATGACCACCATGACAAGCGACTGGCGCAAAAGCGACGGCTCGTACGGCGACACGAAGTAGTACAAGATGCGGAGCACAGACGCCATGAGCATGGTGGCACAGATGTCGAGCGAAAACCCCACCAGCGTCTGCTTGCGAAAAATGCTCCAGCAGGCGGTGCCGTAGGTGTAGAGCGGCGTGAGCGAGATGGCCACGTTGATGATTTTCTGAACGTCAGGAAACTCGAAGTACTGGAGGTACTCCGCAGGTATGTATGATTCTATCATCGGCTTGTGTTCATGCGGGCTGTGGCTACTGTGGGTGGCCGTGTATGGTTTTGTTTGAAAAAAAAAGGCGACGACGCTGTTTAAGTACGTACCGGCGGAGTGGAGGCGTGGAATCGGACAGCAGTTGCTGAGTTGGGGAATTTTCTGTTAAGCCTCGCTGATATTGTGCACTATGGCCGGCTGTGTGCAGGACGGGTGTTGTAGGGCGAGTTAGGAAATTGTTGTGGATCATGGGGTGCGCTGGCGTTTGCCGAGTCACGTGCGGCGTCGCGTGACGCTTACTACGCGCCTGCATGCAAAACGTTCCCTGCATACGTTTTACGGTCTGTGTGCACGCCGGACATGTGGCACAGCTCCCATGCCAGATCCCGCTGTGTGCAGGACCAACCGAGGACGCTTGCCGTAGAGACGGCGTTGTCACGTGCTTCGGCGTTATCACGTGCGAAGGGTCGTAAGACCTCGCGCCCCACAAAGTCCGAGGCTCCGGTGGCTGTGTGCAGGACATGTGAGCTGAGCGCAAGTGAAAACCCCTTCCGCGGCTCTGCGCCAGGGCGTGAGGCTAGACTCGAGATACGCAGGTCTGCAGATGACTCACGGACATTGGCTGCCCAAAATCCGAGCGTTTTCGGGACAGCGGAAGCTTCGGTGCCGACACCGGCGAGGACGTTCATATAGGTGTGTTGTGTGCAGGCCGTTATCGAAAGCCTGTCTAGAGGCTCTTTTCGGCGACGGAAGAAGCACCAGCGGCGCCTTCGGAGGCCCTCCGGTGCCCTCTGGCGTCTTTCGCGGTGTCTAGCGTTCCCCAGCCTTCGCCCCAGACCCGAGGAGTCGGTGCAAATGTCAGTTTGGCCACGGCACGACCTCCGCGCATCCGAGGCCTGTGTGGACCAGCGGAGCAAATCTGGGGTACAGCACATGAGTTGTGAGCTATAAAAGGCACCTGAATTCCGGGGTGGAAAAGCAAAATGGTTTACACTAAGATCGACGTCGACCAGGAGGAGAAGTTCTACCAGGACCAGCTTGCTGAAATCAAGCAGTGGTGGGCCCAGCCCAGATGGAACAAGACCAAGAGAATCTACACTGCAGAGGACATTGCTGCCAAAAGAGGTACTCTCAAAATCGACTACCCATCCAACAACCAGGCCAAGAAGGCGTTCGCTCTCATGGGCGAGCACGACAAGGCCAAGACCGTTTCGTTCACGTTCGGTGCGTTGGACCCTATCCACGTGAGTCAGATGGCCAAGTACGTGGACACTATCTACGTTTCCGGATGGCAGTGTTCGTCCACGGCGTCCTCCTCCAACGAGCCTTCGCCCGACTTGGCTGACTACCCATACGACACCGTCCCAAACAAGGTCGAGCACTTGTGGTTCGCTCAGCTTTTCCACGACAGAAAGCAGCGTGCCGAGAGATTGGGCATGACCAAGGCCCAGCGCAAGGAGAGCCCCTATATCGACTACTTGCGTCCTATCATCGCTGACGCGGACACTGGACACGGTGGTTTGACTGCCATCATCAAGTTGACCAAGTTGTTCATCGAGCGTGGTGCTGCCGGTATCCACATCGAGGACCAGGCCCCTGGTACCAAGAAGTGTGGACACATGGGTGGTAAGGTGTTGGTTCCTGTCCAGGAGCACATCAACCGTTTGGTTGCCATTCGTGCCTCTGCCGACATGTGTGGATCTGACCTTTTGGCTGTTGCCAGAACCGACTCTGAGGCTGCCACTTTGATCACCTCCACCATCGACCACCGTGACCACTACTTCATCGCTGGTTCCACCAACCCCGACGCCCCAGACTTGGCATCTTTGATGTCCGAGGCCGAGGCTGAGGGTATCTACGGTGAGAAGTTGGCCGCTATTGAGGTCGAGTGGAACAAGACTGCCGGTGTCAAGTTGTACTCTGAGGCTGTTGTTGACGCCATCAAGGCCTCTTCCATCTCCAACAAGGAGCAGCAGATCAAGAAGTTCACCGACAAGGTTGGTCCTCTTACTGAGACTTCTCACAAGGAGGCCAAGAAGCTTGCACGTGAGATCTTGGGTAAGGACATCTACTTCAACTGGGAAGTTTCGAGAACCAGAGAGGGTTACTACCGTTACATCGGTGGAACCCAGTGTGCCGTTATGAGAGGTCGCGCTTATGCTCCATACTCCGATCTCATCTGGATGGAGTCGGCTCTTCCCGACTACGCCCAGGCTAAGGAGTTCGCCGAGGGTGTCAAGGCCAAGTACCCCAACCAGTGGTTGGCCTACAACTTGTCTCCTTCTTTCAACTGGAACACTGCCATGAACGTTAGTGACCAGGAGACTTACATCAAGCGTTTGGGTAAGCTTGGTTACGTCTGGCAGTTCATCACCTTGGCTGGTTTGCACACCACCGCTTTGGCTGTCGACAACTTCTCGAGAAACTACGCTGAGATCGGCATGAAGGCATACGGCCAATTGGTCCAAAAGCCAGAAATTGAGCAGGGTGTCGAGGTCGTGAAGCACCAGAAATGGTCTGGTGCCGAGTACATCGACTCTTTGTTGAAGATGGTTTCCGGTGGTGTCACCTCCACTGCTGCTATGGGTGCTGGTGTCACCGAGGAGCAGTTCAAGGAGAAGTCTGGTAAGTTGTAAGTGAATGAAAGTTTTAGATGATGAATAGTAGTGAAGTAGATGTTTTGCTACAGCGAAGTGCCGCGGGTACGCATCATATCAAAATATAGAACATGCACATGAAAATAGAGTTACATCACTCACATAGTAGTTTGCATCTACGCACATCGCACCGTCGCACATTAACATCTGAGTAGTTTCGCATTGATCTGTACTCACATCAATGCACGTATGCATCCCCGTACTTCCGTATCAATGCAAGTTCGTATCGATACGCACTATCGTGAGCTCGCATCAGAATAAAATGCATCTACGCACGCATGAATCATTCCAGGTTTGCATCAATACACATCAGTATCACGTATCGTCGCATATATGTGCGCCCGTATCAATGTACTTATTCATAAGTTTACATTCGTCTCAGGGAACAACTCCAGAAATGCGCGTCAAACTTGAATCGTATCAATGTGGAGATGCATAATTGGCAATGCGTATCAAAGTACCAATGCGTCAGCTTACAACGTATCAAACACTGCCGCATCTATCTGCGTCCGTATCAATTGATGAACGCATCAAAGTAATTACGTATCAGTGTGGACTCGCATAATTTTGCATCTTCTTGGGAGCGTATCAATTCAAGCTGCATCCACTAGCACACGTATCAAAGCACTTTCGCGTGAGCAATATACATCTCAAACCATAGATGCTACGTTGCAAAATGGTATATATCAAATGCTTAAATTTTTGCAAACTTAGGTCTGCACCTGGATATTCTTAGTGCACATCGCGTAGTTGATTCCACTATGCACTCTGCTCATCATGGGCTTCATCTTCCCCGGCCGGCCCCTACATGGAGGGTTCAAGAGACCGAGGCCCGATGGCATAGTATGGCATCGGAATTCACGGAAGAAACCTGCTCCACGAAACACCCATGCTCCCGTTGCTCTCCGACATGAAGAGCCCGATCTCGAAACTGAGCAAAAGTCATCGCTCTCTATCTTAGAGAGACTACCCAGGGAGCTACTATATGATGTGTTCTGTTATTCTGGTATTAACAGCTTACCCCTTACCAACAAGTACTTCCACGCTGTATTTGCAGCTCCAGATGTGAATCTGATCTGGTGGCTAGAAATGATTGTTCGATCCATGTTTTTGAAGAAACTCAACCAGTTCAAAGTAAAGAAATGGAGAAAGAAGATTCAAGCAAAGTACGAAAAGCTTCCTGCCTCCATTCGGAGCCAATGGGATCCACCTTTCTTCAATGTGGTAGACACTTTACAAGAATTATGTGTTGATTCTTCTTTGTTCCAGCTTCGATTTATGACAGACGACTTGGTTCTGATCATAAAGGAACGGTTCCAGTGCATGGTGCTTAGTACTTCCGACATCACTCGAGAGCAAGAACTACGAGAGAAGTATCTCGAATGGCATTATGCCGTGCTTCTGAAGATGGTACTTTTAGTGGAGGAAGACAGTACATTCGAACAGTTACGTATGAAGGCTCTGAACAGTGAAGCCGCTCTCACCGCTCAAAAGAAGATAGGTGACTATGAGCCAATAACGACCAACGCCAACATTCCTATGGTATTATGCGTAAACATGAATGCCAGAAAGCTTGGAGTGGTATCTCAGTTACACGAAGAGTTTTCCATGCTACCGCAAGACTACCCTTTGCTAATTCTGTCTGTGGTTAAAGCAGACTTACCACTTACTACGGTGAGCCATTTCGTACCTCCAGACGTCACATTGACCATTGTGCTCGACTTGCTTCAGGTTCTTGCAACTTCTCGGAAGAGACTCTTGCAGTTGCCGTTAGATGAACGAGTTTTGCATAGTTCTGTGGTTGATAATGTACTTGAAATTGTTGAGACTGCTCTCCGGCGGTACTACTCACAAAACGAAGACAGTGGGCTCATCTGGGGCTTGTTGCTGGAGATCGAAATGCCTGAATTGGTAGAATTGGTGATGAGTCTCGGGGCGACTCCCGATATAGAGTACGGGTAAACGAAGAGCTGGATGGCTCTAGTGCAGGTTTATAATAGATAACAATAGTTCCTTACAGAGCTAACACGAACTACAATGAATACATAACGGATTTTTATTGTGTGATAATGAGCAAGAAGTCACAGCAGACACGGGCACCAGCTGCCTATATCTGCCAGAATTGAACTATTGGTGGAGCTGGTTCTTGTAAGGGTCGGCCAAAGGCTGCATCATGGGGTTAGGGTTAGCGATCTCGTGGAACCAGGGGTGTTGCAAGGCTTGGCGGGCAGTTATTCTAGCTTCTGGACGCATCTGCAACAAGCTCTGCAACAAGTTGAGACCCATGTTGTCCAAGCCAGGGATCATCAACCGCAAGTCCTGGGGCACGTAGATTTGCCAGTTGTTCTTGTAGTTGGTGAATTGAGAAACACCGGGCCAGGTTCTTTCGTTGGGAGTTCCCATCAACCGGAAGATCTTGTTAAGCTGGTCCTCGTTAGCCGTACCAGGAAAGAGCGGCTTACCGGTGCACATCTCAGCGAAAATGCAACCTGCGGACCAGATATCAATGGACGTGGTGTACGCTCTAGAACCCAACAATACATCGGGAGCACGGTACCACAACGTCACAACCTCGTTGGAGAAGGTGTTGAAAGGAATACCAAACGCACGAGCCAAACCAAAATCACCAATCTTCAACTCACCCTTATTGTTAATCAAGAGGTTCTGTGGTTTAAGGTCACGGTGCAACACCAGATTGTCGTGGCAGAACATGATTCCCTTGAGCAACTGGAACATGAACAGCTTGACGATATTGAGCTCGAGTGCACCGTTGTTGCCGTGCGTCTCCATGTACTTCTTCAAGTCCTTGTCCATATGTTCGAACACGAGAGTCAACTTGTTTTCCGTGTGGATCACATCGTAAAGCGTTACAATGTTCTCGTAGTCGAGCTCCTTCATAAGCGAAATCTCTCTGATGGCAGTGGATGGCGTGCCTTCCTCGGAGTCAAGACTGATCTCTTTAAGAGCCACTAACGCTCCAGTGGCGCGATTTCTTCCCTTATAAACGGTGGCATAAGTGCCCTCGCCGAGCTTCTCAAGCTGTTGGAATCTGCGGTTAGTATAGCTATTGATGGCTCCACGTGTACATACTGAGATGAAGAACCGGTCATGGTTAGAAATGAGGATTTCAATTTGAATCTTTAAGGAGGTGCAGGATAACGGCAGGGGTTTTTGATGTTCGTGGTATATTATTGGGAGGGTACTAGAAAGTATTGAAAACTGACAGGTATGTAGATATAGGTAGTGGTATGTTATTTTTTGAGTTTGAAGAGCATTGATTGCGTTTTCGATTTTTGGTAACGGAAGGTAATTTTTAGTATTTAGTGAGTGTGCTATTTTGTACTGCGAATAGATAATTTGCACCCAAATGTGAATATAAATGAATATATTGTGAGTATGTATATTATGCTACATATTGAAAAGTAGATTGCAGGTATGTCATGAAATGGTCATACAACTCATTAAGTGATTCATGCGTATTTTAAAGATCATGGAGTCTGATTAGCACGAGATATATTCAAAGAACAGAAGACTCGTCCGTGGTGGTGACGACTTCTTGATGAACTGATCTGTCGGTATCAAAGTGAACCTACAACAATATTGTCCTCATACTGCGATATCTATATTACCTATAACCTTCTGCACTACATTAATGGCCTTTGGGGCTCTTCTTCATAAGTGCCATCAGGTTCTCCACCCAGCCCTCAGCTCCACCCTCTGTGGCTAGTATATCGATTATTCTTGTTTCAGTCTCATCGACAGGCTCCTTGTCGAACGGCAGACGCTTCTCCATTCCAATTATGGCCGCGTTTCTCGTGGAAGGTATTCTCAAAATTTCCTTCTCCACCTTCCACCCCATCTGTGTCGTCAAGTCTTCCACGTGATCGACCAAGGCACCGTATGTGGAGGTGTTCAGGGCAGGCAACTTGGCCCTCGTGGTAGGGTCAATGTTCCGCTTGGGATTGAAGCGTACCTTGAGACCACTAAGAGCGTGTGAACAACAAGGAATCACCACAAAAGGAAGATTCAAAAGCGGGATCCAGCATGTGAGCTCATCCAGATGGTTTCCAATGATGAATGTGTTTGGAGGGAACTCCTCTGTGGTACATACCATGGACAGCTCTAACAAATTGGCAGAGGAGTAGTATTTCATCAACGGCACAGTGGAGGCAACTTCGGGTACCTGGAAAAGACGTCCGTTGTCGCGGATGTGTGGTGCCACCTTGGCCACTGCAGGATGTGGTTTGAGTAAAATGCTGGGTATAATGATCTGCTCCAAGAGGCATGCTTGGACGTTTTCTGGGTATGTTTTCCACAGTTTTCTCGCTCTAGCATCGATACCTATTCCCTTGTAGCCCTCCAGCACCAAAATATGCACTAATAGGCCATTACCACAACCCAAGTCACGAAACTCGAACTCCTTATCGGCGTAGCGAGCTCGCCACAACTCAATGAGAAATGCTGCAACAGCCAAGTCCTCAAACACGTGTTTCTTGGGGTCCGTGCTCTCGACCCATCCGCTGACCAAGGCACCTGAGTACTTTTTCTTCAACGCAATGTATCTGTTCTGGAATTCCACCCGAGGCACCACCAAGTCGTGGTTGACACGCTTCTCGTAACCCGCCTTTGCACCTTTAGAGTGCTTTGCCAGCGTTTGCATAAGCCGGAGAGCGATTCTAGATGGCCGTGATGACGGTTCGAGATCCACACCTCCAGAGAATGGAACGTAATGGATGGAAAGCAAACCAGCGTGGTACAAGATACCGACTGCATGCACTGGTGGAAGGTAGAAGGGCACCTCTTCCACGCTAGCGATGTGAGGTATGTATACCACCAACACAGCGTCTTTGCCTGTGAGAACAGCGCAAGTCTGGTTGAGGATATGGTCCTTTGCAGGGTTGCGAGGAATCATCCGGCGGACCACTGTCTGCTTCGTAGTCAATTCCAATGAGGCTCCATCTAACGGAACCGTTCTTAGAAGAACATCGGACAAGTCTCTCTGGAGAACAGGTGTGGAGCCGGGAAGTTCGGGGAACTGAGGAAGTTCAGGAGAGGAGCTTGTGGTCTTGAGCTCCGGGTGATACGTGGTCTCCGAAAGAACGTCAGCACGAAGAATCACTGTGGAGTTGATGTTAGGCTCTCGTATGAGATGCAGCATGGCGGTTTCGAAGTGTTCGGGGCCGAACTCGGCCTTCATCTCATGAACAGGCACCCATGAATGGCCAAGACAAGAGCTAGCAGCCATCTCTGGCTTTGAAGAAGAGGGTGTTTGGCTCATTGTAGATTTTTTGTTGTGCAGGACTTGAGAAGAGATGTTCCATATAGGGTCTTGTGCTGTAGATCATTTAAATAGGAGACAGCAGTTAACGAGATCATCGAATTAGGAGACAGTAGAGACAGTAGTTAACAAGACGCTTACCTAATTATAAATTGTATTCCCTCACCTATAAATCAATAAAATACCCATCGCTCACATCCGAGAGCTTGTGCTTCTTATAGCAGTAGTGACACTTGAAAACTTCCAGGCCCCCTTTGGACAAGTGGCGAACACTGTCCTTGAGTGCTAAGTGCCGACAGTGGTCGAACACAACCACCGGGTTTGTCATGGCAACCAACTTTTTGGTTGGTGTTACGTATATGTGCTTCTTCTTGCGGTCGCGTGTGTCCTCCTCGGAGACCTTGACCGTGGCACTGAGAGGTACCAATTGCTCTTTCGATACCGGACAGATGAATATTGGGTGGTATTTGAACAAGAATTGGTTGGTGTCCGGTAACTGAAATGGTAGATCGTGCTTAAGAGCAGAGGCTTCTTCACGCGACCCGCGGCTGAGTCTCCTCTGGAGCTTGCTGTACTTGTGGAAGTTGGGAAGATTGACGAATCCAGCCAACACGCTGTGGAATAATGAGGACTCGCTGGATAGTTCCATATCCGAGCAATATTCAGCCACAAACTCATTGGCTAAGTTCTGGAAGAGCGAGTCATTCTCGTGAAGCAGCTCGAAGCACAGGAGAATATCTCCAACGAACTTGACCTCCTTTGCTGCGCGTTTGCTTGAAGCCATGTGCTTGGAGTAAACCAGGATAACGTTGCGCTTCAATGCGGCCTGCGCTTCGGCTCCATCGGCATCATCGGTGCTTTTGAAGAGGAGCAACGTCATCAAGGGCCCTATCTCTTTGTGGTAGTCCTTGAAGAACCGAGGAAAATGGGTTTTGGCGTATGTGTGCGCAGAGAGAGTAGCGTTGATATTGTAGCTCTCGTAGTTTCCGTCTAGGAGAAGTGCAAACTGGAGCATGTGGAACTTGAACAGGATCACACCAAACTGCAGGTCCTTCTGCTCGAGCCAAGCAAGCACTTTGGTAAGATCGTGCTTCTTTCTGATTTCATCCACCATTTCGTTGAGCTGCTGGAATTTCTGGACCATCAATGGGTCCATTTGTTCTTGTACTTCTGGAGAACTACTGAGAAGTTGCTCCACAACAGCCCCCTGACCTGTCTTCAATAAATGAAGAACAATGCTCTTCATGAGCTGCTGGCCGTTTTCCAGCTTTTGGAGTTCGGCAGAGTCTCCATCCAATTCGCCGGGCGTGATATCCTTTACAGGATACGAATTGAGCATGAGCGGGAACGGGTACGCTCCATCTAAGTCCACATTGTACTTAGAGCTGTGAACGATGTTCTTTTGGAACTTGTTGATTTGCCCATTGTACGATTTGAGATTGTCAATCGACCCTTTATACCACAGCTGCGTGGCCTTGTCAATGGAGGCAGCGAAGTTCGGTGTGGCACAATTATCAGATTCAAGCTCGGATTCAAGATCTCGAAGCTGGGAAAGAAGCGTGTCAGACTCATGCAAAATACCGGCGATAGAGGAAGCCCCCGCCTGATCTAGAGCGGCCGTTTCTCTGTTTAGATTGTCTAGGAGTTGAGTCATTAGAAGTATCCCTAGTTAAAGGTGTGCAGGTGCGATTATATGGGGTACAATTTCGATAGTGATTGTGGAGCGATTTCGGATACCAGGAGGTACGAGTGTATTATATAGCTAAGTGGGTACTGGTGGCGTTAGACACGAGGACACTTACATCTGACCCTTTATCGTACTGAAAATGCCCTTTTAGTGGCGTAACTGTCTTTGTAACGCAGATATGAGAGCAATGGTCCTGGGGGTAACGTGGGAGTTGTCAAGGTGCAATTGTCTCGAACTGACGAGTGGAAACGGGATAAGGGGTTGTGACAGGCGCGTGTCGTTGAAGCATTCTTTTCTATAATGAGCCCAAGGGAATAGAAACGTACTTATGGTAGGTCTCTAGAGTATCCCGTGACTCGCCGACGAAGCCCAACCACGATGCGATCATCACGATATATGCGTCCAGAGAAATTGTCGAGGACAATCCAAGATAGTCCAGGATAGTTCAAGATCGTCCACGATAGCCCAGATAATCCAGATGATTCAGGATATTCGAGAAATACTTCAGATTGTTGCAGGATGGCTCCAGCAATCCAACTCGACCATGGTATCGACCACTTGGCACACCATAGACCGGGGAGATTCAGCCCAATTCAATCTTATATGTCCAAGTAATCTGCCTTGACCAAAAGCTCCAACGCCAAGTGCGTGGGAATCTTGAACTCAGGGATCGTTCCAGACTCCTCCTGCTCCTTGTACTTGTAGAAGTAGTGCAAGTAGTCCACCACTACCTCGAGGATTTCGCCATCCATATCAAGCGTGACTCTTCCCGTCTGTCCTTCTTCAAACTCGTCCATATTACGCAAAACAGACGATATCAGCGCCACCTCCTTGAGCACTATGAACTTGTGATTGTCAGCCGAAACCAACGTGACGTAATCGCTGGTGTTCGTTGCTTCCATGTTGAGTATATAGATTTAATAGTCGCGCGAATGAAGTATAAGTTTAAAGATTCTTAGGACACAGACCCAAAAAAAGACCACACACATAGTTGGAAGGACTGGCCATTGAGACAACAGAGCACCGTCAACAATCCTCTATTGAAGCAAAATGCTATCCAATCCCAGCTTGAGCTGGCAAAAGATTCAAGACGTATACTACAGCATACGACATTGCTACGACTTGCAATGGCCCGTGGAGAACCTCAATTCGAACTACAGAGTGGCGATATCCACCAACACAACTTTGATAGCGCTTGCGTCCAAGTTTGTTCCGCATCCCAACGTGATCGATATCTACTCGATCGCAGGAGCTAAGATGTGGTCGTTGGTGTACAACTCAACACCACAGGACCACATCGTGGACTTTTGCTTTCACAATGAGAACCTTTGCGTTGTGCTCAGCAACCGCAGGTTCAGACTCTATACGGACTTCCAAGGCACATTCAATGAATACCCTTACGCTGAGAAAGCTTCACGGCTTGACAATGTCTCTGATATCAATGATGACGGCGACAAATACGTGATCACGAACTTGGAAAACAACGAAACCGAACAGCCTTTCCATGTGCTTGAAACGAAAACGTGGGGTCAGTTTTTGATGCTCCGATTCCACAACCGCATAACTTTAACTTCGTTGGACACTTTCCAGAACTACGAGGTCCCATTTGGACGTTTAGATAGCGCGAAGATTCACTGCGTTAGCCTCTTATCAGTTGATGATGGATCTTTGCTGTTTCTCTTGAGTTATGCGCAAACAGTGCATTTGGTCAACGTAGACCTTTTGGAGCGGTCTGTGGAGTTCATTGACGAGGTCCTCACAGATGGTCCGTTTAGCCACATGTCTGTCTCTGCAAACGGGGCACTTGTTGCTCTTTTCAACTCGGAATCGTCCAGAATATTCGTCATTCGGAAAGAGTTCGACCGCATTCTTTTGGAGTATGACACATCCAATGAGTCCAGCGTTCCTTACATGGTAGAATGGGCCGGCAATGATGCAATCATTTTGTCTTTACGAGACGAAATCAAATTGATTGGTCCTCGGCAGAGGTCGATTTCGTTCTTTTACGATATAATAGAGCAGGATGATTTTGATATTGGTGTCATATTGAACGAGAGCGTTGAAAACGACTTGTCCTTTACAATCCCAATCATCAAATCGGAGAAGGATGGCTTGAAGATTATTACCAGCAAGAAAGTGGAGTTCTTGAGCCGTGTTCCTGAAGCGTCCATGAACTTGCACCTGCTTGGGTCTTCGCATCCTTCATTGATTTTGCTTGACTGCGTCGATAAGCTCTCACTGCAGTCGTCCAAAGCAGACACCAACATATCTCTTTTGATCAGCGAGGGTTCCTTGCGGACTGCAATGAAGGGCTGCTTAGAAGCTGCGCTTGAGGAGTTCTCCCCCTTGTGGCAAAAGAAGATTTTGAAAGCTGTTAGTTTCGGAAAGATCTACGAGAAGAATTACGATGCAGCAGAGTACTTGAAGGTGTTGAACACTATAAAAGTTCTTAATCAGATCCGGTCTCCTGATATTGGCATCTTTCTTACATACAAAGAAATTGTGGAAATTGGTTGGATTGCGGTAATCGAGATGTTGTTGAAGCGCTCCCAGCATCTTCTTGCTCTCAGAGTGATTGATTTATTGGACATGCCCAAAGAAACTAGCTTGGTTTACGCACACTGGTGTTGCAGTAAAATAAGAAAGGAATTGAACATGTCTGACGTTGAGCTCTTTAAGATTATCTCTGAGAGGTTACTTTCTGCTCTGAAAACGCCCAGCACCTTGGCAAAGCGAAACTACATATCTGTTTCGCAGATATCGGACGTTGCATTCCAAGAAGGAAGGGTTGATTTGTGTAAGTTGTTGATCAACTTAGAACCCTCCATTCTCAAAAAGGTGAACCAGTTTTTGAAAATCGAAGAGGCAGAATTGGCCTTGACGAAGTCATTTCAAACAAGTGACTACGATTTGTGCCGTCTCATATTACTTCATTTGAAGGACAAGCTTTCACCAGCACAGCTTTTCCGTATTCTCGATCAAAATGAACAGAAGGGACTCATCAAGGACTCGTCCATCGATAAGATCTCAACTGAAGAAGAGATGCAGCTATATTTACACGAAAACTTGTTTATCAGTGGTGACTTGATAGGTAACTTTTGGGAACAAAATATTGCCAAGAACGACCTGAAGTTGCTCGACTCATATTACAAGCACGAGAACAAAAACACCGAGCGGGCAACTATGAAGTTGAAGGAAATCTTGAATCTGCCTCCACTTGAAGAGGTAAATGGCGATGGAGATGGGGTGTACGATAATTACTATCAATCTTGTAAGACCAAGATTCAAGGGTTGTCCGGCAATAGGAAACTCTCTAAATTGCTTCAACAGGAGCTTGAGGTGTTGGACTTGAAACGGAGACTTTCAGAAACATTTCAACAGTCTTTCTTCAACGAGAAATCGTTAGCTGGCATTGTGGAGAGACTTGTCAAAATACACCAATTGAAGCCAGCCTTGAAAATCGTGAAAGACTTCAAGATTGGGCAGGATAAGTTCTGGAACATTGTTTTGGACACATATTGCAGAAGCCAAGATTTTGACCGCCTAAACCGGTTCATCTTAGCTTCGAATCCAAATCTGAACACTTGGAGATCTCCAATTGGCTTCGAGTCTATCGCTGAAACGTGCATGGCTTATGGATATCCGCAAGACCAGGTTTCGATATATATCAGCCATTGCACCGACGCTACTTACACAAGAAGAGTCGAATTATACCTACAGAACGACGACATCATTCAGGCTGCAGAAGAGGCGCTTAGAAATAAGGATGGGGTGTTGCTTCAAAGTATTTACCGGAGGGCACAGGGCAGGGACGAAAATATCGTGGGCACGATCAAAAATTACTTGACACGGCTTGGGTTCAGTGTGTGATCTAGAGGCTAATAAGTCCATAATCCAAATTTCTAAATAATGATTGCAAACGCTACATAAACTCTACCCTTATTCTCCCAGGAAAATACCATTCTTGACAACACCACAACTCATACCCTCTTCACCAGTAAGCCAACCTGGAATCTCGGGGGACACCACAGCCTTTTCAGCGGCTGTTGTTTTTACAGCTAGCTCATGTAACCCTGCGAATACATCTGTTCCCACTAGCTTGATTACGATACGCGAAGTGTGCTCCGATTCAGGTGTTATTGGTTCCTGAATCTCGAATTGAGCATACCTAATTGGTGCGATAGAGCTGAATTCGTTCTTCATGTCTCGTTCGTTGTCCTCGTCCTCATTGAAAGTCCGTTTCTTAGTATTGCGTTTCATCGGCTTGATATCGTCGTACAATCTCACGGATGTGAGCTGGCCAGACGACGTACCCTTGAAACGAATGTTGGCCAACTTCCGGAGTTTCTCTTCTGGGGAGTCAGCAGACTCTGAACCTTTCAGTATTTCTTGAAGAGTAGAGTGGCTTCCAGAGCCCGCTAAAGGTGATATATCTGCAGTTCCGTCAGCATATGGCGCCCAGGCTCCCATACTGTTACCAAAACGAGACGAGCCCTTGAGAATGTGCATTGAAGGAAGGGAGCGAACAGCTTTCTGAGTTTTTGGCTTTTCGAGGTGGAGCAAATTCCTTGGGCTCTGCGCCAAGCTTGCCTCCACGACCTGCAACACCACTTCCGACACAAGATCGTTCCCTGGAGAGTGTATTATGTGCGGCGAGTTCATAGGAATAGCCAAGAAGTACGGTTTATGTGACGTGATGTGAGGTCTGTCCAGCTTTGTGCGTTTCTGGCCGCCCGGTAGAAGGTCAAACACCTGGATGCGAATGATAATCAATGGGAACGTGGGGTGTGTACACACGTAAATGTACGACATGAAGAACTTCGTTAGTTCTTGAGCCAACCTGTGTAAGAAGGCCGATGGGTTCAATGAAAGCGGAACCTCGTTATCCCAACCATCTTTCACGCAAGACAGGATCCAAAAGTAGGAGTTGGGGTTGTCCACGATCAACTGGCAGTCTATTTGAGCCAATTGTAGCAAGTTGAGCCCGCTAGACCAGTATTCGAATAAGATCTTATCTATGACACGAGCTTTCTTCCATTTACTGGGATTCGCACGCATCTCCTTAGCATCGTCCCGGACCAGCCGGTTGTACTCCACTTGACTGGTGTGGGAGTTCTCTTTGTCTAGGTTTGGTTGGGTATTCTTAAGTTGTGGCCATAGCTGAATAAGCGCGATTATACTGGATTTGGGGAGCCTGTTGAGCACTGTCGCTAGCGTTTTCTTGGATAGGGCAGGCACGTAAGTATTGGGAAGCACATTCCTGAGCTTTTGGGCCATTTGTGGATGTTGTAGATGTGTCTATGTTTGTTGATGTTATATGCACCCGTACATCCTGATTCAATAGAGATATGTTCTTTTAAGTATTTAAGTGTTTTTCCGTAGAATATTGGATACTACACGGAAGAGTAGTAGAGGAGGAAAACTATCTGGGGGCCGGTGTGAGCTTCGCTTGCCCCAGTTGATTTAGCCAAAAAAAAGAAAAAAGTTGCAGTGTGAAAAATTATTACAGAAGCCTGAAAGATTTTGATTAATTCCCATTCGAAGAGGTGCTTTCAAGTCCTGGCATGTTCAGAATATTGACCATGTACTATTCCTCTTCTCTTGTTATTAGTAGAGTTCTCCTCCTCCAAAATTGTGCAGTACATTGTCTCATCGCATCGAGAATATCGCATCGCATCGCTTATACTTCATGTCTGAAATCAGTCCCGACCCTGTGGTCAAGACAGAAGAGAAAGATGAGAATTTGGATAGAAAGACCATCTTCGTGCGTGCTGTTCCTTTGAAAGCCACCTCCGAAGAGCTTTCCGAATACTTTTCTCAGTTCGTTCCAGTGAAACATGCTGTGATCGTCAACGACAGCGACCAAAACTCCCGTGGATTTGGTTTCGTCTCCTTCACCATGGAGGAGGATGCTCTCACAGCGTTGGTGGAGGCCAAGAAGCACAAGTTCCAGAACAAGTTTCTCAGAGTCGATATCGCCAAAAGAAGAGAGCGTAAGAGCAGAGATGACAGGGAAGAAAAGCCCGAAAAGGTCGAGAAGGTCCAGGCAGAGCCTGTTGAGAAGCGTAAGGCCCGTTTGATCGTCCGCAACTTGCCTTGGTCTTGTAAGAGTCCAGACACTTTGAAGAAGCTCTTCAACAAATTTGGTGCCGTTCACGATGCTTACATTCCAACGAAGAAGGGAGGTTTGATGCGTGGATTTGCGTTTGTGACCATGAAGAAAACAGCTGCTGCTGAGCGTGCTGTCAAGGAAAGTGTGGGGTTGAAAATTGACGGAAGAGAGGTTGCTGTTGATTTGGCCGTGGAGAAGTCCAAGTGGGAGACTCTTCAAGAGGATGAGCAAGAGGAGGCTACACCTAAGCTCAAGAGCACAGCCCGCGAAAGAACTGAGGTCAAGACCGAAGAAGACGCCGACGACGTTGAAGTCAAAGAAGAAGAAGACGACGAAGTTGAAGAGAGTGACAACGAGGACGCCGAAGAGTTCGGCAAGCTTAACGAGATCAACTCCGACGACGAAGTCGAGGATGAAGAGGAAGACGAGGAAGAGAAGCCCAAGCAGAACAGACAAGATGCATTCTCTGTCTTCGTTAGAAACATTCCGTACGACGCTGACCGTGAGTCCTTGACTGAGCACTTCTCGCAGTTTGGCCCCATCAAGTACGCATTGCCCGTTATCGACAAGGTGACCGGCTTGGCACGTGGTTCCGCTTTCGTCAGTTTCAACACCGAAGAGGGATATAACGAATGTTTGGACAACGCACCTAGCGTTTCTACGACGTCTATGTTGATTTCCGACGATGTTGAGCCCGCTTACGTGTTCCAGGGCCGTATCTTGTCTATCGTCTCCACTGTGGACAGAAGTTCCGCCAGTAAATTGGAACAGAGAAACCTGGAGAAGAGAAAAGAAGCATTCGGCAAAGAGGCCGGCGAGAAGGACAAGCGTAACTTGTTCTTGTTGAACGAAGGACGTGTTACAGAGAACTCCAAATTGGCTCAGTTCATGCTGAAGGCCGACATGGAGGTTCGTGAAAAGTCGTACAAGTTGAGAGTTCAGCAGTTGAACAAGAACCCTACGTTGCACTTGTCGTTGACCCGTTTGGCTGTTCGTAACCTTCCACGTGCCATGACCGCCAAATCTCTCAAAGCATTGGGTAGAAAGGCTGTGGTTCAATTTGCTACAGAGGTGAAGGACGAGAAGAGACATCCTTTGTCTAAGGAGGAAGTGAGCCGTTCTGCGGACTTCAAGAAGGACAACGCTCCTGAAAGAGACGAGGACGCCAAGAAGAAGACCAAGAACACCGGTGTGGTGAAGCAATCCAAGATTATCATGGAAGTCAAGGGCTCTGGTGAAACAGGCAGATCCAGAGGTTACGGTTTCATTGAATTCAGAGACCACAAGGCTGCACTTATGGGTCTCCGGTGGTTGAACAACCACGAGGTGACGATTCCCGAAATCTTGGAAGGTTTGAACGAAGAGGAAAAGAAGCTTGCTCAATTGGACGGATTGAACAAGAGAAGACTTATTGTGGAGTTCGCTGTCGAGAATGCCCAGGTGGTCAAGCGCAGAAGAGATCGTGTCATGGTGTCTCGCCACAACAAGAGACCAAGAGAAGACGGCGAAGAAGGAGAAGAGCAGTCCGAGGAGGGTCCAAGAAAATTCAGAAAGAAGGGACCCTCGAGAAAGGGAAACATGAACAAGGGGCCTCGCGACACCACGGAAGCGAAGCCCGAGAAGGAGAAGTCTGGCATGTCTGACGACTTGAAGAGAATCATCGGCAGAAAGAGAAAGAGCAGAAAGGGTAAGTAGAGGATAGCACGTATTAATGCATAACAGCACAAGTAAACGCAAGGCTACGTCTGTTTCATACTTTCAGTTACATTAAATTCTGGTCCTAAATCATTTACTGAGAACCAACTACAAGAAGTAGTCGATTCGTTGCTGTTTGGTCGGGTTGTTCTTGGCCGCCAAATCACCATCTTGCACGGCACTAAAGATCTTGAAGTTGGGTTGCAAGTCGCTTCCCACTTGCATAACACTGGCGACGTTACCACACCTGTAGCAGTAGTTGGGCGCCAGCCACACCGTCACCACGTCTTTGTCCTTGAAGTGGTAGCGGAAACCTTCCATCACCAACTGATGCGCACGTGCAATGAGCTCCAAGTTGTTGATGTGATTGAACTCACGACTGACCTTGGAGCCGAAAAGCCAGCCCGCGCCTCTTGGCGACACCGCCCATGTGTCGATGTTCTCCGGATCCGACCACACCAAGTCACAGAAGCCTCCCTCATGGGGCACTTCCTGAGCCCTGCTCAAGACTCTGATCTGATCCAACATGCGGATCTCTGGTGATAGACCTCCGTGAACACACAAGATCTTTCCATCGAC
Organism: Danielia oregonensis; assembly: GCA_003707785.3. NCBI lineage: Eukaryota > Fungi > Ascomycota > Pichiomycetes > Serinales > Metschnikowiaceae > Danielia > Danielia oregonensis. The sequence continues at coordinate 365,053 of PPLJ03000007.1, forward strand.
GATCGCTGCAAGCGTCAAGAAATCGAATACCTGGCAGCAGTACTTCCACACGGTGGTGGAACCATATTTGGTCAAACACTCGTCGTAGAAGCCGTACACCTGCGTAATCTGGCGCAGCTCGTGGTTACCGCGAACGAGTGTGATGCGGTGCGGGAACTTGACCTTGAGCACCATGAGAAGCGTGAATGTTTCCAACGAAAAGTAGCCTCTGTCGACGTAGTCTCCCAAAAAGATGTAGTTTGTGTTGTTCTCGGCCGTTGGGAGGCCTCCGGAGATCTTGAAAAGCTCAAGGAGATCGTGGAATTGGCCGTGGATGTCACCACACACCGTCACCGGCGACTGTACGGGTTGAATATTGGATTCCTCCATCAAGAGCTCCTTGACAAGCTCGCAGAGCTGCTTCATGTCGGATTCCAGCAACGACACGCATTTTTTGATCTGCTCCAACCACTGGTCGGGCCCTCTTTCGCCCATGAGTGTGATTGTGGGAGGAGGAGTTGAGCGTAGTAATAGTAAACTATCTGTTGATTTTGGTGTGCACACGGCGCTCGAAAATTTTTATTGCCCTACCATAGAAACTTCACAGATAGCAGCCACAATGCTCAGAAACGCTCTAAGATTGGGAGCTGGCACGCGCAGAATGCTAACCACGGCAGCCGAAGCCGACAAGGCGCTTCCTTCGACTCCAGAGATGAAGTCTACCGCCTGGACGACGGCAAGTAACACCGACAGTCTTATCACCCGGAAAGTGGTGGGCATGGCCCGCAGCTTACAGGAGACCAGCAAGCCTCCGACCTCCATCGACAAGCTGTTCACAAAGAGGTTCCGTTCGGGCCAGACGTACGATCCGTTCGACTTTTCGCCGGCCAAGTTGGGTATCGAGAATGTGTGGAACAAGAACAAGCGCAACCCGGCCAAGAACTACAACAAGGGCTCCAACGACCCGTTCGAGCGTGTTGGCATCGACCCTCTCGACGTGTACACGATGCCTGAGATCTTGTCTCGTTTCTTGACTTCCACAGGCCAGATCATGAGCCGAGAGATGACTGGGTGCAACGAGCGCAACCAGAAGAAGTTGGCGATGGCCATCAAGCGTGCCAGAACATGCGGATTGTTGTCGTCTGTGCATAGACATTCCCGGTACATGCCCAGCCGGATTTTGTAAATAGAAGGCACTGGATTTATGAAAGATGTAGAACGATATGTGAGAGAGAGATGGTGTGAGGAGGACGGTTGAACCTAGATGCGAAATCTAAATTCCTTTGGATCCTCCATCCAGCTATCACTCTGCAGCTTCTATAGTAGCACTATTGCAGTGTGTGTGGAGTCAGCGGAGTCTATATGTGGAGCGTGAATGGTGGAACTCAACCCACGCGTCATGCTTCCAAAGCACTGGCTTTCACCTTCAAATAATGTGTGGAGCTATGGACGTTTAGCGTAGTTGTACCTATATGCGAAGAACATGAAGGAGAAGCAATATAGCAATTCTTTCACTTTCGCTATTCATCTGTATCTGTATCTACATCTGTATCTACATACCTGTAACTATCTTTATCTACATATCTGCATCTACATCTGTAACTACATCTGTAACTACATATCTTTATCTACATATCTGCATCTACATCTGTAACTACATCTGTAACTACATATCTGTAACTACATATCTGTATCAACATATTCGCATCTACATCTGTAACTACATCTGTAACTACATCTGTATCTACATCTGTAACTACATATCTGCATCTACATATCTGCATCTACATCTGTAACTACATCTGTATCTACATATCTGTATCTACATATCTGTATTTACACATCTGTATCTGTATTTACATATCTGTATCTGCATCTATATCTGTATCTACATCTGTGTCTCATCTGTACCACATCTGTATCAAGTGTGTATCACATCTCGATCTTCACCTGTACCACATCTGTACCACATCTGCATCAAGTCTGTGTCACTTTTCGTTTTTCACCTGTATCTACATCTCTATCTAGAGCTCTATCTACATCTGTATCTACAACCTCGATTGTTACCTGTGTCTAAAAATGTATCTACATCTATCCACATCTATCCACGTCTCCATCTCTCCTTCGCTCACCCCAGTACACCACACTCCCACTTCACTCTCCCACTTCCACTTCACACAACTCTTCCAGAACACTGTACTTCGCTAAAAGTCTATTATAGTGCCCGCATTCGGCTTCCCCAGACTGGTATATACAGGAAACACGTCCACTTCCTCTGTTCCAGCTCTCAAGAAGCTATTCAACAGAGGCGAAGATGCACTCCTCACTGGCTCCTCCACACTGCCGTAGCGACCGCCCCCCTCCGGCAATCGGCAAAGAATCATCAGATATTTATGATTTTCCTGCACACGTTGTCCAATGAGAATTCAAGGTGGGAATTCTTGTTTTTGCCCTCTTTTTTCTTCAATACTATAATGTTCAGACAATTGACCAGAAAATCCATCTCCACCAGAAGCTTCGCTGTTACCAGAGCTGCCTTTGCGGACGCTCCTTCCAAGGGCGACGCTTTCAAGGACAGAGAGAACGCCCAGGAGACGGCCTACATCAAGAAGCACGAGGCCGAGCAATTGGCCAAGTTGAAGGCCAAGTTGGAGGAGCAGAAGAAGGTTGTCAGCGACCTCGAGAAGGAGATCAAGGAGATCAAGAAGTAACCGAGCCACCGCTGTATACGGTCTATAGCAATATATTCAATGGATCCGGGATGGGCCTGTAGAGGTCACATAGTTTCAGGAAGAGTCAGGAATCACATAGACGAGTCAGCCGTGTACGAGAGCACGGCATGAGCCACATGGTGGGCTCCGACCCTTCACTTGAGTAATGCACAAGAGTAAAACGGCGAATTGGCGCCGAATCTGGCGGAAAAAAAGACAAGTGGGCAATTGGCGCCCGCTGAGTTCGCCGGTGCCCTCTCCAACCCACCACTACACCCACTGCCCCAGTCCGTTGCTCTCTTGCTATTCTACCCCAGACTCCGCGTGACTGGTGTACGGGTGCAGATACTTCACATGCTTCCTCCATAGTTTTTAGTCTTACTATTATCTACTACTAATGGCAGAAAAAAGGCTTTTCAAAGAGCTCAAACAGCTCAGGAAATCGCACCCGGCCGCCTCCAACAGACAGATCGTGGAGCTTGCTCCTGCAGCGGAGGACGAGTCCATTTTCAGGTGGACTGCCGTAATAGCGAAACCTACGAGAGACGACTCTCCGTTCTACTACAACGGCCAGTGGACGCTCGACATCGTTGCCGAATCGACGTACCCCATTCAGCCGCCCAAAATCCGCTTCTCGCGGGCAACGCCTATCAATCACCCCAATGTCAACTACGAGACCGGTGAAATATGCTTGGATATCTTGAAAAGCGAGAGCTGGTCTCCGGCGTGGAATCTCGAGCACTTGGTGTTGGCCATACTCATGCTCCTAGATGACCCGGAGCCGGACTCGCCGTTGAATGTGGATCTGGCTAATTTGTACAAGACTGACAAAACGGCGTTCGAGAGCGTGGTGCAGTACAGTATATGGAAGAACGGTACGTTCTACGAGGGGACGCACGAGGTATCGGGCGTCAAAACTTCGCTGATCATGAATTACGAGGTCAGCAGCGTGGAGGAAGACGAAGAGGAGACATTCGAAAGCAAGAGCGTCGAGCAAGAAGCCACACAGGAGCCTGTGGAGGAACCAGTGGAGGAACCAGTGGAGGCGACAGCAGAGGAGCCCGTGGAGGAGACAGCAGAGGAACAAGTGGAGGCGACAGCAGAGGAGCCCGTGGAGGAGACAGCAGAGGCAACCGTACAGGAAGACATAGAGGCGTTGCCCTCGCCGAGGCATCTCTTGCCCCCCGGAAACTCCAGAGAGTATAAAGGAATTATCAGAAAGCCCAGTGGAGAGTACAGTGCAGAGTCCAAAGGCCAGTCCAATAGTGACTCCACAAGAGAGCGCGAACCAAGAGATGATCGCAAAGGCAGCTCCTCTGATCGGAACCCCAAGCTCGATGACCATAAGCTCCACAGGAAGCAGAGCGTCTTCAGCGCACACGCCTCAAAAAACAAGGCGCAAGGTGTGGAACAAGCTCAAGAGCGGTTTGGGCAGCAAGTCGGTGAAGTCAGACGACTCCGTACTGTCGTTTAGCGACTCCACGCTGCTAACCAGGCTGGCGAGCAAGCGATTTGGACGGAAAAAGACTGGCTAGTATAGGATATTCAAGGTTTAAGAGTTCGGTGTAGCGGAAGAGTAGGAGACGTGGCGAAAAAAGTTACGTAGTGCTGATTGGAAATTACTTTACTTCTATGAACTACTGTCGTTTTACGAATTGCAGTAGTCTTGTGAATTACTTTACTTATGAACTACAGTGGTCTCAGGAATTGCAGAATATTTACGATTTGCAGTGGTCTCGTGAATTGCGGTAGTCTTATGAATTACTTTAGTCTCAAGAATAACCTTAGTCTTAAGAGTTACTTTAGTCTTATGGATTGCAGTAGTCTTGTGAACTACTGTAGTCTTACGAATTACTGTCGTTTTACGAGACTGTTTGACGTGATCGGCAAAAGACAACAAATCCACAACGAAAGTACAAGAGAACTAAACCAGTTCCGCACGAGACCTCTCATGGTTGCCAGTGACGGCCCTAACCTTCTCACTGACTATAATTCTTGATCTGTATAGTATACATTCCCGAAGTAAATGTTAGCCGCACTACAAACAAACACTAGCTCTTCGTATAATCGCGACATAGCATCCAATGGCGGTGGGAGAAAGCAGAACGGAGCTTTTGAATTGGCTCAACACGACGCTAGGGCTCAATTACTCGAAGGTCGAGCAATGTGGCACGGGTGCAGCCTATTGTCAGCTCATGGACAGTATCTACGGAGGTGTGCCGTTGAGCAAGGTTAAGTTTGAGACGAACCTCGGATCGTACGACGGCTTGAACAACATGAAGATCTTGCAGGCTGCGTTCAACAAGCACCGGATCACGAAACAAATCGATGTGGAAAAACTCATCAAGTGTCGTCTCCAGGACAACTTGGAGTTGCTCCAGTGGTTCAAGCGCCACTGGATGGAGAACAAGGACAACGTGACGTACGATGCCGAGGCTCGTCGTTCTACTTCGGGGTCCGCTTCCCGCCGTACAACGATGAATGCAACCAATATCGCTCCTCCCTCGAGCACTTCTACTAGGAGCAGCCGAGTAAGCAGCGGAACGCCCGTTGCTCAGAGTCGCCGCACAGTGCTGTCGTCTCTTCCAACAACGAAGGGAGATTCCAATCGCCAACTTGAAACTTTGACACAGGAGTTGCAGCAGACACGCAGCGAGTTGCAGGAGACCCGGTCTGAGTTGAGCGAGTACCGCGTTTCCACAGAGTCGCTCGAGACGGAGCGCAACTTCTACTTCAACAAATTGCGGGAGATCGAGATCTTGACGGAGAACATTCAGAACTTGTACGAGAGAGACGACAGCGCCGCAAGACAGGTCAAGCTGATGACTGTGTTGGAGGTGACCTCGCAGATCCAGGAGATCCTTTATTCGACCGAGAAGGGGTTTGAGGCAGCAGCCATGGACACCGAGTCGTTCTAGAAGACAAGCGAATGAGGAAGACCGGGGGTGTACGCATGTGGGTGACGCAACAGAGGAGGAGAGTGGGGGAGTTCGCATGAGCGTGGCTCAATAGATGAAGGGCGAAGTTATTGGCTTTTACAAGCACACGCTACTGACGAGGCACCGTTTACGTTTCACGTGGAGACAATCTCGTTGGCTGAGTCAATTGCGAGACCCCTCGCCCAGGATCATCATGGACTACGGATAGCTCGAGAGTAACTTGAGAATTCTATACCTCGAGATGCGGAGAAAAGGTTACCCAAAAGTGCAACTATTCCGTCATTTCCCGGACTTCGATGCGTTGTCTGGTCGATTTTCTCGTCCAAAAACATCTTTACTGCTTCTAGAAAGACCCTGGGCAACGAAGGCCCACGTCTTATCCATAATCAGGGTCTTTCCTAAGTCATGTGCACGGCACGGTAAGGCATATTTTTGTGCGCGAAAGACATCAAGCTCGAAAAAAAAAAATTCAAGAGTTACACAAGCACACCTCCACACTTCACACCACCCGTGGATTTCCTTGCTTCTTTCCAATTCTGTTGTCCCGAACTCCTAGCATCCGTACATCCAACCATGTCTACGCACATGCACTATAACCGACGCAACTCGTCGGCCCTACCATATTCCATTCCCACAAAAGGAAAAAACCTCACACACAGCCATACACACGGCCATGCGCCTCTTCACAACCACAAGCTCTCGACCTCTGTGCCCACACTCTCACGCGAATTCGTTGTGCGGCGTATATCTGAAGGAGAGTCGGGACGTCTCAAGGAAACGTTGAACTGTGAAGCGTGCGGGAAAGGCTACAAGCACGTGTCGTCGCTAGCTAAGCACTTGTGGGAGCATACGCCTGAGTGGAACATGACCAAGAAGTTGCTCATTTCAAAGCACCAGCAGGTGCAGCTTCTAGAGGCTGCTCTGATTCTCGTTGGCATGAACGAAAATGACGATGAGGTTGCCACGTCCAAGGAAACTCTCTACTTCACAGACTCGTTTGACCCCGCAAGGAAGTACGAGATCAGCGCTGACAGCAGCATTGCTGACCGTGCTCATTCGATCTCACAGCATCCACCTGTGGGTTTTTCGTCGCCGTCACCGTACCCAGGCCATGTGGGCGGTTACTTAGATGTCCCAAGCATTGACAACGAGAGCTCTGATGACGAGATCATCGGCAAAATGGAGTAAGTCAGCAGTGCTGATTTAATATACATACGGAAGGAAAAAATTGTAGTTGTTACTGTTGGGGAGTGGCGGCTAGAAGCTGTCTGCACTGGGTCTGCCTGCTTTGGAGTTACTCATAGCTGGTTCAGGAGTCTCTGCAAAGGGAAGATGAGAGGTGGATAAAGTGAGAGGTGGATAAAGTGAGAGGTGGACAAAATGAGGATGGTGAACGAGAGAAGACAGAAACATACCTTAGAATAGAAGTGCGATAATCCAACAGGAGCATGAATACCGCAGACTGATCACTTTGGCTTGACTCCAATATTTAAGCGATCTACAGGTAGAGAGTGCATTTTCGGTGCTCTAAAGATTAATATACGGAGTCTAAATAAGCTAGTCTTAGGTCTTTCCGGCAATACTTCGACTTCAGGCGTAACGTCTTCTTTCGCAGCACTTGATTGTCAAAGTCGTGATGTGTGATCAAAACGAGGTTTTGATCCAATGACTTTGTACACAAAATATATTCAGCAAAAAAAAATCGAAGAATCCACGTAGTACAAAGAGCTAAACAAAGCAAACCAGACATCCCCTACCACTCACCAACGCCCCCACAGCTGCACAAATGGACCAAACCCTACTTAGCCAAACACCCGTGCACCACACCGTCTCTATATAAGAGCATCAAATTTTCCTCTCAACTCTAAGCTTTCCTCATGTCTTGACCGGGCCCTCCACGGCCAAATATCCTCATCTCGAAGACCCGTTTTGGTGATTTGCTTGAGGCAAGACAGAGGCAAGCCGCACAAGAAAGCGGACGTAGTCCCCAGTGTATCATAGTACATCCGGAGGCCTCTTCGGAGAACCAAGACCACGGGTGTCTCCAATGCGCACAGACAGTTGCTTCTCTACCTTTTATTAAAGATTATGCTATCACTTATGCTATTTACAGTGGTATCTTGTACCTTCTTTTGCACCTTGGGCTGACTTTTCAGACCTTTATTCCTCTTCGCCTCGGATGATCTCTGCGTTCAACGGCTGCAACGCTTCGTACTGCTGCCTCAACGCCTCCTGCTCCTTGTGCTCCAAATCGTTGGCTAACTGCTTCTTCGATAGCTTGAGTCTCATCCGTTCTGCGTCTTTGATGGGGCCCTGGCGCAAGTTCTGGCGCTCCATCTTCTGCGAAACATTGATGTATACGAAGGCTCCGCCCGCAAAGAGACACGACGTGGCAAACGTCAACTTGGAAGCTGTGGACATGAAGAGTAGTTAGTTGATTTCTTTCAGACCCGTACACCTTGGTTATGCCTCGAAGTATCGACCGTCAATGGCCGGTACCGGGGGCGGGAACAGAAGGAGACTGGAACATTTGGATCACCTTGAACCGAAGGACCAGCCAAGGAAAGCAGTGAAGGCTGAAAAACAGGTAGACTGGAAAAGCGGTGAAATACCACTGAAAAGACCCCGAATTTCCACAGACCATGCGTGCCTATTCGGGTATCACCTCCGTGCCTTCTACAGTAGATCTCACCAAATGGAATCACTGCCATGAACATATTCTCCATCTCGGATTCTTGTGGCCGTACTGCCTGTCTGCAGTACGGGTAACGTGTTCAGCAAGCCGGCTTGTTCGAGCGTTTTACAGAGATGTTTCGATCCTTTTGCTTATTTCTCACTCACACACAGCCGTGCCATTGCCCAGCTGCACCGAATTTTCTCGCTACCCACAACTTCCTTCGCTCTTCGGAAATACACCCGTACACCAACAACGGTGATATTAGCGATTCTGTCAGTCCGGAATTTCGATTTCACCTTCGTCCAACCTTCTCCTGATACAAGTCACGGACTTGTCGGTAGTGCTTGTCTTTTCCCACGAACTTGGTTAACGCCCGTTTGATACGCACACTACTTCGCTAGGTATGTTTCCCCAGTTGGCTTGCCTCGGATGGGTCTCCACATGTAGCCCGAGGCGGGTTTTCTGTTTTTGCAGACGAGTGCTGGAGCACCCGCAGGCGTCAGTGGCACGGCCCGTTGTCCGGAGCCGCCTGGCGCTGTTGTGCTTCCTTCACTGACTCTCCCCCACTTCGTACTAACAACAGTCATGAGCCACTACTCCGATCATAACGGAACACCCGACCAGGGCCTTCCGTCCATCTTTGCGCCTGCAGAGCAGAAGCAGCATTCGACGGTTTCCAACTTGACGAAAAACTTGATGCTGTCGACACAAAGTGCAGAATTGGGCCAAATGGGCGGTCTTCCTCGCAACGCCCCTCTGTTCACTTCCAATAAGTTTGTGCCGGTGGGTCTGGCTGGCTCCATTGGTCCTAACGCTGGTGCTTCTGCTCCTTCGGACGGCCAGCCTCAGAGCCACACCAACATGGACAATGCTTTCCCGATCCAAAATTATGGCCCCCGCCCTGGGTCGGTGGTGTCTCAGTTCACCCCCAATAGCAACGCTAACTACATCCCGTTGGGGCACAACACTCCCACGCAGGTTTCATCTTCTTACACACTGAACTACTCATACACTCCCACCATGGGCCAAAACGAGCAACCGCAAGCGCAACCGGGATTTCTTGCGGGTTCGTACAAGATAGGCGCCCCCACCACCAACATCTCGATGGATCTGGCCAATCTGAACTTGACATTTCACACTCCGTCATCTTCGTTCAACCGCAACAGTTTTTCGGCAGCACCTCCGCTGTTTGAGCCGTACGCACAGTCTCTTCCTGGAGCCAACAGCTTCAGCCGGCTGTTTCAGCCACCGCAACTCAGCAGGTTGCCTTCCGACCGACTGGTGCATTCCCCACGAAACATTCAAGAACATTATCAGGAGCCCATGGGACTGGGTGTTCTGAACATAATGCCGCAAAACATCGGCCACAACATGGGCCAGCAGAGCGTGCAGGGCCAGATGCAACCGAACAACCCAGTTTCGGGATTTCCCGTGGAGCCGGATCACTACATGACTTACCAGGAGTATCTTGCGCTCCTCAACAAACCAGAAACCGAGAACGACTACGAAGAGCATTTGAACGTGGTGGACTTCCCTGTGAACGACTTGATCACCATGCTAGCATGTCTCTTGACCAAAATCATCGAGGCGAACGATAAACTTCACCCCAACCACTTTGACAACACCATAGCCATCCGCCAGAAGCTCAAAAAAGAGAAGAAGTTGAAGAAATTAGAACGTGCACGTCGTCAAAGCCGCAAGGAGGCCGACGCTATGAGCTTCTCCAGCGATGGAGTCAACACTACCGTGGAGCATATTTCTGACCACTCCGACGACTCTACCGAAGACGAAGAAGACGAGTTGAAGAACAGGTACTTGGCAAACGTGCTTGCATTCCACGGCACCAACGTCCCCGGCATCTCTCTCCACGCATACTTGACAAGAGTACTCAAGTACTGTCCTGTGACCAACGAAGTGTTTCTTCTGTTGCTTGTATACTTCGACCGCATTGCCAAAAAAGCGAACAACTTGAGGAAGAAGAAGAGAGACGGCGAAGACGACTCGGAGTCGGAGCAGCTCTTTGTCATGGACTCATACAACATCCACAGACTCATCATTCTGGGCATCACCGTGAGCTCCAAGTTCTTCTCGGACATCTTCTACAAGAACCTTAGATACGCCAAAGTCGGTGGCCTTCCTCTCGAAGAACTCAACTACTTGGAGTTACAATTCTTGTTATTGTTGGACTTCAAGCTCATGATTTCCGTGGAGGACCTCCAAAACTACGGAGACTTGTTGCTCAAGTTCTGGAAACGCGAGCAACTCGCAAGTGAGCTTGTGGGCAAGGAAGGTGCCACAAACCCGGGTTTTGTACCTGAACAGCACTGAATGCACTCTTAGGGAAGGTGGAATCATCGGAGTTACCACCTCATCCCTACGACCAGGGCCTCTACTGTTGGAGCAACTACGGGCAAAAATCGAAGCATGTTTGTGCACTTTGAAGCAGATGCAGGTATGTCCCGCGAAGACCCGGAATTTCCGATCGCTTTCCGATATTTACATCTTCCTGGAACAAACCACATTATTCTGTGATGGCGGCTCTTTTGACCACAATCAATCCGACTCATGTGTCGGCACTTCTGGCCTCTTTAGTGGAGGCGTCTGTGTCTTTGGCCACTGCGACGGCTCGGTCTGACTTGGTCGGCCTCTCTAGGGTTATCAGAGGAGCCACCGACTCGTTGAAGATCATCAGCGCTCAGCAGATGGCTTCAACGGCTACCGGAGCACAGTATGCCTCTGCTACTTCTGTCATTTATGCTGCGGTTACCGACTTGACGGACTTAAGAATGGATGAGAATAACTACAGCATGAACCTTAATTTGGCGGCCAACACCATCTACACCGTGCTCTTTGCGATCCTCCTCTTGGCCCACACAGCCATTGCGTTGCGTTACGCATTCTGGTATTTTGGAGGAAGTTTTTTCTGCGGCTGTGGGTTGGCCTTTGCAGGATACTTGGCCAGAACGTGCTCCGTAAACCACGAGGACTTGGTCAATCCGTTCCTCGTGCAGATCATCTGCTTGACAATTGCGCCTGCCTTCTTAATGGCTGGAGTATATTACGTGCTAGGACGAGTTTTGATAGTGCACGGAACACACTTCTCAATGTTACAGCCCCGGTGGTTCTCATACATCTTTGTGTCTTGTGATGTGTTGTCGTTGGTGATTCAGGCTGCTGGAGGAGGTATGGCCGCAGAGGCAGTGTTGGATTACCAAGATACAGCTTCGGGTACTCATGTGATGGTGGCTGGTATTGCGTTCCAGGTTGTTTCCATGACGCTATTCTACGGAGTGTTGGCCGACTTCGTGTACCGGATTTACTTCAAAGCTGCATCTGAGGTGAAGTGCAGCTTTCATAATTTCACCGCATTGCTTTTTAATACGAGGGACGGACGCCTCTTGCGCGAGCAGTTGGAGCCACACTATGACGAAGCCTACGCTGAAGCCCGTCAGCATAAGCTCATGCCATATATGCCGTTGGCATTCATTGTCTCTGTGTTCTTTATCTACGTTCGGTGTGTCTACCGAGTGGTTGAGCTCTCACAAGGCTGGTCAGGTTATACAATTACCCACGAGGTGTTTTTAATGACGCTTGATGCGTTGATGGTGTTTTTCGCAGTGGTTTGCTGGCTTGTCTTCCACCCTGCCTTCATATGGGGTGGCTCTTTGCACTTGAAACCAAAGCCTGCGGCTGAAGAAGAAGCAACCACTTACTCGGACCAAACCCCGCACGAAAAAGAAGAAGTTTGACAGGGATCAAAGCACATAACGCTAATGACAGTTATAAACGGCATAATGGTTACAACACCGGGTACAAAAAGCCCAAACCCCTCTCATTCATGCATAGACGGACCGTAGAATGAGTGTCATTGTGTCTACCCGAGACAAACAAATCCAACCGTGCAGTTGTAGGACGGACAACCAGATGGATATACCGTAATAGGAAAGAAGTTCTTCGTACTCTGGACTGAGTGCAGGATCATCTCATGTCATAAACCGCATTGGGTAATAACCTCAAAATAGGAAATATGGGGTCGATGTTTACCACCGTGCAGTTGGGGAGTTTATAAGGCTTAGCGCTGCTATATATTGCCCGCCTCCCAGTTTACAAACTCCCACGATCGTTCTCTTTCTTTCTTAAAAAAATTCATGTCTGCTCAGATTGCAAAACTTACAGGGGCGTGGACCACGTCAGTTCTCCCCTCGCAGACTACCTTGACACACATCGATCTCACCAATGTGTACGGGTTGGTTTCTACCCTTAAGTCTGCCTCTGCAGCTTACCCCACTATCACTAACAGAGTCGAGTTGTACCACCTTGCCAGAGCTGTGAAGGCCGCCAAAGCTTCACTTCTGGTAATCTCTGCCGAAAACTACATTGCTACTGCTACCGACACACAAGACTTGCCTCTCATGACCAACATCATCTGGAACGCTACTATGGAGCTTCAGGACTTGGAAATGGGCTTCAACTTGTACCAGATGCAGATGAGTCTCTCTCCCAACGCCATCTTTGCCGCCATCTTCGCCATTCTTTTGCTCTTGCACACCGGTACGTTCTTGTGGAAGAAGTACTTGTACTTTGGCTTGTGTTTCGCTGCTGGCACTGGTTTGGAGTGTGCTGGTTACGCCGCTCGTGTTTTGTCTATTGGAGACTACTCCAACAAAAATAAGTTCTTGTGTCAGATCATTGCTCTTACCTTGGCACCAGCCGTTCTCATGGCAGGTATTTACTTCTTGCTTGCCCAACTCACCGTGATCCACGGACGACGGTTCTCAGTACTCAAGCCGTTGTGGTTCTCGTACATCTTTGTTGTTTGTGATCTTTGCAGTCTTGTTATCCAGGCAGTTGGCGGAGGAATGGCAGCTATCGCCCTTGAGAACCTTCAAACCACGAAGCCAGGTACGCATGTGATGGTGGCAGGTATTGCATTCCAGGTGCTTTCGATGACGCTCTTCATGGGCCTCTTCTTCGATTTTGTGCACCGCATCTACTTCACAGCAAACGAGAACGTCAAGTTCTCCATTGCAAACTTGTTCCGTCTTTTCTTCCAGACCAAAAAAGGACGTGAGCTCACAGAGGTCCTTCAGCAATCTTACAACATGAAGTACCAGCACATTTGGTCGAGAAAACTGTTCGGTTACTTCCCGCTTGCGATCCTCGTCCTGGTTTTCTTCATTTACATTCGTTGTTTCTACAGACTCGTGGAGTTGAACCAGGGATGGACCGGATACTTGATCACCCACGAGCAATATGTGATGACATTGGATGGCCTTATGGTGATCCTCACCTCTGCTTTGTGGGTTGGATTCCACCCTGGCTTCATCATGGGCAGAGGCCAAAACATTTCATTATCGCAGATCCACAATGCTACAGACTTGGAGAGCGCAGGAGTCGATGTGGCGGACGAGAAGCTGATCAACTCCTCCAACTGGTCCAACGACTCTTACTTCAAGGGCGTGGACGAGTCTGTGAGACAAAACGAAGTGCCTGCTACACCCAGCATTGCTTCTCCAATCTCCAGAATGTCTTCTCGCGGCGAGAACCCATTCAGAGATCCACAGAGATCCCGCTCCGGCCTGGCCAACAGCCGCTCGAAGCTGTCTCGCACGCACAGTCGCTCAGACAGCAGAACTCAGAGTTTCTCCAACCGCTCGGCAGAACGTACCGAGTGGAGCTCATACCCAGCTCCTGGTGAGCGGGCCTTCGGTGTCATCAACGACGGCGGAGTCGTGGCTGTTCCCTACGACCACACCACTGCACAGGTGATGAGCTCGCCTCTCCCCAAGCCGGAGACCCCACGCAAAAAGAGGTCCAAGAGACTCTCGCATTCTACAGTTGCCTCGTTCAACCCATACGACAGACCCTCGCTGAGAGCACTGCACGGCGACTCGTTGGCGTCCACCGGACCGTATGAGGAGTTTGTAAACTGGCACAGAGGCGCCGAGTTGCAGAACATACCCGACGAGCACGATGATGTTGCTTCACAGGGCTCGTCCGATGACGAGTCACTCTTCAACTTCGAGACGGCTCACAAATAGATACCTTATGCATACACGACACGACCAATACGAGTGTAGACATCGATATATGAGTGTAGGCGAATTGCTCTCAGTAGGTAATGTTACGACAGTATTGTGGTTGCCGAAGTACCAATTCCGGTGAGTCACCAGGAAGAACCATGATACTAGGATCTTGAAGACGTGATTCAGAAGATGAAAATGTTGTTATTGTGATTTGAACATTGTAGCCAGTTACGAATCAGTGTAGGCACATGAATCATTTTCACAATGTGATTCATCGAGATACAATGTATGAAGAGTCATGACACTAGATTTTCGAAGTCGTGATACGAAGTAGTAGTAGTGGAAGATGTCATGGAGGTAGTAACATAGAAGACGTTATACAAGGTTCAAGCAGATGTCATAAAGTAACAACACAAGAAGACGTTATGCAGAGTAGTAACACAAGTACAGATCGTCACACTAGAAGATGTCATACAAAGTAGCAACACAAGTAGGTGCCATACAAAGTAGCGACACAAGTAGGTATCACGCAAACGTTGTAGTCATGACCTGATGATACGAATCATTGTGTGACTCTTCCACAATACGAGGTCACATACACAAGATCGTTATCAAGATCCAAGATCGTAGCCACGATAAGCATCATTGTAATCTGAGTATGGCAACAATACGAAGGTAGTCACGGGGCCAGTGTCATTCAATTTCAGCTTCCTGTGTTTCGCAATCAGTGAGGTTGGTGCAGGTGTCCGGATAAGAAGGGGCGTTTCGCAGCCGTGCACAGAAGTCAGCCAAGATAACACTATGACTGATCTACAGAACCAGGAGCAAGACGTAACAGTAGCAAAATAAACTGCACCGGCTATGATATTTGCAGCCACGCGGCCCTATGAACCTCTCCTATCGGTACTTCGCCGCAGCCGCCTACCAGCCGCTTAACAGCCTCAACTCGCATTCTCTATGCGATAACCGTCAACACACTCTAACCTCTAGTAGACCGAGGTATCCACGCCGGGGCGTTCTTCACACAGTAGCTGTCAGCACAGCCACACGGCTTGACCTTGTTGACATCGGTCTGGGAGTCCTGCACTATGAGGCACGGGTGGTAGCTGGGCACCTCCTCTTTCACCGCCAGGGCTTGTGGAGGAATGTAAACGTTCTGTAAGGAGTGCGATAGGCGAGAAGAATCCATCTTGGTCAAAAAAAAAAGAGAAATCTGCCGTTTATATATGTCCCTGATCTACTGATAAGAGAGGCGCGCATCTTCGGAACACACTTCCGCTTCCACGGCACCACGGACTTACAAAACACTGTTCCGAGCTGTTTATATATAGCTACAATTCTTGCTTCCTTCCTCTTGCTCCGTCCATGCCAAAGCTATCGTGCTGCTTGGGCCATTGACATATCCTGCATATAGGAAACTACTTTCCGGATTGGACGAGTCTGGAGCTCCAGCTAGATGCCGAGCGGGTTGGGATAGGTGTACAGACTGGAGGGAACACGGAGGACATGGTCTCTCTGCAGGATATAAAGATATAAGAACGGCAAGACTGGGAATGGATGTAAGAAGCGTTGTGTGCGTCACGTGACACCGGAGATGCCAAAGCGCCCAGTCACATGATGCCCCTCAGGATGCACGGGTGTGGAACAAACCACTGGCACACCGGAGGAAAGCAAGACTGGGTTTGGAAAGCGACGTTTCCCAGAATCTCGAAACAAGAGTGTATAAACTCACAAGCATACTTCGTAAGTTCATGATCCCACACTCATAAGCAAAAGAACAAAGCAAACTACTCTACATCTTGTCGACACGTCTGTTATATTAGATACAGAAGTACCATGAACCAATTACACAATTATCTGTGGAAGCGCTTACTTGGAAGCCTTCTTCTCCTTCTCCTGCTGGTCCTTCAACACTCTCTTGACGATCTTCTGCTCCTCGATCAAGAAGGCTCTGACGATTCTCTCCTTGACACAGTTGGCACATCTGGAACCACCGTAGGCTCTCTGGACGGTCTTGTGGGTTCTGGAGATCTGAGCGTACTCTCTTGGTCTCAACGAGGCGACACCGGGCAAAGCAATGCCACAGTCACCACACTTGACCTTGGAGGCCTGCTTCTTGACGTGCTGGGCCACCAACTTTCCACCTGGGGTCTTGACGACCTTGATCTTGTTGGATCTGGTGTTGTCTGATAGTTAGTATATTGAAAACTGTGAAGCCGAGCACCTGGGACGATGCCACGGACATGACGCCTTGCTGACGGAGAGTTCTGACGGCGAATATCTGGAGGAACACGGAGAATAAGCTGGAGAACGGTGGTGACGGAATTCAACATAAATCTTCAAGTCATCTTCGAATCTTTCACGGACGAAATATCTGGTCGGGAACCTCGTGCAACTGCGTTTTCATGCGTTTGGAAGGTTTACATACATGGAGTCTTTCTTCTGTAAGTAACACGTTGAGCCATTGTTGTTCAAGCGGATTAGTCAAGCGTCCAAATTACTGAGTGAGTATTTCAAAGTGCACCGAGCGAGAATTTTTCGGGACACTCTGTGCAGGCAGAGGAGATGGCAGTCGCATTCATACTGCACGTGCACGGAGTAGCTATTTAGGTCTGCAGCCCTATAAGTGTAGGAGTGGAGACAAGTGCCTGGATTGGGGAAGATAAAGATTTTGAAGAGAGGATGGTTTTGGCAGGTTGAGGGGGATAGGAGTCCGTGGCCGGATTTTCTTTTTCGGTTTGTGGTGGTCTTTTTGGTTGCCCTATTTGCACGGATACTGAGGTGAGGTGTTGAGTCTCCTGGAGAGTTTTGAGTCTACTGAGGAGGTGCCAAGTATTCTGTAGAGGTGACGAGTCTGTTGGAGATGTCCTGAAATTACTGTAGAGGTGGTGATCAGGTGGAGTTTACTGAGAGTTGAAAGAGACACAAATGGGAGTAGTTACTGAAATTAGATGAGAGTGGGACGAGAGAGAAAGTCAGGTATGGAGGCAAGCAGTTTATGTACCGTAATTCTAGTTGGCGGTACATCTGCATATTTACCCATCCGTTTCATTTGTTTTCAAAACCTCACGCTGAAGCACTCCTACAACATCCAAATATAAAGCATTTAGTAATACGTATCATAGAATTAAACACACCTAGCGGTGGTAGGTGTTGATGAAGTACTTGTCGATCATCTTCTTGAACTTACTGGATTTCTTCACCTTCGGTTTGGAAGGCTTCTCATCATATGGAATGGATACTTCCGAGATATCTGAGAAATGTGAACGGCCAGGATGTTCAGAGGGTGGCTCTGGCACCGACGCAGCGTTGACCTGAACCTCAGGAGTGGCAGGAACGGGCGCAGCACTCACCGTTGGGGTTGGTCCCGTGGATGTATTTTCAGCGACCTCTTCTTCCAACTCGAGTGGTTGTGTTTGTGCAAAAGCAAGACCAGAAACTTGCTTTTGGGCTAAGGATTCATGAATTGAATCAGATCCGTTGATTTCTGGCTCCACTGTATCGACTTGAGCTGGTAGTTGTAGTTCTGTAACCGACTCTTCCCTCGACTCTGGGTCAGCGTCAACTTCCTTGCTTTCTGGTACTGAAATTGCGTCAGCTGAAGGTTCTGCTTCTTCTGATTGTACCTCTGAAGCAGGGAAAGTATCGGGAATGTCACTCAATTGCGGCTTGGGGATCGCGTTTGCTCTTGTGCTAACTTCAGGATCAACCTTGAAAGAAGCAGGAGACGAGTATTCACTCTGCTCAGCCACAGTAGAAGTTGTCACATCATGTTCAAAGCTTCTGTCCACCTCGTTGGTGAATTGTTCCACTTCGGGCTTCACATCCACTGAGTCGTTGATAGATTCATTCGTCAAAACTACAGGGTGGCCCTCTCTCGAAGACACAAGTGTTGGTAACTTGTCTTCTGTGATAGGAACGACGGGCTCACTAGCACCGTGAAGCTCCTCAATTGGTTGTAGATCATACACCTCAGGAGTCACAGGAGCACTTGTTGGAATGGCATTATAAGAATGGAAGCTTGTCTCCACAGGATGTTCCTCAATGACTCCAGCTCTTCCACGATCTTCTTCCTCCTCTTCAGGAATCTCAGGAACATCCACAAAGTGGTGTTGAGTAGGAGATAGGTACACGTGTTGGCTGACAGGAGCGGAATCAGTGGATTGCGGAGAAATGACCGCAGCCGCACTGGTTAAGCCATCGCCGTAAGTCAGATCGTGCTGCTCAATAGATGAGCGAGTAGACTCTCCGTCTAAACTGCTCTTTCTCTTGCGTCTTCCGAAGAACGAGTAGGATTTCTTTTCTTTCTTCGCTTCCAACTTCTCCTCCCTCTTCTTCTCCTGTTCTGCTGCCTTCAAAAGCTCTGCATTTCTCTTCTCCTCCTCTTTCAAATGCTTGCGTTCCTCTTTTGCCCTCTCTTTACGAGTGCTTTGTTCTTCTTCCAGGGCACCTCGAAGTGAACGTTTGCTGAAGTCTCGATGGTGGTTCTCGTAAATATAATTCTTGTTGACACCGGCAGCATCGATCTTCTCTCTTTTGGAATCTTTCTTCAACTTCTTGTCTGCCAAAGTCGTCAAATCTGCTTTTGGAGAAGCGTGAACAGACTCCAGTGCAAATTGCGCCGCAAAAGGTGCATCTGGCAGGCCATAAACCTTCGCCATTGCCACCTTCATGGCTTGACTGTACAAGTCGACGTTCTTCTTCTTCTCTTCCTCCTTTTTCAAAGACTCCTCATGTTTCAACTCCGCAAGATTGTGTGAACCTTCGAACGGAATGGTTTCCACCGTCTCCAAGAACTTGATGGAATTTGCTCCAGATGTGGCTGAGTGTTGTCCATTTCGTGGTAATGCCAGAGGCTCAAGCCTATTTGGCCGGAGAGAATCTTCGGCATCTCTGAAATGATGGTCTTCCCTCGGAGAAGACCCCATATCTCCTTGCTGAAGGTTGTTGGTGCTAGGACTGTTCTTCAAGATGGACTTCAAGCGCTTGGGAGAGGCACTGCTGGACAAAGAGTTGGCCCTGTCGTCAGCTCTCAAGAATGCTCTATTTGGCAGCGACAATTGCTGTCTAGGAGCCTCTGGAGAATGCTGAGGACTGGTGTAGGAAGAGTGCCTGTTGCCGTTGTTGAGCCGGGGCGGTACCTGGTGGTGTTGCTGATGGTCCAAGTAGGTATAATCGAAATCCTGGAGATCCTCGTCGATTTTGTCCAAATTGTAGTTTCCACCATTGTGACCATGAAGGGAGTTATTGCGCAAAGAGCTGTTCCTCGATGTGGGCCGCGATGTGTTGGTGGTGATTGTTTCGATGATGTTCGTTCCATCAGGCATGGTCTTGATTGTTTCCGTAGTGATGGATCTGGTCCTTCCCAGTGAATCCATGACCGTTGTGGTTTTTGTAGTCACAACCACCTCTGCATCTTCTCCGTCGTCTTCTGCAAAGTTGTTGCTGGCGGGAATTTGCGAAACAGGCCGAGGAGTCGGTCTCTGGGCATGTGTGTTCATTGGGCTTCTCACTGGTCCACGCAACGAAGCAGCCCTCAAGGGGGCCTTGGGTGGTCCGGCCTGGTACGATGGTTTGGGCGTATAGGTGTAGGACCGAAGCGAATTGGCACGGTTATAGTTACTCATGGAATTAGACCGTGGAGGCTGGCGGCTGGGAGCTGCCGCCGACGGCTTGGAGTGCATCTGGAGAGCAGCCAAGGCAGCCTGACTAGCGCCTGAAAGCGATTGTGTCCGAGCCGCATCCTGCTGAGCTGGAGTCAGATAACGATTGAGCTCATCTGAGTATTTGGCAAAGCCCTGGTAGTCGTTCCTTTTCTGGTTGTTAGTATCGGACTGCAAACACTGATAACATTGGCGGAAAACATCGAACTGGTCCAGACAACGTGGGGATGTCCAGAAAACTGTGGTTCCCAATGCGGACACCCGTTGCCATGGCAACATACCTTTCGTGAAAAGAGATTCACCATTTCTGCGGTCGAGGAGTTCTGCCCGTTTGACACACGTCAGAAAGAGGAAGGACGAACAAATCGAGTTTCTGCAAGTGACGTATATGGATGCTGTGGTCCTGCACGCAGCGTGCAGGCGCAATCGAAGCATTGTTTACCGTGGGGATGGAATTGCGGCGGGTTACGGTTTGGAGCAATGCAGGGTCACACCGTTTCCCGCCGTTGAGATCCCGCCGAGCCTGTGAGATCAAAACAAGTCACCGGCAGCGTAGGAAATTAAAGTGTGCACGTGATCGAGGCCGTGCAGGAGCGACGCAGATTACCAGCAGAAAGTGGATGTTTACAAAAGGGACAGTTTCGGCACGTGATAATGGCCGTGGCTGGAGCGGATTGCTTATGCTGGAGGTACTGGTCTGGAAGCACTCCGGCTGGAGGTACTGGGGTCGTGGATCGTATGTGACCACAATCTGGCACCATTATTCATTTTCGCACCGCCTATACAAATGCTTAGAAAGCATTAGTAAAATCGCATCTTGCACCCGTGTACAAATATGGACTCCCTCACCGTTCTCTAGGGCATGTTGATATATCTTGTACCTATTGCTCTTGGACTATTCATATTGAAAATGACCTCTCACATCGCTAAGGAGGCGCCTGCGCTCGCGAAGGTGCCTTCCCTCGTCAAGGCCAACCCCAGACCTTTGCCTACGTATTTCCTCTCGCACGGGGGTCCTACGTTCATCTACAAGGACGACGATTTCGGCAATCTTGGTGCGTGGAACACCATCAAGGAGATCGGAAACAAGATCAAGTACGAGTGGAAACCAGACTATGTGGTGGTGGTTTCTGCCCATTGGCAGCTGAGCGGATCGTCTCTGATTGAGATTGCCGTGCCTCCAAACAGCAATGGCAAGGACTTGCAGGAGAACCCGTTGATCTACGATTTCTACGGCTTCCCAAAGCACATGTACCAAGAAGAGTTACACACGATGAACTCGAGATTTGTGTCGGAGCAGATCCGGGACGAACTCAAAAAGGGCGGATTTCACGCAGACTTGACCCCCAGAGGCATTGACCACGGTGTCTGGGTATCTCTAAAGGTAGCTTTCTCGGAATACAACACCCAAGAACCGCCAGTTGGAGCCAAACCGGACCTTGACTTACCCGATACAGCGTTGATCCAGGTCTCACTCACCGGAGTGGAGACGGACTTCGACACGCACTTCAAGTTGGGCAAAGTCTTAAGCAAGTTCAGAGAGAACTTGATATGGGACCCTGCCCAGGGCCGGTACCTTCAGGGTATGGTGATCTGCTCGGGAATGACTGTGCACAACTTGAGAGAGATTGGACTGGCCATGTCGAGTGGAAAGAGATCGTTACATTTTGCTGGGGCTTTCAACGGTCTCCTTCGAGAGACTATGGTGAACGACGACAAGTTGTTGGAGAACTTGAACAAGCTCAAGACGGAGCACAGGCCGTTGTTGTACCGTGCACACCCCACCTTGGAGCATTTTGTCCCCATTGTTGTGGCTGGAGGTGTGGTGAACCACAACAAACAGGACCCGATCAAGGAGGTGTACAGCGACGAGACGTTTAGTTTGGGATGGGGCATCTACCAGTTCGGTGAGTATTAGAACAATAGAAGGCATCCTGGCCAAAAGTGATCACCTCTGTATAAGCATTTGACCTAAAGTTCGCCTATGGCAATTACGTAGCGTTCCAGAGGGTAGCGACTCTGGAAGTAGTCCGAGACACCAGCTTCGACCCAAGTTACTATATCTGAAAATACATCTCCCGAATGCTCCCATCGACATTCAGATGCGCCAGCCACCTACGCCTACAGCTTTCTAATAGAGACTTATATTGACACCGCGCTTGGCAGCCCTGCAATAAATATCTTATGACCATGAAACAACCTGTCAGTTGAATGCTTGTTTCGTCCTTCCCATCTATAGTACACTCACTTCAACAAGGACTTGATTGTCAGCTCAATCGTCTTCTCGTCCAAACCGTCTAAGCTGCTCTTCACCTCTCTGCCCTTCTCGAATCTGGCAGTTATGCTGGGAGGAACGCCGAACGATTCTCTGATCAAGATCGGCAAGTTGTTGGTGGAGGTTTTGAGAGTTGGGTAGTTCTTCACCAAGAAGTTTCTCAAGGGCACGGAGGCCTCTCCAGTCTGGGACAAGTGAAATCTCAACTCTCTTAAGCCTGCGGATACGACGTACTTGGACATTGTGTGGTGTGTTCGTGAGAATAATGAGTTCAATATGACTGGTGGAAAAGTGCGACGGTCACGTGCAAAACTTGGTTCTCTGGAGGTGGAGGCATTCCAGGTATAAGTGCATGAGCAGCTATGTTCAGGCGTGTGTAAGGAACATGACTCGAGCTTTTCGTATTGCATCTTCTGTTCAAGGCTGGGTTTCTGGACAAAGAGAAGTTTGCACCCAAAATGCCGAAGGGCACAAGAAGAAAAAAGACGAGGAGAAAATGGACTCCAAGGCAGCTAGTTGCAACAGAGGCTAAACGTCGCCCTGATCTCTCCTCTCTCATCAAACCCCCATTTCTTCAACCATCGCTACCTTGCAACCCAGCTCACGTGACCGCATCTCGAAAAAATACTAAAGTACCATCTCATCTCTCAATATACTATAATGGCAGACAATAATCCGGACGGAGGCCAGTCGGTCGACGTCTTTGAGATGGAAGACAAGTTGGCCAAGATCCGCTCGCACATCACATCCAAATTGGACAACCAGAAGAACCTAGCTCTCATTTTGTCTGCGGTGGAAGAGAACATCGAAGAGCAGAAGAACGAGAAGACCCCAGTGGCATACTTCGTTTCTTTCCTTTCGTTGTTGGAGCAGTCCGTCGTAGACGATGCTGTTGCCGACTCGAACGTGGCTGCTGCTGCCGCCTACTTCTTGGACACCGTGCTTCCATATACTCCAACTCCACTTTTGAAGCAGAAGTTCGGTCAAATCTTGACCAAGCTTGCACCTGTGTTGACCAGTCCTCAGGCCGAGGCCGCTCTTGTCAGATCTTCTGTGGGTTCTTTGGAGAGCTTGTTGTTGGCTCAGGATCACCAGCAGTGGGCATCTTCTGGAAATGTTTCACCAAGAAGAGCAATGGTCGGTTTGTTGGAGCTTTCCTTCGACCCAAGACCTAAGGTCAGAAAGAGAGCACAGGAAGCCGTTCACAAGATCTTGTCTACGCCTCCTCCATCGCCTTCTCCCATCCATGTTGCATCTGGAACTTGTGGAGAGTTGGCTTTGAAGAGATTGGTCACCTTGGTGGCCGAGACTCCAAAGAGCAAGAAGAGTGCTGCCAACAAAGAGGCGGTCTCTGCCATCATCCATGCTTTGCAGTTGGTTTCGGCCATCACGCTGGCCAACGCATGGCCCTCAGCACAAGTGGAGCCTCTCTGTGACGTTTTGCTTGATGTCTCCAAGACTTCCGACCAGTACTTGGTGGGAGCTGCTTTCTCTGCATTCGATGGCTTGTTCAGCTCTATGTCCAACGATATCGATGTGGAGAAGTTCACTCGTGTCTTGGATATCATCTTCGACTTGAAACCTCCTGTGGACGATGCACACTTGGCCGCTTCGTGGCTTGCAGTGGTGGCTAAGGGACTTGAGTCTTTTGCCCGCTTGCTGCCTGAGACTTGCTTGGCCAAGTTGTCTACTATCATTCCTATTGTAGCACAATTCCTTGCTTCTGAGTCGAAGGACATCTACGTCTCTGCTGCCCAGTGCTTGATTGCTATTGTCACTGAGGCTATCCCAGACGAATTCTTGCTCCAACCCAGCGCATCAAACGGCATTAGTGGCGAGATCTACGAGAACGTCGATGAGACCATCACCTTCTTGGCTGAATACATCGAGAAGGAGTTGTTCTCCATCAAGAACCAGCACGCTACCAAGGACATCTTGGAGTTCGTCACAGCTGTTGTCCTCAAATTGCGCACAAGAGCTAACCCAGACTTCATTTCTATTCTTGAGACTGTTGGTCAGTGGAGATCCAACGAGCAGTCCAACTTCCCACACAACAAGGAAGCCGAAGACTTCATCGCAGCTTGTGTTTCCACTTTGGGCCCCGAGGTTGTCTTGGGAGCCCTTCCGCTCAATTTGACCGGAGCTAAAGGCGAGACAGGTAGAGCCTGGATGTTGCCTATTTTGAGAGACAACGTTCGTTTTGCATCATTGGCATACTACAAGCAGAACATCATGCCTCTCGTCGAGTTCTTCGGCGAGAAGATCGAAGCTGCCGAGAACAAGGAATCCATGCACATCAAGATCTTCGAGACAATCGTCGACCAGGTGTGGTCTTTGCTTCCACACTTCTGTGATTTGCCTAAGGACTTGTCGGCTGCATTCTCTGACGAGTTTGCCGCAAGCTTGTCCAACTTACTCTATTCTAGAGTCGACTTACGTGTCACCATCTGCCATGCTTTGCGTTTGTTGGTGGAGTCTAATCTTGCATACAGCCAGGGTGCTTTGGCAGAGGACCTCTTGATCCAGGAAGAACTCACCATTGCTGATTCTCAGAAGAACTTGGAGTACTTGGCATCGAAGGCCTCCAACATTTTGTCTGTTTTATTCAATGTGTTTTCATCCACTATGCCTGACTCCAGAGGTTACGTCCTCGAGACCATCGACACATACTTGCAGATCATTCCTCACGCTGATTTGGAGGTCACCTTCAACAAGGTGTGTGGCTTGCTTAAGAAAGCCATGGATGATGAGGTCGGTAAGAAAGAGCCTAAGAAGAACGAGGCTCCTCGTCTTAGTGTGACAATGATGGATCTCGTCGTTGCCATGGCCAAGTACGTGCCAGAGTCTTCTTACAACGCACTCTTCTCCATTTTCTCCACAACTGTGGCGATGGAGAACAACGCTTTGATGCAGAAGAGATCTTACAGAATCATCTCCAAGTTGAGTGAGACCGAGCAGGGTGAGAAGTCGGTTGCCAAGTTCATTGGTGAACTTGAGGCCGTCTTTGTCCAAACCATTGGTATCACTCACACCTCAGCCAGAGCTTCCCGTTTGGCTGCGCTCCACACTGTCCTCAAGGTTTTGCCTACTGAGGATTTGCATTTCATTCCTTCCATCTTGCAAGAAGTCATCATGTCCACGAAGGACGTCAACGAGAAGTCTCGTGAGGCTTCGTATGCTATCTTAATCCAAATGGGTAACAAGATGGCCGAGGGTGGTGTGATTCACAACAACAAGGTTGCTGGTTTCGGTGAAGAAGTTGCTGCCACCCAAGCTACCTTGACCGAGTTCTTCACCATGGTGAGTGCCGGTTTGGCTGCAGAGAGTCAGCACATGATCTCGGCTACCATCACTGCTCTTTCTTGTCTTGTGTACGAGTTCAAGAGCACGTTACCACAGGAGGTAATGATCGAGATTGCATCGACTGTCGAGTTGTTCTTGACGCACAACTCTAGAGAGATTGCCAAGTCTGCCATCGGATTCGTTAAGGTGGAGGTGTTGAGTTTGCCGGAGGAGCTTGTTCGTGCTAACTTGAACGAGTTGTTGGCCAAGTTGATGAAGTGGTCACATGAACACAAGGGACATTTCAAGTCCAAGGTGAAGCACATCTTGGAGAGATTGATCAGAAAGTTCGGTATTGATGCCGTGGAGAACGCCATTCCCGAAGACGACAAGAAGTTGGTAGCCAACATCAAGAAGTCTAGAAACAGAGCCAAGAGACAGAAGGAGGCTGCTGCCACCGAGGACGGAGAAGGCAAGCCAAGGAAATTCATGTCTGCTTACGAAGAAGCCGTGTACTCCGAGTCTGAGTCTGAAGCTGAAGAAGAAGACACTTCTAGAAAGAACAAGAAGGGTGGTGACAAGTACATTTTGGACAACGGTGACGAGCCATTGAACTTGTTGGACCGCCAGACGTTGTCACACATCTCATCCTCTAAGCCAAAGAAATTCACCAAGAAGGACATGGAGAAGAAGAAGGTGGAGATGAAGAACGGTAAGATCGTATTTAAGGACATGGTCCAGGCCAACGAGGACCCATTGGCCAGCAAATCTTCTGGTATCGATGCCTACTTGGATGCCGTTAAGCAGGCTCCAGTGAGAGGCCAGAAGAACAAGTTGAAGTTCAAGAAGTCCAAAGACGAAGAAGACTGGTCTGACGACGAGAAGCCAGCTGCTAAGAGTTTCCAGAACAAGGGATTTCAGGGTAAAGCTTTGGGCAGATCCAAGATCTCGAAGCCTAAGCAGAAGTTCAAGGCCAAAAGAAAGCTTTAGGAGGAAGCTACTGTATATTTACCACTATTATTCACAAGTATTATCGAACAGGTATTAAGCTGCAAAATCACTGCGCTCTGAAGGTTGTCGTGCGCGCACCACAGAAAAATTTCGATATAGACAACTTCAAGACCAACACCATGATCAAGTCTCCTATAACAATTAGATTGGCCAGGTTTGGCAGAAAGCACCAGCCCATTTACAACATCGTGGTGGCCAACAAGAGATCGGCAAGAGACTCTTTGCCTATTGAGGTTCTTGGAACGTATAACCCCATTGCTGTTCCATTATCTCCCGAAGAACAAGCACAGAACGTGAAGCCGTACAAGCACATCGAGTTGGACTTTGACAGATCCAAGTACTGGTTGGGTAACGGCGCAGATGTCTCCAGCCGTGTAGGCTTTTTGTTCAAAAGAGCAGGCTTGCTTCCTGAGGAATGGCCCAAGCCCAGCAAATTGACGCAGGTGATCGGCAAGCCAGTGATCGAGGACGTCAAGACGGAACACGAGGAGCCCAAGACGTTCTTCAGACCAAGAATCTAAACTGCGTACAGCTTTGTACCATCACCTTTGCATTGAACGGACGTTCATCACCTGTACATACATGTATAGTATATCTATGCATCCTCCTGGCTCAACTTTGGGTGTTTATGCCACTTGAAGCACTTGGTGTACCTGCATTTGAAACAACGGGGCCTGAACTTCACTCTAGGTTTGCAATACTCGTCTTCGTAGTCTGCACGGATGCACCTCACTTCTTCTGCCGCCTCCTCGTTGAACTTGTGAACCTTAGAGAAGAACGGATCCAGAGGTTCGTGTCTTGACGGTGCTGAATTATTTTCTTCGGGTGTGACAATTTTGGAACTTTGATCAGTGCAAGGAAGTCGTTTTGGCTGGGTGGCGTTCTCTTGGAAGTACTTGACGAATTCAGGAGTTTTGGGCTCTTCGATCTTTTTGATATGATGAGCATAGTGCTCCTTTCCTGGGACCCGGTACTCTGCGCAATGTCTTATGACTGTGCTTTCGACTCCCTGGTCGTCGTCAAATTCATACTCAATGATAAGATCTTCGTCGTAGACAACATTGTAGGTGTCAATGAATACCTGTAAATAATTAACAGTCTGAGCTTTCGTACACCAAGGCAATACATACACAGGAAACCTCCTGATGATGTTCCAGAGGTTCTCCTTGATCAAGCTCTTCTGAAAGTCAAAGAGCGGAGTATTGAGCTCCTTTCTGGCCATCACATCTATGCGCTGAAAGTGAGAGAGAAGCTCTTCGAAGTACTCCAAATCAAGTAGAGATGTACCTGGAGAAGCTAGTAAATCCTCGAAATACAAGAACACCACGCTGGTGGGCACAGAGTTGTTGAGCACGGTGACAATAAGCTGCGAAATCATTTTCTGGCTCTCGGCGTAGACTGAATTCAAGAGCTCTTGAGGCGTTAGGTTCACTTCATCTTCTTCCGCTTGCTTTTGTGGCCCGATTGCGGCCTGAAGCTCCCGAGACACAGAAAACAACAAGTTGGTCAGTGAGCTAGCGACGCGGAGCCCACGAGGACCGGCAATCCCATAATCGTGCACTAGAATACCTGGAATTTTGAGTGGACTTGCCAAAGAGTAAATCAACTCCACAAGTTCATGCGCCTCTCTGATTATCTGCTGGCAAGTTGCCAGATGTGCGTTGGGCACACACATCTTCAATGCCTCGATGATCACATTGGTTATCAATCCATCGATTCTCCGCAGCAACAGTTGGATATACTCTGAGTACAACTCTTTTTCCAGAGTAACACAATGACTAAGCAGAACAAATACAACATCTTTGAGACGAGAGAGGGCTTCGGGCGCTCTTTCGAAATCAGAAAGACCGCAGTCTGCTAAATAAGAAAACAACCCAAGTGAGGAAGAGAAACGAGCATCACAGAGTGTTTTGGTGATGATACTGGGATACTCCGAAAACGCTCTGTTGGAGTCGTACGAGGAATCAGTAAGAGGATCAGAGCTCTGGAAAAGGCCACTCATTTTCACAAGAAGTAATTAGCGCTGGGTGCAAAATGAGAATGGGTGCAAAAAGGATCACGTGAGAAGTACTATAATATCTAATAAGGAAAGAGTAGTGCTTCAATTAGTATGAGCTAACATATTTAATCGAACAAACCGAAACCCATGTCGTCGTCAGACTCCTCCTCGTCGGCAGCAGCCTCCTCAGCAGCAGGAGCGGCGTCGGAACCGGAAGAAGCAGCGGCAGCAGCAGGGGTAGCAGCAGCGTAAGCCTCTGGGTTGGCCAATCTGTCCTTGATAGCCTCAGAACCCTCGAAGGTGTAGTCAGTGGCAACAGACAAAGCCAAGACGTTCTTGTAGTGGTTCACAACGGAGTGACCAACAGAAGGCAAGGTTGGGTAACCAGTAGCCAAGGAGATCGAGGCGATGGTGTTGATAGCAGCAACGAAGTGCTTGAGCAACTCATCGTCAGTGATGTCCAAGATAGAGGCAGGGAAGACCTGACCGTTGTCGTAAACCTGGACGATAGTCAAACCGTAGGTGAAAGGAGAGATGTTCAACAAGTTCAACAAAGAGGCCTCGGAAGGACCGACCTTGGTACCGGCAACAACAACCTTGATGTCAGAGACAATCTCAATAAGACCTCTGGCAATCTTGGTTGGGACACCCAAAGCCTGGAAGAAAGAAGTCTTACCTGGCTCCATACCGGTGTTACCGGCTGGGACCCAGACATCATCTGGAGCGATGGCACCAGCACGGGCTGGGGCAGCAACGACGTTAGCCAAGATGACCTCTCTGATCTCCTTCAAGTCAGAGTTGGTGAAAATGAAACCAACGTTACCCTTGACGAAAGGCAACAACTTCTCGTACTCGGGCAACTCAGACAAGAAACCTCTGATGGCTCTTCTGACCATGGTGTTCTTACCCATCAACACGGTAGCGTTACCTCTCAAGGCCTTTCTGATCTCGTGCATCTGCTGAGACGAGACATTGTCGACACCCACAACGAAGATAGACTTGTACTCAGTCAACAACTCCTTCAACTTAGCGAAGTATTCGATTTTCTTTTCACGAGTTCCACCCATTTCGACTTATAGTTTATTTGGCGATAGGATATTTAATGGTCCTTGAAATAAGATGGAGACTATAGTATGAGGTTTTGGAAAAATTTGCAGTGCGACGGTACCGCGGGGTCACGTGCGCGAAAGTTTTTTCCAGCCCTATCTGCGTGCACGTGACACGCTTACCCCAGACTATGGTGGTATACCTAGCCGTAGCCGAGGTTTTCGTAATTGGAACTGACAAATGTGTGCTTGAGAAAGCTTTGCCAAAGAACCTGGAGTTTTTTGTCTTTTTTGGCCGGAATCTCCTTGCCCTTCTTTCCTTTCTCGCTCTTTACAGGTGCTCCAAGGCGTCTGCCGAGCTTGAGCCACTCGTCGACCGTAAGAACCTTCATGTCGTACACAGAGTTGTCTGTTGTGTACTCGAGCTCATACTCGAATTCCTTCTTGCCTTTGTTGACGGCTTCCAAATCAAGATAGTACTGGGCATATCTCTCGGGTGTAAATAACTGTGGAACATGGCCAGGTCCCAATGCACTGTTGGCTGGCATCTTGGGAGGAAGCGTCTTGTCCCTCTTGAGTATCTCTACCTTCTGCTGGAACGTGACAAAAGGGTCGTTGTAATCGGTATCGTCTTCCTCATCAAGAAGGTGATCGACTTTGGCGAAGAACACATCCCAACCTTGGACTTGTTTGGTCTCTGCATTGTGCAAATCAGTGATATTGTACTCCCACACCCTCAATCCTGGGTTGAATGTTGGAACAACACTAGCTGCAACATGGGCAATGGAGTATCTCTCAGAGTTGACTCCAGATTTCTTCTTGCCCTTAATACCAGCATACATGTTCTCCCGGAGTGTTTCCATGTACTCCACCTTTCCGCTGGGGACACCTCCTTCGACCCACACATCTTTGTTGAAGTCGATGTCAAAGCCCAGCTCCTCAATACTGTCCAGATAGATGGTAGAGTTGTAAATCTTGTACAATTGTTCGAGGGCGACGTCGTCTTCCTCATCGTGGTCCAAGTCAAAAACAGTAGAGTCGTAGTCATAGCCCAATTTCCCGAGCTTGCCTTTCAATGACTTGTACGCCATGCGAGAGTCCAAAGGAATGAAATGGTCAATGTTCATGTGACCGTACAACCCGCCGATAATGACATCCCTGTACTCGTGGGACCATACGATATACTTCCGAAGGCACGAGATGTCGTAGTTCTTGGCGTTGGGAGGAACGTGGCCGGTCAACCACACCTTCATGTTTCTCTTTCTCATTTCCTTCAACACGTATCCCAACCACTCGAACAACTTGTAGCCAGGGTCCTTCTTTCTGTCACAGTTGTCCACCAAGGGGTTCGACTGAAACAAGTAAAGGGTGTTGATGGAGAGCACAGCCAACTGGTTGGGAATCACTTCCTGGAAGAAGTAAGCACCTCTGTTGAAGATGTGCAACTGCAGCTGGGGAACAAACGGCCTCCATATCTTGAAGAACTCTCTTGTCTGCAACGTGGGCCCTGCTGCGAACAAGTTGTGAGGGTATACATCGTTGTTGCCCAAAGATGGAATGGGCAAGTTGCCGAATCTCTTCTGCATCATGCCGGCAATCTCCTCGTTCATATCGAAGATGTCCACCTCGTTTCTCGGGTGTCTACGGTCATTGTCATGGCGCATGTTGTCGCCAGTCCAGACGATGAAGTCGATCTTGTCCTTCAAGTTGTCTTCAATCCATTGAAGCGTGCTCTCCACCAAAGTCATGGGCGAGTCACATCCCAACATGGCATCTCCAAACTTCCCGGACTCGCCTTTTCCGCCGTGGCACATGTCAAACGTGGACGAGCCGACCTTGTAATGAGGGTCTGGATGAAGGTCGGTTATATGGAGAAAACGGCCGTGGATTGTCTTGGAAACACCGCTGAGTGGATCGGATATGTTGACGGCATCCTTGGGTTTCAATCCCAACCGCTCAAGCAGCTCACGGCCAGCAGGGTCCAGTTCCACCGTCGTAAATTGCAAATGCGACACGGACTCCCTTTTTTGCAAAAGCTGATGTAGGACCTCGCTCCAGGCCAACAATGCAACCGAGAGAACACCGCAAACGGTTAGCAAGCCTGCTATCTTTGCCGTGTGCCGATGCTTCATGGTGTATTAGAGAACGTGAGCAATGCGACTAATTAATAAAGGTCACGTGACAGAAGCTTCGGCCGGAGCCAGCACCGGGATCTGCGAGATGTACGGTGCGTGTGAGCAGTAAAGATAACGGAACGGTTTTGGCACGTTCGGTTTCTGCTTTGCGTTGGAAGTATTATTCGGCATAGAGCTTATAGTTGCAGCTGCTACAGAAGTGCTAGAGCAAAGAAGCACGTGTACGCAGGAGGCAGATGCGAGGAACAATTGGGAGGCACGGGTGTGACGAGATGCACGGGTGTATTACGTATACGGGAGTGCTCCAAAGAAGCACACGAGAGAAGCAGCAGGTCTATGTGTCCAAAAGAGGAAAACAGATGGCCCCTTGGAGCACGGTCGCGCTTCTGCTTCGGGAAGCGCTCTTCCCTAGATGGAGTGTTGACAAGTTCGCATCTGCAGCAGCATCGAAGAATGCGGGAAGAAATATCCCCAATTAGGAAAACGGAACTACACCGTGTCAAGAAAAAGAAGTGGTCCCGGTGCCTCCCACTCGAACACCACCCCCAGCACTTTAGTCCGCCGCCCTTGCAATCTAAGACACGCCTCAAAAATATAAACATACCGTCACATGGTATTCACGCTCTCGCGAGGTGACACAAAACACGAAAGCTTAAGCGCGAAACGTAAACAAGTTAAGCACGAGTAATTACTTGCATGGTGCCTGCAATTTGGGTGAATCAGGAAATCAAGGCGTCTTTGTGTTTATATATTGAGCTTGTTTCCTTCTTTCTTGACACCAACAGCCATGTATCTTTCCACACCCGACAGACCCAACTTGCCCTCGCTTGACACATTCACGAGATCGGCTCTGTTCTCGCTTCCTCCGTTGTCGCTGCTTCTCAACAACGACACCAGTCGGCCCCGGTTGCCCTCGATCGACACGTTCACGACGCCCTCGACTCCGAGGTACATGCTTCCACCAAGCGTGGTGCCCACCTCGGCTGTTCCCCGGCTCGAGAGAGCCACGCCTAAGATGCAACACACGCCGGCGGAAACGCCCAACGAGGCGAAGCGCAGCTACAACATATCCATGGACTCCGAGGCGGACTGCAGTATGAACGACTCCATGGTCCGTCCTGCTTCCAAGCGGAAGCCGGCGTCCACGTCTCCCACTAGAGACTTCGCCTTCATCAGCCACTCTCCTGCCACATACCCTTCACAAGAGCCTTCCATCGACAACGCGTCGTTGGCTCGCCGCAAGAGAAGAAGAACCTCTCCAAACGAGTTGGCCATCTTGAACCTGGAGTTCGAGGGCGGCTCGACGCCCAACAAGCTCAGACGCGTGGAGATTGCCAACAAGGTCAACATGACGGAGAAGGCGGTGCAGATCTGGTTCCAGAACAAGAGACAGCTGCTCCGTCGTCTCAAAACGGCAGACCGTGAAATCACTGTGTTGCCTCCAACGCCCGACTCGTCTGCCATGGCTTCCGCCATCCCCACCGACTCTGCTCCTACACCGCTCTTGGAGTCTACTCCTATCAAGCCCACCTTGAAGAAGTCACAGTCGCAGGAGGCTGTGAGTCCTGCCATGGCGCAACTGTCGCCTATCCGTTCCTTTTCCACCTCCAACTTGACGCAGAAGCCCAAGGAGTCCATGAAGGTCTCTCTCCTCTCGAAGATGCTTGCGTCCAGAGACGAGAGACCAAAGGAGGGCCTTGTGTTGAACTTGACCACCAAGAAGCAGCCTGACTTCGTGCGCACGTCGCCTGCTGCTTCCACGCAAGTGATGACCTTCAAGTTGGGTCCCTCCAAGCCTGTGCGCAAGCCTTTGGGAGAGCTCAACACCAACCGTCTCAGCGCACCTGTGGCGAAGCCGGCTTCGGAGTCCCAGTGTGTCCAGAACTTGCTTTCGTTGAGGACTGCGAACTACTAAGCGAAGCTTGGGTTGTATATTATGTGCATTATATTGACGATTTTTGGGTATCAAGTGTAGTATGATTTTGCACCCAAGAGGATGTGCAGGAAGGGTATATCAGAGGCTATGGAGATATTGCTCCAGTACGATTGCATTGATCATTGGATTACCTACGGTTCTGCTCATTGATCTCTCGCTCGTATATCTCCAAACCGCGTTAGTGCCTTGCAAGGCTCATATTTAGACCGCAGCGAAAATCGTAAGGCACGCTTATGACTTCTCCTGTTGCCCAGTGCTCTCGGAATGGACACCTCAGGGGGCTGCGGCTGTTTCCTGGAGGGTGGCTTTTTTATTTTTGTTGCAGTCGAGGTAATCACGCTCATTGTGGAAATATAGGTTCGTGCCTTAGACGCGAAATCTGGCTAAATCTTGCATGAGAATGTGCAAAGGTGCACTTCGAGAAACAATAATTGCCGGATCGGGCGTTAATTCGTCTGTCGCATCGACTTGATAGACTGTACTTTGCATACCGTGTAGAAAATAGGGTGCCTGTGGATAAACAACTCCTTTTGTGGAGTGATCTGTCGCCTAAGTTGATTAATTTATGTGGACCAAACGGGCGTAGGGTCGTTCAATAGACTAGGCCAACCTGTATTTCAGAACTTCTCGTTCTGTCTACAGCGCTTTCGATACCTGCTGTCTCTGTTGCTTTACGTTGTTCAACTATGAAACCATATTTTGCGGCTAATCATCTATCTTTAGCACTCTCGATGCCTGCTTGCTTTATTGTGCACCTTCGATTTCCTCTTTTGCAGCTCTCGATCTAGTCAATTCTCGTTTGCCTCTAAGCTATTGCTAGTAAGAAATGAACTCTTTCGCTTCATCGGCCAAGAACAGCTCTCTCTCTCTCTCTCTCTCTCTCTCTCTCTCTCTCTCTCATTATCACCAAAAAACAGGCCTCTCTATGTCTCTGCTCCGCCTACACCGTGTCGCGTTCTCTTCTCTTATACTATACACCCTAGTTACCAGCAGTCTGTGCCTGGGCCTGTGCCTGAGACATGACTCTCTCGGTTCTCTCAGCATCAAACTCAAACTCAAAGTACGACTTGTCGTAGTAATGCACTCTGATGAATCCATCCTCTCCGCCCGACACATATCCCAATCCATCGGGGTGGACTGCGACTGTGTTCAAAGGACCGAAATGTCCCTTCACTCTACCGATCTCATCGGAGAAGATCTTGTGGTAGAATCTGGCCTCGAACTTACCCTGACTCTCGGCGGTGGTGGTGACGTTACGAGCCTCCTGACCACCTCCCAAGATCACAAAGTTCTTCTTTGGGGTGATAGCAGCAGAGTTCATAGGAGCATCTGCCTTGTACACCTTCATGATCTCGAACGTGTCCACGTCAATCAACGTGGCGTTCTTGTCTTTGGATGCAGTGATGAAGTACAGTCTGTCCTCGGAAGCAAACTGGATGTCGGTGATGGAGACAATCTTCTCCTCGTTGTGGATACCGTGGGCCTTGACCGTCTCGATGAACGCACCGGTCACACCGTCGTACTTGGAAACGAAACCGTCCTCGTGGCCAGCAATGATGTACTTGCCCTCACCGGACCATCCGGCGACGGTGACCTTGGTGGCATCTGGTCTTGTCTCGATCACGAGAACAGGCTCGTCCTTCTGTGCCGAAAGGTTGCTGTAATTTATGTCGTATACGGAAATGGCACCTTTGCTGCCCATAACCTTGTCAGTGACGGCCAACAACTTCGAGTTGTCGGGCGAAAATGCCACTCTTCTTACTGGCGATGTGGTGTCCCATTTGAACACACACTCGCCGTTCTCGGCTTTCCACAATCTGATGGTGAGATCGGCGGATCCCGTGGCGCACAATAGCGTCTTGGTGTCCACGTCGATCGACCAGATGGTACCCTGGTGGCCCTCTAAAGTTCCCAATCTCTCTCCGTTGGAGGAGTACCAGATCGACGCAGAGCTATCCTTGGCAACAGAGAAAAGGAGATCTCCCTCTCTGTTGAACTTGACTTGTGTGAGCGAACGCTCGTGTCCCATCAACTTGATCGGTCTCATGGTAGTAGTATAGAGAGTTGAGGAAAACTTTTTCAGTTGATAAGTCGTGCGTGTACCGCACATACTGGGCACCATTAAAATGTAGTGCCTGGGGTGGCGTTGTCTTGGCTGTGTGTGGAAAGGAGTGTGTTGCAGCGGTTCTACTGCTTCATCTGGAAGATTTACGTGGAAAAGTTTTCGGCGTCGAGATTGGGTGCAAAATGTGTTCGCATGATCTGGTGAAGTGAAGACACAGCATTGTAGGAATGGGACGCAGTGGAAGACTCCAGTGAAACAGCCATCCATGGAGCGTAATATCTTCACCGCAACCCACTTGTCTTTGGCGTCTTGATCTACTAAAATCACTACCTTTCAATACTTATGATCTACTCCGCTGCATTTCCTATAGCAATGTAGATGTATAAAGCAAAAAATTAGCACACATCAATGACCTCAACCTCCTCGCCATCGTGTGGGCCCAAGTCCAACTTCAATCTGCGGTTGAACAAGTCAAGCAACCAGTTGAAACACAAGCTAGTGACCGCAGGGTCGTATCTCTCCTTCGAGTTCTCGTCACGCACAAATGCATGCTGGGCCTCGTTGACCTCAAGGAAAGTGAGGGCCACCTTGTTCTGTCTCAAGGTTGATCTGATCAAGTCACGGCCCTCCAAAGGAACGTGGTTGTCCTTGTCTCCAAAGACCATGACCAACTCACCCTTGATCTCTTTGCATCTCGCCAACGAGTCGTCGTTCTTGCCCTTACCCAAAGCGTGGATGTGGATGTCCGTCGCAAAGAAGCAGAAGGCAGCCTGGATTCTCGCATCCAAAGCAGCTCTGAACGCTAAGTGGCCACCCAAGCACATACCAGTGGCTCCAATACGTCCCGTGCAGGTGGGCAAGCTGAGCAAGTACTCAATCGCCAACGAGTTGTCCTCGTCATAAGAAGCAAGCTCTTTTTCGATCTTGTAGGCATTGCCCTTATCAGTTCCGATATCGTCGTAGGCCAATGCCTCGTGACTCTCGAAGTTGTGGTAAATAGAGGGAGCTACAGCGATGAACCCACGGCCTGCAATGTCCTTGGCGATTCTAGACACTGGTCCCGTGACCTGGTAGATCTCTGAGTACACGATTACACCCGGAAATTTGGCCTTGGGGTAGTTAGGCACATATGGGTGGTACACGAAGATCCTCATGGTGGTGCCATCTGAGGTCTTGACATCGTGGTAGGACTCTTTGATTAACATTGGAAGTAGATCGATCTGAAAACTGACGTGCGAAATTTGGTCCGATTGCAAATCTATAACGTTCATATCCAGGAAATGGCTCGATATTTATGCTGCTCTGAAACGCCCATGCACCCCCCGCTTTCGGGTTCTTTCTCCGGGACCGGAACTACGTTGATGATTCCGTGCTTATATTTCTACACACAACACGGTGCCGTGGCTCTGTCGGGCCGACTGGACTGGCTCTATAATTTGTCTCTACTTCTTTCCTGAAGCTTCTACCGCCTTTCTAGCGTCGGCTGTTCTGTTAGTTTGTGCTGGATTCTGGGTCCTGGCTCCCAAAGGCTGGAGCCTGGAAGTTTACGTACCTTCTGCTTGTTTTCTTCTCATCACATCTGCATCGTTTTCCATTCTTTTCTTGGGGTCTCCGGCCCGCTTCTGGGCCTTGGCTGCCTCTTCCTTCTTCTTCTGGTTCTTGGCTCTGGCCAAATCCCTCTGGTTGCCTCTGGCCATGTGGTACGCTTTGAAAATTTTAATAGCGTGAGCACGTGACCTATGAACTGGGTTACGTCTTTTGCCAACTACCCCAGATTTCGTCCGATGCACTAACTTAACAATCTACATCCTTATTTGCAGTGCGGTGTTACTACTTAGCCTCCTCCAATTCGAAAACAAGCCCGCTGTCTGTTTGTGGGTTGTATGGGGTCAACAAGAACTTGGAGAACTTCTTCAAGTTGGCAACACCACGAATCTCGGAGCCGAGCAATGGCATCTTGACCAAGTGGTAGTCCTCGTACAACTCGGCCATCTGGTCCAAGTACTTCTTCTGCATCTTCCATCTCGACTGACATCTCTTGCAGTCGTCCTCTTCGGCGAAAAGCAACTGGTTCACCACGATGGAGTTCACGTCCATGTTGTAGCTCATCAATTCCTGGATCATTCTCTCGGTCTCGTAGAGCGACAAGAACTCAGAGATGCATACACATACGAAGGTGGTCAAGTCAGGGTTGGTGAACTGCTCGTTGACCTCGCTGACGCTTTCCTGGATCTCGTTCAACTTAGCGAAGAGATCCTGCTGCTGGCCGGCTCCACCGCCGAGCATGCTCAACATGGGGCCAAACTTGCCAGACAAGTCCTTGAACTTAGACAACAACTTCTCAAGCGTAGCAGGAAGCTGCAAGAAACGCAACGTGTGCCCGGTAGGGGCTGTGTCGAAGATGATGGTCTTATAGGCGATGGTGCCGTCCTTTCCGTCATCGGCAGCTTTCTGATTCTTGATGTGCTTCAAAACCTCCATGAACGACAACGCCTCGTCGATACCAGGGATCGATCCCGTCATGTCGCTCATCATGCTCTTCAATGGGTCGTTGGGGTCGTTGTTGTACTGCTGTGCCTGGTTCTGCAAGTCTGTCATGGCAGCTTCGGGGTCAATCTCCATACATGAAAGATTGGACAAGCCATCGACGGGTCTGGCGTCCTTGCCGAACTTCTGGCAGAAAGCATCGGACAAGTTGTGTGCTGGGTCGGTGGAAATAAGCAAAAACTGCTCGTTGGGACTAGCCAACGCCAACTGTACAGCAATAGAAGACGAGGTGGTGGTCTTACCCACTCCACCCTTGCCTCCGACAAAGATCCACTTTAGCGACAGCTGCTGAACGATGGCTTCAAGCGTGGGTTCCAATTCAAAGTCCATGGTAGATTTTGCAGAAAGTGTAGAGATATGTGTAGAAATATATGTCCATGTGTTTTCGCGCTTCCACCATATTCTACAGAATAACTCGATCTTTCTTTGTAAGACTATAAAAAGAAAGCCCTTTTATAGAGCATTGCTGTTTGGCGCTGCGTTGCCGATACGGATGGTTTGGCCAATCTCTTTTTTTATGCTCTGCTCGGTCCATTCGCAAACTCCAGAAACGTAATCCTCACTGACACAAGACACCATGGGTGCGTTGCCTGTGAGGAGGGTTAGCTCCTGCTGCTGCCACTTGCCTTTCTGTACCGCTTTCCTGTTTTTGTCGGAGAGCACCCAGTTTCTAGTTTTTACAGTTGTGTTGAATGTTGAAAGAGTAAGCATGGGACGTACGCCACTCAGGTTCGTGTTACACGCATGGTCGACGTACACGCTTCCAGACACACCTGCTCCTGTTCCAACCTGGGCACTGATGCCAAACGACGGAATTGGAATGCTGACTCCGCCATCAATTGATCCACTAATCCCACCTCCTGTGGTGACACGAACCTCCACAGCACCGGTGCCTGAGTTCGGAAAGTAGAGACATTTGAGTAAAGGTATTTGGATGGGAGCCTCGCGGCGACCTGCTGATACACTGACCTCGGTGAAGAGATTCGCATTGCTCTTCTTGCTGCTTTTGTAACCGTCTTCATCCAAAACACTCGGGTAAAGAATCGAGTTCTGCTTGTCGCAGATCACCAGCACGTTAGGGTAATCCTTGAGGATATCTTGGACTTGCTTTGGTGTCATTGTGTCACAGTTGGAAAGCTTCGTCTTGCGCACATGGATCTGCTGGCTTCGATAGTACAACTTCACGCCTTTTCTCGCATCCGAAGCTGCGTTCACCATCATAGGTGCAACAGCTACATTCATACCTGCTCCATTCACCGGAGTTGGTAGGGCAATTATGCTCATACCAGTGAGAACCCAGCTTGAAAGCTTCATTGCAAGAAGTGACGATGCAAGCGAATCACAGCTCCTATATATTGACTCTCGCAGCAGAATGAATGCGTGTTTGCACTGCCAGAGAAATCCGGTGAGAGCCTGGATTTTGCATCATTCTACTGTTGGAAGACTCAAGAGACCTCCACCAAACTCACGTCCCTCGCTACAGCTTTTTCAGAGGTTTCGCAAACATTTCAAGTTTGAATCTCGACATCGTAAACTGTTGAAAATGCTACGCTATTGAATGCCAGGACACATTCCTGTTGGCGCATCATATATTTCAGCAGCCCTTTTACTTTAGTTACTTCCGATATAGTGTAACGGCTAGCACGGTTCGCTTTCACCGAGCAGACCCGGGTTCGACCCCCGGTATCGGAGTTTTCTTTTTTTGCCTCACACTCCGAGCACTTATGTTCCGCCCACTGCAGATCCTTATCTTGCCTTAGTGTCGGCAATTTCAACATTGGCCGTAGCCCACGTGTGCTCCAGCCGTGCTGGCGAACTAATATTATATGCACGCCCAAGCGAGTACAGCAGCAAATTTGGAGTCTGTATTGATGACATAGTAGACCCAAAACAGGTAAAGAACAATACCACGTCCTTCGTTACAGTACAAGTACCTTCTACTTTCCCTTAATCTGTCTTGCGTCATTACCAAAGAAGTTCAGCAGCGCTCATCGGTATATTTTGCACCAGAATGAACCAATGAAATTTGCAAAGGTTCTCCAGCAAACCCTAGTGGAAGAGGATCTTCCCGAAGAGTGGGTCGAGGCGGCCATTCAGTACAAGGTGTTGAAGAAATGCATCTCTAGAGTTGTCAAAGAGTTGGAGTTCTTGGGCTTGTCTAAGTCAGACTTGAAACTTCTTCTACAAGATGAGAACACAGACAAGACTGCGGAGCTTACGGAGGAGGAGGCTACCTCCAGCAACCCTATAGTTGCAAAGTACCTGTTGACGAAACTGAAAGACTCCAAGAAGATTGTGCCCTACTTGAAGATCACTTTGAACAATAGTGAGACGGAACATATGTCACAGGATCGTATTCAGGAACTTGCACAGCAAATCAAGGCAAAAATCGATAAAGCATTGTCAACGGACGATGAGGACCACCACATCGTTGAGATCAAAGAGGAAGATGACCAGTTGATTTTGTCGCCCACCTCAACGCATACCCCTCTGGACGAGCTCGTCTCTGTTCAGAATAACGAGATTATTGTCATGCTCAAGTCCGACTCGAAGTTCTTCAAAA
This sequence comes from Danielia oregonensis, assembly GCA_003707785.3. Taxonomy (NCBI): domain Eukaryota; kingdom Fungi; phylum Ascomycota; class Pichiomycetes; order Serinales; family Metschnikowiaceae; genus Danielia; species Danielia oregonensis. The sequence continues at coordinate 405,907 of PPLJ03000007.1, forward strand.
TGCTCAATTTGGAGTTGGAGAACCTTGACAAAATCAGACAGCATGAGGAGGCCCGACTCATCCAGGCCATCAACAGCATCAGTGATGACGTTCTTCTGCTTACGAAGAAGCGCTCTGACTTGTACAACTGGAGAGAGTTATTTAGAATCTACCTTGACTCAGAGGTGTTCTTCAGATACAATGAGACCTCTCTGCCTCATCTCGAACGAAACGCAGTGCAGGTCAAAAGAAACATGGACGAGTTCATGTCTAGGGTTGAAAAAACCCAGCTTCTACAGAAATTCAACAAGAAGCGGTCTATCACAGCTTACAAACAATTTGTTGAGATAAACGACCGACTTCTCAAGATTTTGCAATTCCAGGCGATCAATACCACTGCTTTACGCAAGATCTTGAAGAAGTTTGACAAGAGAACCTCATTGAACGTTTCCACGAGGTTTCCAGAACTCATATCTCAGGACCATATTTTTATTACAGGTTCTTCGTTGGCCCAGTCCATTTGCTTCGTCATGCAAAGCAAGTTAATCACGCTCATTCCACAGCTCGATGACTACACCTGTCCTATTTGCGTGAGTGTGGCTTTCAAACCGATTCGGTTGGTATGCGGGCACATCTTCTGTGTTCGTTGTTTGGTAAAAATGAAGCAAAGAAACAAAACCAACTGTCCGCTTTGCAGGCGTGAGGGCGCCATAGCGATGGCTGATTCGAGCAATCTTGACCTTAGCGCCATGGACCTAATGCAAAAATACTTTCCTCTAGAAGTGAAGGAAAAGCTCAGAGAGATTGAAAAGGAGCGCTACGAAGAGGTGGTGGGTACGCATAAGAATTGCGTGATTACGTAAAGGATAAATAGCTGTAAAATAGACGTAACTCGCAAGCTTATACTCTGGGTGCAAAAGTGCAGTGCGAAGTGCATATATATGAAATCAGTTTGACACTTCTTCCATGAGTCTTGATAAAGACACCAAATATGACCGTCAGCTTCGTCTATGGGCACACGACGGGCAAACACGATTAGAGAAGTCGCATGTTTGCTTAATCAACGCCACCACGACTGGAGCTGAAACATTGAAGAATCTCGTTCTTCCTGGAATTGGAGCCTTCACCATTGTTGACGAGGGAACTGTGCTGGAAGATCACCTCAGTGGTAACTTCTTCTTGGTGGAGCTGGATTTGGGGTCCAGTGTTGCGCAGGCTATGGCATCAAACTTGATGGAATTGAACTCTGATGTGCAAGGTTACGGGATCACCGATAGCTTTAAGAGCTTACTCGTCCGAGACGCATTCTGGGATAGCTTCAGTGTTGTTGTGATCAGTGAATACATCCAGACGTCCGAATTGCTGGCACTCAAACAGATCCTATGGGCCAAGAACATTCCACTTGTTTTGGTGAACACAGCTGGTTTCTATGGTTCTTTGCAGATAATCTGTACTGAGACGACTATTGTCGAGACTCATGATCCTTCGAAACTCTTTGACTTGCGTATTGACTGTCCCTGGCCTGAGTTGCAGGCATACGCAGATTCATTTGAGTTAGCCAAACTTGACGACACAGATCACGCACATGTGCCCTACATTGTTCTTTTCATCAAGGCCCTACAGCTTTGGAAACTAGATCATGAAGGTTTACTGCCTCAAAATTACACAGAGAAGAGAGAATTCCGTTCGGGCTATGTGGAGAAGTTATCTCGCAATATTGCTCTTGAAACGAACTTCATTGAAGCTTCACAATCGGTTCACAGAGCTCTACAAGTAACTTCGATTCCCAAATCATTGCAGGAACTTTTCGAGAAAAGCAAGATCACCAATGACCAGCTCAATCTACCTGTTTTTTGGCTATATATAAGAGCATTGAAAAACTTCGTGGAGCTCAATGATTCGATGTTGCCACTACCTGGAAACCTCCCAGATATGGCTTCCAACACAACAAACTATATTGGTTTGCAAAATATCTACAGAGAGAAGGCCGTGCAAGACCAAGAAGGATACGCAGCAGAACTCTTAAAGGTCTTTAGATCAGTTGGCAGGCTGGAGGAAGAGATTAGTAAGGAGTCGGTTCTTTCATTTTGCAAAAACGCTGCGTTTCTCTTCGTTTCTTGGGGAAGTCCGTTCTCTTTTTCGGAAACTTTACGTGACGAGATGCTTTCAACAGACGGCGCCGTATACGATGAGAAAAAGCACAACACTTTAGCGATTCATTTCGGTATGCTTGCGTTGCATGGCTGGATTGAAATGGGCCGGCCTGAAGGATTTGAGCTGTTTCTAAAATGCTTCCACTCTGTAACAGCAATGAGAGTCGACACAGAACTTCCTGAATCGGTCAGGAACACACTTCATGAAGTCTTCCTCCACCACACTTCGAGCTACCATAATCTCAGCAGTTTCATGGGCGGAGCAGCCGGTCAAGAGGTCTTGAAAATCGCTACCGCTCAGTATATTCCCCTTGATAACCTATATGTATATGATGGTATTCGTTCGGTCAGTGCCAAATGGAAAATCTGATCACAAATCATCAAACGAACCTTGCATGCCAGAAGAAACCTTGCTCTTCTTGTTCTGGCGAACCATGTCCTTCCAGTCGACTTGAGTTGACTCATCGTCAGAAGGCTCCTCCATGAGTTGCTTCTCAATGGCTTCTCTCTTGCGCTTGTTCTTCTCGCGTCTCACAGCCTTACCTTCCTTGGTTTCAAGCTTGGAGGACCACGACTCGTTTTGCTTCTTGAACAACTTGCGGGCCTTAGCATCCTTGATTTTTTTCTGCTTTTCCGCTTCCATGTTCTGAAGTCTCGACTCCTCCTTAGCTTTGTCTGCATATGCATATTTGTCCATGTCCAAGGCTTCGGGTATCAACCACCCATCCTCTGGCATTTTCTCGTTGGAAATATGTCTCGTTTCAGGCATTTTTGGCAATCTCAAAAGACCATACATCTTGGCTATTCCCAAGTAGTCTAGCGTTTGCATTCTGAAAATCGATGATGCAAGATGTTTCGTGTAGTACTTCACAAAGGCGACGTAGGATTTGACTCCAGCTTCATGGCGAGCTCTGTCTGCAAGCATATAGTTCTTGACTTTTTCCTGGAAGATTTTGTGGAACTCTCCAACATCGGGAGCCTCCATTTCAGACATGGCCACACCTTTAACTTCCATGAAATCGATGTAGTCTTCTTCACGGGACTCTTTGTTCAACATAACGATGGCACGACCCACCTTGTTGGCTCTTCCCGTTCTACCACATCTATGCAAAAAGACATCTGGGTCCGTGGGTGGGTCTAGTTGGACGACCAAATCAACATCTGGAATATCAATACCTCTTGCGGCAACATCGGTGGTCATGAGAACATGCTTCTTCGCAGACGAGTCTCCGTCCGTGAAGCTCAGAAGAGTCTTCAACCGCGAGTTAGTCGTGAGCTGGCCATGCAACGAGTAAAATTTGATTGGACGTTCGCTATCTTTATCCAAGATCTCAAACATGTTGTAGAAGTGTTTCACAGAGTTACACGTAGGGAAATAGACAATGCACTTCTTGAAACGGTAATCGTTAACAAGCTTGATGAAACTCGTGAGCTTTTTCTCTGGTTCTGTGAGCATATATTGGATGGTCAAGGATGTCGGAGCTGCTGCAGCGCTCGATTTGGACTTCACTGCAATCTTGACAGGGTTGATCATTCCTGTGCGGAAGATGCGGTCTCCTGCGGCAGAGAGAGTAGCTGAGAAGAGACCTGTTCTTCTCTGTTTGGGAAGCTGCTTCAAAATAGATACCACATCGGCCTCAAACGACATATCCAAAAGCTTGTCAGCCTCGTCCAACACAGCAACTTCAACAGATGACGTGAAGACCTTCTGCGAAGCTAGCAAGTCGAGCAAACGGCCAGGAGTGGCTATGATGATATGGTTTCTGGAGGTAAGGAAGGTGTTCAAATCCTCACGGATCGTGGCGAGCGAACCCACCACCAACTGTGTCCTTATCTGAGGCAAATCCTCAGGCAAGTACTGAAGGATGCTGTCAAACACAGCTTGGATTTGATTAGCCAACTCACGAGTTGGAGAAATCACAACTGCGAGCATATGGCCCTTCTTGATGGCCTCAGGCTTCTCGTCCGAGTCCACCGTACCATGCATTCTGTTTGATATGTGCTGCAACACAGGTATGGCAAAGGCAAGCGTCTTACCAGAGCCTGTAACGGATTCTACCACCACATCTTTGTTTCCTGAGAAGAGCGGAATAGTCGAAGCTTGAACCGGAGTCATGGTGGGAAATCCCAAAGACGTGATGGCCTCCCGGATCCACGGATGAAGCTTACATGGGATACTATCCCACAGTAGCGAGTTAGACATTAGATCACTAGTTGCGAATTTTAATTTTTTCCGCGAGAATATACCCATCGCATATATCAACAGTATATGTTCAGAAAAGTGATGAGCTTGCTCCAAATCACCGAAAAAGCAACAGCGCGATGTGGCTATGATAAATGGACCAAGAAGCAGCTCGTCAAGCGCATTCAGGAGCTAGAAGGAACCGCTACGCCCGAGCCAACGGCTGTGGCAGCTCCAGAACCTAAGAAGTCGAAGAGTTTTGACTTCTCCAAGCATCCTACTCGGTTCGTTGCATTCCGTTTCGCTTATATGGGCTGGAATTACAACGGCCTTAATTTCCAATATGATCCAACGCCGCTCCCCACGGTCGAGGAGGAGATTCTTCAAGCCATGGCTAAAGCCAAGTTGGTCTCCGAGGCCGACCCTGCAAGCTGCAACTTCAGCAGATGTGGTCGTACCGATAAGGGAGTGAGTGCATTGAACCAGGTCATTTCGTTGGATATACGTTCGGCCCTCTCAGAAGAAGACCAAAAGGACTCTCTGAAAGACGCCAAAGAACTCCCATACTTGACCATTTTGAACGGTCTCTTGCCACCAGACATCAGGATTACAGCAGTGAGTTTACGTCCTCCTCCAAAGTTTGATGCACGCTTCAGTTGCACCTATAGACATTACAAATACGTCTTCAACAAGAGAGGGTTGGACATCGAGTTAATGAGGGAAACTGCCAAAAAGTACGAGGGTGTACACGACTTCCGTAACTTCTGCAAGCTCGACGGATCCAAGCAAATCACAAATCATGCCCGTGAAGTTTACTCTGCTCAGATTCTCCCTCTAGATGACGACTTCTACGTTTTCGATTTGAAGGGAACCGCATTTCTCTGGCATCAGGTTCGGTGCATGGTTGCTGTTATGTTCCTTGCTGGTCAAAAGCTTGAGTCCCCTTCGGTGGTGGACGAGTTGCTTGACATAGAGAAATACCCAAGCAAACCCACATACGAAATGGCAAACGACATCCCGCTCGTGTTGTACGACTGCGTCTTTCCAGAAATGGAATGGCTCACGTCGGTAAACGACTTCAATGGAACTCAGAGACACAAATTTGCCAAGGAATATGGTATATTCAGAGCCATGCTGCTCGATTACAGGCTCAAGGCCAACCTTGTCACCATGATGGAACAGGTTTTCTTGACTGAAATAGACGAGTTCACGATTCCTGGCGCAGGAGCTGTGAACTTAGGTGATGGCAAAGGTCGGGTCTTCAGAAAATACGTCCCAATCTCGCAAAGAGAGTTGGGCGAGACCGTGGAGAGCGTGAATGCAAGATACGTGGAGAAGAAGAAGCGTAAATTGGAAAGACAGGCGATGGAAGAGTAATGTATAGTAATGAAACAAATAGAATCTTGTATGTCTATTTCGATATCCATGACGGCTCCCAGAACTGCCATTGTGAATCCGGGCCCTGGTTGTCTATCCAGAGAAACCCATTCATGATCATTTCGTCCACTATCGTTTTCAGCCGAGCACTATCCCAGCCATAATTATCTTGCAATAAGCGGTTTGTCACGTAGCCTCCCATGAACTCGCAGAGCTCGTAGACCTTCTTCTGATCGTTAGAGATTCCGCCAGAAACAGCAGAGTACTTGATCCACTTCTTGTTGTTGATCAGGATAACCTCGTATCCATTGCCTAGATTGCCAAGTAACGCCAATGCCTTCAGAATATCTTCTTCGAGCACGCTGAGAGGCACACTCACCGTCTCTTGGAGCCGGGAATGTAGTTCCTTGAGCGATATGAGCCCTCCGTTGATGTCTCTAGTCTCTTGGCAGATCTCAACCACTCGGACTGCGAGGCCCATGTAGAAGTTCTCGCCCTTCTTGGTCTTGGCGTCCACAAAAAGCAATAGCTCAAGTGGGTCCACGCCCACCAGATGGCACATTTGCGTGAACTTGCTTTGAAACTCGGGGTTGCTCTTGATCATGTCGCCATGTTCTCCAGCAAAATTGACAAGAGCCGATTGGAAAACAGAAAGCTGTGCAGATAGCTGGTCTGAGTGTCTCTGGGTAAGCGCCTGGCCGAGCCGTAGATACGCATCACGATCTGGCTCTAGTCTGCTCATGTAGTAGTAGTGATATTGAGATTTGACTATGCAGTGCGATAAAAAAGTATTTATGATTGCAGGTTCCAACCCATTTTTACTAGCTGAGTATACGTGAGAAGAGTTTGGGAAGAGAGTTCTGGGCGTGTTGTTGTTTTCTCTTCTTCTTGAAAACTGGATTTTTGCAGAAAGTATAATGTATTTTATAAGGTGCGACGTAAAGTGCACAAGGTTGTAAACGAAGAAGTGTGCCATAACATTCCAACCATTTCTAGCGATAGACTCTTTCTAAGATTCTGATTTTCTATCTGACACTATACACTGACAATTTCCAGAATTCGAAACATCAGGGGAGCTCTATTGTCATAGACCTCTATATACCCCACAATAGCTGGAGATCGACCCATCTTCACTTGCACGAGTTTTCAGCCATTTTTCTCATGTAGATCACAACACCACTCTTTTCGTTTTCCCATTTACTATCACCTAGCGGAGTCCCGAGCCATTATGCTTTTTTACTCTCGGCTCGGCAGTTACCCCAAACTTCCCCCACGCTTAAATTTCGCAGCTTTCACATGAGAAACCAAACCAACTTCATCTTTTCTTTATGAGCGGTAGATTTGTTGACGATAGACTTGCCGGCGTCGGCGACGTCAAGCCTCCACGTGAAATCGAAGTGGAGCTTTCCAACGGCGTTCGGGGTACGATTGCAATCCCTCATTCTGTGGATCATGAGAACTACTATGAGCTTGGCTACGCGCCGCCCACCAACAAAATGGCTCTCATCCTCCATGGACAAGCAGGTCACCGTGACTACTGTTACCAGAAGATGTTGGCCCACAAGATGGCTGCCGAGTTGGGCTTGTACTCATTGAGAATCGACTTCCGTGGATGCGGGAGCCTGGCCGACTGCAGCGACCTAACCAAGGGTCGTATACTCGACCAGGACGTGGAAGATATCCAAGCCTGTGCCGAGTTTGTGTTGGATGGCAAGAAGAACCCGTTGGGAATGGATTTCATGCTTCTGTCCATCATTGCACATTCTCGCGGATCAGTAGCCATGTTCCTTTGGGCTATGCAGCAGGATAGACTTCTTCGTTCGGGAGAGAGCTCCAGCAAGGCTATCATCGTGCCTAACTTGGTTAACTGTTCGCTGAGATTCAGATCACAGACAGTTTATTTGAGATACAATCTCTACGACGACGATTTCAGCGTAGTTCCCCAGATGTGCTTGCGTCACGGGAAGTTCCAGAATGTGGATGTACCCGCAGCGGAGTTAATCACTTTGGCAGAGGCGGATATGGACCAGATCAAGGACCTTTCCATGGAGTGGTCGGTGTTGAGCGTGTACGGTTTGGAGGATGCTATTATTCCGAAAGAAGACTGTTCGTATTTCGCCAATAGCTTGAACCGCGGTCTTTACTCACATCACCTAGAGTTGATTGATGGAGCTGACCACAACTTCTACGGTCTTCATCCAGTGGATAATGAGGGTGACGCTGAAGAATTCAACCCAGGCAATCTTCCACTCACTAGAAAGAAATTGGTGAACTACAACTACATGGTTTCAGCGATCATTGTGAAGTTTCTCCGACCAGACCAGGAATTTACTCGTTTCCAGAGCCGTTCGGGTCGCATTGGGTCGATTGCTCGCTGGAAGAACGTCGAAGGAGTATCCAACTTCCGTGACCTTGGTGGCTGGTTGATTCCCTCTCCGACGTTCTACACCGATCCAGATCCAAGAACTAAGTACTACGTTCGTCCTGACTTCATGTTCCGGTGTGCAAACACGGCTGGCCTTACTGGACCAGGTGCAAAGTCGCTTCAACAGTTAGGGTGCAAAACCATGTTCGATCTCCGTTCTTTCGAAGAGTGTACTAAGGATGGAATTCCCACAACCCTTGGCTCCGTGGACATCGACCGTGTGCACGCTCCCGTGTTTGGGCATGAGGACTACTCGCCTCAGGCCATTGCACTTCGTATGTCCAATTTGATGACCTCTTGGGATACATATGTGAATGTGTATGATCACATTTTGGAGCACGGCAATGGGCTGTTCCGCACTATGTTCGAGCACATCAGAGACCACCCTGGCCGTCCATTTGTGTTCCATTGCACTGCTGGAAAAGATCGCACAGGCGTGTTTGCCATGTTGGTTTTGCTTTTGGCAGGTGTGGACCGCCATACTGTTGCAAAGGAGTATGAATTGACAACATATGGCTTGAAACCGGACCACGACAAGATCAAAGCGAAGTACCTTGCTGGTCTCAACAAGATCAGAGCAAAAGGAAAGTACGAGGAAATGGAGAAGGTGATCGTACAAGGGCGCAAGGACTGGACATTAGAGGATGACGGATTCGAGAATCTCATTGGCTCTCGCTACGAAGCTATGTTGTCTACGATAGACTTGCTCAACACCAAGTACGGTGGTATCGTCAAGTACATGCACACTACTTTGAAATTCACGCCTCTGGAGGTGCTTGCCATCTACAAGAATCTAGTGATCACAGACGCCCGTGGTTATCAGTCGCGTGAGCATGTACGCATGTCGCAGATGGAAGAGACTGCCAAGTTTTGACCAACCTTTTTAGATATCTATTAAATATGAGCGCTACATGATCGGTAGCGGTCTCTGCTTGAAGAGAAGCTTCTTATAAATGACATCAATAATCTTCATTGGAGCTTCCTCTCCAGATGGTACTCTGAGAACACCAAGTGGTTTCGGTAGAGTCACCACGGACCCCATGAGACGTTGTGATTTACCGATGATAAGTACCACCTTGGCTGGATCTTTTTCGTCGAATTGGATGTTGCCGAACCGCACGGCTTCATATATTTCATCGACGGTAGCAAAGTTGGCTTTGTACTCCGGATCAGGGTTCTGAGTGTCCGTTGGAGCATGCGTAGGTAGGTTCAACTCGCCCTGTATTTCCAATAGAGAAAGTCCGAAGGGCGTCGATACAAAACAGCCCTCTGGCGACTCGTGGACTTGCCCATTTAGGACCCTGTGTGCCTCGCTGTAGTCGATATCAGCACAAGGCATGGTGTAGTACGAAATCTTAACTAGACGTGTTTGGTCACGTGATGTCAATACACCCCAAATGCTGTTTCCAGCAAAATGCAGCAGCAAGATAAGCAAGGGAGACAGATGTGGCGGTCGAGAGTGTATTTATTCGAGGTCTCCGGTTTGCATAGATTCGTAAGTATATGAGTCGAGTTTGGTACATATGATCAACGAGATGTAAGACACTATGTTTGAGTATGTGATGATACTTGGCATACAATCACTGCCTCTATCAGCCCAAGAACTTGGATACGTGCAAGAAAGCTTTTGGTATGGCCTTAGAAAATGCCATCTTGCATCCTGTGCACTACCTGTGATATTGGCACGGCTGAGGGTTGGACAATTCCCCTTTCGGTATCTTCTCATTACGGCAGCGCTCATATCCGTGGGACCCTACTACTGATGTCCAGGTGCGGCAAAAGAATGCAAGATGCTATGTACCAGCTCTATTACAGCTTTGTACACCACACGGCGCCTTTTGCCAATCGATATCGTCAAGGGACTTCTACAGCATATCTTCTCTGCATCGTGATCTACACTGGCTTTGTTACCATTGGTAAATGCAAAAAGCTGTGTTTTAGTTCGCAGAAAGCAAGAGTCGACAGTGTATGCAAGAGGTCGATCATAATTTACATTGGGATCGATAAGTCTCAGGATCACAGCAAAGTTTCAGTTGTCTTGAAATTGCAAAATCCTTTAGTGAAGTCCGAAAATTCATACACTTCTCGAGTAATGTATTCTACCAATTCATCCCAATATTGTTATTTGGTTGCTGAGTACTGGAATTGACCCCCTACGGGATTGCTGATCTCGGTCTAAAGGTAATACATGTATATGACTGGCCGTGCTCCTGTGCGTTTCCCCATTAGCAAATTTCCCCATTGGGAAATTTTGCACCCAAACAAACGCTGAAGTGCTAAACCTTCTCAGTTCGTGGAGTAGAAGAATAGTGGAGAAGACCCCTCTTGAGCCGGCCAGGGGTCATATAATAGTAGGATTTCGTCGTTGTAAGCAGCTGTTTGTTTTAACCCCAATGTCGGCTGATTACACTGCTGTTCAGGGCTTGATGGCTCTTCTCAGGGCCCTCAACAACGAAGCTGCCGAGGGTACTGGTATATCACATATTATCAAGCAAGGAAAAAATCTTATTGGTGAAACTCTTCCCCCAGTTTTGATCAACTACAACATTTCCGTTCAAAATGCTTTGTTCGGAGGGTATCCTTCTTCTTGGGACATTGTTCCTGCTGCCATCTTTGCGGCCATCTTTGGAGTCATCCTCGTGATACATTCGACGATATTCGCTATCAACATGTCTAGATGCCACTTCTTCTGGGTGTCGCTTACTTGGATTTTCTACTGTGTCTTGAAGGTGATTGGGTATATTTTAAGAGTAGTTTGGGCCAAGGACGTCACCCAGATCAACATTGGGTTATGCGGAGAGGTGTTTCAGATCGTTCCGGCTTACATTCTTGTTTCTTTCAACTTGATCCTTGCTCAGCGCTTATTCACATGGAGACATCCAGTGGGTGGATCCAGAATGCTTTTCTGGAACTTTATGTTCGGGATGTACGGAATGGTGATGGTCTTCGTGGGCGTTATCATTACGGCGTCGTTCGCTCCATACCTTGCTTTCTTGTCTGAAAAGGCATACTGGCGGTGGGCAACTGTTGTTAAGGCTACTTCCATTGTCGTTATACTTTATGTCTTGACTACGATCATTTTGATTGCGTTGTCTTATGTCTTCCAGCCCACAAAGAAGGATGAGAACTTGTACACTTACCAGCCGTGGTGGATTGAGTCTTTCAGTCCTTTCTACTTTGTGCAGAAGGGGGCTGCTGCATCGGCCGAAATGTCCTTTATGAGAAGAAATCACAACCATCGTCACGCAGTCAGAGTCATTGCAGCGACACATCACCATTTCAACGTGGTCAAGGGCTTGACAAACGAAAGAGGAGACTTGAAGCATAACTGGTCTATCATCCTTCTTTCTGCCAGTACTTTGTGCATCTTGGTTGGTGCAATTGCCAGATGTGTCGTCACGTTCCAGTTCCAGCAATCCCGCTACAGTGGACTTATTGGAAAGCCCATTCTTGGGTACATCTTCTGGGGTGCCCTCGAGGCTCTCGTCAACTTGATGTACATTGTCGGAAGATTCGACTTGAGATTCTACAGACCAGACATTTTACCTGCTGTCGTCAGAGCCATCATCACGGCAGAGCAGAGTTACTACCCCTCTGAGTCCGAAGACGAAGGGGAGGACGAAGGGGAAGATGAGGACGATACAGTTTCCAAGGCATACACCAGTGCTTCGGCTGGGTCTTACGACAGAAATGAGCCTCCATACCCAACCGACGAATACGGAAGCCATCCATTTGATGACACCGGGTTCAAGTTCCCTGACGAAAAGGGCGCAATCCATCACAAAGACGACGAAGACGATGAGTCTGTTTTCCACTTTTAGACATTACTCCCATAATAGGCAAATTCGATATGACTGCCTAGTTAGGAAATGACCTGCATTATAGCATGGTATATCGCCTAATGCGGGGCTATACTTTCGAAAGAAGACAGGGTATAAGGTCCAGAAGTGGTGGATTTTCGAACTTGGAAGTTTCTCAAAAGAAGGCAATACCTTATTACGAAGCCAGTACATGCTGGAAATGGACCTCGAATGCTCAAACTGAAGAATAGCGATGGTTAGGAAATTTAGCTCTATCAATCCTGTACACAATGGCGCGGGAAGCACTGTTGTACAGGCTTAGGAAACACTTTGATTTCCTCTTTCGGATGCGGCGTCACATGGAATGAATCCCACAAAACCCACCCATCAGCCTTTTCATCTGCATTTACTTCTACACCTCCACAAAAGCCGCTACTTGGTTTGCTTCCATCATGGACGAAATAGCGACCAACGGATATGATTTTCTGAAATATACTGCCTCGACAGGCCTTGCACACTTATTCCAGGCGATGCAAAACGAAGGTGCCGACGGTACAGGTATCGTGAAGTTGCTTGCAATCACTGCCAACATAGGAGGTAAGAAGATACCCGATGTGTTGATCCAGTACTCGGTAGCAGTGCAGATTAACTTGTTCGGAGGGTACCCAACTACTGCTGACGTTGCACCCTGTGCTTTGTTCTGTGGAATCTTCGGACTCTTGGCCCTTATCCATCTTCTGATATTCTCGCTCAACTTCTCCAGAGGCCACTACTTCTGGTTGTCGCTCGCATGGTTCATTTACTGCTTGATGAGAGTGGTGGGCTTCGCTCTTAGAATCGTGTGGGGAAAGGATCTTACTAAATTGAAGGTGGCTTTGACGAGTGAATTCTTCCTTCTTGTTCCTTCTATTCTTCTTGTCTCTTTGGACTTGATTTTGGCTCAACGTTTGTTCACCTGGAGACATCCAGTCGGTGGTTCCAGACGTCTTTTCTGGAGCATTATGATCGGTATGTACGCTGGAGTCGTGGTTATTGTCGGTATCTCGACACTTGCATCTTTCGTGCCATACATCGACTTCTTGAGCAAGAAGGCGTTTGATCTGTGGAAAGATGTTGTCAAGGCAACATCGATTCCTGCCATCCTTTACTCTTTGACATCTATTATTTTGATTGGATTGTCGTACTTCTTTCCACCTACGGCCAAGGATGAGAACTTGTATACTTACCAGCCGTGGTGGATTGAGTCCTTCTCCCTCTTCTACTTTGTGCAGCCTGGAGCAGCACAGCAAGCCGAGGAGACTTTCATGAAGAGAAACCACAATCACAGACACGCCATCAGAGTCATTGCCGCAACTCACCACCACTACAATGTGGTGGAAGGTTTGAGTAACGAAAGAGGTGATTTGAAGCATAACTTTTCCTTGATGTTGATCTTCGTTACAGCGATTTTGATCTTCGTAGGAAACGTTGGAAGAGCTGTGGTGGTTTTCCAGGCTAAATCGGCCTATGATTCAAGTGCTATCTGCAAGCCAGTTGCCATGTACATCTGTTGGGGAGCATTTGAGGTAATTATCAATCTCTTATACATTTTTGGAAGAGTTGACTTGAGATTTTACCGTCCAGATGTTCTTCCGAAGAGAGTTAGAGCCATTATTACGGCTGAACAGAGTTACTACCCATCAGAGGCTGAAGATGAAGACGGGGATGAGATGGATGATTCTGAGAACTTGAAGCTGTACATGACAACAAGTGACAGATCTTCTGGCCACAGAGCTCCAAACTCGCCTCCATACCCTCATAGTGACTTCGGACATGATACCTACCGCAAATCACGCATTTCGGAAGATGATGATAACGTTTCCGACTTCCACTTCTAATATACCTAGACCAAAATATGTCCAATTACACAACCATGATATCAGCAATATTACCACTGCTTAGTAGCACTGACACCATCAGTTAATGAGGTGAACAAGAAAAAAAATTAGAACCCATGCCGGGACTCGAACCCGGAATCTTTTGATTAGAAGTCAAATGCGCTAACCATTACGCCACACAGGCGGTTCAATATCTCTTAAGGAACCCTGCTCCAAGTAGTCACACCTATACCAGTCTGGAGCATCCGAACGCTTTCTCAAAGCCTATGGTAATTGTTGAGGCCTAGTTCGATTAATACTGCATCCAGTAGTTATATACTTAATCAATCAGAATCATTATATTCTGCAATAGTTTGCACTATGAAACACTGGACATATAAAGGGAACACGCTTTGAAATTACATCTATAAATAAATGAACGACTACTCCTTGGAGATATCTCTGCCAAACAAAGAGATCTTCACCCAGTCAAGACACACCAAAATCTGGTTCTTGACGGAAAGACACATGTAGATGTATGCGGATCTCCAGAACAAGTAGGTGAAAGTACCACCGGTACTGACATTGGACCAGTCACCCCAGACCAAATCAGCAACAGCCCTCTCAGAACCGATGTAAGCCAAAGATCCCTGGTGGTTGTACACGAATGGGTCCATCGAGGACTCCAACTTAACCAATTTCTTAGCCAATCTGTCGACGTGGTCCTCAGGTTCAGGGTTAGCGACTCTGTACTTCAAGGCATCAATCTCACTTAATCTCTCCAAGTGCTTGGCCAAAAAGATACCCTCCTGGAAAGCAACCTGAGCAGTAGGAGCAAACTTGGTGAACGTACAGTCACCCAAGGCAAAAATGTCAGAAGTACCGTCAACCAACAATCTCTCGTCAACCAACATACCTCTTCTTGCGTTCTTCTGCTCTTCGATCTTGGCAGACAAATTCTTGATGATAGGTCTAGGAGCGTTACCAGTAGCCCAAATCAACAATCCGTAGGGAATATCAACCATCTCAGTAGATCCGTCCTTAGCTTTGGTCTGAGCAGTGACGTACTTGTCGTCGACCTTCTTAACCATAGTGTTAGTTCTCAAGTTGATGTTGGTGTCCTTGAACACCTGGTTAGTGTATTCCACCAATTTCTTGTTGAACATGTTCAAAACATTGGGCATGGCCTCCACCAAGGTCACGTTCAACTCAGAAGCGACTTCGGGCATCCATTGGGAAAGATCCTGGTCAATGTAATCCTGCAATTCACCAGCAACCTCAACACCAGTTGGACCGCCACCACAAACGACAATCGACAACAATCTCTTTCTCTCAGGGTCATCCTTTGGCAAGATGTTAGCGGCTTCAATGACGTCCATAAGTCTTCTTCTGATTTTGATGGAGTCACTGACTTCCTTCAAGAAAGTGGAGTTCTCGGCAACACCAGGAATACCAAAAGTAGAGGGCATGGCACCCACACCGACGACCAAGTAGTCGTAGTTCAAAGAGGTGATGATATCTTCGGAAAGAGTGGACTTAGCCGAACCGGTATCTTTACCGGAATGGCCCGAGTGGACAGTGGTGGATTGCTTGATGGTGATCTTGTTGTTGATGGGGTCAATGTCGGTAGCCTCGGCTTCCAAGTAAATGACCTCACCGGAACACTTTCTGGTGATTGCTCTGACAGGCTCAATGATAGATCTCAATTCGACGGTTCCAGTAGGACAAGAAGGCAACAAAGGAGTGAAAAGGAAGTAGTTACGTGGAGACACGACAACCACATTGTATAACGTGGTGTCCAAGTTCTTCAAGAGCGAAATGGAGCCCCATCCAGAACCCAAAATCACCAACGTCTTCTTCTTCTGGCCGGAAGCGAAGGTAGGCTCCTGCTTGGCCTGCTCAACTGGGTACACGTCCTTGTACACCTTCCACGAGACGTAACCGACGGATCCCAAAGTGGCCAAAATAGTGACTCTCTTGACATTTCTCAAAGTGCGTCTGATAGGGCCAATTGTAGGCTTTTTTGGAGCGGCGTTGAAGGCCCGTGCTGTCGACGAGAACAACCGAGCTGAGGTGGGTCTGAACATTTCAATTGCCAGAGTAGTAGTAAACTAGAAGAAACACACGGAGAGGAAAAAGAAACAACGGAACGTTCACTTTCTTTTTTTCGCAATCCTTCGGAGTTTACGACGCCGAAGACTGCCGATTCGGGGTATTGCTCTCGCGCACCGAAAATTGTACCATCCTGCCAGGCCGGTTCTTCCGTAGCTATGTCGGAGTTGCAAATCTGGAGGATTCCCGGGCTTTCATTGGTCGGCTGGCTTGCTTCGTGGTCTTTGGCACTGGGTTAGTCATTGTGTGTATGCAGGAAGTACTATCGCACATGTAGAGAAACGGCCAGAGACAGCTAGGTGGAGGACCTGTTACAATGGTAAGAAACTGGCCGATGAGGGCGAGGCTGGAGTTTTGAAAACAGTCGGTCACATGACTATCACTGACTTGTTAGCACCAACTTGTTATCACCGACTGTTCCCCGCTCGAAGAGGATTAAGCCTTGAAGAGAAGCAGGTCTAAATCAAGCCATCCTAGATGAAACCTCCAACTCTCTCTTCGTTCCAGCGGTTCAACTTCTCCTTTCGTAAATGGTAGAGTTTTCTGCCGTCTTTGAATTCTCGTAGAAACGAGCTGAGGTCTTTGCCTGGGCTCTTCCTGAAGTCGCTGACCAAAGCAACGGAGTCGGCGTCACTGGCAACAGTGAGCTTGGCGAACTTGAGTTTCAAAAAGTTCTGGTTGAAGTTCGAGCTGAGGAGCTGGTACTGGTATGTTTCTAGGTTGATGAACTCCTTGTATATGTCCTCCATTGTCTTGACTTGTCCCGAGATTGTCAGCGACACTGCTGTGTACTCTTCGAGAAGCGCTATGATCTCATTGATTGTAGAGATCTGAGCATCTATCGTTGCAATCAAGTCTGCCTCGAATGTTTGGTAAGCTGGAAGTGATCTCGTGTAACCCTTCACCAACTCGTACAGTTCGGCAAATTGCTGTAGTAGATTTGAGGGGAGATTCCCCAACGATACATCCAAAGG
The DNA here is from genome assembly GCA_003707785.3 of Danielia oregonensis. NCBI lineage: Eukaryota > Fungi > Ascomycota > Pichiomycetes > Serinales > Metschnikowiaceae > Danielia > Danielia oregonensis. The sequence continues at coordinate 422,765 of PPLJ03000007.1, forward strand.
AAATGGCTTGAGTTCCTTTATTTCCAAAGTCTTCGTAATCTGGTTCATAAAGTAAATATCTGGGGCAACTTCTACATCCGTACACCAATGCCATACCGATTTGTATAATGAATTCTAATGTACAGTTTATATTTTGTTTTGCTTAGCTTTGAGCCGCTCGATTCTCTTGGCGTCTCGTTTCTGCTGGTCTCTTTCCATCCTTCCATTGGCCCATTTTCTGAGCGACTCGCCGTACTTGTAGCACACAATAGGAAATGGCACTCCGAGTAAAATTGCAATTGCTGCACACATAGTGTTGGCCCAGCCGTAACCTAGTTTGGCGTACATGGCAGGAGCAAAGAGTGGAAACACGAACCCGAAAAGAGAACGGAATATAGCTGCTGCCGCAATTGAAGATGCAGCGAATCTCGGTTCCATATCGATCAAGTAGGCCTGCAACGTCTGAAACACACAGACAAGGCCAAATGCAAAAATAGCACTGCCAATGCAAGGCATGATCCAGTGTAACTTTTTCTCTGCGGACCACCCGTACCAGAGCAAGCCAATGGGGATAATTGCAGAAGTGACGAACAAACATGGCAACCTGAACTCGGGACGGGCAACTCCGCCGTTCTTCTCCACTAACCTGTTATAGACAACTCCCAAGGCGTAAGTCCAAAACACCACTCCAAGCACAAACCCAACTCCCAAAGAGAGATACATAAGTCCTGTTGTACTTTGCTTGAAACCATAACTTTTGGAGTAGACAGACGGAATGGTGGTGATCATGAGGTATAAGAACCCGTAGATGAAAGCCATGAAAGATCCCAAACCGACAACCATCGGGTTCGTGAACAATAAAATAATCGGTCTGGAGACCGTGAGCTTAAGCTTTTCCGCCGTTGAATCACCATTGGAAATCTCGTAAATGGTATGCAAATTCTCGTTGCCAGTAGCTTTCCTCAACTTCTTCGCCTTCTGGTAAAGCAAGGCTGGGGAATATGTCTCGATGTAAAACACACTTCCCAAGATCGCAACCGTTGCGTTGATGATGCAAAGTGTGTAAAGTACCCATCTCCATCCTTTGGCTGCTGCGATATACCCTCCAATGACTGGAGCAATAGCAGGACCAATGAACGGAACCAAGAACACTCCAGCCAAGCTCACATTTCTGCTTTTGGCATCGAAAAGATCACTCACCACCGCAGGAGAGACGTTCAATGGAGTTGCGCTGAAAAGACCTGATACGAATCTGAAGATGATGAGTTGGGTGGTGTTTTGTGACAAAGCACACCCGAGGTTGAACGCAAGCGAGAGCCAGCACGCAATGTTCAACACTGTCTTGCGTCCCAATCTGTAGTCTTCACTAAGAGGAGCGATTACGAGAGGGCCAATAGCCCATGCCAAGATGTGAATGGATATGACCATGGCCAGAATGACTGGGGAGGTGATGCCGAATTCCTGGTCCACGTTCTTCATTGCTGGAGAAAGAATGGAAGACGACATGGGTGAAATAAGTGTGTACATCGAAACGAACACAACAACGTACACCTTCTTGGCTGTGCGCCAGTTTCTGGGGTCTTCTTCATTGTTGAACCCCCAAGTTATGAGTTCCGGATCGATCTTGGAGAACTCTTCACCGTTGTTCTCGATAGGCAATACATCCTCGTCAATTTTGTAGTCTGTAATGTTTACCGTATCCACTTTCTCGGTCAACTGGCTGATGATGGTGGTTCTGGTGGCTTGTCTTTTGAGCTCAGCATCTTCGCCGCAGAGGCCAGCGTTTATCTCTTTTTCGGTATATTTGTAGATCTCTTCCGGGTCCTCGTCTTCATGAAAAGGTAGAGCATCAACAACCGCTCTGGTTATTTGTGAGAAGGAGCCTCTTTTAGGCTTGCCCTGACTTCCATCTCCAGTATATTCCAACGGAGCCTCGAAATCCGAAGAGCTAGAAGTCGTGCTATAATAGCTTATATGCTCATCTTCTTTCTCAATGGAAGAAGTCATACTAAAATAAAGGTTACTAGTGTCAAACCGTTATTTATGAATCATTATATATTACACTCCTAATCTCCCCCTTGTGCCGCATATCTGGAGAGCCACATAAAAAATTTGATGTCGTTCCGGATGCAAAGTATTAGATCCAGTGTGCACATATTAATTTGCAGTTCTCGGTTATTCACGGCGAGCGTACGCCGCAAAATCTTAACTTCCACAAGGCGACAAACACTCCACTTCCCGATATATGCTCTCTGCCGGACATTAACCGAGTATTTGCCGAAGAATGGATGTTATCCGGGATCGTTTATTTGATAGTACAGCGTAGAATTATACAGACGGATGGTTAGGTGTTTTGGAGAGCGACTGCTCGATGAGATCAATGGAGTTCTCCACTTCGGAGAACGACATACCGCAAGACAACGAGATCAACTTGCAGTACTTGTAGAGCTTGTCGCTGTGAGGGAAGTGGGCAATAGCCGATTTGTGCGTCTCAGCAACTCCGTCAGACTCCGACTTTGCAACGTGGTTGCTGTTGGCATTACCGGGGCCGTGAGAGTCGTCTTCTGTCACTGACTCAGTCTCCCGGTTCTCTTTGAATTCGTCCGGGTCGTTGACCGATGCAGGCACCTTCATTTCTTCAACACAAAGACGTTGTGCAAGTTCAACTCTTCTTTGGATTTGCTCTTGAAGTTCCACTGCAAGATCGAGCGCCGTAGCATCTGTGGCTTCTGTAGAGGAAATGTTTTCTTCCTCTAAGCGAGTTAACTGGCCTCTTGTTAGTTTCTCCCTTACTTTTTGGTACTCGGAAACGGCTTTTCCGAGCTCTTCTTTCGTCGTGAGGTACTGGAAACACATATCGTTCTGCAATCTGCTTATCTCATCTTGAATGATCTTGTCTCTTGAGCTGTCAACAACAAACAGTTCGATTCCATTGCTCGAGTCACTTCCGTTTGTCATATATTCCTTCTCGATATCTTCCACGAGATACTCAAGGTTGAAGAGCTTCAAGATGGATTTTTGGGCTTTGAACCTGTCTAAGCCAAAAACTTTAAGATGCTTATAAAGCAAATGCAATTTCTCATCTTTCTCCCCCAACTCCCTGTCAATTGCATAAGCCAACTCGCTCAACTTCTCAGTGACAATATTGACAGTAGAATTTTGCAAATTGACCGCCAATTTCGTTGTGTGCAACTGGGATTCAAAGCTGTGGGTTTGCTCAGCAGGAAATAACGTAGGTCTTAGAAGTTCTGCATCGCTCTGGGTTGGGACAACGTGGTCATCTTCGTTCAAGTTTTCAAGACGAAGAACATAATTATGAGATGCCAAGTAGTCCTCCACGGTGTAATTGACCAAATTTCGCAACCCAAACTCGATATACTTGTGGTAGCGAATGAAGATGTTGATGCACTTCTTGCTGAGATTGTGAGCAACAATATGGAAGGCAGTGTTCCCTTCGTTGTCTTGGTAGTTGATGAACTTCGCAATCAACTCCTTTTTTCCTTCCAAACTTCGGCTCTTATTGTCTTGCAGCAATTGATATTCTTGAAATTCGATGATCTTCGTGAACATGCCTTCCATATAATACTTGGCGAAACGCTCCTTCTTCAACTTGGAATCGCTTTCGCCATTCGTAGACCTTGTAAGATCGTTTTTTCTACCACTGCATGCGATTGCGATGTGGTGTAACACTGTACGGCCATAGTTGTCCACTGATAGCGTCGAGTCGAAAAGAAGATCGAGAACGGCAGGGAAGTTCTTCAATTGGTAGCTATTGTTGAACTTCACCATGAACATGAGCGCCGTTTCGCCGTTGTAGTTCTTCAGCTCGCTATCAATGAAATTGGAAAAGATAGAAAGCAAAAATTCGATCAAAGGAATGTTAGCCATCGAACATGCCCAATGAAACAATGTGTTGCCGTCATTGTCAATTGGCTGATTGATATTGATTTTCTGAAGAGGTTGGGGTGGATTGAGAATGCGTTCGGGCAATTCCAGAGCCTTGTGGCCCACGGCTAAAGCCTGGCCATCGTCCTCCAAGAAGTAGTTGAGTAAGGAGTTGAAATACTCCGAAGATTCGGAATCTTCCCGCATACTATTGTTCCCTTGGCTTGATTGATTGAACAGCGGATGGAACTGATTATGCTGGTGATGGTACTGCATCAAGCCGTATGGATCACCATTAACACTTCCACCAAGACTCAATTGTCTAGGTAAGGATGATGGGTTTCTAGTGCGGTTGTGCATCTGTACTATCTTCTCAAAAGAGTCTCTTGATGCAGCAAACGAGTCTCGCGATCCAAAAAGTTCTCTTCCTGTCATTAGCTCGTCGTCATCTGTATCCTTGAGTGAATCCATTTTACCAGCACGGCCTTTGAGTCTGCTTCTATCCTCTTCATCGCTGCTTGCAAGCTCTAAATCATCAGTCTTCACGTTTAAATTGCTGGCCATCACTTGAAGAGCATCCCTTTCGGTCTCTTGCCGCAGTAGGGATGGTATGTGTTGCGATGATGGAGAATATGCGGAATAAGTTGAGTCTTGTCTAGCACTGAATGTTCCCATACTAGGACCCATAGAGTCGATAGGAGCTGTTTTGCTATGCTTCAAGGCAGGCTTTTCTCTGGCCGGTAATGCAACCCTCTTCGGTCTACCTCGCTTTTTGGGCACTTCAGTTGTGGTTTCACCCTTGACTGTCCGCGTTCTCTTGGAGTCTTGCGGCCGATCTAGCTCTTCATTGCGGAGTTTTTGTTGTTGCTGCTGTCTTCTGGCAGTATTCAAAGCTGACGCATGGTTATGTTTCGGAGCAGGAGGTGGTGTCACCGATGTTCCTTCGATGTATTCGAACTCGAAGATTGGTCTCAAGGTGTCGTAAATGCCGAACGTCTTCGCTATTTCGGCACCGAGATGTAGAGGAACGTAAGTTCCTTGGTACTTACCGTATCCACCCTGTACCTTTTCGTGAGTTCCAGTTTGGACGTCTTTCTCTAAAATCCGGGTTCGCCTAGCCTTCGGGAACTTGGCTATCTTCAATATGTGTGTTGCATTGATCCATGAGTCGGATTTGCGCCTCATTATAGGCCCCTCTTCCGTCACAAATTCGAACACGGGAACGTTCGAATACGTAGCGGAGTATATCTGTTCAGAATTCTCCTCCATGATGCTGCCTGGGTTTTTTGGTGCTTGTAGATGGGTCGGCGAGTTGCGGGCTTCTGTGGCTGTTGGAGGTGAAGAATCTCAGGTGCACAACAATCTTATATTCAGCAGTTCCACAAAGACAAAAGAACGAATTGGATATCTGTCCAGAGCCTCCCAGTCGGTATTGTAATGATTGCAACGGGGCTTTCAGGACAAGGTCAACTTAGTGGAATGAAGTGATTATTGACAGATAGAGTACTTTCATATCTTCAGAATGGCGAGCGTGCAGTCCGGGCACGTGAGCTTCACAACCTCGAATTCTACCTTCCTAGCTAAGTCTAATGCATTCATATCTAAGCAAACACAACGGTGTAGAGTCTGTATAGTACAACAGCAATCACAACAAATATCGCAGAAACGAAGTATACATGATGTTTGGTGATGTGCTGTCTCGATAATGTAGAGGACGGGTCCCCAGTGAGGGGAATGCTGACAACATGCTCTGCTGCTTGAAAGCAGACGTCTCTGCGGCGAACGATCTGGCATTCCGATTCCTCGACGTCTCTTTTGAGAATGGCTTTCCCGAGAAGGATGTTGGTGTATTGTTGCAACGATGGATCCAAGGTATTGAACACCATTTCTAGGAGCTTTGTTTCTCTCTCTATTCCGCTTGTCACGGAATCTATTTTGCTGAGCTGCTTGATAATGGCAGGCGTGTGTTCTTCGATATTCACGAGTTCGTCCACGATGGTAGTTAAGCCGAATAAGAAGATGGCTCCCGATATCAGCTTCTGTATCATCTGAGTGTGCGTCAATAGACACGGTATGAGGAGCTTCTTCAAGTTGTCGAAAGACAGGAAGAAGACGTCGATGCAATTAAGGTTTTTGTAGAGCATGGCGAATGACTCGTTACAACCCTTGAGAATCAAACTCGCTATACTCTTGATCTGAGACTCGTAGGGCTTATCCTCCCAGCCGTCGTTTTTTGTATCTAGTTTGTCTCCAAAGATTCGGTTCAAATCCTCCTCCAATCTTGCCATATTCAACTTGGTCTTATTTGTCATAACGGTCACATCGTCATAGTTGGGCACTTTCAGAAGTAAAGTACTGTAAATGGTAATGATGTCACAATACAAATGAACAATCTTCTTTATGCTGAGCAAATATTTGTGAGTGGTGGCGTTCAAGCAGTACTTGAATAAATTGGGATGCGCCCGTATAAGGATTTCATCCTCTAAACTTAGGCTCCTCCCATTGAATGTGATGGATCTGTCTCCTATTAGGTATGTCATGGTGTTCCAGGTTCCGAAAACAGATGTGGAGGCAGGTGTTGTGCAAAGGCGTGGGAGTAATCGAAAGATAATGTGACTAAGCGAACTTAGTGATTGGATTTTTTGGTCTTGCGTACACTACAAAGAAGAGCTTCTTTGGAGTGCTCATCCACATCACACGACATTCCGAAGGTTGAGCGAGAACATCCAAAAGATTCATTCATCATTTCATCCTTGACGCTCCCGAGGGTCTTGTTGGATCGGTGAAGCCTCCCTTCGGGCGAATTTCGCAATTGTAACAATTACGTAAAATGTCATCACCTCATAATTTCAACTATAGCTGACAGCTCCGTCTCAGCATAATTGTGTGTTCCTCAACTTCGGAAGCCCTTCAAATCACATGTACCTTCCTGGCGGGCTCAATAAAAGACTCTTTATGGTTATGTGCACGTGACCGTATATGTGCGTGATAAGCCTTTAGTTTTGCTTGCCTTCTGGATACACCAACGTCATGGGATTTCTAGGCTTGTTCAGCCTGAAGCTGTTCGACCCCAAGTCTTTTGAGAAAGAGTTAACTTCTCTCACGCAATCAATTTCCACTACTCGCACGCAAGTGACAGCTTTGGGAAAGAAAAGAAAGACCGTCCGCACTTCCATATTGCTATACACGGTGTTAGCATACGTTTTGTGGGTTGTGTACCGGTACAAGGCGGCTCTTGATGCATTGGGTGTTCTTGCACATGGAAAAGGCAGAGTTGCTGTATTCATTTCAGGGCAAGGGACTCGTGAGACGATCCATTTGATCGCTATTCCGGTGGCCATTGTCGCCTTGTTGTATGTGTTGGATGCTGGATTCTCATTTCTCATCAACAGCAAGAACAAGAGCTTGAAGGACTTGTTGCAAAAGCACAAGACGAAGATCGAAGAGTTGAAGACGATCACAAATTTCAATACCACAAGCGAGCTTTTGACCAAATACGACAAGCCTACTGCACCAACGGCTCCTTCACAACCAAAGGCTGCTGCAAAACAGGACCCAGCTCCTCTGCAAAAGCAAGAAGCTAAAATACCACAGACTGCGAACCGACCAACACCTCAAGCACCACGCAATCCTGCCCCGAGCGTGCCTCCCCAGCCGGTACAACGCACAATGCAAGACCGGGTTCTAGACTTCATCATTGGCTCCGACAATAACGAAAGTGTGGAGAGCCGGTACGCCTTGATTTGTGCCAACTGCTATACGCACAACGGATTGGCTCCACCAGGGAACGCAGACCCGCTATCTGTCACCTACATCTGCAGGCAATGTGGTTTCATCAACGGCCAGTTTGAAGAGTCTCTCCCGTTGAGCAAGAACGAGAACCTTGTTGAGATCACGAGCGAAGCAAAGAGTACAGCTGTCGCCAAAGCTGAGAGAGGAAAGTGCACACAAACGAACAACTCCCATTCCAACGATTGTCGAGCCGCCAGTCTCTGCGGATGTGGCCAAAGATACTTAGGTGCAAAAGCTGGCAATGACGATAATCGTCAAAAGTGTTTGCTGCTGACAAGATAGGATTCCTATCGCTGCTTGTTATTGATGAGATATTGTTAACATCTGTGTCTCGTATTGGGAGCGATTTACAAGAGGGACAGGTTGCAGATACCCCACGCCCAATGGGAGGGAGCCACAGACTGGAACAAAAAGCAAAGTGAGTTGGGACACCTAGACTGTAGAGCCTTGGGGAACCAAGCTCTAGTTTGTGTAGCACTACCGTGGCTGTGAACGAGTTTATAGAATTATACGCTAATTAGTCGAACATTCTAGTCATGCTTTCAACTATATACAGCTTAAGACAACTCGATGATGGCGTTGACCATGTCACCCTTGTGCTTTCTCAAAGCGGCAACAGCCTTGCCTCTGGGGACCTGGGTCTGCTCGACAATGATATCAATGTCGTTGGAGTCCAAACCCTCCTCGTCCTCGTCGGCCTCGTCAACCTCCTCGACCTTGTCGTTCAAGGAAGCCTGCTGAAGGTCAGCAGTGATAGACTCAGGAGACTTGTCTGGGACTTCAGAAGAAGCGGCAGCGGCGGCCTGGGCAGCCTGGGCCTCGGCCAATCTGGCGTTCATGTCGTCGACCTTGGCCTCACCGAAAACAACGTAGGTTCCGGCAGGGGATCTGTACACATCGGGCTCGTCAATGGCGTAGATCAAGTTACCTCTCTGCTTGAAGGTGACTCTGGAAATGCCCTTGACCTGCTTCAAGTTCAACTTCTTGATCAACTCTCTGGCCTTCTTCTCGTTCTTGGAGATGATGTTAATCTCGGCGCCTTGTGGGATTTCTTCAACGGACATTATGTGGTAGTTTGTGGGGGAGTAAGTGATATTTCGTGAAAATTTGTCGACGTTTGCGACCGGAGACTGCACATGCCGCTCAAGCTTTCTGTCGTGTCCAACCCGTAGACGGCGCTTAATTTCCATGTCGGGAAGGCGTGCGCTTTATCTCCGTACTAGAGCAACTTAGACAATCTCCGAAAGCTTTACCCCTGTCCCCAAAGCGCCACATTTGTAGAGGAGAATCGTCGTAGAGAGCAGAAGGCCGTATCGAGCCATCTCTGCCCCTCCACACTAAGAGCGTAAATTATAGTTGTGGTGTACGGGTGCGGCCGCTTGTGCCGGCTCACTTCCGGCCCGTTTTCCTTGGTTTTAGTAATCGCTTTCATCGCTATCAGATTTCTTTAACGAAACCCCTTGTGTCGCTATTCCACCTGAACCTGGTGATCTGAGATACGCACTATCTAGATTAGGCACCCTGGTGATTCTGCTTCCCACAACTGCATTATCAGAGGACCCTGCTCTAGCGATGCTGAGAGAAGAATCGGAATCTGAGAATTCCTACTCTACCAAGGGCGTCATGCCTGAGGACAAGACGACCAGCGCTTCCAAGGAGCCTACGAAGATCAAGTATACCGTCGAGGACTTGGTCACGGCAAAGCCACCTAATTTCAGGCAGAAGATGCAGAAATATTTCTTTGACAAGGGTTTGGCTGACCGTCCTCCGTACTTGCAGGAGATCTACTTCAACACTCCCCGTTATGTGTACGTCAATTCCGAGCTACCCGCGGACATGGTGGAGCCTGGAACCCAGAGGCCATCGATCCAATACAGTCGAAACAAAATCAGAACGACAAAGTACACGCCCATGTCCTTCTTGCCTAAGAACATCTTGTTTCAGTTCACCAATGTGGCTAACACCTACTTTTTGGTCTTGGTCATCCTTGGTGCCTTCCAAGTTTTCGGAGTTGCCAGCCCGGGTTTGGCCTCCGTGCCTTTGATTGTGATCGTGTGTATCACAGCCATCAAGGATGGTTTCGAGGACTACAGAAGAGTGGTGAGTGACTCTGAGTTAAACAATTGCCCGATCCACTTATTACAGGGTATCCATAACGTCAATGTTGAAGTGGATGACGTCGGACCATGGAGAAGATTCAAGAAGAGATGTACAAGAGGCACCGTGGCATTTTTCCACTTCTTCAAACGCATTGCCATCGCTGTATTTGCAAGCAAAAAGAAGAAGGCAGATTTTGCACGTTCGGAGGCTGCTGATCAAAGTAACGAGTTGCGCAGAGTCTCCACTGTTCAGTCTGATTACTCCTACCACTCTCGCAACCTTCGCCCATCTGTCAGCACCAAGCGTGCTAGAAAGTCCTACCAGCTGCAGAGAGCGCCTACAAAGCCCTCGGCTAACACTTTACTCAATCCAGTCTTGCAGCAGAGCAATGCTAATGCTAACCCTCCTATCAGTGCCACGTTCAAGAACCGTAAGTGGAAGGACGTGAGTGTTGGTGACTTTATCAGAGTCAGAGCAAATGAGGAAGTGCCTGCTGACATCATCCTTCTTTCCAGTTCAGATCCTGAAGGTAACTGTTATGTTGAAACAAAGAATTTGGATGGTGAGACAAACTTGAAGACCAAGAATTCGGTCCATTGCGGTGGATCAGCTAACTTAAAGCACTCCACTGATTTCGGTAACACCAAGTTCTGGGTCGAGTGTGATGCACCCAATCCACACTTGTATGCCTTCAGAGGCACCATCCATTACGAGAACTTCGACGAGGCAGGAAATTTGGTGAATGCTGATGAAAAGGAAGCTGTGACTAATGACAACGTTCTTTTGAGAGGATGCATGTTGAGGAACACTAAATGGGCTATTGGCCTTGTTGTGTACACTGGTGCTGAATCTAAGGTTGTTCTTAATGGTGGTATCACCCCAGCCAAGAAGTCTAGAATCTCAAGAGAGTTGAATCTTTCTGTTATTATCAATTTCCTTGTTTTGTTCATCTTGTGCTTCATTGCGGGTCTCATCAACGGTCTCTTCTACGACAAAAAAGACAGTTCCAGAAAGTTCTACGAGTTCGCAGCTTATGCTAAGTCTTCCGCTGGAAATGGAACATTAGCTTTCTTTGTTGCACTCATCATCTACCAATCCTTGGTTCCTATCTCCTTATACATCTCCATTGAAATCATCAAAACAGCGCAGGCTTTCTTCATCCATTCTGATGTCATGATGTACTACGAAAGACTTGACTACCCCTGTGTTCCTCAGTCGTGGAACATTTCGGACGACTTGGGCCAAATTGAGTATATTTTCAGCGACAAAACTGGAACTTTGACTCAAAATGTGATGGAGTTCAAGAAATGTACCATCAATGGTAGATCATACGGTTTAGCGTACACTGAAGCAAAGCAAGGTGTCGATAAGAGAATGGGTTTGGATATTGTGAAAGAAGCTGAACGTTGGAACGAAGCTATCAAGAAGGACCAGAATGATATGGTTGAGAACTTGAAGGCTTACGTGAACAATGATCAATTCAGAGAATCAGCGTTAACTTTCGTCTCCAACGATTACGTTGAGGACACCATCTTGCCCCACACTGTTGATACTACTCAGAAGAAAGCTAACGAAGATTTCATGTTGGCTCTTGCTTTGTGTCACACTGTCGTCACGGATGAGAACGCAGAAGACCCAACTTTGAACGATTTGAAGGCTGAATCTCCTGACGAAGCTGCATTAGTTGCTGTGGCGAGAGATGTCGGTTTTGTTTTCAAGGATCGCAAAAGAAAGTTATTGGAATTGGAAGTTTACGGTCAAAAGAGAGAGTACGAATTGCTCCACATTGTTCCATTCACTTCCTCAAGAAAGAGAATGTCCTGTATTCTCAAGTCTCTGGATGGTAAGGTCATTCTTTATACAAAGGGTGCCGACAACGTGATCTATCAACGTTTGTCGTCTTCCACTTCAGATGAAGTGTTGAAGAAGACCGCCTTACACTTGGAAGATTACGCAAAGGAAGGTTTGAGAACCTTGTGTATTGCTCAGAAGATTCTCGACGAGAAGACTTTCATGGATTGGTTTGGACGCTACAAAGAAGCTGCCTCGTCCATTGATGATTCCAGAGATGAGATTATCAACAAGCTTGACGACGAATTGGAGCAGGGTTTGACTTTACTTGGTGGTACAGCTATCGAAGACAGATTGCAACAAGGTGTGCCAGATTCTATTTCTTTGTTGAGTGAAGCAGGTATCAAGCTTTGGGTTTTAACGGGTGATAGAATTGAGACTGCTATCAACATTGGTTTTTCGTGCAATTTGCTTGCAAATGATATGAAGTTATTGGTTGTGCGTCCCGATGAAGCTGACACCTCAAATGTGGGCTACATTGACAGCATGATCTCAGAATACTTACAAGAAAATTTCAGCATTAACACTGCAACCGATTCAGAAGTTGAGCAAGCAATTATTGCAGCAAAAGCAGACCACTCTGTGCCTACTTCCAACACTGCTTTAATCATTGATGGTGCTGCCTTGAGTTTGGTCTTTGGGGAATCCACGGAATACGCGCTGTTGAGTCAAAAGTTTTTGCTTTTGGGAAAGCAGTGTAAGTCTGTTATTTGTTGCCGTGTGTCTCCAGCGCAAAAGGCACAAGTTGTGAAGGTTGTGAAGGAAAACTTGGAGGTCATGACTTTGGCAATTGGTGACGGAGCAAATGACGTCGCTATGATCCAAGCAGCAAATATTGGTGTTGGAATTGCAGGTGAAGAGGGTAGACAAGCAGTCATGTCCTCTGACTACGCTATTGGACAATTCAGATTCTTGACGAGATTGCTTTTAGTCCACGGAAGGTGGTCTTACAAGCGTTTGGCAGAGATGGTTCCATGTTTCTTCTACAAGAACGTGGTGTTCACTTTCACTTGTTTCTGGTACGGAGTTTTCAGTAACTTCGATGGTTCGTACCTTTTTGAGTACACCTACTTGATGTTCTATAACTTGGCTTTCACATCACTTCCTGTTATCTTCCTCGCCGTCTTAGATCAAGATGTCTCCGACACTGTTTCTCTTATCGTTCCTCAACTTTACAGGTCTGGTATTTTGAGTCTTGAGTGGTCCCAATTCAAGTTTGTGTGGTACATGCTTGATGGTCTCTACCAGTCGGTGATTGCGTTCTACTTCCCTTACCTCATGTACTACCGTGGGTTCCAAAACCACGAAGGATTGCAGGTCGACCATAGATTTTGGATGGGTGTCGTTGTGTGTGGTGCCTCTGTTACTTCCTGCAACCTCTACGTTTTGTTGCAACAGTTCAGATGGGACTGGCTCACGTTATTGATCAACGCTTTATCGATTATCGTTGTTGTTTTCTGGACCGGTGTTTGGTCTGCCAGCACTTCTGTCGGTGAATTCTACAAGGCTGGACCCCAAGTTTTGGGTTCGTTGGGTTTGTGGTGTTGTTTCGCTGTTGCGGTTGTTGTTGCTCTCTTGCCTAGATTCACTTACGATTTCTTGAAGAAGAACTTCTCGCCAAGAGACGTGGATATTATCCGTGAGCAGGTCAGAGCTGGCGAGTTCAGAGATTACCCTGCTGGATATGATCCAACGAACTTGGAAGACATCGAGAGACACAGAATCCTTCAAAGACTTAACCAGGGAGACACTGAATTGTTGGAAAAAGTCGAGCTTGCTGTTGAAGTGAACGTTGACTCGGCTTCTCAACATTCCAACGAAGACCACAAACTCTCGAGGGCTTTCAAGTCTATCAAGAGACGTACCACTTTGAATAAGTCGATCAAATCGAGAAAGAACACGGTCAATGACCAGACAAGATACAACCAACAACTTCTCAGCAAGCCCCTCAACTTGCAACAGTTGAGAATGGAAATGATTCAAAAAGGTGAGTACAAGACAGGTGCCAAGAACTCATTGGACAGAATCAGTACTACTCAGGGTATTCCAGGCTTAACACAAGCAGAAACGTTACTTTCGTATCACACTCGCAACAGCATCAACTTTGAAAGATAAAGGATGCCAAGCTTGCAACATTGCATTATTCATAGCAGATGCATGTAAAGCATCACAATCAGCTAGTTTTAATTTGTATTAGTTCCACTACATTGTTTTATTTAATTGTTTTATTGTAAACCGCCTTGTAATTTGTTCAGTTATTTTTTGAGCCCTACACTATTTACCGAGCGTATTTGATTTTTGAACATAGTTTGAGAACTAAAGCATACGTTCTAGTGGAACTATGTTTACGTTTACCCTACTAACGCCTGGGGCCTTAGACTTCTCATTCAAGGCATCCTTGATGGTGTTTGATGATGAAGTACGAGTTCTTGCTGATCCAGGATGGAATGGAAAGAATCCAGACGACGCCCTCTTCATGGAGAAATACTTGAGTGAAGTCGATTTGATTCTTCTATCTCACTCCACTCCTGAGTTTATCAGTGGTTACATTCTCCTTTGCATGAAATTTCCCAGTTTGATGTCCGCAATCCCAGTCTACGCAACAGTTGCAGTCAGTCAATTGGGACGAGTATCAACAGTCGAATATTACAGGTCTAATGGACACTTGGGGCCATTGCAGTCGGCATTCCTAGAAGTTAGCGATGTTGATGAGTGGTTTGATAAGATCCACCTGGTAAAATTTTTCCAAAACATAAATGCTTTGGAAAACAAGCTCGTTTTAACAGCCTACAACGCAGGGCATACATTGGGAGGAGCATTCTGGCAGATATCAAAAAGGTTAGAAAAAATTGTGTATGCTCCAACATGGAACAACTCGAAGGACTCGTTTTTGAATAGTGCTAGCTTTCTTTCTCCTACGACGGGTAATCCTATTCCCTCTTTGACACGGCCCAGTGCTCTCATTACAAGCACCGAACTCGGATCTTCAATGTCGCACAAGAAGCGTACTGAAAAGTTCCTACTGCTTGTAGATGCAACTTTGGCTAGGGGCGGTGCTGTTCTTTTACCAACCACCATCTCTGGGCGCTTTTTGGAGCTTTTGCATCTCGTTGATGATCATTTAGCAAATCTACAAGGTGCTGCGATCCCTGTGTATTTCTTGTCGTATTCCGGTACCAAAGTTTTAAGTTATGCTGCAAACTTATTGGACTGGATGTCCTCTCAATTGATCAAAGAGTACGAGGGTATTGCTGCGGAGGATCGTGCGTATAGCAGAGTGCCTTTCGAACCATCTAAAGTAGATTTACTTCTGGACCCACATGAGCTCATTCGTTTGCCAGGTCCGAAAATCGTGTTTGCATCTGGTTTGAACTTCGGAGACGGTGATTTGTCCTCGCAAGCATTGCAGCTTATCTGTCAAGATGAAAAAACCACCATTATCTTGACTGAGAAATCACTGTTCGCGGATGAAACCACTGTAACCTCGGATTTGTACAAAGAGTGGTACAATTTGGCTAGTGCCAAAAATGGAGGAGTGTCCGAGGATGGAATACCTGTTCCACTCGAGAAGTCGATCTCTCTTTCCTCTTGGACCAGAGAGGAGCCTCTTAAAGACTCCGAACTCGCTGCTTTCAAAGACAAGGTTGCTCACCACAGAAGGCAGAAGCTTCTTGCAAAAGTTCGAGACAAAAAAAACCAGAACTTATTGAAAGCTGACTTATCAGATGACTCCTCGTCAGATGACGATGAGGCTACCAGTGATGAAGAAGCCGAAGATCAGAAATTGGATTCAGAAGCAATTCCTTCCATTGCCACTGCTGGACGTCAGGCAGACGTCACTGTTGCGCTTAACTCTCACGAAGTTTTCGTAACTGATTACATTTTGGAGAATCTTGATGCCAACAAGCCAGTGGACATCAGAGTGACCTATAAATTGAAGCCACGTCAAGCGATGTTCCCATTTTCAACCTCTGCAAAAAAGAGAAAGTTTGATGATTATGGAGAAGTTATCGACGTCAAAAACTTCCAGCGCTCGGATGATAATAGCGCTAACAGTAAGCTCATCATGGAAAGTAAAAAGAACTTTGAGCTGAGTGATAAAGGTAAGTGGGGCGATAACGACTTCAACTCGGAGAGAGGAGGCCGACGTAATCGAGGTGGTCAGAATGGCAAACAGGATAACGCCAATAAATTGACCCCGCAAGAGGTACTCAATAACCTGATTTTGCAGAAGAGTCTTGATACGCTTTTCAAGCCAGTGAAGCGTGTTCCATTGGGAGTTGCATCAGCCCTTGCTTCCAGAAAAATGGACTTGAAAATCAGATGTGGATTATCCTTCGTCGACCTTTCTGGTATTGTCGATATGAGATCGTTGAGCTTGATCGTTTCATTGTTGCGCCCTTACAATTTGGTTTTGCTTCCCGACTTCCGCTTTGCTAACAGCTTCGAAAATGAACCTAATGGACTTGCAATCGTTGAAAAGGCTTTCCGCGAGCAGCAGGATGCAATGACAAGTAAAGTGAACCAAGAATCTGTGTTGTCTACTTCTAGGTTCAACTTGTTGGCTTCCTCGAGGCGTGGATTCTCACAAGCTTTGGCTGTGGGTATGAACATATTCGTGGCTCTGGAGAACACACCTGCACAAGTGGGCAGTGGTGGACATGGTAAAGGAATTAGCGACTTTGAAGTGCAATTGGATGAAGAGCTCGCCGCATCATTGGTCTGGCAGAAAATCGACGGCAGTTATCGTGTCGCTCAGGTGCAAGGTGAGGTAGATCTTTACGATCCGCAACATACTCCTAAAGGATTACAGACTGTGGATAAATTGTTGAACTCCACAACTAAGCTTCTTTTGAAATCTGTACTGGCTGAATCGGCTAAGCTCCATCGCGCTAAACAGAGAGAAGAGGAGTCGGCATCATCTGATATAACGAAGTCGAAATTGGCAATCGGAAATATCAGGCTTCCAGAGTTGAAGAAAAGATTGATGACAAGAAACTTGAATGCTGAGTTCAAAGGTGAAGGTACTTTGGTCGTGAATGATACTGTTGCGATTAGGAAGGTCGCCTTCAACAACATTCAAGGCGATGATACGGGCGATATCATCATCGATGGCCAGATTTGTGCATTGTATTACGAAGTGAAAGATTGCATTAGAGAAATGCTCGCTTATATTTAGATAGCTGAATGAATGAGACATGAGTGGATTATTCGTATGGTTTCTTGAGTGAAAGTCAGACAGTTGTTAAATGACGTGTCCCTTGTTGAATGTATTCGCGAATTACGAGTTGACGTACTGTTCTACAATCGTATAAGGTAGTGATTCTCTGGTAATAGCATCACTAAAGAATAATCTGCATGTCATTATCAATCACTAATTGACCCGTCGGTCATGAACCCAAAAAACACCTAATTGGTTGTCTTTGGGTTCCATATCAGGATTGAGGAACCTCATAAGAAGGGATCTTTCCGAAAGTAGGTGAGTTCAGTAACAGAATTGACACATAAATTTAGGCCAAAATAAAAATGATTAATAATCTAGACCTCTTATATGTTTTGCATCCAAATCGCAATATCCTAACATATTGAAATTCGAGATTTTTGAACAGCTTCTTAAAAATCAGGTTTTGCTCCAATCATACTGAAAACAGTGATCCTTCGAGGAAATCATTTTACGGTACTATCACGTTACTCAAATTCTCCTTGTGGGAAGCTATTTGTCCATTAGCAAATTTGATTAGGCAAGCAATTGATTGAATTATTAAAAGAACAAGTAAGAGTGTTCTTTACACTGGTATACACTGATTATGATACCAGTCTATAGTGAGCACCGCAAGCACAACCTGAATTAGTTGAAGCAATATCTGATAAGAGCTAAACTATACGTCGTGTGCTAACCGATTTATCAACCAATTGAGACTACGCAAAATCAAACTTTCACAATCATCTCACTCCATATAGAGAACTAATACCATGCAGCCATATTCCAGATCTGGGGGCACGAGAAAGTGCTTTTACGAATTCCAGACGCTCGTTGCATGCTACACATCTGCTGACACGGTTAGCAAAAAGGCCTGCACTCCAATGTTCGATGACTACTTCGAATGTTTGCATGGATTCAAGGAACGTGAGAAGGCGAGATTGATGTTGCAGCAGTTGAAGTCCAACGAGGTGTCCGGAAACGGAGTTACATCCTCCGACTTGTACAAGTCTGCTGGCGCCGTTTACGAAAACTTGGACTTGGTGTCCAAGTAAACCTTTCGCCTAAATTAGTGGAAGAATGCATTCAGCTGGCCACTCTTTGGGAGTGAAATCACACAGAAGTCATGTACTTACTACATCAGGGTAACTCCTACCTTCTTTACTGGATCGGAATATACATATGATCGCATTTGCAATGTGGTTTTTGAAAGCTATATTCAGCTATCTGGAATTTGTAGCCTTACTGTTCTTTGACAAAGACCTTGAACCGTCCTTAATGACTGGGCAATAGTGCTTGTCGAGTAACACATTCTCCCACAAAACGGCTGAGCCGATATTACTCCGCTCCATGTCGACTTCGAAACCATCCTTCTCAATTCCCAAAATGTAGTTACCTTCACCGGCAATTTTGTCATCACTTGTCCACATTCCCTTCATACCTTCACCGAATCTGCCCACGAGCTTAGCAATGAACTTCAAGGTAGCAATGGTAGTCTTTTCTGGGGTATGCAACAGAGAAATGTATAATCTCTTAGTTATCGTCATTGCTCTGGGTAAAGTTCCATTTCTGGAACGGAAGAAAATGAAGTCAAGACTCTTCAACAACAATTCTGCTTTAGTTGAAACGTTCACCGCGGGCTTTTCAACAACACCAGACTCCGTGAGTGGATCCGCCAACCTCAACGATTTGTGGGAAAATTCCAAATCGCTATCGAGACAGATGTCTCCAAGTATGGCGTACAAGGTAATGACGAACCGTGACAAGTCAACAGATATGGGCAATCTGCCTACCTCACTGTGGTTGAGCACTAACGCGAACGACGCAGCAATGCATAACAAAAGCTTTCTAATTTCGTCACCGTCATACATTCCACCTGTCTCAGGAGAAAGGCCCTCCATTCCAAACTTGTCATCCTCGAGGGAATGCTCACCAACAATGTTGGTCATGGTTTCACGTAAAACTTCTAAGAAGTCTCCCAATAAATCGAAGTTAGCCATTTGACCAAATCTGGACAAACCTTCCAAGACAGGCGCCATTAGCAAACTGACACCTGATTTCTCATCCAAGCTCTCTGTTCCCGCTTTGAGAATTTCAAGATACAATGCTAACAACATCTTCAAAGTTTGGGCTTGGAAACTTTCTCTCTCCTCTGCAGTAACTGCCTGTTCGGCTTTCCTCATTTCCTCTTCGATTTCCTTTGTCTCCTTTCTTGCCTTACGCTGCTTCTTGGAGAAATGAACACGGTCTTTTTTCTTTAATTTCTTAGTCACTGTGTCTTTCACGCCGTTGGGGTCGTAATCATCCAACAAAGATAAACTTAAGAAGACATTGATGACTGCCTCGTCAACACGGTACTTCTTGTCTTTCATAACCTTGCACATGACACGCACAATATCAAAGGTAATACTTCCATGTTCACGATCTTCTTTTAATAGACTTTCCAAAGCCCTTAGGCATTTGAAGAAAATGTTCAAATCTGTAGGGTCCTTTGGCTTTCTATTAAGTCTCCGGATTGCGATGGTGAACAACTCCGTTCTGAAGTTGAAGTGTCTCAAAGAGGACAAACAGAGTTCACAAGCAGCCTTAGCTGCAACTTGTCCTTGCTTAATTTGAGCTTCTGTGACGTTTCTGTTGTTTTGTGAATTCAGTGCCGAGATCTTTGCTAACTTACCCAAGTGTGCAATATAATGCTGGTAGTTCAACACCAACGTTTGCTCGAAGTTACGCAAACGAGCGATCTCTCTACCGACCTTCTCCCTCTGTTCAGCTTCAGTAAGAGGTCTGATCTTGTACGCTGGCGCCAATGACTTGAAGACAGGAATAAGAGCCAAGATTGCCAATTGACTGGTAACCAAATCATTCGATTCACTTAACTTTCTGAGCTTGGTGAGACATGAAATGTTTTCTTCGGGGTCTTCGATCAATTTGGATGCAAGATCAGCGACCTCTTCTTTAATTTTGATGAGCTTCTCTCTAGGAGTCAATACTGGGGCCTTAGGTTTCTCCGGGACTATGGTTTCCGCATCCTCCTCGACCTCTTCTGACTCAGCTTCATCGACCTCCTCTTCTTTTCTCACAACTTCTCTTACAACCCTTTCCACTTTACCTGCTCTGATGATAGGTAAACCTTCAACGGTCTCAGAGTTTGTGGCTTGTCTGGGTCTTAATTCATAGTCCTGCTCCTTATTTTCCCAGTCCTCGAGGCTTTCAGCGTCCTCTAAAGTTTCTTCAGTGTTAGCACCTCCGAACACTCCTGATGAGAGAAGACCGTCCTGGTCCTCCTTGGCCTTTTTACGGCGTCTCTCAATAGCACTGCCTTTACGTTTAGCCATTATTATATGATCTGAAAAGTTGGCTTCGTTGATAAGTTACTTCACTTTTAGGCTCATCTCATCGAAGAGTGAGCGTGATTTTAATCACGTGCAAAACAGTGGTTTTTGGCGAAGGGATTTTCTTTCCATGGAGAGACCGCAACAGTACGGGCGAATCAACAAGAGTACACAATCATAAAGTTTGCAGCAGAAGTCGGGTGATGTATTGTGGCGTGTTACAGAGATGAACCACTTAAAATACGACTATACGAGATTTATCATCGACCTGTATATAAATCAATGAAAAAAAGGGCCAAAATGGATTAGAGGAAGGTTTGAAGACACGGAAAAAGTTTAGTTCGACGCATTATGGTTAGGTGTAAAAGATCCGCCTATATGGGGAAGCGTTTTCCGAAAAAAAACTGCTCAGCTGATAAATCCGAATCATATGAATTGTTGCTCGTACAGCGCGAATGTAGCCATAGGAACTCTCGGCACCCGGACCGTATAAATAATGCGCGATCCCTTAAAGGATAAAAGATTTTAGTAAACATCACAACACTTTTCAGTCCATAAACACTGGCTGGCGTTGTTTGATAGCTTGAAAACATGAGTTTCAATCAGAGTTCGCCGATAATAGAGTCGGTCGTTCGTGAGACGTCGACCGGCGCTCAACTTTTTGCGTCGAAGGCCCTTGATGTTTATTCTTCCCTTTCTTGGATGCAGATAGTCGTCACTACGATAGTAGCTATCTTCTCCTACGACCAGATCATGTACCAAATTAGAAAAGGTTCGATTGCTGGACCAAGATTCAAAATTTGGCCAATTATTGGTCCATTCTTGGAGAGTTTGGACCCTAAGTTCGAGGAGTACAAGGCCAAATGGGACTCTGGTCCTTTATCCTGTGTTTCGATCTTCCACAAGTTCGTTATTATTGCTTCCTCTAGGGAGCTTGCAAGAAAAATTTTGGGCTCTCCCAAGTACGTGAAGCCATGTGTGGTTGACGTTGCTATCAAGATCCTTAGACCAACCAACTGGGTGTTCTTGGATGGAAAGGCCCACTCCGACTACCGTCGCTCTTTGAACGGTTTGTTTTCTCAGAAGGCATTGGAAATTTATATTCCAGTCCTTGAAAAGTACATGGACAAGTATCTTGACATATTCTGCAAGTTCGATGGTCCTAGAGAATTTTTCCCCGAGTTCCGTGAGTTGTTGTGCGCCTTGTCCTTGAGAACTTTCTGTGGTGACTACATCACAGAAGACCAAATCAAGGTCATCGCTGATAACTATTTCCGTATTACGGCTGCTTTGGAGTTGGTGAACTTCCCAATTATCATCCCATACACAAAGACTTGGTACGGTCAGAGAATTGCTGATGACACCATGAAGATCTTCGAGAAATGTGCGGGTATGGCAAAGATCCACATCAACGACGAGGACGGTAGCCCTACCTGTGTTATGGATGAGTGGATCCACTTGATGAGAGAGGCTAGAGAATCTCACCTGGAGGACAGTGACCAGAAGTTGTTGATCAGAGAATTCACAAACAGAGAGATCTCCGAGGCAATTTTCACTTTCTTGTTTGCCTCCCAGGATGCCTCGTCCTCATTGGCTTGTTGGTTGTTCCAGATTGTGGCTGATCGCCCTGATGTTGTTGCAAAGATCAGAGAGGAGCAAATGAGAGTCAGAAACAACGACCCTCTGCAGCCCTTGTCTTTGGACTTGATCAACGAAATGGACTACACTAATAGTGTTGTGAAGGAGTCTTTGCGTTATAGACCTCCCGTCTTGATGGTGCCATACGTGGTGAAGCAACCTTTCCCTGTCACTGAAGATTACACCGCACCTAAGGGTTCCATGATCATTCCTACATTGTACCCTGCATTGCATGACCCAGAGGTGTATCCCGACCCAGACTCATTCATCCCTGAGCGTTGGGCGAACCCTACCGGTGACATGGACAAGCGCAGTTGGTTGGTTTTTGGAACTGGCCCTCACGTTTGCTTGGGAAAGAACTACGTTATGATGTTGTTCACTGGAATGTTGGGTAAGTTCGTCATGAACTCCAACATGACTCACCACATCACCCCCTTGTCAGAAGAGATCAAGGTGTTCGCAACCATTTTCCCTAAGGACGACTTAATTTTAGAATGGGAAAGAAGAGACCCACTTCAAGCTGAAGCTTGATCGCGGCTCATCAGTTTACTTTCAATAATTGTATAGATAGTTTGGTCACGTATTTATTGAAGCCTAGTAGTGATTACGTACAGAAAGTCAGATTAAGCGTCGTAGGTGGTGGCAGAGATGTTTCCACCTCTTCCAGTCCAGTTGACGTGAATCCACTCATCCTTCTTCAAGAAATCGTTCTCCTTACCTGGCAAGACCTTGAAGGTGTGGGCACCGAAGTAGTCTCTCTGGGCCTGCAACAAGTTAGCGGGCAACTGAGCAGATCTGTATCCATCGTAGAAGGACAAAGCAGTGGTGAAAGCAGGAACTGGGACACCGTACTCAACAGCCTTACCGATAGTAGATCTCCAACCCTTCTGGGACTTAGTGATAGCCTCGAAGAAGAATGGGTGGAACAACAAGTTCTCCAAGTCTGGGTTCTCCTTGTAAGCGGAAGTGATCTCACCCAAGAAGACGGATCTGATGATGCATCCACCTCTCCACATCAAAGCAATAGCAGGGTTGTTCAACTTCCAGCCGTACTCCTTGGCAGCCTCTCTGATCAACATGAAACCCTGGGCGTAAGAGATGATCTTAGAAGCGTACAAAGCCTGCTCCAAGTCGTCGATGAACTTCTGCTTGTCGGTAATTGGGGACTCACCCTCAACAGTAGGACCAACCAAGACAGTGGAAGCTCTAACTCTCTCATCCTTAATGGCAGACAAACATCTGGAGAAAACAGCCTCACCAATCAAGGTAACTGGCATACCCAAGTCAAGAGCGTTGATAGCAGTCCACTTACCGGTACCCTTCTGGCCAGCAGTGTCCAAGATCTTCTCCAACAATGGAGTACCGTCAGTTGGGTCGTTGTAGTACATGATGTCTCTAGTGATCTCGATCAAGAAAGAATCCAAGACACCAGTGTTCCACTTAGTGAAAACATCACCGATCTCCTTGTTAGTGAACTTACCAACTCTCTTCATCAAGTCGTAAGCCTCACAGATCAACTGCATGTCACCATATTCAATACCGTTGTGGACCATCTTCACGTAATGACCGGCACCGGCCTCTCCGACCCAGTCACAACATGGCTCACCATCGGACTTGGCAGAAATAGACTGGAAAATCTCCTTGATGTGGGGCCAGGCATCTGGGTGTCCACCAGGCATCAAAGAAGGACCGTAACGGGCACCCTCCTCACCACCGGACACACCGGAACCAACGAAAAGGATTCCCTTATCCTTCAAGTCGGCGTAACGACGGTTGGAGTCTGGGAAGTGGGAGTTACCACCATCGATGATGATGTCACCCTTCTCCAAGTGAGGCAACAATTGCTCGATGAAGGCGTCGACTGGAGAACCGGCCTTGACCAAAAGAATGATTCTTCTTGGTCTCTTCAAGTTGGCACAAAGCTCAGCAATAGAGTGAGCACCGATGATGGACTTACCCTTAGCCTCGTTGGCCAAGAATTCGTCGACCTTAGAGACGGTTCTGTTGTAAGCGACAACAGTGAATCCGTGGTCAGCAGCGTTCAAGATCAAGTTCTGACCCATGACGGCCAAACCGATCAAACCAATATCACCTCTAGCATTGTTAGTAAGATGTTTCAGTACGGCTGAAATACGCTCAGTTGCTCCCATGTCGAGTTTGAATTAAGTTTTTCAATTCCCACGTTCGAGGTAACTAATCAACCTAAATGAAAAATCTCCACCCTTGTCAATTTCCGGGCATCCGGGTTACTTTATAGCACCGTGCGGAAAAATTAAAAGGTATAACCCAAACCAACAATGGGACCGATACATAGCAGGAAGACACTTTCATATGACAGTGCCCGCGGATAACTGGAGGAGCGTTGGATATTTTTCCTGGAGCGCAAACTTCAAAGCTGAGAGCGTCCAGCACTTCAATCTCAGTGTATCTGGCTTCCTCAATTACCCTCTGTGTTTATACATACTTAGGAGCAGACATAGCTTCGAGTATTGTTCTTAAGTATTCGTGTTTGCGAAACAAATGAAGTTGAAGAAAAATCGCTCTATGTTGGGGATCGACGTGCTTTTATATAATGCAGGAGATATTGGGTTTTCCGACGTGAGAGGAGCAGCATCGCATTCCTACGTAAGCGTGCTAGCACGTTCCCGGCAAGGTGGCGAACATGTTTCGTTGTCCTCTACTGGCACCCTTTCTCTACGGTTTGCAAAGCGTTGATGCTTCTTCACCAAATGAAGTTAATGAATCTTCTTCTGGATATTGGAGTGCGGTCACATGATCGTTGGACACTTAACTAGCCGGAATATCGAGCACCGAAAAAATGTTTGTCAGCAGTAGCAAGGTCGAGGCCACCGAAGTTACCGGTCTAAATTAGTAATTTGCCATTGCAACCTTCTGCCCAGTTCATTTGATGTGAATCCTCTTGGAGACAGCTTTCAACGGCCGTGGGCCCTTCAAACACTCCCCCCCCCACGTTTAGTGGGGCGCGCTACGTATAACCATATTTGCAGAATCGTTGGGACTCTCTATTAGGTCTTCATTTCCGCGTTTTGGAAAAATATCGAAGGGCTAAAGCACCCGTTACCTACCAGTGGGCAATCCCCAATGACCGACTCGGAAATCCTGCGTGTAGATTATTGGCACTTAAAAGAAACACAATCACAATAGCCTCTCTGAAGCATAGGCCAGGGTTCTCTAGTGGTCGGAGAGTTGGTAGGAGATTGCCAATACTATTGGAGCCCCACTTGCCCCTCCCAACGCCGTATACTTCCTTTTGACGCAGCCGCATGCAAAAGTTCGGAGTTTTACTTTTCCTACCAACTCTTTGCCCTTTGCACCTACCTTTTTAGCGAGTCACCAATTGTCTATTACGGTTAGGCCGTACTAATTACCGTCGCTCATATATGCAATCCGACTACACTTCCGATGGGGAAGCTTATGTAACTCCAACTGCAGCATTATGTAAGCGAATCTATCCGACTGTCCTGCTTATGTAATACTATTGAGTGATCTTATATAAGCTCTACCTTTGGCAAACCTACGGGCAGAAATTGATCTCTAATGTGTGGCTCGCCCAAGAAACAGGATGAATACACCGTTACCAATATGAGCCCCCGGTAGCCTTGGCATAGCTCCTCTAAACCCTCAAATCAAACCAAATAAAAGTTTCGCTCGGGTCACGTGCGATTGTCTGATTTGGAGCAAGATTTTGCAGTTGGGTAGATTCAGGCGTTGCAGCATTTCTATTCCTTTCACATAGGACTTGATAAATATCCAAATACTCCAATATGCCTATTCCAGCCCCACACGGAGGTAAGTTACAAGACCTTGTTTTTCGCGATGCACCCATCAAAAACGAGTTGTTGAAGCTGATCGCTCAAAACAACTTGGCCATCTTGACGTTGACCGACAGACAGTTGTGTGACTTGGAGTTGATCTTGAACGGTGGTTTCTCTCCATTGACGGGCTTCTTAAACGAGGAGGACTACAACTCTGTTGTTGAAGACATGAGATTGAGTTCTGTGAAAGATGAAAAATCGGGTAAGGGTTTGTTGTGGTCTATGCCAATCACCCTCGATGTTTCCAAGGAGGTCGCTTCTAAGTTCTCCTTGAACCAGAAAATTGTTTTGCAGGATTTGAGAGATGAAAAGGCTTTGGCCATCCTCACCATCGAGTCGATCTACAAGCCAAACAAAGAAAACGAGGCTAAGAAGGTCTTCAGAGGTGACCCAGAGCACCCTGCCATCAAGTACTTGGTTGAGACTGCTGGTGAGTACTACATCGGTGGTTCTATCCAAGGTTTGGACTACCCTACTCACTACGATTACGTTTCTTTCAGAAAGACTCCAACTGAGTTGAGAGAGGAGTTCCAGAGATTGGGATGGGACCAGCAGAAGATTGTTGCTTTCCAAACCAGAAACCCAATGCACAGAGCACACAGAGAGTTGACTGTCAGAGCTGCCAACGATATTGGAGCTGACGGCCACATTTTGGTTCACCCTGTGGTTGGTTTGACCAAGCCTGGTGACATTGACCACCACACGCGAGTGAAGGTTTACCAACAGATCTTGAAGAAGTACCCTGAAGGTTTGGCTACCTTGTCTTTGTTGCCTTTAGCTATGAGAATGGGAGGAGACCGTGAGGCTTTGTGGCACGCATTGATCAGAATGAACTATGGTGTTGACCACTTCATTGTGGGTAGGGATCATGCTGGCCCTGGTCTGAACTCTCAAGGTGTCGACTTCTACGGCCCTTATGATGCCCAAGACTTGTTGGCTGAACTCGACTCTGAATTGAGCCCCAAGATGAAGATTGTTCCATTTAGAATGGTCACTTACTTGCCTGATGAAGACCGTTACGCCCCCATTGACACCATCGACACCTCGAAGGTGAAGACCGCTAACATCTCCGGAACTGAGTTGAGAAAGCGTTTGAGAGATGGTACTGACATTCCTGAGTGGTTCTCTTACCCAGAGGTTGTCAAGATCTTGAGAGACACTAACCCTCCAAGATTCAAGCAAGGTTTTGCTATCATCATTGACTCCTCTGCTGATTCCTCAAACGCTGGCGAGTACTTGTCTTTCGCATTGCAGTCCACATTGAACCAGTTCTCTGGTGAACGTCGTATCACTAAGTTGAGCTCGGATTACAACGACGCTTTCTTGGTCAATGAGTTGGTCAAGTCTGGTGCTGGTGTGATTCTCCCATTGAGCACCGATTACACTCCAATCGTCAAGGCCATTGGTGACGCAAACACTTTGATTGTCAAGGTGAACGGAGCTGAGTCTTCCGGCAATGTTTTTGCCTTGAACGCCACTGGTGATGAGTTGGATCTCCACAAGGTGCTTTCAGAGATTGTTAGCCACTTGCAAACCCAGGGGTTCTACAACTAGATTATTTTATTCGTATATATTACACGCTTCTGCAAGCCATAGTTGTATAAGATCGATATTGAACAGCATACTGTGAAGGCTTTATCTCATAAATGGTGTAGTTACTTCGTTTGTCCTAAAAAAATTCGTTGCCAATATGTCTATCTGGGGATCACGAGCTTCTTATACTCCGATTCTTTTAAGAGTTCAAGAACTACTCATGAAAAAAGAAACATGTATGTTGGTATCATGAAGTATTGATAATATTCTCACATTCTTGTTGATTAGCTTAAATCAGGAGATAAATACGAAAAAAAAAACAATACAGAGTTGCGCACTCCGTTGATTGACTCACTTCACAACTTGGTAAGGAAGTTTGTAATACTCTTTAGCATCTCATTACCAAGGTGATTTTCACCCATTGAATAAATGTGTGGATCGATATAACCTGCATATCGGAGGCAGGGTGCGATCGATAAGTAGTAAGTGACTGTGTTGAATCGTTCATCTCCCTACAACCATGGCTGAGCTAGTTATAATCTGCTTGTCTTTGACATGCATACTAGCTGCGTTTGCCGGTTATCTACTATTCAAGCTCCTTATTGAGGGTACGGACCGCAGCGAATATTCCTCCCTAATAGATGAATTGTTTCATCACGGTGACATCGACCGCGAGTTTTTAAATGATGAAGAGGCTTTATACCAATTAGCGGAGGAGTACGATTTCTCAACTTTGTCACCCGAGGAGCAGCGTGCATTTTTGAAAGGCGAAGAGTTCTCCCAGCAAAACCCACCCTTTGCGGATCACAACAGAGGAAAAACATACAGCAGAGAAGATGACTTGAAAATAAAGGACTACGGAATCAATGCTTTTGAGTTTGAGCAGGAGAGAGACATTCTACTAGCAAGATACATAGTGGAAGATCGGACAGAAGTTAGCTTTGTGAACAACGACGAATCTTACTCCACTTCAACTGCTGTTTTGAACTATCCGTTGCCTGTTAAAAATCGTTCACCAGACACAATATACTTCGAGGTGAAAGTATACGAGTTTAATGCTGATGTACCGAATGCTCACTTTGCAATCGGATTGGTTACCAAACCATATCCCTCAACTTTCAGATTACCAGGGTATAACAACTTCTCGTTGGCTTACGAATCTACTGGTAATTTGAAGATCAACAAGCCTTTCCCAACGCCATTGCAACAACATTTAGGAGACCAGAGCTTATATAACGCTCAAGTTTTGCCTCCACTCCGACAGTCCGATGTAGTTGGATTCGGCTACGTGGTTCCCACAGGAACCTTGTTCATCACCAGAAATGGCAAGAAGGTCATGGATATAATGAAAGGATGTTTCCTTGATTTGTACCCTGCGATAGGCTGCTTTTCAACCAATGCCAGATTCCAGGCTAATTTTGGGCAAATGGGATTCGTATGGATCGAAGCTAATGTTCGACGTTATGGGTTCTTTTCTACAAGTGACCGAAGAATACGAGGTGAGCGTGGTTTGGCATCACTTCCTGAATACGGGAACTCTACCCTGCAGAAAGACAAACTTTTAGATAGAGGAGACCTATTGCCCCCAAGTTATCCTGAGGACGAGCTCGATTTCTTTGGGAGACTCACAGTGGGTTCTTCCTCGCAGTACCATGAGAAGATTTTGAATGACGATTCAGAATTGGAATCGAAGGACTAACCCTCTGGTAGGGCAGTGCTTTACTAATTATTATATGTGAGATCGATACACAATAAAGTTAACCGCATAATCATAACACAAGGATGTAAAAAGTATGCGCAAGCCCGGAATCGAACCGGGGGCCCAACTATGGCAAAGTTGGATTTTACCACTAAACCACTTGCGCGTGTTATACGTCATCCTCAGTACTAGCTATAACAATTGATACCAACATATCCTTCAATATCTACTGGTAATTAGTAGCAACGAATTTCTTGACCAAACAAGATTGTAAAACATAAAATCGATCGCATATCTAAAATCTAGTATCCAGTACCCAGTAGTATATTATTCATCTAGATTTACCCAGGATGGTTCTGAGTCCTTTACCCAACATAGCAGTTGGTGAAATCAAATATAAATTATTCTGATAGGTAAACCCATAACTCAACTCAATTAAATTATCCTCTCATTCACCAACCAACTGATGAGTGCGGCACGGTATTAGCCTGTCCACCTGATGATTACCTCATTAGAAACTTAGCATCAACAACAACTAATCCCCTGCAATATCTGGGTCCCATGTTTTCCTAAAACCTACATGAATCTTAGCAATCGCAGCTATAACACATATTTTGCTGAACGCTTATAACTTGCTTCCTATTATTCTCGCTGCCAACAGACTAATTCACAATAGCTGCAATTTTTTTGAGCTTCCACGATAAATCATGGCTACACATTCTGATCTTTGAAAACATTCCAAAATATCTGGTAACTATTAAACTCCCATCAACTATTTAATTGACTTTAAATAAAATGTTGCTAAATGTCAGTTATGATTTAATGTTATTGATTTCATATGTCCTAAACAATACAGACAATTGCCCATACTACGGGTTAAGCCTGAAATATAACTTTTCTATTAGTTGAACCTTGCATCAATTCCTCGCAAATGTTTATATCAAAATTAGAATTATATAATATGACAGAATTTGTTTCAATATAATACATAAATCATACTGGACAGCGAAATATACTAGAACAAAGATGTAATGAAATTTCTTATATCCAACAAAGCTTAGAATGGCCTAATGATTTTTGAACATATATTGAAATATTTCTATCATAGATCGTTGAAATACTGAAGCCACTTACTACTCTCAATCTTTGTGTTATACAATATAAAAGACCTATTGAGAAAAATGTCTTTATTCTCGGATCTATACACAAACGGAATAATGGCTTGCTGTATGTGTTCTTGAATCAGTGAGTATAAATGCACTGGTAAAACATATTCCTGATGTAATATAATTCTAAAGAGTGGTTGAAGATTTTCAAAGAATCACTGCAAGCATAATTAATAAGAAAGGCAATGGAGCTGCTAACTCAAACTGAATTGAACCTTTCAAACTCAAAACAACGAGGTGATATCAATCTTTCAAAAAGAAGGTATTGTTCCCTAACTCTATATATCCCGTTGAAACCTAATGGGTCTTTTAGGGAAGTGTTGATGGAAAATAATAATTGAAAGCCTACTTCAAACTATATTTATTCTGTTCAGTATTGCAATCAACTAAAAGACAGTTTTCACCTAGAAATAAATCAAGAAGTTGGCACTTTTTTTATATTTCCATTCCACCTGATGCTATTTCTGAGGTGCTTTAGAGGTGAAATTATACTGTTCAACCGTTTAAGATCAGTGGCGTGAGCACAAAGTATACTTACCATCGATGGTCAAAATTGCCACACTTCGTGATTGGCTTGGATATGTATTGGACTCTAGAACTGTCATGGGCCGCTTAATTTGGCGAGATTCTTGAACGCGCTTACAGCACCAAATTTGCATTTGATGACGATTTCGAACTGGTGGTTCTCTAGATGGTGAAATGCAAACACTAGTGTTCTCATTCTGAGAGATTTTTTTTGGGTGGGCCTCTTCCATATCGTTAGTAATAAGATCATGCGGTATAAGGATAATAGACAATTCAAGTAGCTGCATGAATAGTAGTTATTCAGCTTGCAAATTAAATTACAAAGTTACTAGGTTGATATAGTCTTTGACATTGGGTCTTCAACAAGTAAATCACTTTTTTTCATCGAGGTTAAAGAGATGTAATCAACTGCCCAACAAATACTGAATGGTAAAGAAACTAACTACGAGTCTGCTATTCCTCTTGATTTTATTCGGAATAGTATTTAAGTGACACAACTATTATAACGCATTACAATACATGTATTTTGAGCCTTTCTTTGATGATGCATTTGGCAAGTCGAATTTTGATGCCAGGTGACGAATAGCTGGTATCAAGAGAATTTGTGCGTATAGATATCAAGTCCTGGCCTACCTCTCCATTGCAAGGTGCTCCATTCTCGATACATCGGTATCTTTGGTTTGTGACTTCCAAATACCCTTGTGTTACGAAGATAACGCAATGTCTGAAGTTTGTTTGATACAAGAAGAACCATTCCGAGAGTACTCCAATCCCAAAAGAAAAGGTATGAACTTTGGTTTCAATTCGTCCAATCCAAGTGTTTGAGTTGCAGTGACTCTCTTGTGCTCAGATTGCCAATGAATTTCGCCATACTACATTCCCTTCTGGTCTTGTAAGATGAAGTGACTCAGGTGGAACTGTAGATATTTGGGTATAGGGACAGTTGATCATTCTCTTACGTGATTTGATGTCTTACGTCTCGAGACAATAAGCTATGTGGGCCGACTGATTGGGTATGATACATCCTCAAATTTGGAGCCAACCTCTACTTGATGGATGTTACTACGGGGTTCATGAGGCCATATGGGATGGCTCAAATGTGCATCTTCAGTAGGCAGTTCATTAACTCTTGTTGCCGATGGAGTTGTCAATGCAGATATCATCAGCCGAAAGCGCATTCTGACCATTTACATTGTTCGAGGATCGAACCTGATACTTTGATTTGGAAGAGTACATCTCAGTATTTTGCCTAATAACATCACCTATTTTGGTACGGAACTTGACAGGCATGACTACGTTTGTGCTCTGGCTGATTTATTGCCCCAAAAAATTTGAGTACGCGACTAAACAACCTGCGGATATTGGAAGCAACATCCATCCAAATTGTAGTTGGGTTGGAGTTGGGTTCAACTCTCATAACCTCGAATTTAGTCTACGTTAGCTGATCTTTCATCTACTAGAGCATTATTTCGCAGCTCCTGCAACTTTGGCTGCTCCTGCAACTTTGGCTGCTCCTGCAACTTTGGCTGTTGCGTGTGCAGGGCAATGATACAAGAAGTCGTTCAATTAGACCTTAAATACCCCCTAGAAGGTAACAGAGTATAAACATTACACAATCAGAGGTCTGTAAGTGACTAAAAATCTTTCTTTTAGGTATGATTGTCACATAGTTGAATTATAATATTTCCCTATAATTGGAAATACCTTTCGAAAATGTAAATGAAATATATTCTACGCAATGTGCTAGATATTATAAGTAGTGTCATAAATGCCTCTCATAGGACTATTCTTGTCTG
Source organism: Danielia oregonensis (assembly GCA_003707785.3). Taxonomy (NCBI): domain Eukaryota; kingdom Fungi; phylum Ascomycota; class Pichiomycetes; order Serinales; family Metschnikowiaceae; genus Danielia; species Danielia oregonensis. The sequence continues at coordinate 455,097 of PPLJ03000007.1, forward strand.
GGAAGACAAGCTAGGATCATCGATGAATTAGGAAAAGATATGGCAGAACGTCTCTTTCAACAGTCTTCTTCGACCAGATTGTAATCCTTGGAAGACGGAACGACAAGAATGATGCCTTGTTTCAAGGTGTGTTCAATGGTGTTGGTACCAGAAGTGCCGAAATAGTACCATATATACGCCTTCTGTTATGGGCTTCATTTAACCTGACTCTGATAAACTCACACTTGACTCATTAGTCTTGCAAGTTGGAACTGATCATTTAGATCAGAAAGCGAGGATATCTGGACAGCTCATGTGGATCGTAGACCGGAGGCCATAAGAGTAAGAGAAATGACAACACTATGATATAACACTCCTTTCAAAGGAAGCGATTACATTGAATCATGGCTGTCTCAGTAATAAGGAGACTCTCCTACACGCTTGTCATTTTGAAATAGACTCAAATCTATTGTACCGTTTATTATTTGCCGACTAAACCTATTGAAGCTCATAGTACGAAATTGAGATTATCGCCAGTTCCAATAACTCCCTAAAAGACTGACTGGACCCAAGGTGTCTTCACAGTTGAGCTTACAGAGTCCCCAGTACTATTCGCTATCATTTTAGAAAGCCCCTTAGCACTATCAAAATCCTGAACATTATAGCTTTCAAAGTGATAAAGATATTGATATTAAGATCAAACACTCTTTTGAATTGACTTAACAATGGATACAAGGCCATCGTGAGTAGCATTGGGAGGAGGACTGATTTCTTTCTAATGTCGTTAGTATCAGATTTGCTGGCAGTGAAAGAATTTATACTTACTTCGACCAAGTAGCTTTTCAAGTTATCATCCGACCAGCTTGTGATATCCACTATAGATTCATCCACAACAGAAGCCTCAAGAGCCTCCGAAGACACCTCGTCATTGTTCGTGATTTCTATGGGAGTGTTGTCACCCTCAATATTGTTCTCAGTAGCACTTGCTCCGAGAGCAGAGTACAAAGCAGACTTCAAGTGAGGAAAAGTCTTGAAGACAATGAATCCAGCACCGATGATCAACGCACCGGTAGTAGCAGTCGTGAACTTGTAGTTCTTCTTCTTTAGTTGAAGAGACATGATTACTATGCGTGAGAAGAGATTTTTGACTTCATATTATATTGCGCGCTTGTCTCATTACTCGTGATAAGGGATAAGATTTCCTAAATCGACCCACCGTTATAGCAGGCCATCTACTGACACTTCTATCCATAATAGATAATAATTCCCTATTAGTATACATAAAATAAGATATAATACATCACGAAGTGAAAAGAAACATCACGTTTGCAATTACTCGCCCTTCTCCTTACCAGACTTCTTTGGCAACAAGTTCTGGTGAATGTTTGGCAAAACACCACCCTGGGCAATAGTGACATGTCCCAACAACTTGTTCAACTCCTCATCATTTCTGATGGCCAACTGCAAGTGTCTTGGGATAATTCTGGACTTCTTGTTGTCTCTGGCAGCGTTACCAGCCAACTCCAAGATCTCAGCAGCCAAGTACTCCAAGACGGAGGTCAAGTAGACGGGAGCACCGGAACCGATTCTCAGGGCGTAGTTTCCCTTTCTCAACAATCTGTGGACTCTTCCGACTGGGAAGGTCACACCAGCCTTAAAAGATCTCGAAGACGAAGCCTTCTCAGAAGAACCTGCTTTTCCTTTACCACCAGACATTGTATTTGAATTTAATTTGTTTATACGAAACAAAAGGACCAGATTTGAGGGCAAGGACCTTTATATATAACGGCGACAGGAGTTGCAAGCTATCAAAGAACAAAACAAACATTTATCGCGACCAGTCTGAAAATTACTGATCACATGAGAAAATTTCAGAACGCTTTTGAGTGTCATCCTCTAATGCATTCAGCACGGAACCTTCAATCGTCTGGATTTTAGAATTTACTCGACTCAACGAAACGATTCCATCATGGTTACAAAGCACGTATTGACAAGATCACTATGGGTATGGTGTTGAAGGTGTTGCGAATTTACTGTATCACGCATTTTAAAATACGCTGTAGATGTGTAATTCTCATCCCTCATTATTCTCAGGATTTTACATCACGTAAGTAAAATGTATACTGCGAACATAGTGGAACACACCTGAGGTTAAATCTCGAAGCTATTTCCTGACCCGCTTATAAATTGAGTGAATTCCTCCCCGAGTGAACGCAGTTTGATTTTTCTTTCTTTCACATAGGACAATCCACACTCCACTACACTAATCAAAATGGCCCCTAAAGCAGAGAAGAAGCCCGCCTCTAAGGCCCCAGCTGAGAAGAAGCCCGCCGCTAAGAAGACCGCCTCTTCTGGTGACTCCAAGAAGAAGTCTAAGTCCAGAAAGGAGCACTACGGTTCTTACATCTACAAGGTCTTGAAGCAGACCCACCCTGACACTGGTATCTCCCAGAAGGCTATGTCCATCATGAACTCTTTCGTGAACGACATCTTCGAGAGAGTTGCCACTGAGGCTTCCAAGTTGGCTGCCTACAACAAGAAGAGTACTATCTCCGCCAGAGAGATCCAGACTGCCGTCAGATTGATCTTGCCCGGTGAGTTGGCTAAGCACGCTGTTTCCGAGGGAACCAGAGCTGTCACCAAGTACTCCTCTGCCGCCAACTAAATGTGACATGTGTTTTAGTTTTCTTTTGTATTATTTAGTCTTGGTTTCTCAGAAATCTATGTATATTAGGAATGGATGTCGAAATGCTTCGCCCTGAATAACGAATTGTATTGACTTGTATTTCAAGAACTCGAACTTGTCTGCTTTGTTTACATTGTGTACTCGGTTATCGTGCTTCTCGAGGCTTCCATGTGAAGCTTGCTCCACACTTTCTGTGATTGTATGCGTGTATATGCAGGTCTAGTAGGGGTTATGCGGAAGGCGAAAGTCACTCCTTATCTCTAATCGCAAGCCACTCTCATATTTGCTACTTTCTTCAAAACAATTGTTGTAAACTACTGATTGGTAACGTGGCTGCAATGTCGAACGAGATTATAATGAAGGTTACCCTTATCAGGGGAACCCAAAAACAGGAGCAAACAATCTCCACATCTAGAGTCCTCTTCAACTCGCTTTCTACAAAAGAGAAGTTGTTGCGTTTTGTGTTTGAGGAGGTCTTCTATGATCTCGGAGAGAAGTCTGAGACGTTCTATGAGAACTGCAGGGCTGAGAGAAAGTCCAAGAAGCACAGAAAGTTTGTATCTTTGGAGGTGCCTGACGATTTCAAAGAGTTGATGAGAAGTTTGAAGGTGAAGAACCACGTGAAGCTTATTGTGTACGCCGCAGTAGGATGCGAAGCTCCTATTGAGAGCCCTGTTGCGGATGCTTTGGAGCAGATCAAGAAACTCGTGAATGATCTTCAGAAGTCTGAGATGTGGGAGGTACTCAGATCATTGGCCAATTATAGCGTAAAGGCTGAAAGCGGTATGAGGGCTTCAGACGAATCACCCCAGAGCAAGTCTTGCGAGAGCGAAGAGTCTTCTGGCGAGTTTTATGATGGGAAATTTGGCTGGGTCGTTCATGAGAACATTGCCTGTGACTCTTGCCACCCAGGAGAGACCTTCAGTGATATTTGTGGAAAGAGATTCAAATGCATGGTCTGCAGAGATTTTGACTTATGTGGCAAATGCTACGATGCAAGGATTGTGAAGGGAAACCATCGCCCAGATCACCCTATGATTGCAATTGAAGACTCCCTGGTTTACAGAGAATGTTTCCGTCCAGGCGCGTCTCATTGCCCATCTTCTGTTCGCCATGCAGCATCCGCTCCTAACGATATCTTTTTCGACATTCCTTTGAAGAAATGCACATTCGAAAACAGGAGATTGATTGAGCAGATGCTAGTGCGAGGAGAAATATCGGACTTTTTCAGTGAAGTTGATGGCTTCATTGATCGTGCCTCGAAATATTCCGAGATCGAGTCTTTGGTCCCAGCTGAGGTGAACGATAAGTTCGATTACCTTAAGAAGTTATTCACTGAAGAGGCTCAGGCTGTGCCAGAAAAAGATGAACTTCCTGCTATGTTATCACTCGTCACATTGAATGACAAGATTGATGGAGGTGTTGAGGCGATACTCAAGTCTAACACCGAGATTCCTGTTGGAGAGATTTCGATCAAGGTTGAGGACGAGAACAGTTCCAAATTTGAAGAATCTTCTGAAATTCCCTACACCATGTCCGAGGGGTGTGAGCATCCTCTTCTCATGTCTTTGAACAAGAGTGCTGCAAATTTATCTGGAACCACCTGGACTGTAAAGCAAAGCGGACAAGTGCTCATGCAAGAGAAATACCATGGGCATTCGGATCCTACATCGAGTACACTGGCAGGCCCAGCGTCTAATGATGAGAGCTTTGTTTTGAATTCAAATTTCAGTGATGATGATGTGGTGGAGGTTGTTGTGACTCCAAAATCGAATGGTTTGTCTCAACTTCACATCACCAACAAGTCTGCCAAGACCATCCATTGCCTGAATTTGGAGTTGAGGATTGTCAACTGCTTCGATACTGTTGTGGCTTCAGTTGCCATTAACAAAGCACACGGAATTTTGTCAGGCAGAAGCGCAAAATTCAATATCCCGGTCAACAATGCACACTTTAAGTTTCCTTTCAAGGTTTGGATCAGAAGTGAAACTATTAGTGGAGTTTGCAGTCTCAGTTTGAAGAGCTTGAGTGGTTCTTTCAAGTTCTCCAACACATACGATGAGGAATCATTGAAGGAGCAAATGGAAGCGCTGCAGGAGGTTGTCGAGAAAGCAGAAGTGGATGAGTTTGCAGAGGCTTCTTTGGCCAATTCCACGGGATCAGCTTCGTATCATTCGATTGTCATTCCGGTTTTGCCAAAAGAAACATCCATGGATTCTTCGCAAGCGACTGCTGACTTCTACGAAGCTGAGACGGTGGAAGAGGACGAGGCCTCAGACGAGGATTACGATATGATCAGCGTCGGGGATGCTGAAGATGCTCCTTCTGATTATGAGGTATTGTCACCAACTAACTCTTATGAGAACTAGCGTATGCGTTATTCAAAATTCTGCAAAACGCAAAATTTGATTAGTGTTTTAGTTTAGTCTATTCATCGATTGAAATTCACAACTTATACTAGAATCTAAAACCGGGTCTTTCCCTATCAATAACGTGCATATAATATTTACGCTGAAAATCGATAACTTAATGTCGTCATAGAGGTAAACTAATCCTGAGGCTACAATGGTTAACGTCAAAGAATCACCACCAGACAGTGAAGGTATGTTCCAAGTCTTAGCAATGCAACTTATTTTGAACCTCGAATCTAACAGCTCGCAGAACAAAAGTATAAACAAAAATGCAATGAATTGAGAAAGAGGATAGCTGAAGTCGAGGAGAGTAATGAGATTTCTACCATTGCTCTATCTAGAACAAGAACGGCTATTCGCAGATTGAGGCTTGAATATGCAATATTGCTAGAGAGACTCGAAAGCAGGCTTGTTCCCAACCCCAACGGGCCACCAGCACTGGAGCATGTCTCTCGCCCACCCACGCCATCGATATTGGATGACATGAGCCTCAAAGCGAGCAGGAATGGTTCTTCTAAACCTGCAACTCAAAAGGTTCCATCGAATTCGAACGGTTCCACGAAAAAAGTCACAAAAGATCCAGACTTACCGAAACGACCAACAAATGCATACTTGATTTTCTGTGAAATGGAGAAAGATAAAGTAAAATCCGACTTGGAGGCAAAGAACCCGGGACAATCAGCCACAGAACTCTCCAAAACATTGACAGAATTGTGGAAAACGTTAGACGAAGAACAGCGAAAGCCGTACAACAGATTATATGAAGAGGATCGAGAGAGATACCAACGAGAGATGATCACATATAATACAAAGAAGATTCAAGGGGGTGAACCCTCGAAGAAAATTGATGCAGATAGCTCGGGAGCTAATGAGGATGGAGATGTGGAAGAGGATATGAATGCAGACGTCACACACGATGAGTCTTTCCGCAACAAAAAGCAGCGCATTGACACGGGTGAAGTGATAGCTACCGAAGAAGTTACAGCGGTACCTGATTACACAACGGACCTATCTACTAGTCAACTGGGTGTTATTACAAACACTGATATCAAGCCTTGAAGTACCTCAAAGTTACTTATTTTTTAGAAATGTATTAGGTATATTGAGCGTTAGATCCTATCCACGAGCGAACCTCTTCTTTGGTCTATAATACCCGTTGTCGTCTCTCTCATGTTTTCTGTTCTCTCTGAATCTCTCATGCTTCTTCATCTTTCTGCGAGCTGCGAGCTCTGGAGCGCTGATTGTCAATTGAGTTCTCTTTGTTCTTCTTTCTTGTCTTCTGAGGTCAACACGCTGTTTCACAGTTGTATACAAAGCCGTATAGTTGGTAACTCCCAATCTTTCCTCTAAAATTCTGAGGCACTCTTTTGCGAGGTTGAGTATATCAGTGGGAATGAGGTAATCCATTTCAGTGTCCGTAAATTTGAACAATCCGAGAAGGAGCTCTTCACCCACTTCCATTAATCTTTCCTCACTTAGAAGTTGGGCGATCATAGCTGTAAGCTGAATAGCCGCCACTCTGGCAGCCTTGTTGGTCTCTCCCTTTGTCTCTTGACGCATAATTGCACAGACACGCGAGATTACAAACTCTGTAGCACTGTTGAATCTGGTTGAGGTGACAATTTCTTGTTCTTCATTCCCTTCCTCTTCCTCGAGTTCCTTCAATTGGAATGGAGTCTTATCAGCCTCCCATTGGGTGATGATTTGAATCAAGTTCTTCACAATCTGATTTCCTAATTCGTCCGCAATAGTGGGTGCACCCAACTGTCTCAAAAGTCTGTATGCGATAGTTTGGATTTCGTAGGTTGTTAATTGGAATTTCGAAGTTTTGAGGTTCGCCAATAACAAGCCAACTAATCTCGAGCTGATTAATCTCACCCAACTATGAGGGTAAAGCAATGTCTCAAGGAGTGACTTCCAAATGGGCTCATAAGTCACTGAGAATACCTCATCTTTCAATGAACTGCAAATGCTTGAAAAAACGTTAAGTGAGGTGTAAACGTCTTCCCACTCAATCTCGCTGTCAGCTGAGTTTTGCTTTGAGAGTTGTAAGCATTGAGTGATGCAAGCAATAGCTTCTTCGTTGAGAGTTGGATCTTGTGTAAAGCCGAAAACAGAAAGGTAAATCTTATAAATAAGAAGTCCACATCTCTGCAACAATTTGTTCTGTGTTTGTTTGATCCATGCCAGACAGTAATTCTCCATGCTAGAAACTCTTTGGGTTCCCAACTTCTTGAAAATCAGCCCAATCAAGGCTGACGCCATCTCTCGGCACTTAGACGAATCATCAGACACAACCACACTGGCTAATCCGACGAAGAAACTAGAAGCAAGTTGCACAAGCAAGGTACTTGAAGAGCGCAACACAATAGAATGCATCAACTCCATGACCGATTGCCGTCCAGACTGGGTCTTGTAGTTCAAATTGTTAACCAAGAACTTGAATTCTTTCTCCAATTTCTTCGTACCTTGATCATATTCCATCAAGAACTGGAAGTAAATACTTCTCGACATATCCCTGATCTCCTTCGAATGGTTCACCACCATGATCCTTGAAACCTTGCTCATAACGTCGTAGACTTCAGCAAGCATGATATGCTGGGATACCACAGACTTCAAGAAGTTGAAAGCCAATCCTTGTCTATCGGGCTCCTCCAAATCAGGCATGATCTTGATCAAGACATAGCTGATTGCATTGTCCTTCAACTCAAGAGTAGGTTTGTGTCTCACAATTGTTGCGATATAACGAAGTGAAGATTGACATATCTCAGATGTGGTAGCAGGCGAATTTTGAATGATAGTCAATGCCTTCATTGCAGTATCTCTAAAAAATTCATCTCTAGATTCAGGGAATGAAAGCTTCACAATCAAGTTCAAAAGCTTGAACACTGCCTGCAAAAGCCCTTCATTATCGGATGTAAGACTTTGCTCAATGAGAGGGATAAATCCGTCCAAATTAGCAACTGTCAACAACAGATCATGTCTTCCTAAGGCAGTACGCAACAACTCGAATGCCATCCTTTGTAAAACGAAAAGACGTTGGGATTTGTCAGTACTCATTCTCGTTGGACGTGAATTCAACTTCACAAGGAAGTGTTCTTCAGCCTCAGTAACAGTTTTAACATTCGAGTTTCTTCCACGGTATTGTTCAGTTGTGGACTGCTTGTGGAGCTCATAACAGAGCATCAACATTTCCCTTGTAGAAGAATTAGAGTTGTGGTTCAATCCAAGTGCGTACCGTCTGAGTAACTCATCTAACTTTCTCTGAGCTCTGAGCGGAACGTTCTCTGAAAGGAGAAGCTTGATTGGCTCCACCATGTAACGGAAGGATGGCAAACTGATATTAGCGGTCAATAATTCACCAGAATCAAAACTCTTCTTGGATTTGACCTCTCTCATCTTCGAGATGTATTCTTCTGCATCCTTCTCTTGACCGGCAGCACCAAAGGTGTCCTCCATGATTACATCCACGATCATGCTAGCGGAGTCATCCAAATCTCCCATTGCGAAGCTGTCTGTAGTAGCGACCATCAAAGAATGAACGGTGTAACTCAATACATGGATCTGAGAACCACGAGACAACGCAGTCTTCAATTCCTTGATGATGAACTTGAAATATCTTGCACCAAGCACCTTTGCAACTCTGCAAAGAGCTTTCCTAACGGCGTCTCTCAAACTCTGAGCTCTCGAACGTAATACTTGACAAGTACTTGTCAAAGTTCCAGAAAGTTCGGCTTCAGTGATCAGTTCAGAAACACTCAACAAACAGAAGACAGCAGCCTCTACCAACGGGGTACGTGCCACGACAGTTTCGTCATTTCTGGTTCCCAAAATCTTTTTGATATGAGGGAGGATGTCTCTGAGAAGATAGTTGTCAATTTGAGTTTGATCTTCGGGGAAGTCCTCGAGAACATCGTTGGATTCTCCATTCGCACGAGCCTGGAAGGAGGAATGTAAAGCCAGAGCTAATTTCACAATGATGTGCACTCTGTCTCTCAATTCTTCTTCAGGAGAACGGACTGCGCCCATGATGTGTCTCTTGAAGAGCTGCTTGAACTGAGTCCAGGTAATACATCTGGCCATGTAAGATAAGGTGTCATGCATGTCGTCAAGAATGTTTCTGTACTTTTCGTCCTTGCAAATGGCGTACACTTCAATGATAGGAAGGATGTAGTGGTAGATGCTGTCTGCACTAAGTTCATGTCTCACATGAATCAAATCACGGATAGCCTTGGAACGGCATTGAATCTGAATATGACTGATGCCCTTGAAGAAATCATCGTCTTCTGATTCGGAAGTCAATGCCTTCATGCTCTCAAATTCTGGAGTATACTGTGAGTTGCGCACAAGATGAGACAAGACATTGACGTACTCAGCTCTGACTTCATCATGTTCCTTCTTCAAACCATAACGTAAGTAAGACAAGACAATGGAATTGAGGACTTCAATGTAGTCAGCGGCTTCCTCGATACTTTTTGCGTTAAAGCAGTCGATGAATCTGGTCAAGGTGTAACTTGCATTCGATCTCAAAGCGATCTCTTCCTCGTCGTTGATGAAAAACAAGGAACAGTAAAGAATTGGGAGCCATTGCTTGACTGTGAATTTCAAGTACAACAGCTCGTTAACCAACTTAAAGGCATCGAGCCTTCTGATGAAGTCCGGCTCACTAATACGTTTAGGCGAGAAGGAGTTTAAGTTATCAAGAAGTGTTGCAAGCTCCTCATATTCAACAAAGCGCTTACCGATTGCCTCGAAGACTTTAACCAATGATTCTCTGACATTGCGATCCTTGTAAGTGCGGAAAGCCTTGGAGCAAACATCGTACAAGCCTTCGATGTCTTCCCACGAGCAGTCGAAGTTTTCGATGATGGAAGACAAAGAAAGCAAGATACTGACTCTGTCGTTAAGCCCGAGCTGAGTAGGGGGTTTATCTAAAGCGGCAGTTGATGCTGCGACCAACGAGCTTCTTGTAGAATTGTCGTTGATGAAGTCTCCCTCAATGATTAATAAAAGTAAAGTTGATGCCTTCGAGTTGATGTCTTTATCATCAGAATTACTGATAATGTTAGGAATAACAGAAAGTAATCCATCGACGATTATGGCCATGACGGAGTAATATCTCTCGTCCTCGACGTTGGTTTTGGTCAATGCTGAAATGCAGAAATCCAAAATGCATGTAGTGACGGCATTCTTTGTATGTGGGTTAGAAAGCAATCCCATTACTGCCTGGATAGTTGCAAAATCATCGAAGTAGTAAAACTGAAGAAGGCTCAGTGTCTCAATCCAACCAAGCATGATTTGCATCAAAGCAGAAGGCTGTTGAGCATTCTCCTCAGCGAATTTCACTAATCTTGGCTTGAAAATGGAGGTGTAAACCAACTCACTCTCGTCGGCCCAGTCGTGAGAATCTCCCACCAATTTGAACAAAGCATGCAAACACTTGACACCGGTTTGACGAACAGAGCGTGCTGCTCTTTCTCTGGGGTCATCAATGCCACCCTCGCCAGTGACGTCGAGGATTTTCTGAGCTGAAACCAAAGAGAATACAAGAGGTTGAACTGTGGTTTTCAAAATATGACCAAACTGATAACCCAATGCACTGTAGATTTCAGACAACATGTTGAGGTAACCAACCATGTTTTTCAAATCCTGAGCTGAGGTTTCCTCCAGCTCAACATCTTTGTTGAAGAACTTTTGATAATGAAGTCTTTCACAAACGATGTCGAGGAACTGTTGAATATAGTTGTCAGGTAAGTTTGGCAAGACAGAAGCAATGGCAAATTTTCTACCAGACTTGCTGGTATTCTTTGTTGTACCTTTTGCTCGACCGAAGAGGATTCTTAATACAACAGGTATGACATCTGCAGCATCGCTGTCCTCGATTTTAGAGTCGGAGCTCTTACTGACAAGACTTTGAAGTTCATCTCTGAAGAGCTTGTCATCGAGCAAGTTCTTCAAGCTATCCCGGTACTTATTGATAGACTGTCTGTTCCAGGCAAAAATTACATCAAGACTCGCTTTCTGTACATCTGCCTGTCTAGAAGAGAGTTGCTGTTGCAAAAGCTCGAATAACTTATCGTTTCCAGGGACTTTCCTCAAAGTCTTGAACTTTGAAAAGACACCGAACAACAGAAGTTGCTCCTTTAAGGACCACGTCACTGCATCTTCGTCGCCCTCCAGCGATTTTCCATCAAGATTTTCATTGGATACCAAGATTGCAAACTCAATCAACTTGCTACCGTGAGATTCAGCTACTGATGGCACGGAGCGAAGTGCTTCAATCATTCTGGCACGCAACAACGGTTTGAGAATGTTAAGGTCGCGGTGACGCTTGGTGTAATCGAAGACAGCAGCAGTGACATCTGCGCTAGTGATGAAAACGGTACCGCTTGTAAGTTCGAAACTCTTGGACAACCGAGGACTCATGGGTTGACAAGTGAATGCCAAATTGTCTCTCTCGAACTTAACCGGCTCGTTCGAATGGTAGAGCTCGCTTTGATTAGCGTAATCGAGCTCTATAAATTGCATAAGCAGGTTCCAAAGTAACTCCGAGCACCCAGCTTTGACGAGCGATGGAAGGCCCTCGTAAACGGCGAGCCAACATGGTTGGAACTGATTGGACAACAAACCCAACGTGAAATGAACAATGAACTTCTGTTCCATTTTCGAGGCATTTTGCATTTCGGAGAAGGATGTGAATAAGTTTCTTATTCTCATCTTGATGTCGTTAGAGTTGGAGATGCTCAACGGAATCTGATCGATAATCTTCATCTGTAATAAGACTGATGGAGCTTCCAACAGAAGTACTATGAAAGATTTGCAGATCAAGCTTGCTGTTGCTTCCCGAGCTTTGCTACTTGGCAAAGCGAGATTCTCCGCCATAGCCAAACAGAAACTTTCATGGTTCTCTTGAAGCTGCTCAGAGATGGTGAAGCCAGCAACTTCCATGAATCCCTCAAGTGCTGATGTGAACACTTCAGATTCCTGGAAAAGGTGCAGATTGGTGAGTATGAGGTCGAATAATGATATGGCCTCCTTCTCTTTGAATGCAATCTTCAAACATTGGGTAGAAACTCTCAACAACACACCAGCGAGATCACTAACGAATTTAGACTTCTCGATATCAAGCTCACACAACTTTGGAAATGCGCTCAAGAAGACTGTAAGGTCTGCGTCGTCAAATTCGGAGTTGAAGCGCAAGAGTTGACACTTCCAGTACAAACTAATCAAATGCTCATCATCATTGATATGTTGAACATCCTTAGCCACCAGAAGCATGATGCTAGTCCTCAAGCTCACAGGAAGAGTCATGGTTTCCATAACCTGAGGAAAATCGTTCGACAACCTCATGTAACTCAAAGACAATCTCAAAAGATCATAATCAGTCGAGGTTCGATTTATATGTGTTTGCAAAAGCTGAGAGACACCGAAAGAAACCATCTTGTCGGTCGTCACTGTCAAGGCAGATTCGATAAAACTCAAGAAGTATTTTCCTTCGTCCAAAGACAATGCAGCATCGCAAATTTCTTTGAAGTACTTTGCAAGTTGGTTCAACTCACAGTTTCTAATGACAATGACGAATAAATGAATGAGAGACGTCATGAGTGCATGCTTCATGTCGTCATCTTCGTATGTCAATGAGTGTGCTCTTGCAATGAGAGAATGAAGAACCTCAAAGACCCCTGCCCATGAAGACACTTTCCATCCGGATTCTGCGAAGCACATAGTGACGAGAATCTGAGAGACAGCAATGAGAGTCTCGACTTTTTCTGCCGATGTAGCCTTCTCCTCCAATAATGTAAGAGTCATGGAATAGAATCTTTTACAGCTCTCAGCAGATCCATGGCGCAAGACATCGAGAAGAATATCGGAAACAATGGAGACGAATAATCCATCTTCAGATGTGGTCTCGAAAGAGTACTCGATCAAGACAGAGAGGATGAGGGGAGCCTTGGAGTGGAACGTCTCCGAAGTGTTCTTCATAGCTTCACTGAAAAGAATGACAATCGACTCTCTGTAAGCCAAATTATCTTGAATCAACTTGTGTTGGTCGTCGAAGCAAAAGTGAACAACCTTCTTCAAACCATCTTCCTTCAGCTTTTTGATCAAAAAGGACAAAGCCTCGGCGCAAAACCGAGAAATGTATGTCTTTTTCGTTATCAGCAAGATCGGTAGAAGCTCGATGAAGGTAGGCTCAAGATCAACAACGAGAGTTCTCGAAAGATACTTGAATGCAAAAGCCAAAGAGTTGAAAGACCACTCCAAAGCGTTCGAGGTGTTCCTCAGATTTTGAAAATCATTGGGATTGGTTTCCTTGGCAACTCCTACAATCAAATTCAAGTATCTGGGATAGAAGGGCATGAAATCTGGACCCAAATCGTGAACGAATTGTGAAGCGAGCTCCAACAAAGGCTGAATAGAATTGATATCATTCTTCTGGATGTGCAGATGCAAGGAATCATAAATCTTCGATTGGTGATGCAAAATCTGTGCCAATGTCTGGCAGAGAGGGCCAACCTCCCTCAAGAACTCAGTGAAGTCTCCACTGATATTAACCTCCTTCCAATGCTCTAAAGTGGCTAAGAAATGCGATGATTCGACATAGTCGTGAGCTCTCGTGCTTAAGCGCAAACTCGGCTCAATTTTGATGGAATCCACTCTCTCTCGGAACGAGCTGAAAGCATGCCTCCTAGTAGACTCGGTCGTCTTTTTCTGGATGTGAACCATGCTGAAAATAGGTGGCGTCGTGGACTTTGGGAGGATTCGATCTATTATTTTTCGCTTTTTGGGCTCATCTCATCACTATTATATAGATGTACGGGTGTTTTAGTAGACCGCCGTCTCCAGCATGGAGAACGACATTTAACAAAGAAGAAAGAGTGAGGGGGCAATCAGTCACAATCAAGGATATTACTGGTCTCTTCTTTGTGTTACTGAAGGTGGAGTAAAGGACGATAGATAAACGAATTCGGCAGAGAAGGTCTCTATAATGATATTATGTATACATGTATATTCTCCAAGTATTAATGACACTGCTGTCTTGAACTATCTCCTATCTGGCTGCTGCTAACGACTTCTGTAGACGAAGATGATAAGTCAAATCACGTGACACAAGCTTCATATTCATGAGTTCATGCAATACTGCTGCATAGAAAGTCTCCCAATCTCCACATCCAAATGCTGCACGAGAGCGAACAGACGCCTCTCATGAAGCGGGCTATAAGCTCTGTTCCGTTAGCTGATAACAGGGATAATAAAGCTCTACATCACGCAAACAAATCAGCATCGAAGTTATCGCAATCGTCAAAAATTGGATTACAGAGAACAAGCAGAACCACACAGAAACTTAAATTATTACCCGAAGATCCTCCCAATTTGGACAAATCTGGTAGCGACTCCGGCGCCGAAGACACCGATGAAGAGGGCATTCTTCGCAACAGCGGAGTGTACTCTCAAGTTACACGTATCAAGGACCGCCCGGCTCGAAAAGATGCCGAAATCCTTGGGAAGCTGCATCGAGACCTCCTTCCTAGGGTCACTGCTTACTGTACCTGTGGCTCTTATAAAATGAAGGATCTTTTAAGGTGGTTGAAGGACCGCAAGCGTATTCACAATACCCTGCCTAAGTTATTTGACGAGTGCCTATATACGCCTTTCACTTACAAGGACTGGAGAAGTGATTCGGACGATGATGTTCGGAAGATGATTCGCTTGGCAGACGACGGAGGTGAGATCGAATTCGGCAAGAAAAATGACGTCTTCATCTTCGAGTATGGAGTGGTCATCATGTGGGGCTATACCACGAAGGAAGAGCTGGCTTTTTTGGAGGATTTGGCAAGGTTTGAAAGCGAAAAATTGTCCTCAGAAGATATCCAGGTAGAGGAGTTCAACTATTACATCACCACATCTTATCAACCCAGAATCTATAATGATTTCATCACCCTCCGAGATGATTCGAACTACATGCTCAAGTTGTCAATCTCGCATGCGCTTGCGCAATCAGTGAAGATATCCTTATTTGAAGAATTGGTAGACAATACCATCGAAGACACACAAGACATCCCTCAGCAGATTGCACACACTGGTAAAGTTGAAATGACTCGAGATGAGATAATGAAATCTATTGGAGAGCTTTTCATTCTACGCATCAACATCAATCTCCACGGATCAGTATTAGACTCTCCCGAACTAATGTGGGCGGAGCCTCACTTGGAGCCGATTTATCAAGCCACGAGAGGTTATCTCGATATAAATTCCAGAGTGGAGCTTCTTAATCAAAGATTGGAAGTGATCTCGGATCTTTTGCAAATGTTGAAAGAACAATTGGGGCACTCTCAGGAAGAGAGTCTCGAACTCATTGTCGTGGTTCTAGTTTGCATAGAGGTTCTTGTCAGTGTTGTGAATATCGTCATAGATATTCTTACCTACTGAAGTTACACCGGCAAGTCGAACTACGGGCTCTCTAACGTAATCTGCGCGGATGACAACTTTTGTGAGTCTTTTCACAGCTGGCTATGGTTACAAATCGTAATCCCTCAGGTTGCTGCCTCAATCTCACCAACTTGAGGCTCATTCCAGATAGCAACCCTCGCGTTATGCAGTATGAATGAGGTGACGTAGCAGTCTGAACCCTTAATCCTGTGTGACTTGGGATACGATTTAATTTAGCGGCTCGTGCGTTTCAGCTTCAACGGCAGCAAATATATAGTTGCCAACGACCCGCTTTTGGAAGACAAGATATTGAGATTTGCTGGCAACCAGCTCTTCTTACCTTCTTGTTTTTTTTGTTCAAATTGCCCTAAGCGATCAGCAAAGTGATTGTGAATCGAGCAAGGATCCCTTTTATCAAAAAAAAATTCAAAGTAAACATGCAAATCATAGGTGAACGGCAAGCCCATCATGTTCGGACCAGCACATTACCAATTTTGCAAAAGCGTTTTCATATGGAAAGTGCTGCCATTCAATTAGCAGTGGGACCGGAGGTATTCGACATGGAGACTGATTGGAGTTCTGAAGAGATCTCTCAAGAACGGCGGCTAGTCAACTTTCGTGTTACTCGTGGACCATTTGCCAAAATATTTATTCATGCTTCTCAATTGAGCCCCGAGAATTACAATCCTGTTGTTGATGACTTGGTGGTGTCTTGTATTCGGTGGAGAGAGAAGGGTATTCACGTTGTTACATCTGTTGATATCATTCTGGTACTTGAGCATTTAGTTGGCGATGTATTCGATGTCGAAGAGAAGAGCAGAGTTCGCCGGAATTTGCAGTTCTTGAAACCTTACACGATCACCAGATCTGCACCAGCGAGCAAGAGATTATTCCATCTGCTCATGTCGATGAAGGATCCTCAACCTCGAAATATTGAAAAGGACTTGAAGGTTTTCCGTTGGAAAGACTTATTTGTTGCAGTCGATAGGGTACTCTCCAAATACTCGATCAACCCACAGTATAGTGCCTGTTTGGTATCAGTGAGTTCTCTGCCTCCCTTTCGAGTCGGGAACGCCGGCTATACATCCAGATTTGGATGTATTGACGAATCCTCCCAAAGAAACGGCACACTTAAGAAACTTCGCAGAGGTTCACAGAAAGGTGAGCGTAGCAACTGTTGCGTCGACCGAAATGTTTCACAATTACGTCTTGGGCCCATCTCAGCCCTCTAAAATCAGTCTGTTTTTTAAGAGTCCTGCTGACTCAACTCTTGATTGGGTGAATGAACCAACGGTCTCAAACAGTTCGTCATTGAAAAGAGGCGAAGATGCAACTGACGTTCTGAAGGAGAGCCAAAAAGACCCCAAATTTCGTCTACAGCAATGGCCTAGGACAGCGAACAGAACGAAGCATGATTTGGAAATCGCGCTGCTGGCGGGCACTTCGAGCTGCCCGGCTCTTGGAAAGATTAGAAGGGTTTCTGTCATTCGGAGGCTATCAACTGGTGATTATCGACAGTGCCATGATAATACAAGCACAAATCTTCCGATCATCTCCTCATTGCTCGACCGCAGTTTTCCTCTACCAGGTCCACAACAGATTGAAGCATACGCTAAAGAAATTGACGATGTTCATCTAAATCCTCGGCCCTTGATTGAACCTCACTTCTCAACTATTGGTGACGAATCATGGCAGCTTAGCATAATCGGGAGAAGGTGGATATGAACGTCTTACACTATCCGAAGAACTCTTAGGTACAGAATTTTTATTCATCCGTATCTAGAATGACACATTAATACATGCTTCGTAATACAACTGTCTACCTTTGCTCACTTTTTAGCGGGGTTTCTGAAATTTGGCGTGCTTTCAATTGTGGCACCCTTCACTGGGTCGATGGTCACGTAGTTCAAATAATCTGCCGCAGTCTTCTTTGCGGGTTCAATCTTCTCGGACAACGAAGGCATACTGAAGTTAGATTCATATGTGTTGCTCGATGCACCTGATTGCAACAAGACCGTGCGAGGTCCAATGACTCTGACGAAGTCCTGGTTTCCAACCAAGTAGTTGCTGGTATTGGTTTGGAGCAGCAGACCAAAGTTAGTCAATTTGGAAAAGTAATACTTTGTCCTGATGACAAAATCCCTCCAGGACTTAACCTGGGCAACATCTGGCGTTGACTCTGAGTTGACATCGGGGACAGGGTAGTCGTATTTCACCACACAGTTTTGCAAGTCGTATGGTCCGTTGACGGACAACGCAACCAAATTATGTTTATTTATCAGAACCTCTTCTCCATCCAGTAAAGTGGCAGTGTAAACAAGGCCATTTCCCACCAATCCCAACACTCCCCTTCCACTCACAAAAGTGTATCCTGGTCTGTTCCACTTGAATAACCCAGTGAGTGCTTTGGTGGTAAGATCAACTCGTTTAGCAAGCTGACGGGAAATCTTTTTGGGGATTTTGTACATACCGACGTTCAAAGAGGGCCCAGCAAATATGTGTAAAGCGTCCCTCTTCAAGACAGCCCAGTCATTGACGCCGTCAAGTACCACACTGGCAAACGACTTTGGAGTTGAGTTCAGAAAGAGTCTTGGCAATAATGTGGGAGAGTTCGACGTGACCAACATGGAGAAGGGCTCTGTTGCAATTACCTTTTGGTATCCGGAAACGTAATTGCCATATATAAGACGCTGGAAGGGACTCAAGAACTCGAAACCCGAAGTCATATGCTTTGGGTTGCCCCGAAGTGTAAGCATCGACCCTCTCCTGATGAAAACTTGGACTGAGGGAGGTACACTGACTGACATCACCGAAGGCGGTACACCAACAGCCTCCAAGCTGACGAGGTCGGTTGTTTTTAGATTTGGAAGGTCTGCAACATTGATGTTCTCTCGTTTGCTAATTGAATTGTTTTGACTTGTGGAGCTGCTGACCAGAGGAGCTTGGTTCACAATCAAAGACCTTTTGGAGACTAGCGATCTGAGGTGGCCAGTTTTCATCATCTCTCGCCCAAAGTTCGAACTAGTACTTCTTTATAGAATCGCGAAATACTGAATTATGCAACTCTGCCCAATAGAAGAAAAGTATCGGTACAGAAGGTAATCATAGTGCCCAAGACTATTGAGTAAGTTGATATACGTTCTTTCTGCTCATGTCTACAGTGTAAATGCTGAATTTACTAAAAACTTGTTCACTTGCTCGACTAATAAGCAACATATTCATATCGAGACAGAAATACTTTTTCGAAGCACTGAAATACATATAGAGTATGAACCCCTACGCAGGGAACACAGAATCGGCACTATGTAGCACCTTCTCGCAAACAAATATATACTCAGCAAAAAACATATTTTTGCTCAGCAGGTGCTCCAGTGGCGCAGAGGTTAGCGCTTCGTGCTTATAGCTGTCTTTCGACATTGGTTATACCAAAGTCACGGTCGTGTGAGGAACGCGATGGTCGTGGGTTCAAACCCCTCCTGGAGCATTTGTCCTTTTTTCGAAATAACCTTTGTACCCACTCTACAATCCATCTTTTCTAATAACGGTTCAAATATGCATTAGTTGTGCTATTCAACAATACGGCAGCGAACTAAAATTGGCGCCAAAATAATGTTCACGCCATTTTCATCTTGTCTTTAGACATCCCGTTCTCGATGAACTTAATAAACCGATTGCCGTACTCATCGGCAGGGATCGCAGAGATGGTGCTCCTGGTGTGACTCAATGATCTCCAGAATGTCTCGAGCCTCTTTTTCAACGAGTAGTTCGTCAAGCAATCAATGATGCCTAGATAGTAGATCTGGGGCATGGGATCGTTTTCCTCATTTGTAGCTCTGATACCACCATCGTGTCCGTAGAAGATGTATTTGGAGCGCCCCGGGAAGACATCCATAGGAAGATCATTGACCCTGTCAATATCTCTCGGATTTGTCTTAATTAATTCCGATTTGTTGCTGGATTTTGGATCAAAAACGGAGAGCTTTGTGAGGGTGGTGCTGTTGCCCTTTTTGACGTCGTGAACTCCCAACAACAACGAGTAATCCATGACATTGATTTTTTTCAAAAAGTTCACGTCAGCTTCTAGCTGCTCTGTGAACATCTTTTTCTTGTTGGGCCCGAATTGAATCTTATCGTCTGATTCAAGCCAGTTCAAGTCTTTGAGTGTCAAGTGTGACAAATCAGGCTTATCACCATCGTTGTTTGGAAGCCTGGTATATCTTCCCCATGTTGAACCCTTGAGATCGTATTTGATGTGAATATCTCTGTGTGGAGGGAATAAGTTATTCATCACGAGGAAATGAACCTTCTTCATCCCACCATGGACTTTCAACCTGTGTAAGCCGTAAAATTGGGAGATCAAAGTGTTCGGATTGTTTTTCACATGGCTGTGATAGTCTTTCAAGATTCTCCGCAACTGGCGATGCTCGGCGTGATGAATGGTTTTGATGATGAATCTGAAGTCCCGGGAATAGTAGAAGAAAGATCCACTTTTGCCCTGAGATCCCATTTCTGAAAGAATGTACTTTCCAGTAATGGAGATTAAATAGTCAGCCGGGTCAATTCCAAATAAACCTCTCAACTCTCTGAACACCTCAGGACAATAATCCTTGAACTTGAAGTCGTACTTGGAGGATGGTGTGAGCTCACTTCCATCCATGTTGAAAGTCAACTTCTTCGTAGCCTTGAAGTCAGCATCGGTGAGCTTCTTCATGACTCCAGAGCATCTGGATACAGCCACTCGAATACCAGTGAGCATATTGTATGCCATAACAAAGTTCTCATGACCTTCGCTTATTTTGTTACCGACAAACACATTCTCGTCTTCCAAGAGTTCCCTTCTCCGTTTTTGAATATTTCTTTTGGCAAGGATGCTGTTGCGCATGCGAGTGATCTCAGAGTTCGCTGAGTCCTGTGCTGAGTGCTTGCGGAGGTTGTGTAAATCGACAGAGTTTCCTCTTTCGTAAGAAGGAAACGTAGTTCTTGATGTCAATGGTTTATGGAAGTTCAGGGAGCTGTGCGCTTTGTGTGGGAGTGGACGCTCTTGGTCGAGCGACCTTTTCAGACGAATGACGTCTATGGAGCTTCTGCCGACGGTAGAAGGCGGAGATGTATGCCTTCTGAGATCTACAAGAAGCCTGGCAGGGTTCTGTTCCCTATCTTCAAGAAGTTTGTTCAACACCTTGTCCGAAAGTTTTGAAGTTTCGGCATCTTGCGCGTGGTTGCTTGCTGTAGACTTTGGGTCCGCTTGTGGCAAGATAGACAGTACGACGACTTCCACATCGGACTGTCTGGTTATAGTTTCGCCGATAGTGCCATCCGTATCCGTATCTGCGCCATGCGGCATCTTAACGGTGCAGATAGAGGCTGTGTTGAGAGCTTCTTCGGGCACGGAACTGGGCACCGTGTCACCGCTGGCAATCTCCGAAGTATCAGAGCTGGTGCCGTGATAGGAGCGTGACGTAGGGGTGAGAGGGCTCTCCGTTTTGGTAGTGGAGTTACCCAGCTTAGGCGAAGTTGTTCCCATGGGTTGCTTGACCCGAGGAGGATGTTGAAACTCCTCTGCGCGCAGAGGAGACTCTAGCTGCATCATGGTTTAGTATTGGATTGTTTTGAGAACGAAATCGGCGGTCGGGAAGGCAAATGACAGAAACGTATGTTCTCTGATGATGTAAAATCCACCGAAGATGAGGAATCTGTCCAGCCAGAAACCCAATAAATATGAAATCAGCCGTACAATGACGGGGATGTGGAGAAACGGCGAGCAAAGGATCCCACGGTTATGGTGGTACGATGTGTGCGTTGTAAATTCTCAATCTCCTTCTGTGGAACAAGCTGAAGTCAGTGTGAAATGGAGTGCACACAGCCCAATGGGTCAAAATGGCATATGGGCGTAGCCGAGTCTAACACCAGGGACGGAAGAAAATTGAGCTGAAATTTTTTCTCGGCTGGAAGACACGTACCGCTTTGATGCTAAGTGTCTGTTGATAGAAATCAACGCTACGTCATCGTAAAAGGTACTTGATATCACGTGACATGGTCCACAAGACGTTATGCGACTTATTCCCAATGCGGAAACTGCTAGCATAGTCTGTAGACTGCTAGCATGCAGCGGAGTATTGCGAAAGCTCGAGTATATTCTGCTCCGAACGTGTTAAAAGGGCTGGGTTGATGAAGAGGAGCTCTTTCCAGTCTCAACATGCTTTTTTGGTTGCCTGTTATTGCAGCTTTTGCAAATATCGGAGTGTCTTTCGCGGGTGCAAAATACTCCAATGCTACCATCATCGCTAATGCGACCCTCCTCTCCAACTGGAGTGCTCCAACTAACTTCAGTGCTCCGGTACGCAACCCAGCTAAATTGGCTGAACGCCACACATTCGGCGACATCACACTTGCTCAAGTTTCTGGCATTCGTGAAATTGAATCGAAGTACGCCAAGTCCGAAAATATGGTGTTTTACTTGAAGAACTCCAAGACGTTTTTGACTCGGAAAGACGACAAGTTTTGGGACGTGGTGGAGAACTTGGACAATGCCAGAGGGTCTGTGGTAGCACGGTGGTGGAACCCCTTCGCAGCAAAGAAAGCGAAGAAGGTTCCGTGGGTAGAGTTCAGATTTGCAAATATGACTGAAGCCGTCAGCGAAGACCCTATCCCAGTGTCACCTTGCCACGATGAGATGCAGGGACAAGGCGGATCACTCACATTACAACTAGGAGTGTCTACTTCTGGTTCTCTCTCGGGTTCCTTTGGAGTTTCGCCGATCATCAACGGAATCACCCTTGGCTTCTCGACTAAGAGTGCTATTGGTACATCGAATTCGGAGTCCACTTCTCTCACATGTAATGCCAAAGAAGGCGAGGTGGTGCAGGCATTTCTCTACGGAACCCGCTTCCTCTACTTCACTCCATACTACCGGATCCGCCAATTTGATCCCAACAGAGCAAAGTTCGAAGGAGCAGGAAAAATGTGCCAACTTCCAGAAAAAAGAATAGTTTTAGAAAACGATTTCGGAATGTGGGGCTGTGCATCCAGTGCTGTCACTCCCCTCCGATGCTCGAAAGTTGTTACTGACTTGAGCGAAATTGAAGATTAAAGTGGCAATAATCCCGACCATACCTCAAAAACTTGCAGTGTTTATTTTGAGCGCAACGGTTGCCTTTGATTTACGGAAGTAGACAGTGATAATGCGGAGTTACGAAGATTACGAACCTCGGGGTATCGGTACGCGCATCGGAACGGGATTCTGTGCAGGCTGTGGCATAAGTCGATTCTCAGTTTATCTATAAAATCGGAACGTCCGCACCTCTTCACCGCAATGGGATTGCTTGGTCTTTTCAAAAGCTCCAAAGATCACTCGCAGGATATCGCCAACCTCGGTTTCGAGGTCTCGGACTGCTCTCAGGAATGCGATGCCTGCACTAGCAGGTTTCCATCATCCGTCGCCATCGAGACAAAGGACCCGTTATGGAACTCGACCAAGCCATACGGGTTGCACGTGGTTGTGCCTACCAACAAGTGTGACTGGATCCACGACGCCACCGATGTGCCTGGCCAGATGCCGTATGCGGTGCAGCAATGGGCCAGCTCTGCAAAGTTCACGGAGTTGGGAGAAACCTCTACTATCAAGGTCACTGTGAGTTCGCTCTCGTCGCTCAAGTTGGAAAATGACCCCGACTACATGCTGGGCAAGCACGGCGATGTTTTGCTTTTGCCGTTCTTTGTATGGGTGAAAGGCGTGACAGTGGATAATGTGGACAAGGTTCTCGATAAGGTTGTTCCTGACTTGTGCCGATTCCGAGACGAGAAGTTGGAGCAGCTCCCCACCACTTCCTTTCCTGCGTATCCAGATGTGTCCGTCGAGGTAGACGCCCATCTGTCATACGTATTTATGTGCTCTCACAAGACGAGAGACAAAAGGTGCGGCATCACCGCCCCCATAATGAAGAAAGAGATGGATATACACTTGCGTGACTTGGGGTTATACAGAGATGTTGGTGACGACAGGCCGGGAGGCGTCAGGGTCGCTTACATCAATCACATTGGTGGCCACAAGTACGCTGCCAACGTGATAATATATTTGAAGAGGTCGGGCAAGAACATATGGCTCGCTAGATGCAAACCCAACAATGTGGTGCCAATTATAGATGAGTGCATTGTGGGTGACGGCAAAGTTTGGCCTGACAAGGTAAGACAGGTGCAAAAATACAAACCTGTAGAATGGTGATTAAATAATAATCGATGAATTTCATGATTCTATACAGCGACGCCGAGCTTGAACGCTCTTTGTTGCATTCTCTTTTTATCCGTCCCGTTTAACGCTTCTCGACAAGCTCCAGCAATATGTTGATTCGCTTTTGCATGTAATCCAACGTCTCTCTCTTCAAATTCTTGGCGTCATTGGCAACAATTCTCTGCAATCTACCAAGCTCAGTCTCGAAGAAAACCTCCTCGCTATCCAAAACCTTGTTGATGATCTTTCTGTAGTATGGGATCATTGCCACGTCATCCTTGTAAAAGAGGACCTTTTCCTCTACCAAGGCATCTCTACCTAGTGATGTGACTTGCGCTTCCAACTTCCTCAACTTCTGCAAGATCTCGACACCGTTCTCAGTGGTCAACAGCTTCAAAGCTTCGTCCAACTGCATTATCCTGCCTGCGTTGGGGAACAACTTTCCTGTGGTGTCTCTTCCTAACCCAGTCTCGTCGTTAACAAATGTGACCAAGGCTTCCAAGTCAATTTCGTCATTGTAAGTGACTGGTCTTTTCAATCCGTCGGCCGCAACTTTGGTCGGGTCGAAAAGGAGAATGGTTGGCAAACGAGTGATTCCAAACTGAGTCTTCACCTTCTCGACGACATCCTTGTTGTCGTCTCTCAACTCTACTTCACCGAATTGGATGATATCTGAATCTGAGTCAAATATCTCATTGGCAACCTTCTTGAAAAGTGGTTTGAGAGTCTTGCAGAACCTGCACCATGGAGCAGTGAACGAAACAACAGTCTTCTTGTCTGCTTTGAGGACCAATTTCTCAAAGTTGTTATCGTCCAAAGAAAGTATGCTAGAGGGTCCCTCGTCGACTTCTGGCTCTCCCTTTGCGCCCAATTTGATGCCGGTGGCTTGCTGGATGAAGTTGCTGATCGAATCTGCGTCTCTGTTGCCCATGAATTCAATTGGCTCCATATTATCACCAAATATGAACATTGCTGGGAATCCGTCGATCTCGTACTTCTTCACCATTTTCTTCCCGTCTTCGTCACCGTTAATCTTCACGACCTGTATCTCGGGCACATCGGCGAACCGATCCGCCACTTCCTCTATCGTAGGCATCAAGTTCAGACAGTGTCTGCACCAGTCGGCGTAGAAATCCACGAAAGTGAACTTTCCGGACTCGAAAACAACCTCTTTGAAATTCTTATCATTGATTCTAGTTAGCGCTGCTGAAGCCGTGACAGCGAGCAAAAGCAGGTATATGAAAGCTCTCATGGTAGAGAATTAAATGAAGGCAAATGCACTGGTTATATGATATAGATCACGTGCTTAATGTCTATAAGCACTGATGACAAATTGACATACCAACTACGTGTCACCTGGAGTTACATTTATAGAAACCCCCTTGGTCCGCTCTATGTCTCCAATGTATGATACTGTAAACAATTCTGAGCAATCTGGCAAACGAGAAATAATTTCTCAAGGCAAGATTGAAGTCTGCGTGAGCCTTTACAACATCTCGAAGTGTAGCAGACGAAATCAAATAATCTTCTCAATTCTCTATTTCCTTCCGTTCTTCCGTGAAGTTTCTCGATGTGAGACGAGCTCTAATCGTATCAAGCGCAATATTGGAAACACCAATTATGTTGAACAAATCTCGCCCCTTCTCAAAACCATCAATAAATAAACCAAGCATACCAGTTGGTGAAGAGATCCTTGTGTGGTGGGTTCTATGCATCTATGGAATCTAAGCCACCATCTCAATCTCGCATGAAAGTTACTCTCATTCAATGAGATTTAAACTTTGGTAATGGAATAGAATATGCTGTGATATAAGAGTTCAGCGGGGTGGCAACACCGGCAAATGCGTTGTACCATGCAATAAACGCTGTTATCACTCCGGTCACACCGCCTGCTCTAGTCACTCCCACTTTACCCGTGAATTCACCAATCGCTAGGAGGATAAATGTAATGAAGAGAGAAAAGAACAACAGGAAGAATGCAACAGTGGACTTGAGTGTAACGAGGACAAGCATGAATGTAAACATCGCCCATCCCGTCAAATAGAAACCCACAGCGTTAGCAAGCATTGTGGGATCGTCATAGGCGCTGATGATACCAAAAGCCTCAATGCGAATGGCAGCAAAACTCAACCAGAAGGCACCGTACAGAGTCAAAGCAAGAGCTGCAAAGTCACTGAAGCCGAGGTACAACTCCCAGATACCTGTAAAGAACTGCACCATACCTCCGTAGAAACAGGCAAGTCCAACAACGATGTTGGGAATCTCGATGCCCATAGCCTGGGCGTTTGTCAAAGACAAAACGAAGGTGGTCATGGCAAAGGCACTCAAGCCCAATGGCGCAGGGTTTCCGTAACCCACGTCAATGTGTGGGGCAACTCCGGGGTTCAATGTTCCTCCGAACGCTCTCATCAACTCATGGGTGTAGTACTTATGGTTACCGAGGATGACATACTCGTTCGACTCTCCGCTGACGTGCACTCTTCCAATGGGAAGCTCTGTCATCGCAACGTCCTCGTCGAGTTTGGAGGAGTCTATCGAGGTTATTTCGTTTATCGAAGCTTGTCTGCTCATAATTGTGTTTGCAGCAATCAGCGTAAAGGACTAGTTAATAAAGCGAGAAACAAAGACCGATACCCGCCGAGACTCGCGACAATAGATACACGTTGTCCCAGATCCATCTCCTACAACGTGCCGCTACAATTGGGCAAGCTCATCAGTTGTGCAGACAGCTTCAAAGTGGGGTTGAGCGGGGCTATTTCTCCGACTCGGCAGCAGCGGTTCATTCGCCGGTCAGTAGCAGAATGTGTTGTAAGTAGAACATATCGCCGGCTCTCGGATGTGCCAAGCATTCTGGGGACCATCTTGCTCCGTACTCCGAAGCACGATAAACATGCGGCGGAGCCTGTACAAAACGTAAAGTTCGGCGAGATGGTCTCGGTTCGTCTCAGCCACCTTGTTCCGAAGCCGATGCTCAGTGTTCGCCATTTCTCTCGGAGCGCAGCCCTCTGTCGTGTCTCATTGACGTTCTTCACCAAGGAGACGTGTCAGTTGTGTAAAAATGCTAGTGGAATTCTCAAGAAAACCTTGGATCAAGAGCCGTTTCGAGACGTGGACTTGACGGTGGTCGACATCATGAAGCCAGAGAACTCGGCTGCTTTTGATAAGTACTGCTATGATGTTCCAGTGTTGCATGTGGACAGGCCTGGCCAGAAGAAGCCGGTGAAGTTCATGCATTATTTCGATGAAGCAAAGTTGGCAGAGGAGTTTGCCCGAGAGTAGCTAATCGTCGTCCGCTGAGATTACCGGTGGCTTGCGCCGATTGCGTTGTCTGGCCATGTATCCAAGCTTCGATGCCTGCTGGGAAGCGTAATCGTCGCCATCCTCCTCTATCTCCAGCGAAACATCCAGAGAGGCGTCTTTCGTTGCCATTGGCTTGGACGCTTGTGACGCATCTTGCCTGTGCTGGGCTTGACGCAACTTCAGTTGTAAAACCTCGATGCTGATGTGATGGTTTGCACTTAACGTGCTGTTCTTCTTCGTAAGAGCGACAATTTTGCGGCGAAGTTCGATGAGCTTTGCGTTCGAACATTGTACCTTCTTTCGGAGACTTTCATTCACCTTCTCTATTGCATCGCACTTGCTCTGGAAGCTGTCTGCTCTAAGTGAGAGCATGTTTCTCTCGCGTTCAAGCACTAGTATGTTCTTGCATTGGCGATCGTAGCTCTTTTTGAGCCGTTGAAAAGCAGCAGAGGTGACATTCGGGGCAGCTTTCACCCATCTTCCTTCCTTGAAACCAATGGTCGTCTCGAAGACATGTTCGTTAGCAAATGTGGCTCTCTCTGTTGAAGTGTTGACTTGCTGAGTCGACTTGGATAACTCCACAAACTCATTGATGTTGGAATCGATATTGGCGAGTGATTGGCAGATGGTTTGCACGTGCTGTCGTGTATCACTTGCCCCATCGGTGGATGATGCAACGATGAGCTCACGCAACAGCAGGTCTACTTTGGTCTTCTCGCTCTCGATATAGCTCAATAGACACGCACGTTGGAATGCGTTGCTCTCGTCCAGTCTACCTGGGCTTGATTTCTCGTATTGCTGTAGTTTCAAGTCGATGATTCTAAGACGACGACGTGTAGATTTAACAACCTTTTTCGACTGAGCAAGGGGACCAGATGGACTTGGTGGAGGACTTTCAGATGTGACATCACGAGAACTCGAATGCAAAGCTGGGCTGTTACTGGTTCCAGCTCCCTTCATACCTATGTGTTGTACAAACGCTCTATGTTCAAGGAGAAATATAATTCGCAGCCAAAAGTATGTTACTAGTGAAAAGGAGATACGTTATTGAACAAGGTGAGTGAGTTAAATGTCCAAATGTGTTTCTATGTGTTTCCGTACTTCCTTCGCTGTTTGTATTGCTTGTGTACATTGGAAAGAGTAGCGCCAATATCTATGTTTATGAATATATCAGGTAAAGACAATTGGATGCGAAATGAATATTGTGAATACTCCATCTACAGAAACACTATAAACCCATCTTAAAATTTGGAAAAAGCTCCAATGAAACGGAAACTAGGTGATGTTGCTAATGAGAATCGCTATACTCTTGTCGATAGCTTCCGGCCATCAATTAACGGAAATACGATACAAGAAATCATAAGAATGGTCGGGAAAACCGCCCAAAGAACACTGACACTATTCAAACCACCTCGTGATATCGGATTATCCTCCAACTTGTCCTCCATTGATGTCTGAACCTCCATAAAAACTGCTACAAAACTGCGCAACATTTCTCACTATATGAATATGCCTTTGTTACACATGCAAAATGCGAAGGCGATATCAGAACCCTAAGGTGCCCCGCTTTTCACTGCTGGCTTTTTCCCATTGATACCACTATGACTCGCCAGAAAACAGCTCTCGTCACTGGAGCCTCGTCCGGAATCGGATATGCCACTGCTCTTGAGTTTGCAAAGAGAGGCTACAAGACCTTCGCTTGTGCGAGAAGACTCGAGCCTATGGAGCCATTGAAGGCTCACGGAGTCATCATCTTCAGTATGGACGTCTCCTCCTTGGAGAGCGTGAACGAGGGCCGCAAGTTCCTTACTGAACAGACGGACGGCTACCTCGATGTGTTGTACAACAATGCTGGACAATCGTGCACATTCTCTGCGCTTGACGTCACGGATGAAGTGGCAAAGCAGTGTTTCGAAGTCAATGTGTTTGGCCCGATTCGTCTTACGAGAGAGCTTGCTCCGCTTTTGATCAACGCCAAAGGAACCGTGGGATTCACCGGCTCTGTCAGTGGTATCGTTCCATTTCCTTTCTCTTGTATCTATTCGGCCTCTAAGGCAGCTATTCACCAGTACGCTGCTACTTTGAGACTTGAAATGAAGCCATTTGGCGTCAAGGTGATCAATGTCATCACTGGAGGAGTCAAAACCAACATTGAAGATAAGAGAGACTTACCTCCTAACTCCTACTACAACGTGCCTGGTATCGAAGAGGCAATGATGGAAAGAAAGCAGATGGCCAAGAGAAACAAGCCTATGGAGCCGGAGTTGTACGCCTACAGAGTTGTGAATGATTTCGAGAGTCTGACGTTGAGTGGCAAGCTTAACGTCTACAGAGGCACTATGGCGACCATCTTGGGGTACTCCTTGAACTGGTTCCCTAGATTCATCTTGGAGATGATTCTTGTGAAGAAGTTCAAATTGGAGGCAGTATTCGCTCAGGTGAGAGCCAAATACTCCAAAGCCAAACTCGAGTAGCTAATGTTTACGAACCTTTTAAGAACCTTGTGTATTTATATGAATGTACCGCCATCCACTTGTTACTCTGATACCTGTATCATGTGTACTGTGCCATCAAATCAGCGTTTGGCTGGATATTCGACACACACTCAACCATTTCCGGAATGCCTGATTTCATACTTTTCATCACTGCCTCAATGCACAACAACGCCCGAACGGCATCCAAGCCCGTACACTTGACCTCGGTTTCCTCTTCGGTAATCAAGTTGACGAAGTGCTCCAACTGGAGATCGAAGGGTTGAGGTTTTGCACCCTTGGACCCGAAGGACGCCATGGTTCCCTTCATTTCATACGAAGGTGGGGGCGTAAGCATGGAGTCCATAGCGGCGTCAATCTCCTCATGTTGCATTGGAAGGCGTTCAACCTCGACAGGCTCACGCCACGTCTGGCCGTTTTCTCCGAGCAGATTTTGGTGGTACAAAGTCAAGTCTGGCACCGAAAGCGTCCCCAGGCTACCGAAGATGCGGTAAAAGCCAGCGACATCGTGCTGTGGCACCATAGGATTCTCCCCTGTACCAGCCTCAAAGCTGAATGGTGAGGTTACGTTGTCCGAGCAGATGAATGTTCCGCAACAACCATTAGCAAAGCGAAGCGTGAGCACAGCCCCCTCGTCCACATGGTCGTTGGCAGCTTCTTCAGGCCGTTGCCGGGGCAATGGTTCAGCGTAGACCTTCACGATTGGACCTATCAAATACTGCAACAAGTCCAAGTCATGGATCAAATTGATCATCAACGCCCCGCCTCCCAGAGTAGTGGAACGGCGCCAAGCCTTCTCGGCAAAGTACTCCCCAGGCTTCTTGAGCGCCCACACCCCCTGAATCGCCACCGGTGTGCCCACACGAGCCATATGTGCTTTTGTGGCCACAATATAGGGGTTGAACCGACGATGGTGTCCAATGAGGAGATGCACGTTCTTCTCGCTGCAGTACTCCATGAGCGCCAAGCAGTCAGCTGCGGTCGATGCCATGGGCTTTTCGACCAAGAGATGGATCCCACGAGCGGCCAATTGCATTCCCAAAACAGCATGTGTGTGGTTTGGCGTTGCAATTATCGCCGCATCCGGCAAAGGCACACGATACGTGTCGCAGAATTCAAGCATCTCATCCAAGGTGTTGAAGTGGAGGGCGTTGTTTTTGTTAGCGACGCCCGGGCCATTGGCCGAGCGATCGACGACTGCAAAAAGTGAGCAGTCTGTTCTCTTTAAGATGTGTTCAGCATGCCGAGGGCCAATAAGTCCAGCACCTATAATAACGAAACGAAGCACATTTGCCATTAGAGGAGGAAAAGAAGACCGCGTTGAAGTTGGTCACACGTGGTGAAGTCTTATCTAGGTGCGTTATCGCCAGCGTGCAGGACACAAATCAGGAACAAAGAACCTGGAATAGTACCAAGACATTGTACATTCCGTGTGCGGACCTGTTTTGGGTCAGGAGCCCTGGCCAGATCTGGAATTGCACCCGTGCTCAACGGTGGCTCGAGCTAGTATTGCGCTTCTTGGCTGGGGCTCGGTAACGGTGGGCCGTGCAGAGCTTGTCATGAAAGCCAAGGTTTCCTCGAGGTTTTGTAGATTTGTATTCCTCCAGAAGAGAGAGAGAGCACTTTACATCTTGGCCATGATCTTCTGCTCGCTGAAAACCTCGTCTTTCAAGTGATCGATGACTCCCCATCCGTAGCCATTGGCAAATCTCCGTCTTACGACGATGTTGTTGTGTGCGTCTGGCGGAAGCGACACTAACACCTTGCGCCAGCTCAACTCTGGTGCATGGTACTTGCGTGCAATCTTGACCTGTTTGTCCAAACGCCAGTCGGTGTAGTGGAAAAGCTTGCGGATTCCCTTGATATGAGGCTCCTCTGCCGGGATGCTGCTGAAGTGGTAGTACTTGTCGTGGAAAATGACAGGCTTGCGGTTGTCAGGAACGGTAATGTAGGTCACCGATGGAATAGGACAGAGCATCGAGTTGATAGCGGACTCCACGGCCAGAGCCTTGGGAGGAATATGGAAATCTCCGGTTTCCTCGTCGCCTGCCTCGCTTTCCAAGTCGTCTTCCGCAAAAGAGTCACTGCTCTTAGCAGAGATTTTGGCGTAACGCTTGACTTTCTTGCTGACCCGTGTGCGTTTGCCCTCTTTCTCGCCAGCACTGTCCGAGACCGACCCATTTACATTTTGAGACAAGAAGTGTGAATACTTGTCGGCGATGTTGTTCATGTCATCAACGGGAATCTCTCCCACGTCGTGTCCGCTTGCATTCGTCTCTGTCAGCACTCTAGGGTGGGCCTCGTGTAGTTTCTTGTCCTGCTTCAATGCGTGGACATCTCCCAACGCTTCCCAGTCTAGATACAAGAGTGCACTGGTGCGCAAGGGGACGATGCCATCATGAACAGCATTAGCGTAAACCGTACGCAGCTTGAACTGCTTCAACAACGTCTGCACCGGCTCATCGGGTAATGTTTCGAGAACTGGGCGGAAGTTGTCCTTTTTGGAGCCATCCCTATCGTGGCCAGTGACACGAGGAAGCTTCTTCAGCAACGTTAAGTCACGGCCCGTTTTGCCCAAAGTTCCCAAGTCGAGAAACCAAGAGATCCAGAGACTCATCTCACTGAGAACCCCAAGCATGGGGCTCGCCAAGCAGACGAAGTGGCGGAGCTCGATGTGATGCTTCTCAAAGTAATCGACACCTTTTGTCAAAAGTATGTGCTTGATGGCATACAATTGCACTGGCCCGCCGAGCGAATGGCCAACGAAGGAGATGCCTCCTATAGTATACTTCTTCTCAAGCTCTTCGATGAGGAGCGTGGTGTAGCTGGAAACCCCCACACCCAAGCGGTGGATGCCTTTTTCAGTGCGTCCGGCGTTACCACGAAAGCCTTGCACCACTACGTTGTCGTCGAGCAGACTAAGCTGGTCTCGGAGATAAAGCATGTCAGCTGTTAGGTTGGAGAAGATCCCATGAGTCACGATCACCAAATGCACAGGCTTGTCTGGATACTTTGGATCAACTGCCCACACATCATCTGTCAGAAGTCGTGTGACCTTTAAGGAAGGGTTTGTTGGCACGCCCCACGGCTCGTCATTTACTTCATGGTCCGGTGGAGCGAAATCTCCTTTAGAGATGGACGTTAACACGGACCGATTGATCCTACGCAACTCCGGAAGATCATCGCCGATCATCAAGCTGTATGTCAACGTGGCTTTTCTGTTGAGTACGATCTGCGACACAACGTCACAGCTCCACTCGTAAACACATGTTCCATCGGCATTGGACTCCTTCAAACTGTTGTCATTAAGGTAGAGTTTGACATTGAAGGTTTGTCCAGGTTTGATGGAGTTGCGGAAACAAACCTCTCGGTTAGCTGTCGGGTTTTCCGGCTCAAACTTCTGGCGATGACTGAAGTTGCAGGGCACAACATGGCAGTATAAGATGAAGGGACCGTTCAAGAGATGGACGGCTCGGAGTCCCGTTTTTTCCATATTTTTCACCCGAAGATAAATCTCCTTCCGGTGGGGATCTGAATTGGTGTATTGGAGCAGATAGCGGCACACACCACCGAGCTGAAGTGCCTGTTTGTCTCTGTACCAAAGGAAGGAAGTAGCCATTGTTTCCCCAGGTTTTCACTATCATGTGCGATATATAGCTTGCGCACAAAAACGTAATAGTTAAGAGGTCTGCTAAGAAACCGAACCTTTTTGTCAAGTAGTGTTTTGTAAAGATGAGGTGGACCATATAACGACCAGTAATTCTATTCTGTTGTTCCTCTTTTCACCTTTTGCTTCTTTGCTATAATGCGGAAAAGATAGTGAACATGCCCGGAACGTGCTTCGTTGATGCAGAAAGGTTCAACAATTTCCAGCAAGAAGAACGGCAGCTGACTCAGTCAATGAGCAAGGTATCCCTTCCAGCCACATATAAATGAACATACGAACTGTATACTTCCCTGCATACTGCCCAAATATGGGGTAGTACCGGATAAATGAGACTCCGGCTTTTTCTTGAACAAAACACTAGTATGTCATGGTCTCACCTTCTTCTTCAATGAGCGAAGCTGCATCTCCGGTCGCGGCCCTCGAGGCACTAAACTTGGAACACCATCAGAACCTCCACGCCCTTCAAAACCTCCTGCTGGTGCTTGCACAAAAACTTCCAGATGTGCCTTCTCGAATACATCATATAGTGATCGTCGGATTGAGAGGAGTAGGCAAATCGACGTTGGCACTTATGGCGCTGGCTGCATTGGGGTTCAAGTACTTGGACGTGGAGAAGTGTGTGTCGGAGCATACGGGCATGCCAGAGGCTGTTTACTTAAAGAAAGTCACTACGGAACAGTATCAGACTTTGCAGTACGACTTGGTGACCAAGGCCATCGATGAGAATCAGGACGGAAGTCTTATTGTCGTTGTGCCTCTGACAATGATCAACTCGCCCAGGTTACTTCAATACTTCTCCAGAGACAAGTTTCAATATATCATCAATGTGGAATGCGAAGAGCAGAGAATCCTCAACTACTTGAACTTCGAGGGCGACGAGGGCTTGACCCGCATCCAGGATACGTTTGCTAAGTTCCGTGGAATGTCGACTCACGACTTCTTCAACCTTTTCTCGGAAGCTGCTCCAACGAAACGAACAATGATCTCCATCGGCAACGGGACGGAAAATACACCCGAAGAGAACAACACCTCCTTTGTCTTGAAGCCAGTGGAAAAGGAATTCATCAAGTACTTGACATTCTTGATCCGTGGTCCGGATGCAGCATCTGCTGTAGCCGGAAACCTCCACTTACGTTTACCATTCTTCAGGAATTTCACAAACTGTTTAGTAGTGCCGTTCCCTAACGATTCCACCAACTTGACTCCTGAGTCTTTGTACGGAGTCGACGCTATCGAGATCACGGTGGATATGGTAAAGCTTATCCGCTTGAACTTGACCACTTCCAAGATGAAACTCAACAAGTTTGTGTCGAAGATCAGAAGGCTCAGCAACAGCTCCATTCCTATTGTCATGAGCATTCGTAACTCGTTGGAAGAATGCAGCTTGTTCATTCGAGAATACTCAATCAGCTCCAATAATAGCATTGAGACGGTTCGAATCGATATGAAAAACTACTATCTCACACTTCTAGGGTCTGCCATCCGCCTTGGTGCCGATTACTTGTCGCTTGACTTATCATTGTGTACAAACGACTCCTCCAACTTCTTTTTGGACGACGAGATCTCAACAGATGTCATTTTCCAGCTTCTCAAGGCATTAGTTGCTAGTAGAGGAAGTACTGAGATCATCGGTTCATTTGACTCCAACTCTCCACAGTTCTGGGACTCGGGAGCACGATCTGTTGTCAAGTTGGCACATGCATTATCTTTGAAAGTCGTTCGCTTATCTGCCGTGGCAGGTCTGCTACTTGATAACTTTCGCATCACCAATTTTCAATTGGCAGTACAAAGTACTCCGGTGCTAAGTGATATGCACATCTGTGCTTATAATCGAGGACATATGGGCAGGCCCTCCAAAGTCTTCAATCGTCACTTGACTCCAATTCACGCAGACGTCGACGAAACATCAGACAGCGAAAATATCACCGGACTACAATTGCAAAAGGGTCTTTTTGCTTCGTTCATCACCCCTAAATTGCACTTCTACATCTTGGGAATGCGTGTGTCTAGTTCGGCTTCGCCATTGCTTCACGGCGAAGCATACAAGGCTCTAGGATTGTCACACGAGTATCACTCATTTGAATGCGATAGACTCATGCCAAGCTTGAGCAACCTTGTTGAACTGCCCAATTTTGGTGGTGCTGCCATCATTATGCCTTTCAAGTTGGAAGCCTTGAAGTACGTTGACACCATGTCGAATCATGTCAAAGTAATTGGTGCCTTGAACACTATAATTGCTGAGCGCAATCCACTAGAACCAAACAAGATCATCAAAATTCGAGGCGAGAATACCGACTGGTTGGGTGTGAGGATCAGTTTGAAGGATAATACCTCGCCAATCAATGCAGTAAGTGCCGAGAAGACCGCATTAGTGATTGGAGCTGGTGGTATGAGTCGTTCTGCTATCTATGCATTGATTCAGTTGGGCTACCTGAATATTCTCTTATACAACAGGACTTATGAGAAAGCTCAACGCTTGGCGGAACACTACAACAAACTCTCGCCAATGTTGCCCTCAAAAGCTTTAACAACGGGAGAACTATGCGATAGCAAGCGAGACTTGAAGCAGTTCAGGGTTCTTGTTTTGCTGGATACAGAATTTGCCAATGGAACGATTCCTCCGAACGTGGCATGCCCTACCAGCATCGTTGCTTGTGTACCAAGCTCGAACCCTATCACAGGCGAATTGACCAATATTCAGTTGTCGGGAAATTGGTTTTCCAGTCCATCTGGAGGAGTTGTATTGGAGACAGGGTATGATCCTTTGGTGTCTACCATTTTGGCAAGAGCACAAGAATTCAAGCCCCAAGGCTGGACTGCAGTGAACGGTCTCAATTGGCTTCTTGCACAAGCTATTGCTCAATTCGAGATGTTCACTGGAAAGCAAGCGCCTTTGGCACTCATGAAAGAAGTTGTCAACCAGCTCTATAACCAGAGGTCATAAGTCTACAAATAAAAAGTAAGACAGCTGTAAATTAAGTAGTACATCAGTATCATCCTACGTGTGACCCTAGGCTTTGTACAAGCCTTCGACAAAATACGTAGGGGTTTTACCCTCCTTGTATTCTTTCCATCCTCTTTCACCTTCAGCAAATGCATCATAGTCGAACAAGAAGTCTCTGAACACGGGATCAGCCCATCTGTTGGGGCAACCCAATCTAGGTGGGTTCACAGCACATTCCACATCTCTGGCTCTTTGCTTTTCTCCATCTGGCAAGTGGTAAATGTTTCTGCACTCTGTGGAACCCTGCACCACTTGAGTGGATCTCCATTTTCTCAATGACTCGGTGACCTTCAACAAGTCGTGAATTTGGGACTTGTCTTCAATTCTAGCAAACAAGCCTGCAAGCACACCTGCATCCTCCAAAGCTTGGGAAGCGCCCGAAGCCAAGTAAGGCAAAGTGGCATGCGAAGCGTCACCCAAGATGATGACATCTCCGGTCTCGTGTGTCCATGTAGGCAATTCACGAGAGTTCTGGAGCTTCCATTTCTTTGTTTCGTGAATCAACTCAAATAATTTAAGCAAGGCGGGATCCCAGTCGCGGAATGTCTCGAGCAACTCTTCTTTGGAGGAGTCCATGATGTAGACGTTCTCTGGTAACGTGTCCGGACACAATACGACGATGTTGCACAACTCTCCACCCTGCAATAAGTACACCACAATGTGGCATTCGGGGCCCCACCAGAAGTTAATGTTGGGCACCTCGAACTTCTTTAACTCGGGATGCTTTCTCATCTCGCTTACCTTCACCAAAGCACGGAAAGCCATGTCTCCGGTGGTGTATGGTGGATCTTCTTTACCCAAGATTTTGGTTCTGAGCATCGACTTGATACCATCGTAGCCCACCACAACATCTCCCTCGTAGACGTTTCCATCAGAACAGGTGACCGTCAGCTTGTCGAAGTCAATATCGTTGACGTGCGAGCTCAATCTGAAATCTACACCCACTTCAGCAGCTCTTTTCACCAATGCAGAGTGGTAGTCTGCTCTGTGCACGTGCAAGTAGTCAGAGCCATACATGTCCTGGGTAAGAGGAACCAAGTTCTGACAATTCAACTCTGCACCGTCCTTATAACGGAACATGTTGACGTTTTTTGGAACCATGGCAGTGCTTTTGACGTAGTCATAAGCTCCGATGGTGTGAAGAATGCGAACTGACGGAGGAGGAATCTGGATTCCAGCACCCACTTCTCCCAACTGTGGCGCCTGCTCCAAGAGTGTGACTTTGTGGCCAGCCAAACTCAATGCGATGGATGCTGTAACACCTCCAAGGCCACCTCCAACAATAATGAAGTGAAGAGAGATCGGAGCCTTAGGGATCGTAGATTTTGAACCTTGGTACACCATTGTAAATATGTGGTTAAGAGCAGATACCACCGACTATATATACCCAATCATG
Source organism: Danielia oregonensis (assembly GCA_003707785.3). Taxonomy (NCBI): domain Eukaryota; kingdom Fungi; phylum Ascomycota; class Pichiomycetes; order Serinales; family Metschnikowiaceae; genus Danielia; species Danielia oregonensis. Next base: position 492,690 of record PPLJ03000007.1, read on the forward strand.
GCAGCACCATTTCCGGGAAATATGTTTTCCGAATCTCAGGAAGAATGAAACTCCGGATTTTGTGGGGAAAAGGTCGGAACAGATACCGAGCAAAAAGATTCATCTGTCCTGCACTCGGATATACAATTACCCCATTTTCCGGTTCTACAGCTTCACTTTAAATCAAACATAGACGACATTTCAATAGGGAATATGTACTAGCGCATAGGCAATCTAACTTTCCTGGAAGACCTCGGCCAAGAAGGCGTCTTCCTCCGCAGTGTGCATGGCCTTAGAACCGGCAGCAACGGAGGCAGATGGGTCTCTACCAGCGTAACGCAAGCTCAAGTCCTTGTAGTTGTCAGTCTCGGCCAAAGTAGTGGCGATACGTGGAGCAACGTAAGAGTAAGAACCCATGTTCAATGGCTCTTCCTGACACCAGACCAAGTCCTCGACAGCAGGGTAGGAGTTCAAGGTCTCACGCAACTGGGCGTATGGGAATGGATGCAATTGTTCGACCCTGATGAAGGCAGTGGTCTTGTCTTCGATGGTGGAACGCTTCTTAGTCAAAGCGGTGATCACCTGACCACTACAAAGGACAATACGTTTTATGTCCTCCTTGTTGTGAATGGTCTTGCCCAACTCACGGTCATCGATGATCCACTCGAAGTGCGAGTCACCGGTGAACTCGGACAACTCAGATCTGGCCAATGGGTGTCTCAACAACTGCTTGGAGAAGAAGAGAATCAATGGCTTTCTGAACTGTCTGTGCATTTGACGACGCAACAAGTGGAACAAGTTGGCGGGGGTTGTTGGGTAGGCGATCTGCATGTTGCAGTCCTGGTGTTGTCTCTCGAGCTTCTCGGGAGATGGGTAGAAACGAGGGTCTTCATTACACATCTGCAAGTATCTCTCGATTCTTCCAGACGAGTGCTCAGGACCCTGTCCATCGTAACCGTGAGGCAACGACAAGACCAATCCAGATCTCTGCTTCCACTTGGACTCGGCGGCAGCGATGAACTGGTCAACAATAACCTGGGCAGTGTTGGCAAAGTCACCGAACTGGGCCTCCCACTGCACGTACGAGTCAGGGGAGAACAAAGAGTAACCGTATTCGAAACCCATAACACCGTACTCGGACAACGAAGAGTTGGAGATGTCAAAGGCACCTTGGTCCTCGGACAAGTTCTTCAATGGAGTGTAGATCTGCTCAGAGTTCTGGTCGTGCAACACTGCGTGACGCTGAGAGAAAGTACCTCTCTCAACATCCTGACCGGAAACTCTAACGTGGTAACCCTCCAACAAAAGCGAACCGAAAGCCAAAGCTTCACCGGTAGCCCAGTCAATGCCCTCACCGGTCTCGACAGTCTTCTTTCTGGTGTTCAAAATACGCTTCAAGTTTCTGTGAACCTCGAAGCCCTTAGGGGCACCGGAGATGTCGTCACCGATCTTCTTCAAGATGTCGGCATCGACGGCTGTAGGAAGGTGAGGCAACACCTCAGTGGCCAACTCCTTGGGCGACTTGAAGTCCTCCCATGGGGTGGTCAACCACTCTCTAGAGGTAGGCTGGTACTCCTTGGACTTGCCGAAAGACTCCTCCAAAAGACCCCACACCCACTTCTTGTGCTCCTCAACGTCCTCCTTGGTGAAGGTACCCTCCTCAATCAACTGGTTGCTGTAGTACTCAAGCACAGACTTCTTCTCTGCGATCTTCTGGTACATCAAAGGTTGCGTGAAAGAAGGCTGGTCAGTCTCGTTGTGACCGTACTTTCTGTAACCAACGACATCAATGATGACATCGGAGTGGAAAGTAGCTCTCCAGTCAGCAGCCAAGTTAAACACGAAGGTGACGGCCTCGATGTCGTCAGCGTTAACGTGGAAGATAGGAGCATTGATAGACTTAGCAATATCCGAGGGATATAACGTAGATCTGGCAAAACGAGGGTCGGTGGTGAAACCGATCTGGTTGTTGATGATGATGTGCACAGTTCCTCCCGTGGCGTAACCAGGCAAGCTGGCGAATCCCATGGTCTCGTAAACGACACCCTGGGCAGAGAAAGCAGCGTCACCGTGCAACAAGATAGACATGGCCTTGTTGAACTCACCAATGTCGTTCTTGTACTGCTGGATGGCTCTGGTCTTACCCAAAACAACTCCGTCCTCGGCTTCCAAGTGCGAAGGGTTAGCCACAAGCGAAAGGTTGACGTGCTTACCGGAAGTGGTAGGTCTCTTGTAGTTCATTCCCAAGTGGTACTTGACATCACCGGAGCCCTCATCGAACTCCTTAGAGCCAGTGAACTCGGAGAAAATGGACTCGTTAGGCTTACGGACAACATTGGACAACATGTTCAATCTACCTCTGTGGGGCATACCAATGACAACATCCTCAACGCCATGCTCGACAGACGTGTCGATCAAGGCCTTCATACCGGGGACAACAGCCTCGGCACCCTCAAGACCGAAACGCTTGTCGTTAGGGAACTTGGTGGCCAAGAAGGACTCAAAAGAACAGGCCCAGATCAAACGATCGAGAATCTGTCTCTTCTGGTCTGGCGAGTACTTGAATGGCTGAGGAATCTCAATTCTCTCTCTCAACCAATCGCACTGCACCTTGGAAGGAATGTGAATGTACTCCACACCGTAAGAAGAACAGTACAAACGCTCACAGGCATCGATGATCTCTTTGAGGGTCATGGACTTCGTTCCATCGGCGAAACGGGGAAGAATACCGGGACCAAGAGTGATCTGCTTGTTCAAGTCAGCCTCAGTGAAGCCGTAGTGCTCCAAGGTCAATTCAGCAGGGACTTCAGTGGTGCTGCCGAAAGAAATGCCCAAAGGATCAATTCTAGCCTTCTGGTGACCACGAACCTGGTAGGCACGGACAAGAAGCTGGACCTTCAAATGCGTCACAACGTCTTCGCTGTGAGGCTGGGCTCCGGGGCTGAAACCAACACCAGCACCTCCAGCAGGACTAGGAATCAAGGTGGGAGGAGCAACAAAGGCCGCGGAAGCAGGAGCGCCGGCAGCAAGGTTCTTGAAGTAAGCGTTCCACGACACGTGCACGCTCAGGGGATCCTGGCGCCACGCATCGTACATCTCCTCGACGTAGTTGCTATTGTTGGACTGCAAAAACGAGTCGGAAGCGTAACAACGCACCAATTTGGAGCGTGCCGCCTGGGCCCGGAAGGCCTGGGCACGCGGAATATGTGATCTGAAGGCTCTGAGCATTTTCAGAAATACAGAATGGTAGAAAAAACAAGCGAAAAGAGTTGTTCTTTATAAGAACGCCGTGATCCCGCGACTAGAATTTTGTGCGACATTTTGCAGGTTTTCTATTTGCCGGAGTGGACCCGGAGGCCCCGGGTCGCGTTTGCGAGCGAACGGCTGCAACAGCGCAAAATAGCCAAGTGGGACGGCGTAGGCGTTGGTGCTATCTATGTCCGAGGCTTTTTTTCGGCTCGCTAGTGGCATTTTGGCGCATCCCAATCGAAGAGGTCCGGGGGCTCGCCGGCTGCGGTGTACGGGTGTGTGTTTTATCCTGCAGACAATCCCGGTCTGGCACCGATGGTTCCGTTTGAGACGACACTAAAGCAAGAACTGGCGGCTATAGCACTCGGCCTGGGTCCGTTCGGACTTCCGGCATATGGGCTCATGTGACCGTGTCACGCCCACCGGGCATGTTACAATGGCGGAGTAGGTGGGTAGAGAACACAGCGACGTCTGGGGAACGTCACGTGACGTCGGCGAGTGGAGTTTGGTAGCAAGAGGAGGGGGAGTTGAGATGGAGACGGGATTGAGAGGTGAGATAAGAGGCGGTGGAGAGGCGGATGGCCGAGAGGTCTGGGTGTGAAAGTGGCGACAGAAACGGGTTGCTCTCGTGGTGCTTTGGAAGTACGTAGACACGAACTGCACATTGCTAGTTACTTAGTGTCCATCTCCAATTTGCACCCGGTGAAATGATTGCAGTCACTAGGTTCGACCAGCGTCCTCTCTCTTGTGTACTCAGACTGCACCCAGCATGGCTGCTAGCAAAGCTGGATATAATCATGCTCATCTACAAAATCTCAACGGTCCGGTTCCTATAAACTATGTACACCCCGTCTAGAGGAACTCCTTCGACTTTCTTCTGAAAGCATTGCAGTCTCTCAACCACTGTTTGTAGCTCTCCAAAGAGTAGATTCTCTCGCCGTAGTAGTCAGGAACAGGGTTCGAGAACGACTGCGACGTGGGGTCCACTCTGTTGTGCTTGATCCGCTGCAAAAACACACGGTCCTTGGTTTTGAACTGCGTCAACGCAGCCCTGTTTCTGACGTTGAACACCGACGTGCCGATAAATGGCCCCACAAGGTATCCCATGGCGCCTCCCAAAAGGACCACTCCTCCAAGAACCATGAAGGGATCGAGGCCCATGATGGGCTTCTCGACATCGATCTCCACGTTTCCCAAGTACGTCAACGTGGCAAACGCACCTGCAAACCCGGTGAAGGCAGAAGTCACCACGTTCACTCTCTTGTTCTGTTTTCTCAACTTGAAGAACTCCACCCAGTTCATGTGAGCCTGGGTCGAGTTCGAGCGCACACTGGCGAGCTGTTTGTGCCCGAGTCTGGCATAAATGCCCATATTTCTGAGCATGAACATGTTCTGACTTGGTGAAAAGACCTGATTCTCGATGAAAAGGTGAGCTGTGCGATCACGTGACATTGCTACAATTCGGCTCTGGTGCTTTCGTCGAAGGCTGGGTGACGGACTCGGCAACTCTTCGGCATGAGAAGAGAGTATTCCGAGTCTCGGGCCGTAGGCTTGGTTGAAGATTGCCTTGTTCACAGCGTCGCATACATTTGCATCTTGCCTCAAAGCACAAATAACTCGACCAAAAAAGATCGAAAAACGGTGAGAGTCACACGCACACACAACCCACCGTCCACAATACCACCACACTACTTTTAACCACGCTAAACCCTCTGAAACAACCACAACAGCCGTCCCCAGAGAAATGTCGCACCCATGTCGCATGTCGTGCGTGTGCGAAACGCGATAAATAACCAACAGAAATCCGTAAAAAACTTCGAACTATTCACCACCTCCAATATTAGCGTCTGCAAATCGGCCATCAACCTCCGGTTTTCACACATTTCGCAAACACACACCTCTCATAACAGGACATTCGTGCGTAGTGCATAGAATTAGACTGTTTCTTCCTGACGTGGCACTACTGTTTGTGTTTGGATTTTTCCTGGATACTCGATCTCGAAAAGGCTCGGAAAAATGAACGGCGTGTCGTACGAAAAGCCTGGTGACGCCAACGGCTCGCATGAAAATGGCCTGGCCTCAAAGCCCGTGTCGTTTCCTACATCACAGAAACAGCTCGACGACATAATACTGAGGTACCAGCTGCTCCTCCGTCTCAGCAAAGAGGCCCAGGAGAAGCACGAGTCACTCTCGCGCATCGACCTGCTGTATGGCGGTCGCAGCTACGACTCTGAGTTCACCGACCCACACGAAAAAGAAAAGGCCTCGATCGAGCAGTGCTTGGCCAAGGTCAGTGAAAAGTACGAGGAGTACATCAAAGAGGAGGAGCAAGTCTACTCCGACATCCTTCAGAGCATAGAGAAGGGTGGCGACCGCATCGATGTGCCTTTGCTCGAGAAACAGCTCGCTGGCTTGCAGATGTTGTCTAAGGACATGGACTTGCCGCAAGTATTGCAAAAGGATTACGACGACGTCTACCAGAAGACCCACCGCAAGGTTGTGTCCGACAGCGAATACGTGGATCACATCATTGACGCCTATCTTTCTGGAACGCCTTCGAACGGCGACTTCCTTGCAAAGGCAAAGTCTGTTGGTGTGAAATCTCCTTCTTCGATCAACTCGGTCGACCCTTTGACTGCACCTTTGGGCAATTACTACACAGAGCAGATCATCTCCAGCAAAATCGCCCGGCGTGTGCAAGAGTTGGAATCCATTCCTGCCAATATGGGAACGTTCGACGTTAGCGTGAGTTTCCAAAATGAGGGTAACGTCGACGAATTGAAGATCAACGCCTTAATAGAGTTGAAGTCCTTGCAGGTATTGGCCATTCAGAAGCAGTTGAAGAACAATATTCTCCGCAAGATGGCTTTAACTGCACACTACGATATGCCAGATTTGAGCACGAATCCTTTGACATTGCAGGGAAGAAGAGGATTGTACATTAGGGAAAAGATAGATCAGCCAAACCCTCACCTCCTAGCTCTGCAGTTGGAGGATAAGTTCAAATTGGAGGCTGAGGCCAAAAAGCACAAATTGCATGTCGAAAAGATTGACAGGATCTTAGACAACTCCAAGCTTTACCAGGACTTCAGATTCGGTCGCCTCAATAAGAAAGTGACAGTCACTAGATTTGTCAACAATTTCCATTCCAACACAGAGAAGGAAGAGTCCAAGAAGTTGGAAAAGACCGCCAAACAACGTTTGCAGGCCTTGAAGGCCAACGATGAAGAAGCGTACATCAAATTGTTGGACCAAACGAAGGATCATAGAATCACCCATTTGTTGAAGCAAACAAACACTTTCTTGGACTCTTTGTCCAAGGCTGTTAGACTTCAACAAGCTGAGGCTGACGACGTTCCGGCTGAAGAAGTCACTGGTGAAACAGCGGACGAAGTCAGAGAGAAAATCGACTACTACCAAGTTGCTCATCGTATAAAGGAAGATGTCAAAGAACAACCCCGTATTTTGGTGGGTGGTCAATTGAAGGAGTACCAAATCAAAGGTTTGCAGTGGATGGTCTCTTTGTACAATAACAAGTTGAACGGTATTTTAGCCGATGAGATGGGATTAGGTAAAACTATCCAGTCTATTTCCTTGGTGTGTTACTTGATCGAAAAGAAGAACGAAGACAAATTTTTGATTATCGTGCCGTTGTCCACAATCACCAATTGGACGGTCGAATTCGAAAAATGGGCTCCATCCGTCAACATTATTGTCTACAAGGGTTCTCCACAACAGCGTAAGGACATGCAATTCGACATCAGAATGGGTAACTTCCAAGTGATGTTGACCACTTATGAATACATCATCAGAGAGAGACCATTGTTGGCCAAATTCCAATACTCCCACATGATCATTGATGAGGGTCATAGAATGAAGAACGCTCAATCGAAGTTGTCCATAACTTTGAAGCAGTACTACAGAACCAAGAACAGGTTGATCTTGACTGGTACACCATTGCAGAACAACTTGCCTGAATTGTGGGCGTTGTTGAATTTCGTGCTTCCGAAGATTTTCAACTCGGTCAAATCTTTCGATGAATGGTTTAACACGCCTTTTGCCAACACAGGAACACAAGAGAAGATCGAATTGACGGAAGAAGAAAGTTTGTTGGTTATCAGAAGATTGCACAAGGTCTTGAGACCATTCTTGTTGAGAAGATTGAAGAAGGATGTCGAGAAAGATTTACCAGACAAGGTTGAGAAGGTTTTGAAATGTAACCTCTCGAGTTTGCAGAATGTGTTGTACCAACAGATGTTGAAATACAACGCGTTGTTCGTGGGTACTCTGACTGACCCCACTAACAGCAACCCCAAATCTGGAATCAGAGGTCTTAACAACAAGATCATGCAGTTGAGAAAGATTTGTAATCATCCCTTCGTCTTTGATGAAGTTGAACAAAAGTTGAACCCTAGCGGTTACACAAACGACCTTCTTTGGAGAACCTCTGGTAAGTTCGAGATGTTGGACAGAATCTTGCCCAAGTACAAGGCTACAGGTCACAAGGTTTTGATTTTCTTCCAGATGACATCGGTGATGAACATCTTCGAGGATTTCTTGCGTCTTCGTGATATGAACTTTTTACGTTTGGATGGTGGTACTAAGGCTGAAGACAGACAGGATATGTTGAAGGCTTTCAACGCGCCCGACGCCGATTACTTCTGTTTCTTGTTATCTACTAGAGCAGGTGGTTTGGGTTTGAACTTGCAGACAGCCGATACCGTTGTCATTTTCGATACTGATTGGAACCCTCATCAAGATTTGCAGGCTCAAGACAGAGCCCACAGAATCGGACAGAAGAATGAGGTGAGAATTTTGAGATTGATTACCAACGACTCGGTCGAGGAAGTCATTTTGGAGCGTGCTCACCAGAAGTTGGACATTGATGGCAAGGTTATCCAAGCCGGTAAATTCGATAACAAGTCTACTGCTGAGGAGCAAGAAGAATTCTTAAAGCGCTTGTTGGATGCTGATCTGGGAGACAAGGAGAGAGAGGAGAATGATGCATTGGATGACGAGGAATTGAACGAGCTTTTGGCACGTAACGAGGACGAGAGAAAGTTGTTCAACGAGATGGATACCGAAAGGTTGATCCAAGAGAAGCTCCAGTCTCGCCAGGGCGGATACGTCAGCCGTTTGATTACGAAGGACGAATTGCCTGAGGAACTTACCGAAGACATCGCACACCATTTCGTGAGAGAGACCAAGGAGTTGGGACGCATGAGAGACAAGAAGAAGGTTGTGTACGATGATGGTTTGACGGAAGAGCAGTGGGTCATGGCTGTTGATGATGACAACGACACCATCGAAGATGCCATTCGCAGAAAGGAAGCCAAGCGTGCGAGACGCAGAGCAGCAGGTGGCGAGCTGGACGACGACGACGAAGATGACGAGGATCTCGAAGAGCCCCTTCCTAAGAGAGGAAGAAAGTCGGCAACACCAAACGGAATCAAGGATGAGTACGTCGAAGACGCCGCGGAAGACCCACTCACAGCAAGATGCAACGAGGTGCTCGACGACCTTATCAGCCGCAAGTCGGACGGCGGAGACCACGGGTTGGCGGACGTGTTCTTGAAGTTGCCCTCTAGAAAGCTATATGCTGACTACTACAAGATCATCAAAAAGCCTACGGCTATCAGCCAGATCCGCAAAAACCTCACGCAAGAAAAATACGACAGCTTCGAGTCGTTTTTGGACGACTTGAGACTCATGTGCCTGAACGCCAAATTGTACAACGAAGAAGGCTCGTGGGTTTACCAGGACGCGGTTGCGATTGAGGATATCATCAACGGACTTACTGAGTAGGGAATAGAACAACGCATACAAGGACTTGTAACCCCGAACTACGACTGGAGTTACACCTCCGAAGCATCTTAAGGCCGAAGTTTTTACTAATCACGATAAAAGTACGGCTCGCTGTGTCAGCCTCTCCATTAATAAGTACGTAGTTCTAGCCCGAGGAACAGTTCCAGCCAATCACAAACGAGTATTCCTGCTGACTGGGTGCAAAAATGACAGCGGATGGTATTGTGCAGGACGCATGTGGGCCCTGAACGCATGTGGGCCCAGCGGAATCTCAGAAGCTCGTAAAAGGAGCACGAGAAGCTAACTTAAAAACGTATCAACGAAGCAAGCGAGGGGAAGGAAAAGCACGTGCCCGGAGAAGACCCACGGCGGAAAATGAACGAAACAAACGAATCATTCCACTCGTACCCCGCGGACTCTAGCCTTCTGTATCTGGCAAAATATGCCGTCCTGTATTTTGAAGACGTATATATAAAGGGCCTTCCCCAGGAAGTCACCCAACCAAATGTCTGCCATTGCCCTTAAACACACGGCCTCTAAGAGGTCCGGATCGAGAAACTACGTCATGGCTGGATTGGCCACGGCCGGAGCCTTGGCGTACTTCTACAACCAGAACAACAAGAAGAGAAACACCGCCAAGGCTGCCCTCTTCGGTGCTGCTTCTGTTTCGCATGTTGCTTCTATTCCTTCGGGCCAGGACTTCAAGGCCTACCAGCAGGTCTACAACGACATTGCTGACAAGGTGAGGGACGAGGACGATGCCGACCAGGGTGCTGGCCGTTACGGATTGTTGGTCCGTCTTGCGTGGCACACGTCGGGTACGTACACCAAGAAGACCAACACCGGTGGTTCGTACAGCGGAACCATGATCTACTCGCCTGAGTCTTCCGACGGTGGAAACGCAGGTTTGGAGACCGGAAGAGACTTTTTGGTGGAGTTCAACAGCAAGTACCCATGGATCAGCAGAGGTGACTTGTGGACCCTCGCAGGTGTCGTGGCTGTGCAGGAGGCTGGAGGCCCAAAGATCAAGTGGAGACCCGGCAGAGTCGACCAGACCAACAAGGCCGAGATCCCAAAGAACGGTTTGTTGCCCGATGCCAGCCAGGGTGCCAGCCACGTCCGCTCTGTGTTCACCCGTATGGGTTTCACTGACCAGGAGACCGTGGCCTTGATCGGTGCTCATTGTCTCGGCCGTTGTCACACTTGGCGTTCGGGTTTCGACGGACCTTGGGGTCCTTCTCCCAACATGTTCACCAACGACTTCTTTGTCAGATTGATGCAGAACTGGTCCATCAGAAAGTGGGACGGTCCTACGCAGTACGAGGACGACGAGACCAAGTCGTTCATGATGTTGCCTTCCGACATTGCGTTGAAGGATGACAAGAACTTCTTGAAGTACGTCAAGATCTACGCTGCTGACGAGGGTAAGTTCTTCACTGACTTCTCCAACGCTTTCACCAAGTTGCTCGAGAACGGTGTTGCCTACCCTAAGGGTGCCGAGCACTGGGAGTTCCAGACTTTGGACGAGCAGGACAGCGATTAAGTCTGCTGAAGAGTAATACACAAACTATTCATATGTTGTAGACGAAGATAACTGATTGGGCTCTGCAAGTGACGTTTTGCATGTTCATGAGAGTACACTTTCGCATGGGTGTTCTTGGTAGTATAATTTAAATGGGTGTTCTTGGAAGTACACTTTCGATGTTCTATGCGCTACACTTGGCCTAAATATACATGTTCAGTTTCATCAAGAGCGCCCCAGCTAAGATGTTTTGTACCTGTCTATGGAACAGCTAATACACGTTCAATCCTGTACGTCCATACTTTCCAGGCTCCATCTTGAATCTATGTTATGTCTCATAATACATTCAGCGAGGAAGTTGGTTCTACACGTATTTCACCCATTCTACTCTCATTACTTTTCTACGGCTTTGGCCTATCGACCGACTTCATATTCCACACTATACCTCCAGCATATCTGTGGCATGTTCAGTGCTAACCCGTGAGTTTCAGAAAATAGTTTAATCTGCATCCACAATTATGCTTGCCACATTCACCAAAGTAATCTACTCAATCTCTACAATTATATGACTCCATAAAGTCCTTATAGAGAGTCCATATAGAGAGTCCTCATAGCCTCACTATATGCCATACTGAGACACTGCTCTACATTACACCCTACACTGAATCACCAAAAACACTTCTTATCCACTCGAAATAGCACAAGCTTCTCCAATACGAAGCCCCTCCCTACCCCATCCTGTCCTTCCCAATCAAACCACCCTCTTCGCCATCTCCCAAAAAGCAGTCACAAGCGCACATCCCAGCACGCGCACATCCCAGCACCCTGCACGAAAAAAGTTTCACTTTTTTCACTATATATTCTCTCTCTTCGCATTTTTTCATATCCATCAAAATGAAGTACATTCAGACCGACCAAATCTTGGAGATTCCTGAGGGCGTTACCGTCAACATCGACGCTAGATCTATCAAGGTCACCGGCCCAAGAGGTGTCTTGACCAAGGACTTGAAGCACATCAACGTCACTTTCGTCAAGGTCTCCGACAAGGCTATCAAGATCACCGTCCACAACGGTGACAGAAAGCACGTTGCCGCTTTGAGAACCGTCAAGTCTCTTATTGCTAACTTGATCACCGGTGTCACCAAGGGTTACAAGTACAAGATGAGATACGTGTACGCCCATTTCCCTATCAACGTCAACGTCGTTGCTGTTGAGGGTGAGAACTTTGTCGAGATCAGAAACTTCTTGGGTGAGAAGAGAATCAGACAGGTGAAGATCTTCGACGGTGTCACCGTCGAGGCTTCTGAGAACGTCAAGGACGAGTTGGTCCTTTCCGGTAACTCTTTGGAGGCTGTTTCCCAGAACTGTGCTGACATCCAGCAGATCTGCAGAGTCAGAAACAAGGATATCCGTAAGTTCTTGGATGGTATCTACGTCTCCGAGCGTGGCTTGATTGACGAGGATGCTTAAACCAGCAAAAGTTTAGTTGCAAGGGTGGTTTTATAGTTGAATACGGTTTCATTATTTTGGGTACCCTGGTCTCATGTGGATTTGTTATAGCGCTCATCAAATATAGAGCCACCAACGATCCACTGTAGAATTTGAGCCTGGTTTTGTTGCTAGCTTAGCCTAGTGGCTTTTGTCATAGTATCTTATGGTATGGTGATTATTGGTCATAGCAACAAAACCAGGAAGCTTTGTGAATTTTGTCTGGCTCAAGAAGGTCTTGCTTTCTTGAATTTGGCGGGATGGACAGAGCTGTCACAGTAGAGCAAAGCGCAGAGCTTCCGACGGCTAACGAGCGGGTCACGTGACCTAACAACGTCGGCGGTTTCATAGTGCTTGTATCTATACTCTTTTATAGGCGTACCTGCAGGACGTTTGATTTTCAATCTCTAATTCTTCCAAGATGCCGTCGAAGGTCGCTTTCTTAGGACCGGAGGGCACGTATACACACCAGGTATGTGTTAGTTAAGGCAAACTATCCTATACTAACAAGAAAGGCGGTCATTCAACAGTTCGGACTCGATGTGGAAGCCATTCCTCAAGGCTCCATAGATGCCTGCTTCGAGAAGCTCGATTCCAAGGCCGTGGACTACGCCGTTGTCCCATTTGAGAACTCTACAAATGGCCAGGTTGTCTTCACCTACGACTTGCTCAGGGACTGGTTCCTTCCATCAGGTGACAAGAAATCTGCCCAGTTCCATATTGTGGCAGAACAGTTCGTCGCCATACACCACTACCTCCTCTCCAACGCCACAGACCTTTCCAAGGTCACTAAACTATATTCGCATCCACAAGTATGGGGCCAGGTCAAGCAGTTTTTGGCTCTGGGCAAGTTATCTGGAACTTATACAGCGATTGACACTAGTTCCACCGCAAAGGCAGCAGAAACAGTCCACAACGATACTTCAAACACAAGTGCGTGCATCAGCTCGAGAATCAGCGCAGACATGTACGAATTGCCGGTGAAGTACAAAGAGATCGAGGACAGTAAGGAAAACACTACAAGATTCCTTGTGTTGGGATATGGATCCAAGCTTCAAGCCCTGGATGACTCAAAAGACGCTTCTCCTTCTTGCATCACCTCGTTCATGTTCGTGCTCAATCACAACGATCCTGGGGCTTTGATTTCGGCGTTGAACTCTTTCAAAGCGAACAACATCAACCTCACCTCCATCAACTCACGGCCCTCCAGAAAGACGCAATGGCAATATGTCTTCTTCGTGGAAGCCGAAGGAAACTCAGAGAGCGAGTCAATGCAAAACAGCATTACAGAATTGAAAAAGTCTGTCACACAGTTGGCAGTGCTCGGGTCTTTTGCTCGTTCATGGAGATACAACAACAGTACATAGTATGAAATGGACGGTTTACTCGAAGAATCTATCAAGACTGAAAAAAGCATACTACTAATATGATTATATTATATTTGGTGATTCACCGATTTCATCATTTAGAGCCACATTATGGTCGGCGACTTCAAACAAGTAAAGATAATAGGACCACACTCTACCGCCGGGTCGTTACCTTCTTCATCTCCTATTTTCTTATTTGACGACGTTGGTGAAAATATATCCATTTCTCCTACCAGCGCTATACCGCTCGAACTCTACGGGCTTCAACATCACCATTGAGCTTCACCAAAACCCAAACTCCCACACCGTACTCTCTACAACTTCCCTCGTTCACCGATGCTTTACATTACTATTCACTCGTTTCTTGATGGACACCAACTGCCGTCTACCTCCCCAAATTCCGCTTCACCTTCTTTAATCTCACCACTCACGTTCCGAACTTCTGGTATGTCCAGTCTTTGTTGTCCAAAGGACACACCGCTCGAGACTTTAGCCATCTTTGGATGCAATGCGAGTGGAAAGCGTGGTTACAAACACCCCACGCGGCAATACACGTCTCCGTCAGATTGTTGATGCTATTGGGCTGGCACTCGATGCAAGGCTCCATCAAGTGGTTTCTGCAGATGGCACACGTTTCCACCACAATGTCCCACGACCAGAAGGCCACGGCGGTCCATTTCTTGACCTCGAACTTCTGCTTTTTCTTGGTTTCAACCTCCTCCTGAGGAGCCGTGTCGCCTGGTTGGCTGTCAATATCTATGCGGTCCTCGTCATTCATGGCAATGGAAGAATGAGTTTCTATTTGATTCAGTTTGTGGTTCCTCCTGCAGGCGCGCACCATAGTTAATATCACTACTGATTATTAATAGGACCTGCTTTGTAATTGAGACGGTCAGGAGAAGGGGAGAGGGGTTCTACCGCCGAGTTTAAAGTATACTCGCTGGAAATACGCATTCGTTTCGTTCCAAATCATCAATTAAAAAAAAAAAAGAATCATTCTAATTTTAACGAGTCACGGCTTCAAATCCCATAACAAAGGCATCTACGGCGATCACGTTTTCCTCTCATTATGCTCAAACAGACTGCCGTTGCTATCTATGTTCACTCTAGATCTAGGATGTACGGGTGTACCTTTCTCGATTTTGAACTAACCTCACCACATAATATCAACCATAATGGCTGACGACCTCATATCCTCTTTATATCCTCCACCGCCGCCATATTACAAATTCTTCAGTGAAGAAAACATATTGCGCTTCGAAGAATGGAAGGAAAACAACGAAGAACTCGCGCTTCCGCCTGGAGAACTACGATTGCAAGTTCCTCCCGAGGTTCCACGTGCTAACCAATACCGTGGATACGGAAGTCTCTGGGCGCTAGAGAACAGCATTCCCTCCCTCAAAGACCTGGGCTGGAAGCAACTCTACAGCGATGAAGACGAATTGATTACATCTCAAGCCAAAATAGACGAGCTCCACAAGCTACTAGACTCGCTTTTGTTGAACTTCTTGGAGTTGGTGGGCGGTGTTTCTGTTGAACCATCTAAGTTTTACTTGAAGATCGAGGATTTGAAGCTAATTCTCATCAATATGAACCATCTATTGAACACTTACAGACCGCACCAGACTCGTGAAAGCTTGATTATGTTGCTCAAGAAGCAGATCGAGAGCAAGCGCGCGGAGATCAACGACATCGGCCGCGTGACAGGGGAGGTCAAGGAGAAGATTCTCAAGTTGGTTCAAAGTGAGAACATCACCAACCTCGTGGACCAGCATGTGGCCATTCCCGAACAGAACGGTACTCAAGAATCCGAACGCGAGCTAAAGCTTGCCAAGTTGCGCCGGTTATTGGCCGCCTCCAAAGACTGAATGTATTACTTATGCACGACTCCTTCAGAAAAGATCCAAAAGATCATTATTGAGCTTAGTAGATGGTTGCGATTTCACCTCCAAGTTGCCGACGCCACTGGTGACAGTAGATACGTTTGTAGAGCCAAACAAACTCATGATATCGTTCGTGGATGATTGAACCTGCTGCTGCTGCTGTGGTTGCGCAGGTTGCACGGTGAACAAATCATTCAACTCGTCCAACAACAGAGCAGAGTTGCCGCTCTTAGCAAGATCTGCTGGCTCGTCGTCGTCATCGAAATTGAGCAAGTTCTCATTGCGCGAGTTGTTGATGATTTCTTGTTTCGCCATGGTTGCCAAATCATTGATGTTGGATTTAGTGGACGCTCTCTTCGTTGAAGTCTTCGCCTCCACGTTGGCATACGCATTGGGGTCAATGAACGTGGACGCAGGGCGGTGGTATACTGACGACAATGTTGACAATTCGCTGATCAAGGCGTCCAAAACCACTGGGTTGAACGACGAAACAATGGTCTTGATGGGTGGGAGCTGAGTAGAAATGATCTTCAGCTGGGCATCGGTGGATGAAGCAGACAATAAACGCCAGTAGATATAGGCCTTATCTCTGACGTCAGCGTTTTCGCAATCCTTCGTGGCAAGCTCCAAGACAGTCTGCAAGAACTGAGAACATCCAGCTGCTGGGACAGCCAAGTTGATCTTGACAACCGTGGTCAAGATGTTGAGTTGCAACAACGAGTCGTAGTCCAAGAAGTTGTCCACCAAGACCAGCACCTTGTCCTTCAAGCCAGTGAAATACTTAGGGTACTCTCCCAAAAGCCAAACGTACCCTGACAACGCCAGATTATCAGTGAGTTCGTCAATGTGGTTAGCTATCACGGGAACAATCAACGTGATTAAGTCGTTCTTGGCTGGGTAGCGTCTCAAGATCTGAGTCAAGACGGCAACTGCCTCGTTAATAACCAAATCGCCTCCACGTTGGTCAATGAGAGAGATCAACAAGTTGACCGCTTGGATGACAGAAGCAGCGAGTTTGATGGCCACTGCTCCAATGGCGTGGATAGATTTAGAGACAAGCATCGGCTCGATCTCCATGGCGTACTCCTTCAACTCGCCCAAAAGCAAAGCACTGTTTGCATCTGACGCCAAACGAATGACGATCTCCAACTTCTCAAGTTTGAGGTAAAGAGGGTCGGAATACTTGATGAAGAAAACACGAAGCTCTTTGGACAAAACCTGTGGGTACTTCTCCAAGATTATGCGGATGTTTTTGAGGCCCACGTACTGAGCTTCTGGGATGGACAGCGAAACGAGAGACACCAAGGGAGCGGACAACTTACGCAAGAAGCTCGTGCGCTGAGCCTGGTTGGCAAGCGAATCCAAGTGGTGGATAACCACCTTGATCAGCGACAACACAACCGATGGGTTCACGTGCTGTAGCTGAGGAATGCACCTTTCGATGATGTGGAGGGCCTCTTCCGTGTCTTGAGTATTGTATTCAGCCAAACTGGTGAGGATAGTGATACGACCCCATTCCGTGCACTCGTTAAGACACGCCAAGAAGATCTCGGTCATTTTCTTGTCAATAACCAAGATCTCTAATTCTGGGTCCTTGTTCATGTCTCTGATCTCATACAACGCATTGAGGGCGTTGGCCACGACCATAGGGTTCAGGTCCGTGATGAGCTTCTTGAGCTCGTCCAAAAAGCCATACTCAACGCACATCTCCGGGTTCAAATCAAACAACTTTGCTACACATATAGCTGCAGTTTTTCTGACGTATGGGTTGTCGTCCAGCAACGTCCGACGGAGCGGAATCTCCATGTAGTCCACCATCTTGTCCACGCGAATGCACCCCATCGTTCTGATGGCAAGCGCTCTCACAAGAGGATTGGGATCTTCAGTATCTTGCACGAAAGTGTTCACCGCCAAAATACACAACTCTGGATGCAGCTTGGCGTAGTTCATCAAGTACAAGTACACCAATTTCTTCTGCTCCAAGTCGTACGTGGCGATGTTCTTCAACACGTCGGGAAATAGCGCCGACACATCTTTACCCACGGTCATTGCTTGGATCACCCGTTGAATGGCGTCTTTTCGTTCATGTTTGTACTGAGAGACAAGCCCGCTCTTCAACTCGTAGGTCTCACCTTTTCTGGGTCCCTTGAGGAAGTTAAGGATTTTCTTCTCTAAAGACATGGTGGTGATTTTGTTTGTTGAGATTCGATATTTGAGTGCGACTTCCGGGGCTGTGTGCCCTCGGAAATGCGGTGATAATGTCCATTAAAAGGGCGCCTACGCTGATTCTGCTATAGTTGTAGGGTGACTTGTTGAATACTGAACGCATTAGTATCGTGGCATTAGAGTTTCGAAGCATGGAGTTCAGTTTTGGTCATTTGAAGTGGTTTGTTATGTTGCTCACGTGACACCCTAGTTATACTATTATGTAGACTTCTAGTGGCATTGTTATGCAATTGGATTACGATTGTGTAATGTTTGTGGCCTCGTTAGAAGGCACGAAGTCTCTCAAAGATGTCCTAGTGGTACTATTCAGAGATTCCGTAGTCTTACAATCATGTACATGATCAGTTGGTAGTGACCTCGAAGGAGCCTCGCGGAAGGAACCTCTAGAGGAAGATGCCCTCTAACTGACTCTACCATATGCTTGGCGAAGCGGTGCTGCGAAAACAGCCAGTATTAATACCAGGATCAGACGAACAAGTCCCAGCTGAGGACATTGAACGATGCAGATATGGCGATAAGCTGCTTGTAACACTCCGCTAGTACCGTGGAACCGGATGTCACCGATTGTACCTCTTTATTGAAGATATCTTGTGTGATCTCTCCACTTTCCACTGGCACATTCATGGTTATAACCACATCGGTTCCCACCGAGTCTAAGCGGATCAAAACCACAAACATGTACAACTTGACAGCGTCAGATTCTGCCTTTGCGGGAGAAGGCTTGACCAAGAATGAGTGCACTTCACAATCAAGCTTGGGATGTGTGAAAGACTCCAACGGTGCCATGAACAGCGGTGGGCCATCTAGGATATCGTCCAAATGCACAGCAATTACCTCCACTAGGGAGGCTGCGTCCACCTTCTCAAGCAAATCAAAGATCAACGATCTATCCAAGCCGTTTGGCTTCTCGAACAAAAACACTTCCTGAGTGTCTGGAATTTGCCGAAACTCCGAGACATCTATAGCCTCTTGGGGGAGTTCTACCTCGATATGGCCGCCATATAGCTGGGTCATTGCAAGAGATGATAGTATGGTTTAGATATACTTTCTGCAGGCGTCACGTGTTGGGCGAAGAGGTAGGAGGAATGGCAGCAACAGGTGAAATAGCAGAGTAGAAGGTTAATTGCGAATTGTAGCCAGTTTGAGGTAACTGGTGATTAACAGTTACAGTTTTTTCGGCGCAGAGACAGTAGATACTTGGTTCTCCCCTCCCATGAACTTCCCAAGAAATTTATCTTTGAAACACGAGGAGGAACTTGTTCAATTGTTTGATCAACCCCCTACACCAGAAGATTATCCTGCTTCAGGCAGTGGTATAAGTGAAAGCACATTGGGGTCAAATTCCAGATCTCAGAAGACAAGAGTAACAAAACGCACAAGAACAGAAAATGTAGCTAAATCATCTTATAAACACCTAAGCTAGCCTCCAAAGGCGGCAGCCCAAGGTTTTGGCCGAAAACAGGTGTCAAACCAATCAAGTTTCTCAAATCTATAAATAAGCCTCGCCGCATCGAAAGATCAAGTACACCGCTGCATCCTTCGCCGGCAGCCGTTGAAAAGCAAGCAGAAGCTTCTCGATAGTAGTGACCACTTCCTAGAAGCTCATCTCCGCCCGTCTAAATTTGCACTGTCCACATCCTCAGCACGCGATAGAAGCAGGAATCAACGTTCGCGATATCGATCTTAAAATCATACCCACCATGAAAATGTCCAATATCAGCAACCGCCGAAGACCCATCATAATAACCGTGGTGTTGGTGGTGATTTTCTTGGTGGTCACACGTGTTACCCATGCCCGGAACAAGGACCTGAAGCTTGCTACAACAGATAATTTCAGTGGGTTGTCTCTGTTGATCTTCTCCGAGAACGACAAGAAGCAAGAAGAGTTCCTTAAGAAGTTCGAGAAGATCCAGAAAGACTTCTACGCTGCTCAGGAGCTTCGTTTGGCCCATTTGGAAAAACAGAACGATTATATCATCGAGCAGATGAAATCCCTGAGGGTCCCTCCAGACTCCATGACGTTGCGTGAGAAGTTGGTTTACATGGTTCCCTACGACCCCAACATGAAGTTCCCAGCTTACATATGGCAGTCGTGGAAGCACGGGTTGAATGACGACAACTTCGATTCCACGTACAAAGAAGGACAGGCTCAGTGGGCATACAAGAACCCAGGCTTCGTGCATGAGATGTTCAACGACGACACTTCGTATGCCACCATCAAGCACCTTTTCAGCTATGTGCCTCAGGTTGTGGAAGCGTACGAAAGTATGCCCGAGGTTATTTTGAAGATGGACTTTTTCAGATACCTTGTTTTGTTTGCCAGAGGAGGTGTGTACGCTGATGTGGACACATTTCCATTGCAGCCTGTTCCCAACTGGATCCCCGAGAACGTTTCTCCGACCGAATTGGGATTAATCATTGGAGTTGGTTCCGATTCTACCTCGGGTAACTGGAGACAGGAGGCCGTCAGACGCTTGGAGTTTGGGCAGTTCATCATTCAGTGTAAGCCAGGTCATCCTATCTTGAGAGAGATCATTGCCCAGATCACTGAGACTACGTTAGGAAAGAAGAGAGAACTCAAAGACGGCGAGAACCTCGAGCTTCCTGGTTCATCGAACCAGCGGATGCTAGACATCTCAAGATGGTCCGGTAGCGGTCTCTGGACGGATGTGATCATGAACTACTTGAACGATTACATCAAATCATCCATCTACCAGTCAGTTCTGTGGAAGGACTTCCACAATTTGGAGACGCCCAAGTTGGTGAGTGACATTTTGGTTTTGCCCATGAAATCTTTTGCCTCAGAGTTGGACATCCCCAAGGACGGAAAGATCTCTGATCCTATTGCATTCGCCAAGCACTACTCGGCCAACATCTGGAAGACGACGTAGCATGGGGAAAGCCCTAGGAGGCACATAGACATTTGAAGAAGCTGGGGGAAGGCGAAGTAGCCTTGTACAAATAGAAACATTCACTATGTGGAACTTTCGCTGTATGGAACATATATGAAAGCCAGTGTCAAGTAGTGCGGCTAAAGAACGGAATAAGCGCAATTGTTCCGACAAAACTCTTCAAATCAAGGTACACATACCTACATCCTTCTTGTACCTGCGTTTATCTCACTACCGTCTCATTTACCAACTCCGTATGGACCCTTCACTATGACGAAAGATCCAAATAAATATCAAAACTTTCAAGGGAATTCTCCCCTTAAAGCTGTCAATGCCACCGTGCCCACTTCATCTCCCATTCTTCTCTTCTTCTGCATCCCTAGCCTAATTGCAGATCTCCTTCGATTCGGCACGATAAGGTGCAAAATGCCGTTGATAGTGAGTCACTCCTGCATGCCATCCAGTATTGAAATTTTCGACAAATCTACTTACTCTCTAACTACACCATGGTCCAGAAAGTACTCCTCTTAGGTTCCGGCTTTGTTACCAAGCCCACCGTCGACATCCTCGCCAAGACCCCCAATGTGGAGGTTACGGTTGCCTGCAGAACCTTGAGCAAGGCTCAAGAGCTTGCTGGTTCTGTTGCTAGCGCCATTTCCCTCGACGTCAATGACGAGAAGGCCCTTGACGCTGAGGTTGCCAAGGTTGATCTTGTCATCTCCTTGATCCCTTACACCTACCACGTTTTGGTGGTCAAGAGTGCCATCAAGAACAAGAAGCACGTTGTCACTACTTCTTACATCAACCCTCAATTGAAGGCTTTGGAGCAGGAGATCCAGGATGCTGGTATCACTGTGATGAACGAGATTGGTTTGGACCCTGGTATCGACCACTTGTACGCTGTCAAGACCATTGAGGAGGTTCACAAGGCTGGTGGTAAGATCAAGTCGTTCTTGTCTTACTGTGGTGGTTTGCCTGCTCCAGAGGACTCCAACAACCCATTGGGCTACAAGTTCTCTTGGTCTTCCAGAGGTGTCCTCTTGGCTTTGCGTAACTCTGCTTCCTACTGGTTGGACGGTGATGTGGTCAACGTCAAGTCTGAGGACTTGATGGCTACCGCTAAGCCTTACTTCATCTACCCTGGTTTCGCTTTTGTTGCCTACCCCAACAGAGACTCTACCACCTACAAGGAGTTGTACAACATCCCTGAGGCCGACACTGTCATCAGAGGTACTTTGAGATTCCAGGGTTTCCCTGAGTTCATCAAGGTGTTCGTTGACATAGGTTTCTTGAAGGAGGAAGACCACCCTGCTTTCAAGACTGTTTCTGCCTGGAAGGACGCCACCGCCCTGTTGATTGGCGCCAAGTCCTCCTCTGAGGCTGACATTGTTGCCAAGATCTCCGAGTTGACCAAGTTCAAGGACGAGGAAGACAAGGCCAGAATTCTTGCTGGTTTGAAGTGGTGTGGATTGTTCTCGGACAAGGAGACCACCCCAAGAGGCAACCCATTGGACACCTTGTGTGCCACTTTGGAGGAGTTGATGCAATACGAGGAGGGTGAGAGAGACTTGGTCTGCTTGCAGCACAAGTTCGGTATCGAGTGGGCCGATGGCACCACCGAGACCAGAACCTCTACCTTGGTCGACTACGGTAACCCAGAGGGCTACTCGTCCATGGCCAAGTTGGTTGGTGTTCCATGTGCTGTCGCCGTGCAGCAGATCTTGAACGGTACCTTGTCCAAGAGAGGATTGTTGGCACCTATGTCGTCTGAGATCAACGACCCTCTCATGAAGACGTTGAAGGATGACTACGGTATTTTCTTGGTTGAAAAGACCATCTAGATATTTAGTGAACTTTGAGAGTTATTGTACAAGTGAAAACCTTCGTATTCCGATTTATTTAACATGTAAGACGGTCAGTCGTACTCTTCGCTGTCGTCCTCGTATCCTGTGGTGTACTCCTCTATCAAGTTGGATAAATCTTCTACCAACTCAGCCTTCTCACCGATGATTTCAAGATGAGTGGCAAGTCTTACTCTCTCTATAATCTTCCGGTATCCCTTGAGAGTGTCGCGCAACGCTTTAGTCTGACCAAACTCAGTATAGAATTTTCCTTCCATGATTTTAGGAAATGTTTCCAATTTAGTGATTTCATCCATGAATTTGTTTTGGTAAACAGTGCCGTCGAGCTCAGCATTGTCCATGGTCACGTACAGTCTTCCAAATGTTTTGTCATCGGTGTTGGTGAATCCAAGATCAATGTAAGCATTTTTTGGCACCGTTGTCTCCAAGTTGCCGTAGTACATTTGCATTAGTGCTTCCTCTGATGCAGGCTCCTTCTCGGCGTGGATCTTGATCTCGTTCACGACGTTCCGTTTGTTATACCCGCGCAAGACGTTGTCTTCGATTTCTGCCATGCGTATAGGCGATTCCACCTGGTTATTGAGTCCCCAAAGCGAGTTGACAAACACAGATTCCACAGCACCGCGGTGCCATTGGCTTTCCATGTTGAAAGTATCCTGTAGCAACGAGGAGGACTGTGGTTGGAGGTCCAATGGGAAGAAAAGCGTGGAGTTGTTCGAGAATTCCACAAAGGACTTGATCCTAGTAAGAACATTCTCCTTAGGAGAGGTAATGCCATACACCCAAAGGTTGTACTTACTACTGACACCGTTATTGAAGTACTCGTCCTTGAGCTGGATGAGCATCTCGTTGGTGAAACCACCCCATGCACTATCTAGTTCACTGAAGAAATTGACTCCTTGGATCATATCCAGCGATTCCAAAAACTTGCGGAACGTGTCTTCCACATCATCCTGCGATTCCTTGTACTCTGCTGCTCCGATATGGTAGTCCTTGAATAGCAACTTCTGGAAATGCTTGTGATGACCTGGGTGGACATAGTTTTCAAGCTCCAACAACGAACTGGGCCGGTATATGAGCTTGTTGTAGTCTGTCCAGTACTTTGTGTTTTCCGTGTGGAGCATTGAACTGTCTGTTTGGCCGCCGGCATCCAACTTCTGCTGGTACTCGTTCTTAGCAACTCTCTCAACTTTCTTCACAGGTATGTTGAGAGCGTCAATGTTCGTTTGGGGCTCGTGGTGTTCGAATTTGCCCAAGTAGCCGTATCCTCCCGCATATTCACAAGTTATTGCCCGAGGGGAGTAACTAGCCTTTCCATTTGATCTGAATACGTTTAAAAAGACTTCATTCAGGTGAAAGAGCTTGGCGTTCTTCGAGTATGGTATGTGCAGTTCCTGGACATTGTAGAGCTGAGTCAAGAGATGCCCAGATGCCTGGGAGCTGGATATGCTGACTACTTCGTGCATGGTCTTTGACTTATACTCTCTTCATCAGTCACGTGAAGTAGATGAAGATTGCAAAAAATGATTCCGCCCAGGATCGAACTGGGGACGTTCTGCGTGTTAAGCAGATGCCATAACCGACTAGACCACGGAACCTTTCTTGTATGATTGCAAAGCTGGGTCTGAATGAGTTGTGAAATTGTAAGTGGAGCATCTGCTTCTTGGATTTCTTCATTACGCTCCTGAGTTATCTAAGACGTCTCTTCTGGTATAGTCCCTTGCACTACCTTATTGTAAGATTTATCCAGGGCTCCTGTTTTTTCGAATATCCTTCTCATACTTACTTACTCTCAGCACCTCCTGAGTTCTTGATTCATGTAACTACCTGAATGTCCAGAAAGAAAGAACACAAAGAAGGCTTACGTATGCGTATGCACGGTCTTCACAGAAGGCCCCAGAGAAGCAGACCGAGATTGCGCACGTGACACGCGGTATACGTGGACATTATTTGCAATACTCGAACACCATTACCATGAAGATCCCAGGTATTTTCCTCGTGTTATTGGGTCTAGTATTGGCTGCTGATCCCTATCAGGTTCTTGGATTGGGTAGAGATGCCCTGGATAAGGAAATCAAATCCGCTTACAGGCAATTATCTAAGCAATACCATCCGGACAAAAACTCGGCTCCAGACGCTCACGACAAGTTCATAGAGATCGGAGAGGCGTACGACATCTTGAGCGATGCTGACAAGAAGCTGAAATTCGACCGTTTCGGCGATGCCAATGGTCCCCAAGGTGGTGGACAAGGAGGATTTGACTTTGGCGATATGTTCGGTCAGTTCTTCAACCAAGGCCAGGGTGGTCAGCCGGGTAAAAGACGAGGCGCAGACACACAAGTTACTGTCAAGACGCTGTTGAAGGAATTCTTTGTTGGAAAAGACTTCGAATTCGATGTAGAGATGGATAACATCTGTGGCAAGTGCACTGGTAGTGGAAGTGCAGATGGTCACAGACACCAGTGTTCCAAGTGTGGAGGAAGTGGTGTGGTGATGGTGAGAAGACAAATAGGTCCTATGGTGCAACAGTTCCAGTCCGCATGTGATCAATGTGGGGGTAAAGGATCAACTATCGCTAAAGCATGCGCAGACTGCCATGGAAAAGGAACGCAGAGAGCCCAAAGACACTACAACGTATACATAGCCCCTGGCACACCGAGATTTCACACGGAAGTGCTAGAGGGAGAGGGAGACCAGAACCCAGATTGGATTCCAGGAAATATGAACTTGCGTTTTGTGGAGGATCCTAAGGATAACTGGGGATTCCGCAGAGTGGGTTCCAATCTTTACAGAACAGAAATCTTGACTTCCAAGGAGGCCAATGCAGGAGGATGGACGAGGAGCATTAAGCTTTTCGATGATGAAACGGTGGACATCAAGAGATCTGCTGGTGAAACGGTGATCGATGGCGAGGTAGAGGTTATCAAGTCGCATGGAATGCCGGTATTCAACGAGGACGACTTTGGCGATTTGTTTGTTCTGTATCGGGTTATTCCGATTGGAAAGAGCGATGCTAAAGACGAATTGTAATATTTATAGAGCGGTATAGATCCCAAGGAGGTTCTGCTGTCAGATTGTAGAGTCGGCTTTCCGAAAGCTACTCGTTCTTTTTCTTTCTATCGACTGTGGGGGTGAATATTTTCTTCAAAACCATTCCAACACCAAAAAGAACCGCCATAAATGTGAGTATATTCACTGCATCACAGCTGCCTTGCGCGTTCGGAATGGACACAACTATAGGTTCTCTGTCCAGCGCATGGTAGAAGATGGTGTCATCAGTGAAGAACTTTTCGAATGTTCCACCGACTGGCCTTCGGTTGTCAAATGGTGAATTCGCTAGTAGAAATTCGTCTACTCCGGCCTCGCACCCGTAGAATAATACTGGTTTGGAGATGCTGACATTGGTTTTGGGAGCCGCATCTGGTAACTGGTACCTTGAATGAAGTGTGAGATCCAAAGGGAAAGAAGCGTCGTTCTCGATCTCCATCAATATTTCATTGCCCCAGGTAGGAACGGAGTATTCAGGCAACTCCAAGTTTTTAGTTCCATAGTTTAACAACAAGTTGATCAGCTCAGGAAGTTGGTAGGGGTCCAAGAAAACCGATTTTTCGAGTGTCCAGTACAAGAACAATTTGCAGTCTGTAATGTCGTCATCGCTAGGATACTCAGGTGCTTCCTTAATAGTAACAACAGGGTGCAATCCGTTTTTGATGTGGTCAATTGGCACAGACTCGATCCGTCTGTGTCTTGGCTTGATGTGAAACATTGTTTTATGGACAAAGCCTTCGTTTTCTTCTACTTCCTCGTCGTTGAACACCACCCTCAATCCGGTAAGAATAATATCGTCTCTAGTGGTGTGTTGGTCCAAACCGAAAACCCCCACCTCTGTATACTCTTTTGCGGCTTCGCCGTCAACAATGAGATTATTCAGCGTCGGTTCAAGTGTTTTGATAGTCACTGTGCCCTCATTGTAGTAGAAATCCAACGCACTCCAGTCATTGTTGACTTTTCCCTGGAACGCTTCCTTCTTTGTCTCCAAGATTTCCGAAGTGTGAAAGTAGAGCGAATTGAGCGATGGGATCCACTCGGCTTCTCCAGGGGCCTTTCCAAAAGACTCCAGGAGAATGGCCAGCAACTGTTTATCGAAGTTTTCCCTTTCATTTGCCTCGTTCACGCCCTTGGGCACAACGTAAATGTGCAGACCATACTGGTAGTTGTACGAAAATGCACTGGTGAGGTCTGTGGGCTCATATGTTTTGGTGATCTGGACACGAAGCGTCTTGATGTGTGAAAATTCGTCGATATCGTAGGTGAAACGGTCTTCTCGCGCAGGCTTCAGCGGTTTTAGGTTCACGTACGTGGAATTGAGTGTCTCTATAGCGCCTTCTCCCTCAGAGGGGTGAATATACGTGACCCGGTGTCTCATGGTGTAGGTGTCAATTCAAGATTGAATAGACCCGTACACCGGCTATATAAGACGTGAATGAACTACTAAAGTTAGGTGCCAGAAGACAATACCGATTCATTTCGTATGGTTTTGAGCGAATTGACTCCCTTATCTCCTGAGATCAAGATCACTCCAGATCATGGAAGTCTTCAAGATCTCATTTTTTTTCACCATGTTTTTTGAAAAGTGCAAACATCACATCTCTAGGACTGAGGCCCGTCTTCATACATATAACGCGTCGATCGACACTTTCAACTCGTAATCGTCCATGCATATTCACGGTTGTTGGGTGTAGATCACGTGAAGGGGTAGTTATCACATGCGATTTACCCCATATATATAGGAGCCGGTAGATCTCGTATACGGAAACTAAATATGAAGCCCGAGCAATTGACGTACCTTGCTTCGAACTTTGCGGACTATGTGGACGTGAGTTGTCAGCTCAAGTGGGCAATTGCTTCAATTGCCTTCAACCCCATTTTCTGGAACATTGTGGCTAGACTCGAGCACAAGACCCAGTTCTTGACGAAGATCGCCGGTGGCGCCTACAGAGGATGCTATCTCTTGGCCTTCACCATCTTCTCGTTGGGTATCTACCGTGATCACGTCTACCACAACGCTTTGTTGGAGCAGCCCACCTATCTTCCATTGGTGGAGTCTCCTTTGGTCAAGGCGTTGGCCATTGCCACGTTTGGATTCGGAAACGTTCTTGTGCTCTCGTCCATGTGGGCCTTGGGTGTGACGGGCACGTACTTGGGAGACTACTTTGGTATTTTGATGAAGGACAGAGTGACTGCTTTCCCATTCAATGTCAACGACAACCCGATGTACAACGGCTCTACCTTGTGCTTCTTGGGTACTGCTTTGTGGTACGGAAAGCCCACAGGCTTGGTGGTGACTGCGTTCGTTTTTGTCATGTACAAGATTGCGTTGCTCTTCGAAGAACCTTACACTGCCAAAATCTACGCTCATAGAAAAACGGATTGAGCTGCCAGACTCTATTCAACTACATTGCTGGTCAATGAATCCATGTATAAACCCCAAAACTTCAACAGTTGTACATAAAAGTTTTACCTATACTCGTATGAACTTAAAACCCAACCACGCTCCCAATACCGTCAGTACCCATCTGCTCTTAAGCGTTCAGCGCCAGCACTGTACCACTTAGACAAACTCAAATGCATGCGCAACTTCGCGATCTTCCACGTACCTCAAAGAGAGCAGCTGGAACTTGTCGCTCTGGTTGTGGAAATACAATCCGGACATGGTGCCCGGAATCATGCTGGAAGAAAAGTCGCTTCCCTGGTCGCGGCCTCCGCCCATGTTGAGCACGATGTAGTAGAAGCCCTCGAATGAAGCGCCCTTGAGCAGCTTGATTCTGGAGTCGGGCAACAAAAACTCCTCCTTCCATCTCATGTAGACGTACTGGTTGTCCTGCTCTCCCGTGTGGATACGATGCAACTTGTCGCGGAGCTCGTCCTCGGACATCTCCTTGGGCGAGCTCGTCAACTTCCTCCAGTGATCCATATCGTTCTGTGGGAAAGAGCCCCAACTGTGCTCCTCAGTGATGAACGAGTATTTGTTGGTATCGATGCTGCTGCCCCACTCCAGCTTGTTGAGTGGGTTATTGATGATCTCGCCCTTGAAACAGGTCGTGATCAAAGGGTGCTCCTCGGTAAGGCCGCTGATCTGGAAGAATCCGGTCACCACTGAACTCACCAAGTCCACCGTCTTGAGCTCCACCTTGATGTCGTAACGAGCGGCCCCGCTCTGCTGCTCGCCCACGAACTTGGCGTTCGGCCGCAAGTAGCTGTTCCTTAGTTCAGGCACCGCCCGGTGGTCTTTGTGGTGCACAAAATACTCCGCATATAAGTCGGGATAGCTGTATTTGTGAGTGGGCACGCGGCGTCTTGCGTGCTTGGGCTTCTGGAGAGGCTTCAACGCCGATAAATCCGGCAACGCTGCCACTGCTGGCGGAAACAAGCGAACATCAGTCTTGGTTTTGGCTGGTAGCTTGAGCTTCGATCTGTGCACCTCAGGCGCTGACTTTAACTCCGGTCTGGGCTGCTGGGTCACAGGCATAGCTAGGATTTAAGCGGAGATAGCACGAGCTGGTGGAGAGAAAAAGATGCCAGTTGGTGTCTTTAAGTATATCACGTTCCTTATCAGAGTCCGTTTCGCGGAGCACACTCTCGGAGATATCGCGCTACTTGGCACTTGCTGGGCGTGCCATGGCCATAAAATATCGGGCTGGCCGGGGTCGGGAGCGAGTTCAGTTCGCCATAGAGAGAAGTGTAGAAGAGGAGACGCCGTTTGTATAGGCTCCAGCCGTGCTCTGAAGTGCTGGTGGTCGCATGGGGAAAAGTTGCATGTCACGTGATCTCGTAAGTTTTGATGTCTCTGGCTCTTCCTTAGGCCGGGCCTCTGAGGAGAAAAGGACGACTAGGAAGGAATGGGTCTGCGTCAGAGACCCATTCTCTGCAAATTGATTTTCGAGTGTTCTTCACTAACATGATGGCAATTGCTCTTCAAAAGGCCGCATCACGCTCTATACCTCTGTCGGTGTTGCTGTGGAGCGCTTCGTATTCGCATCACAAAAGAAACGTATCTACCGCTCTTTTGGATTTTACATCGCCATTATTGTTTTTCGTTTTCTGTGCTTTTCGTGAATTAATCTTAATTGCTGCGAAATTTCATGGATGCATCGGATTCACACAATGACACAATAGAACACGAGAGTCGAACGAAAACAAGTACTGACCTCATTAACTTTTTCAACACCTTCCCCCCAGCGTTAACGGAAATTGCTGATTTCTCTTTACGAGACATCACCAATATCCTGCATAACTGTACCCCATACTCTTCTCTTGTTGAAGTCACCCATGCAATCTCCACCTACACCTCTACATCCGGCAGGGGATGTTGAGATCAACGATCTTCCGAGTGTTTCGTCACCTGCACCGGATCTCGAGTTGAACCCCGATTTGTATGATGACGATGAGGACGACACACCGTTCACAAGCCAAGACGCAAGTAAATCGCCAATGGAGGTTGAGGAAGAGACGTCAGAGGCGCCTATAAACCTGTGGACAATTCCCTTTGACGACGCCTACAAGCTCTTGAAGGTGCAATTCGCTAAGAACTCCGCTCAGCCCAAGATTACAGAAGCACAGCAAAGCAAGTTTATCAACTACTTGGACCTGGAGATTCTTCAGGTGCAGCGGAGATTCATCAAGAACCAGTCTGACACCGTGGAGGTGTACTCGCTCACGCAATTGCTCCAGGATGTGGCCTCGATCCTAGACCTCATTTGGTACCTGGTTAACTCCAACAACAGACTCTACGGACAGGAAGAGTACTACATAAGGATAATTGGCGATTTGGAGGATTGGGTGGCGTACTACGTCTTTCCCACCTTTGAAGTTTCCACCACTACTGGGCCTCTCATCCACCTTTTCAACTTCTTCCAGTCCCTTGATACACGCATGGCGTTCCTTATTGACGGCTACCAGGTGGGTAACGCGCACCTGAAGCTAAGTGCCACTGAGCTCATACGACTTGCGCCTATTGTTACGAGGTTACGCATGGAAATCGTTCAGAAGTTGGATCCTACGCGTGCAAGACTAACCCATGCGAAAGCTGAAGGGAGCGAGGAGGCGAACGACCTTCTCAATGTTCTTGACGTGGAAATCGGGCGTCTTTTCGAAGGGATCTTGGAGAGAAGCTAAGAAAAGGGTCATCGCATGATGATAGTTCGTTTTCGCAGCTAAAACCAATATCGGACATAAACGAAGCTTGACTGGTTCCTTATAACAGTAGTGAAGTATCCCGCATCTCTGGAGGCCTTTCGTAGCCCATATCGCCAGGTAGCTTGGGTCGAGTCCATACTCTAAGTACCTATATACACGCCTGTGCACTCACATCGACCATCGATTACTTGAAGCATGTGGCCCTTTGGTTCTAGCGCCGGCACAGAATCGGAAGAACTCACGAAAGATCTCCCTGACAATCTCAAAGGATTCTTCGCTGAAGAAAATGCTAAACATCAAAGCAAATTCGAAGAAAGCCCAAAGGACGACTTAGTTGCCAAAATCGTCTCTCGCCAGAGCCAAGAGCACTCACACGACTTCGCTCGTTACAAGAGGGATGAGCTGCTCAAGAAAGTGACTTCGATTAACTGCGCAGAGTTGCAGCAGGCCGTGATTGACTGCTACAAAGGGTGGCTGTTCACAAGTTCAAACCACTGTTCGGACGAGATACAGAGATCCACGAAATGCATAGACACACAGAACAGAGCGTTTCGCCAACTAAGGTACGAAGATTGCTACAACGAAAAGCAGTGCAAGCTGATAAGGTATATTGTGGATAAGTTGTTCGTGAAAAATTTTGGCCAATTCGGAGAGGACATGAGCGAGGAAAACCACCATAAGTTCGACGAAGAAGTCGAGTCGGTGTTCACCCGTGTGTGGAAATAATGTACATAGAATAGACTCAGGTAATGGAGCTCGCTAGCTCATCCCATAAAGCCAATTTCTCTGGATACTTCATCAGAGCAACAAGACCCGAAGTATTTGGAAACACATATATGCTGGGGTTGTACCCGCAATGCTTGTGAAATGGAGACACAAGTCTAGCGTCTTTCTGGAAACCCCAGTTGAAATTGTCTTTTGTGAGTTTGTACTTCGGATCCAAGAATTTCACTACTACCTCCCATATTCCCTTTCCGATGAACACAATCCAAGGTGCTCCCGTCGTCCCAAACTCAGTAAGGAGCCTCGGTACGTTTTGAATCTTCTCTTGCTTCGTAAGTTCTTGTGCTGTTTTTGTGCACCGCAACACCAAGTCGGTGAACCCAATGCCGTAATGCACCAACTCGTTATCGTGACGGGCAGTAGCCTTGCAAGTGGATCCCTCGTATATAGCTCGTAGGAAAGCATCATCTTTCATTATGTTACGCACTCCAAGAACTCGATCAAGTATGTCCAGGTTGTTGAAGAGCTTCCAGAACAAGTTGGTAGGATGTGCATAATGGTGCTGCTGCTTTGAGGACTCCACGCCAGGATTGAATCCTATGAAGAGGAGAGTCAAGTCCGCGGAAAGCGATGGGGGAAGGTCTTTCAACCCAGACGCTTCTGTCACGGTTTTCTGCTTCTTTCGTTTGGGAGACGACGCCTTCGAGACCTTTGCAACGTCAAGGCTCTCCCCTCCATATTTGAAAGACTGTATCAACAGGCGGAGACTGGGATCAGACATAGTTAGAGCATGCGGCTTATATACTGTGTACTGCGACTCAAATCATTACGTATACATGAGCCATCGTGCCTAGAAAGCTATGTCGCATGAAGAGAGCATGGACACATCCACTCCTATCCAGAATCACGGAGATGACAAGACGGAATTCACTCCCATTGCGGTGTCAATCTCTACTCCGAATGAAACAAGAAGAGGTCGTCTTCCCTCCATTCTAAAGAACAGCCCTCACAAGCAGTTGTTCGACCCTAGCAGCCCCTACTACTCAGGAGGAGACGACCAGAGCTCGCGAATGCTGACACCTAGCCGAACAAAGGTGATCTTCCTGCCCACCAAAGAAATCGTTTCTTTTGGCAACGACGTCGAAGGTGACTACACCGTGGACTTGACACGCCTTGAAGAGGAACCAGAAAGAAAACCTGCCAAGCCTTCGGAGAGTCCCTGGACACGCATGATGACCGACCCATCTGTGCCCTACGTGTTGCTGTTGTACCTCCAGCTTCTAGTCAATCTACTACTAGTGTCTGTGGTGCTTTACTTGTGCTACCTCCTCATATCCACAGTGAGAGCAGACATCAACCATAAGGTTGAGCTTTACACCACAGATGCACTCCAGGAAATCTCCCGGTGCTCCAGAGAGTTCTACCGCAACAAGTGCTCCACCGAGAACGGAAACAAGAGAGCCCCAGCATTGGAGCAGACTTGCACCAATTGGGAAAAATGCATGAACAGAGACCCACAGCTCATAGGAAAGTCGAAAATCACCGCAGAAACGTTTGGAGAGATCTTGAACGGGTTCCTCGCTCCGCTCAGCTGGAAGTCGTTGTTCTTAGCCAACATAGTGCTTTTCGGCAGTTTCGTTGTTACCAACATGGCATTTGGATCCTACAGAAGCGGGTCTGGACACCAGATCTACGCAGATAGACAGAGACTCAAGGCATTGGAAAAAAAGTTGCAAGAAAAAGAGAAGGAGGCACTGAGAGCAGAATTGCAATACGTCACACCGGCACATTTTCTGGCCGAGTACCGCATGGTAGAGAAGGCCGCCTCTTAGGCCTGCCTCATTAGGCATATTTTACCGCTAAATACATTATAGACACTTCAAGATCGGTCGCACATGGATTAATCCTCCACATCACGTGACAGAGTCAACGATCTATCTGCTTTAGTCATGGACTCGGGGCGAAGAATTGTCAAGCGTAGATACTCACGTGCCGGGTGCATTGAGTGCAAGAGGCGCAAGATCAAATGCAACGAAGAGCACCCTATATGTGGCAATTGCGCTCGAGTCAAGTTTCCATGCGTTTATCCAGATGATACACAATACAACCGTCCTCGGAGGCAGCGTCATAACCCGACAACTAATACAACCACGCCCGAGGAAGTGACCGCAAGCTCGCTTGCAGATAGTACGGTGAAGATGGAGGACATTCAAAATACGAAGATCGATGTTCTCGACACCATGCTACTATTTGAAAACGTTTTCGATGATGCCAGCACCTTAGTACATGGTCTTGCTGACTTTGACATGACTGCCATGGATCATGCTTCTGCCATGAGCGACGGCAGCATGAGCGGAGCAAGTACCAATGGAAATGGCAATGCGAAACCTTTCAGCCCTAGCACGATCCTCAATGGGCCCTCGAAAGACAACGTGTTCTTCGACGAGATCGAATTAGAGGACTACTTGAAGAATGGCACTGACATCGGTACTAATCCGGAGCTTGCACATATGTGGAATCAATTCAGTGTTCACATGAGTGCACCGCTCGAGCCAGAGCACGAGTACACAAACGTCGAGCTCATTGCAAAGATCACAGAGCACTACAAACTTTCTAAGGAGGAGCTGGAGTATTTCCGTACTGTTTCGTGCCGTGACCTCTTTTTTTACATATATCCATTTGCTTCCAGCATCGACAACAACGAGGTGATGTACGTGCTCCTTGAGTATCTGATGGTTTTCAAGTACTTGGTATATGCGTTAATCGCCCTTGGTGCTTCCTGCTTATTTACCATAACGGGAGACAGAAAACACGACCATAACCAGAAGAAATACACGGCGATTTGCATGCGTTTGCTTGTTGCCGCTTTTGGAGACTTGAAAAGTAACGAATACTCGCTTTGGCACATCGAGGGTCTCATCTTGACTGTGTTAGCCCTCACTATGCTTTTTTCAGATATGAGTTTCGTCGACACAACTCAGGTTCCCGTGTCTTGGATCTCGCATCTCAAAGAAGCTCGTGAGCTTTTGATCAAGTACAATTCTGTCAAGTCAAAGAGCAATGCAAACAAGCCTGACTCGCCCGGTATCACAATTGCAAGGTTACTCTTCTTTTGTTTCGATTGGATGTCTAAGCTCAGTATGCCTGTTCGCGAGATCACTACAGAAGACTTGAATGACTTGTGGCTCCTATCAGGCGACACGAGTTTCAAGGGACTGGAGCCTCTGGCTTACTACCGCACCATGTTAAAGTTAGGCGTAATGATTCCCGAGACTGACACTCATTCCGGGTTCAATTTGTTCCTCACCTTCACAAAAGAAGTCATCAGCACAGTTTACCGCATTATTGACGTTGTGTCCGCATGTAACTCGGAGGGATTGTTACAAGTTGCTCCAGAGAAGATCACGGAGATCATGGCACAGATCGACCTTGCGTTCCAACAAAAAATCGTTCCTGGTATCAAGGCAGAGAATAATTACCTCATTGAAAAGACTAATCCCGCCCATCCCCAATACGCAGATGTCGCCAACCGTATAATATTACCGTTATCTGCCTATGGAAAAGACGTCGACTGCGAAGGGAGTGAAACACTATACTACTCTTGGTGTGACATAGCTCAACGGCTGCACGTCTACTTCTTGTATCTCAAAGTACTCACGTCGCCTGGATTACTATATTTGCCCAGAAGTCACCCCATGATCAAGTCTACCGTGAAGGAGGTGCTTGAACTCATGTTCTTCTTGAAGCCTAAGTGTATCACATTTCGGCCAGAACTCGCCGTTGCTGAGAGTCCGAACTATTATCTTTGCAAATCACTTTTTGATTATCGTGCCATCATGGTTCAGCTTCCGTTCCGTATGTGCTTGGACTTGACTGACAACGAGGACGAATTTGAGAAGCTCGAGCTATTCTTCCGGGGATTGGTGAAGTTTGGAAGTGGAAACTGCACTATGGCAGTTGCCAGAGCCAAAAAGAATAGAGCCGCTGCCAGAAAACGGAAAGCGGAAGGTGGAAAGGAGGGAAACGACTTGAACTACCTGGCCGAAGGGTATCCTGTCTATTGAAGACATTGTAAATATGGGAAGGCTACAAATACGGACGTCAATAATCAACATAGTCAACTCCTATACAGATATGACATGAGCTTACTTTTCAGGACTAGAGATAAGACCATCCTTGAAATCTTCTCTAATATCGGAGTCGTATATCCTATATATCATTGTCAAGTCCCAATACGGTAATTATAACGATTACTTGAGACACATCAGTGGCTGCGAAATGTATAAATGTATCTCCATATTTCTCCATTTTCTCTCTCTCTCTATCTAGTAAATTACTATGTCGCTGGCAGGCCCCAAGCATAGTATTTGGATGTTTGCAACAAAAAACGACATTCCACTCATAATATTTGCAAGTTCTCTCATGGTTATTTCTGCATTAGCACCACCATTGCAAAGCTACGTATATGGAAAGGCATTTGGAAAACTCACCGTATACCTTTCTGGGGGATTTGCAAGACTGGAGTCGTTTATCAAGGAAATCAGAATTTATTGTGGCTACATTATGATCTTGGGAGGTGCAAAAATGGTGATTACGTGGATTAGTATCTACATGTGGCTTTTAGTGGGAGAGAAGCAACAGAGTAGAGCAAGAAAGCAGATATTCCATCTATTATTGAAGAGAGATCTTGAATGGTTTGAATCAAAGCAAAACTTAATGGGGTCTCTTTCACAGGTGAACAGATGTGTTGAAGAGATCCGCTCAGGAGTGTCTGAGAACATCGGGCTGTTGGTGCAAAACACCGCCACCATAGTGTTTCTTTTCATCTCAGCAATGATATCACTGTGGTCGCTTACACTTATAGTGATGGCTTCAGCACCATTCATGGCAGCAAGCAGCTGGTATTTCGGCAGGATTACTTTGCGTGCAGCATCAGAAGAGAATGATGTAAGTGCTGGTGCCTCTAAAGTATTGGACTGGTCTTTCGTGTCGGGAGATCTCGTGAGGACCCTCAACGGGCAGTTTCACGACATGGTGAAATTTAACCGCATTGTAGACGCTTCAGCCAAGGCATTCATAAGAATGTCAGTAGCAATTGCAGCCAACTCCAGTACACTTCGGATGCTTTCGAACCTAATTTTTGTACAGGCTTTTTGGTTTGGAGATTACTTGATAAAATCAGGGAAGCTGGATATAAGTCTGGTGTTCACTGCTTTCAGTTCGTGTTTGCTCTTGGGAATGCAGGTGTCGGAAATGGCAGACATCTTTGCACTCATAAATAAGGCACAAGCCTCTGCACTTACTATAGGAGAATTTCTCAGCCTGGAACAAGGTGATCACGAAGTAGAGCAGGAACCAGAGAAGAGCTCTGAGATCAGCAACTACGACATCACAATGGAGAATGTGGGGTTCACTTACAAGAACTCAGCAGAAGCCACTTTACTCGAAGTTATCACAACATTCGATCTGAATTTCACTTGTATAACAGGGAAGTCTGGATCGGGAAAATCTACATTAGCACTGCTTTTGATGGGATTCTACCGCCCTACCTCGGGAAAAATTTGCATTGGCGGCATGGACTTGGATAACTTGAGTTCCCAATGGGTAGGAGAAAATATGACACTCGTGGAACTGAGTCCACTTGTGTTTGAAGGACTGTTACTCGAAAACATCTCTTTGGGTTGTGAATCAGTTTCCGAAGCAAAGGTGCTAACCGCCTGTACTTTTGCTAGACTTGATAGTTTAGTGCAAAGACTTCCACAAGGCATTCATTCACATCTAGCATCATCCACATTGTCTGGGGGGCAGATACAGAAAATAGGATTGGCCAGGGCTTGGATAAAAAATACTCCAATACTAATTTTGGATGAGGCCATGAGCGCAATAGACTCCACTACAAGAAAGGAGCTTTTCAGAGCTCTAAGGGAATCCCGGCGAGGTAAAATGACGATTGTGGTTACTCATGATATACTGGAGATCAATGAAAATGATTCACTTTTGATACTCCAGTCTGGAAAGGTAAAAGCCCAAGGTGTCGCCAAAAACTTGGGACCATATTCTTACCAAAGTTCAGCGGATCCAAAGCCTGTGGGTAAAAGAAGTTCTGTCACGACGGTGCCTGTTAGGTCCCGCCGGTCAGTCTATGATTACCTCCACAATCCTGTGATTTTGAAGGACCTAGAAGAAAATGCAAGTACCAATGACGATACTTTACAGGTACTAGGCATCTTTTCTATCTTGAAATATTGCTACCACACCATCACGAAGAGGTGGATCATTGTTATGGGGCTTTCAATGTCTCTTGTTGGAGGATTTATGACACCGGTGATTTCGTTCGGTGTTTCTAAACTTCTTGCCAACTTAGTGAACACCTCCCAAGAATCCTATCGGAGCAAAAATACCACTTTGCTCTGGTCACTCGTTGTGACTGGTCTTTCAGTAGCCGATGGACTAGTCTATTTTGTTTCTCGAAGTTCTCTACAGTATGCTCTGGAGATGTGGGTAGTTGAGTTGCGGAAGCTAGCTTTCTCAATTATAGATGATCAGGACATGTCATTCTTCTTTACTTCGCATCTGAAACCAGCAGAGCTCACCGCTCTCATAATGAATGATTCCAGAGACTTGAGGAACTTGGTATCCGAATTTCTTGCAGATGCTTTGCTGATGGTATCCATGACACTTCTTGGAACAATTTGGGCCATTGTTTCTGGATGGAAACTTGCTTTAGTGGGTATAAGCTTTGTGTTCCTAGCATTACTAATCTCTGTGATCTATGGTTTTCTCCTACTGAAGTTCGAAAGCAGATACAAAGACACAGCTGCAGAAATTGAAAACTTCAATCACAATGTGATCTCTGGTATAAAGACTGTCAAAGCCTTTGGCCTCAGGTCGAAGTTTGAGGATGACTTCGACCACAAATTACAGGACTTGGCAAAAGTGGGACAGCTCAGAGCAATCTCTACAGGTTGTGGATTTGCTTTGCTGGAGTTATGTACTAGTGTATCCACAGGAACTATACTATACTATGGTATGGTGCTTGTTGCACATGAGACATACTCCCAGTCTGAGATGCTTCAGGTATTGAGTCTTCTCACCTTTACTTTGAGCAGTGCTTCGTCTATCATACACCAGCTTCCGGAGATAACCAGAGGCCAACGCGCAGGCACATTGTTCGTGAAGCTATTGGAACTGACACCGCAATTTGTGGAGGCTAATGTAGCTGGATCTATCAACTATATCAAAAATGGAGCTCCACTTCTCAGATTCAAGAACGTGGATTTCTCTTACCCGAACCTGGAGACCAAGTCTTATCATAAGGTATTAGACAACTTGAATCTCACAATCTACAAAGGAGAAACTGTTGCTATTGTTGGTGAATCTGGGAGTGGGAAAAGTACAATCGCTCTGTTACTAGCGAGATTATACCAACCGGACAGAGGACTAATAGAACTATGTGGACAGCCAGTTGCGCATTACGATTCGGATTGGTACAGAAGTACTGTTTCCTTCGTGGCTCAGTATCCTAGGTTCTTTTCTGGAAGCATAATAGACAATTTGTGCTATGGCATGGATGGTCAAGTCACCGAAGAACGATTGGTGGAGTGTCTCAAAGACTGCAACGTGTTAAGCTTCATTGCATCGCTTCCCAATGGAGTACATACAGACATTGGAGAAGGTGTGCACAGTCAGGTATCTTTGGGTCAACTACAAAGATTGTGCATCGCAAGAGCACTTCTCAGAAGACCCAAAATTCTTATTCTTGACGAATGTAACTCCAATTTGGACAGCTACAACGCAAAAGCCATTACGAAGTTGATATGCTCCGGCTTGAGAAAGTCACGACCAGACATGACGGTAGTTGTAATTACACACGACAATGATTTGATGATGAGCTCTTCTCGTGTTTTAGTCTTGGAAAGTGGCAAAATCGTCGAAGACAGACGACGCTACAAAGGGGATGTGAACCGAATTGACAAGGAATAACATATATGATACTCTAAACCTAAACTTACAATTTGATATTAATGTAGGGCACTTCAACATCCTCACCCTCAGCATCATCACAGCAGATTTCCAAAATCAAGTTCTTCACGTGTGGTGGAACCTCCTTCTTACTGATGGACTCGATCAAGGCTGTCAAGTTCATCTTCAAACGGTCACCGACTTTCTTTGGTGGGAAGAACGACGCATACAACAAAGTAACACCGTAGGACAACATCGAGATTTCCAATCCTTCATTCTTTTGGAAGTGGTCAAGCAATTCTTGCAATGTAATATCACCGTGGATCACGAACCTATCCCAGATCTGGTCAAATTCCTTGCCATTGTACTTACCCTTGGCCGAAGCCACGGGCTCTGAGAACCCGAAGAATGGAAGAGCCAAGTTGATGAAACCGTTCTTGTATAATTCGATGTCATCGTGCTTAGAAACAACCTTGTACAACTCAAGACACACCAAACCGGTCACCAAGGCAGTAGTAGTAGCAATAGCAGGAATAATCTTACCAGCAATGAACTTTGTCTTCGAGAAGTCAGCCGTCTCAATGGAATAGTTCAAAGCTCTGCAATTGGATGCGGCTGTGATGAATTCAATA
Organism: Danielia oregonensis; assembly: GCA_003707785.3. NCBI lineage: Eukaryota > Fungi > Ascomycota > Pichiomycetes > Serinales > Metschnikowiaceae > Danielia > Danielia oregonensis. The sequence continues at coordinate 532,475 of PPLJ03000007.1, forward strand.
TGGTGGTTGGAGTCGTCATCCTTCTCGAATTCAATAGGAGTCAATCTGTATCCCGCCAAAGTCGAGGGTTCAGGCAAGCTTGCAGCTATTTTTCTGACTTCGCTTTCATCAAGGTTTCCAGAGAGGTTCTTGGCATCTTCTTCAGCCTCTCCCTCCGTGGCGGCGATTTTCACACCAGACTTAGGAACAAAAGGAGAAATCTCAGTAGTCTCCAAAACTTTCTTGTAGTCATCGAAGCTGGCATTCACCTCCTTCAATCCGTAGATGTATGCTAACAAGTTAGCACCTCCAGTGATGAAGTTGAGGTGGTCTGGGTTCGTGATGTCGAATTCCAAAGGCTTAGGAGCTCTCTTGGGACCAGACCAGAAAGGAGCGCCAGAAGAGGTAACAGCATCCTCGGGGAAGTTGTACAACAACTGCTTGATGTCGTGGTTGTACTTGACCTCGAACTCGTTTCTAGCCCACTTGATGCAGTCTTCAAAGGAGTATGGTCTGTTGTTCAAGAGACTGGAGATATTGGCCAATGTACCCTTGATGTCAGGGTTCTGCTTCAAGGTCTGCTCAACGTAGTTTGGCTGACTCAAGTACAAGTTAACAGTCTCTGGAGAGTCTGCAAAATAACCCTGGAACAACGATTTAGCCCACGCAATGGTGTGGTCTATTTTGTTGGGGAAAGATCTCAAAGTACACAATGGAATAGACTTCTCTGGAGGATCCTGGGAGCTCGAGTAGGACTCAGTGACGTTGGGAACAACAACCTGAGTGTTTCCCTTGGTACCTAACGTACCGGACTCAAGCAATGCCTTCTTGTAGAAGATACAGCGACGGTCAACGTAGGTTCTAGCTTCAACATTGTCTAAAGCGTTGGTGACAAAATCCAACTGATCCCAGAAAGAGTCATCAAAGATGTCTTCTGTGTCGTTACCCACCTTCTCTAATCTTGGTTCGATCTTGCCTAACAAGTCTGGGTTCATTGCCTGAACAGCCTTTGCAGCAATTTCCGACTTGTTACCTCCGACATCTTTGGGTCTGAACAAGAACTGTCTGTTCAAGTTGGACTTTTCGATGCTATCATTGTCGGTAACGATGATCTTTCCATCTGGACCAGAACCCAAACCCATCATGGCCCAATTCTTCAACATCTCACAACCGATGGCACCTGAACCAACCAAGAAAACCTTCAAGTTCGCAATGGCAGCTTGGTATTTTGCGCCAAAAACTGCAATCTGTGGATCGTATCTGGATCCTGTAGGATTGGTAGTCTCTGCGTTTCTAGGATATTCGTCAACATTAGGCAATGACTCCAAAGAGTCAAAGTACATGCACTGCTTGACAGGGCTAAATTTGGAAGAGCAGCACTTCAACACCTCTTGTGCAATCATACCTCCGAAGAAGGCAACCATTCCAGGAATGTCTCCAGTGGCCTGGTATGCCAACTCACGGAGAAGCTTGCTGTCCAAGTCTGCATCACCCAAGATTGAAGGGTTTTGGGCGCTCAACTCTTCAGCGTAACGGAACATCTCATTTGCGTCCTCCTCATTGTATGGGCGAGGCAAGCTGCCCTGGTGTCTAGTCTGGAAAGCCTGAAGTGCCTGGAAGCCCAAGTGGAGTTGTGGGGGACGGTCGAACTTGGCGAAATCCGAGAAAGCGTACTCGGGCTCAGCCAACTGTTCCAAGAGGGACTTGAAATGGATAGTTGCAGGCATCTTGACCTGCTGGTACAAACCTCCCTTGATGTAAGTGCCGTAGCTCTCATCAATCTTGATCTTGAAAGCGTATGGCCCAAGCACCTCGATCTTGTGTGGGTTCCCGTCGTTGAGCTTTGGCATACCCTGTACCTCAGAGAATTTCACGTAGTCCCCGTCCTGCAAGCCGTGTCTGTTGTCATCCAACATAGTGACAGAGCCGTTCTTCTCAATATCGGAAACAATACCGGCCAAAGGCTCCTCTCCAGTCTGGTCAATAACAGTGAAGGACTCTCCAAAGTCCACGAAGAGCTGTCCGAACAAACCTCTAATGTTGGCACCGATGAAGCCTATGTTTCTGGAGTGAGTGAACTCGTTGATCTTCACCTGCTCTTCCAAAGGAAGGTTGGTGCAAACCACACACTTGTAATGAGCCAAAGTCAGCTCGGAGATGTCGTGTACCTCCAGAATAGGAACGTAAGCGTTCAATTCCAGCAATTTCTCCACAGTGGCAGCTGCGGTTCCCTTGCCAATATCAGACTCCGAAAGGAAAAACTGAGTCAGCAAGTCCGCGAGCTTGATAGGCAGCGGGTCGTACAAACTCAAGGACTTCACTCCGGCCAACGCCACGTTCTTGGCGATTTCCACTCCGAGACCTTTGAGTCCTATAATCAACACGTTAGCGTTCTGCATCTTGAGCATGGCCTCTTTTCCCAAGACATAGAGCTGTCTCGAGTACAAGCTCTCGTCAATTGTGGGGCTGTCGATTTGCATGCTGTCAGACATGATGAAGAATATGTAAGCAATAAGTTCCTTAGGTGGATTTATAATGCGGCGGTGTGTGTGCAGGATAATGGGTGCAAATGGGTGTGGAGGAACTGGGGTTGTTGAGCTTGAGGAGAAGGAGAGTGGGAGCTTGAGGAGAAGGAGAGTGGGAGCTTGAGGAGAGGAAAAATAGGGAAGTATTTGGGAAATATATACAGAAAGTAGTTTACTGGGTTTCTTGGTGTTTGCGATGTGCTCATTTGTAATATGCGCAGTTTGTGGTTGCAGAGAGCAAGTGTTATAGTGAGTTGGCTGAGGCATTTCTATACGGTGTTGGTTCTTGGTGGCACATCTTATATCAGAAGGTGGTCATCACTGTAAGTGTGTAGTAAGTTCAAGGTTGTAGATTCAACGTATGGAGATCCGACTCAACGTCTCGAGAGCCCACGTATATCGGAGATGTGATCGAGTTCAGCAGAGAATAGAGAAAGAAAAAGAGGCACATCTTCCAGATCTGTTGTCGTAGCAACTTTACTCTCTCCTCCTACCCGCACTTTGAGCACAATTGCGTTCTTCGGACATCATATCGCAAACATCACATTCCACTCGCCAAGGGTTGGATGTTCTTCACGTTTACCACTATACATAGACATTCTACTGCTGCCCTACACTTTAGAGCTTTCTTCAAATTTCAGCCGTAAGACCTGCGTGGTGTAAACATAGGATATAGTGCGAACGTATTCATAATCAACTAGATCTATCTCCACCGCCATGAAATTGTCCAAAGTGGCGGCCTGGTGCTGTCTTCCGCTAGTGATGGCATCTCCAGCAGCCATCAAGGCCGAAGGTGAGACCAAGAAGGAAGGCAAGAAAGCAGAATCGCAACTACCTGAGCATTTGACAGAGGCTACGTTCGACCAGTATACCTCGGAACACCTCACATTTGTCGAGTTCTTCAGTCCTCTGTGCCTGCACTGTCGACAACTAGCGCCCAAATGGGAGAAGGCGTTTTTGGACTCCAAAGAAGAACAGGAGTCTCTCCAGATCCACATGAGACAGGTCAACTGTCAGGCTGATGGTGACTTGTGTGCAAGGGAGGACATTCTTTTCTACCCCAATTTGAGGTTGTACTCCCCCGAACGGGATGCTGACGGTAAGAAAACTGGAAAGCTGAAGTTTATCGATTCTTACCCCAGAGCATTGACACAGACACCGGAGAATATCGTGAAGTACATAAAGAACCTGGCAGCTGAGTACAACAATGATGTTGACATGCCCAGTTCCTCAATACCCTTAAATGTGGATTCTACGATGAATGTTGTGGCAGGCGAAATAGAGGAGCCCTTTTTCATGATGATATTTCCTGGATCCGAGGACCAGTGGAAGTCGGGCAAGTTCCTTAGAGGATGCAAAGATTGTTTGGAGCACAAGCAGAAGTGGGACAAGTTGTCAAACCTCATATTGAGCGCCTCTAAATCCGGCCATTTGGCCTGCAAGACGCACCCAACTCTCTGTGAGAAACTTGGGTACCCAGAACTTTCCAGTGACATACTGCAAATACCTAGAGTTGCTATGTTCTTGCCAAAGGCTACTGGACTCATTCGTTTCGATTATACAGGCGAGTTCACAGTCGCTGCAATGAAGCAATATGTGACAAAGTTGGCAGCAAACGCACAGTACGAGAAGGTCACCATGCGTGACTTGGAAGACACAGGTGCTTTCACAGTTGAGTTGCCAGAAAAGCCAATCGACTTGTACTACCCTCTCAACAACAGAGTTTCCTTGGTCTTTTTGTATGACAAGAAGAAGGTAACGAAAGAAGACAAGGCGATCATGCCCCACTTGCTTGAGTTGGTCACTAAACTACCATTTAACATTAATTTGTTTGCCTCTGAAAGTGTGAAGTTTGAGAAGGCTATGGAAGAACAAGCACACGGCTTAGTCGGTTTTGCGAACTCAGAATCCAGCTTCGCTAAGAGAGAGTTCAACAACCCTATGCATTTGGCAACAACGCTAACAGCCAAGCCAACTCTCCTCCTCTTCAAGGAGAATTCCTTGATTCCCGCCGTGTACCAGAACTTTGCTTTGGAGGATATGCGTGATATGGACAAGATCGAGAAGTTCATTCGCAATAATATGCACCCGTTATATGAAGCATTGACACCGGAGATGATGAAACACTACTTCAACGCCAACAAGAAGAAGAGCAAGAAGAGCAAGAAGAACGACAAGAATGACAAGGTGGTTGTGACTTTCGTGGAAATGACGAACGCGAAAAAGCTTAATGAAGCTATGTACAACATGTCTGTGGTTGCGCATCAGTACAATCTTTTGAAAAAAGAGTATTACTTCAAGGATTTGCTCGAAAAGAGAGATGAGAAGGGAGAGAGAGTTGCCAAATTGAAGGCTCATAATGCAGACACAGTACTGGTGATCCAGGAAATGCGGCAAGAGATTCCACATATGTTCGATCACGACGATGTGGTTTTCACTTTCGTAGACATAGTGGAATACCCCAAGTTTGCTGACGAGAACGGCTGGAATATCAACGGTAGAGGCTACCGTGCAGGCGATTCTATCGTTGTTTCCAAGGACAACCAGTTCTACTGGGATCTGAACTTGTCGGGTGCTAACTTGACCAGCGAGCCTTCGAAGTTGAGACCCGTCTTGGAATATCTTTTGGACTCCACACTCGTGGGCGATGCTAAGGTCGCAGGATTCTCACTGAAGTTGACAGGTAGCCCATACCACAGATACTTCAGATTGTTCGACGTGCTTCACGTGCATGGCTTACTCGGATACTTTATGTTCGTTTCTGTGGTCGTGTTTCTGTATATTGCGTTGAAGATGTTACGGAGAAGAAGATGGAGTCAGTCGAAATCAAGAAGGGGTATCATCGGCAACTTGGCGAAGAAGGATTGAAACTGGCCGGATATAGATTGATGCTCCTGGCAAACAGCTTAGCAATGGTGTGTATCGGACCATTGTCTCGTGGACTCTTAGACTAACTGCTCCAATTAAATACATGACGAATACGTGCATCTGTCTCGATCACCTTTTTGTACGCTGGACTGAGTTCTCGGATTTCAAAGTCCCGACCTGGAGTGCCTGACACCAAGCTGTACTGCGGAATCACAATTTTAGGTGGAATGACTGTGTTGTCCTCTATCACACAGCAATCGTTGATTGTGCTCAATTCGCCCAATATGCAATTAGCACCTACAAACACCCTCTTTCCTACCACGGCCAGTCTTACCTGGGTGTTCTCACCAATGACTGTGTAGCTTCCAATACAAACGTCAGAGTGTAGTTTTGAGCCCTCCGAGGCTTTGGCTACGGGAGGTAGAATCTGACAGCCTTTGCTCAAAAAGCAGAACTTCTCAAGCACAATCGAAGGCTGGGAAGTCGAGAACATGGTGACATCACCTCGTAGAACACATCTTTCAGATATTGTGCAGTTGTCGCCAATGGAGATGCGATCCGGGCCGGAGATCAGAGCGAGTTTGGAGTAATGGCCTCCATTGGAAGATTCCGTCCATGTGCTCATATGAAGTGGTGTTATAGATGTTGATGTGCGCACGTGACTATAGAAATGCATGGGTACTTTATTGTACTTGGAAGCATCTCTACCATGCATTGCACAGTCTCGGACGGCATGCATGCCCGATAAAGAAGTGTTTCGGAGTCGACCTCTCCGACAGGCAACCCCGAAGTCACGTGAGAAAGACTCTTCTCTGTATTCTCCCTTTTCAAAAGGAAGAAGGAGCGAAAACCTGAGAGACTGAAGAATACCGTGGCACGTGAACCCCTCCTACCACGTCCATACACCATGTTTATCCACGTGGTAATATCTACAATACGACAGGCTACATTTCATGCCTGTACACAGACAACACATATCTATCGCGTTTCGTGTTCATCGCCAAATAATCAAATATACTAGATGTCTAAACTTTTCAGAATCGACTGTGGCTACCAGAACTACGACTGGGGCAAAATCGGCTCCGCCTCCGCCGTGGCACAATTTGCAGCCACGTCGAACCCAAAAACAACCGTCGACGAGGCTAAGCCCTACGCTGAGTTGTGGATGGGAACACACCCTTCCGTTCCCTCGAGAGTCGTGGACGACGCTCTCGAAGGTAAAGTGTTGAGAGACTTGGTGGGCGAACAGCCTGCCACATACTTGCATCCCTCGGTGGTGGAGAAGTTTGGCTCTGATAAGGAATTGCCATTTTTGTTCAAGGTGTTGTCGATCGAGAAGGTGTTGTCGATCCAGGCCCACCCAGACAAGGCGTTGGCCAAGCAACTTCATGCTAGCGACCCCAAGAACTACCCTGACGACAACCACAAGCCGGAAATGGCCATCGCCGTGACGGATTTCGAAGGTTTCTGTGGTTTCAAGCCTTTGGACCAGATTGTCGCTACCTTGAAGGCTGTGCCTGAGTTTCACGACATCGTGGGTTCTGATGTTGCCCAGGAGTTTTCTGCTGGTGTCAAGCTGGACGCCGAAGAAGGCTCTGAGGCCGACAAGACCAACAGAAAGTTGTTGCAGAAGGTTTTCGGTAAGTTGATGAACACTTCCGATAGCGTCATTGCCGAGAAGGCGACCAGCTTGGTCAAGAGAGCCGAGAGCGAGCCCCAGATCTTTGACACGCTTGCCCCTAGCTTGGCTGAGTTGATTCTCAGAATGAACAAGCAGTTCCCTAACGACATTGGTTTGTTCTGCGGATGCTTGATGTTGAACCATGTTTTGCTTAAAGTCGGCGAGGCCATGTTCTTGCAAGCCAAGGACCCTCACGCCTACATCTCCGGTGACATCATTGAGTGCATGGCTGCTTCTGACAACGTTGTGAGAGCAGGCTTCACACCAAAGTTCAAGGACGTGGAGAACTTGGTGGACATGTTGACGTACTCGTACGGCTCTGTGGAGAAGCAGAAGATGCCTTTGTTGCCATTCTCAAAATCTAGAGGTGCTGCCAAGACAGTCCTTTACGACCCTCCAATTGCTGAGTTCGCTGTCTTGCAGACCATCTTCTCTGAGGCTGGAAAGACCCAGGACTTCGACGAGTTCGACGGACCATCTATTGTCATTGCTACGAACGGTACTGGATCCATCAAGATCAAGGGCGAGGAACCCAAGAAGGTCGAGACTGGATATGTTTTCTTTGTTGCTCCAGGTGCTGAAGTTGAGTTGGAGTCGACTTCTGCTGGTTTCACCACGTACAGAGCTTTCGTGGAGGCATAAGCTCCGAAATTTATAGACACCAAGACTTTCCAAAATCAGTTTTCATGCTTCGTACATGATGATTATGTATCCTTGTAGGAATAAATGCAATACCACTACAAAAATTGACCCAAAGATGGAAGTGATAAGGTATAATCTGGGGTACGCTCCATATCTATCTGCAGAACAATGAAAAGATCTTTTAGACAAGTGTTTCCCACCTGCTCTACACACTTGGAAGTTCGTATCTACGTAAATGACGGAAGCTGAGGTGATTATACCAGTTTTAGAACTGCAGCCGACGATATTGAATGCAGTTGATTCAAATTTCGAGCAAAGAAAAGCTTTGGACGAAAGATCTGTGTATGTTGGAAACTTGGACTTTGGCACCACCCCAGAGCAGTTAGAAGCGTTTTTCACGGAGGCAGGAGATGTCGAAAAGGTAACGATAGTCGTTGACCAGACGGGGCTGCCAAGAGGGTACGCCTATATTGCATTTGAAGACCATGAAAGTGCACAAACAGCAATTGAAAGATATGATGATACAATCTTCAGAGGCAGAACCATTGCAGTTAAAGTCAAAGAGACGTATGCAAGAGAACAAAGTAAACGTGGACGTGGGAGAGGAAGAGGGCGAGGGAGAGGTAGAGGTAGAGGCAGAGGCAGAGGCAGAGGTGCTTAGGGTGACATGAATGTGAAAGAAGCTGAATATCTCGCCAATACGTCGTTACCTCTGCTCTCTCGACCGAAGTACACCGTGAAAAGGTTTCACCATAAGACTAAATCTTGAGATTTACTGAACTCATCTCACGAAAGCTGCTTATACCAACGCGAGGAGCAGAAAATCAGCTTACCAGTGATACGTGATCATCTTGAAGCGTCCGCAGTCCATGCTACCTCTATTCCTGATGTTAAGGAAGAAAAAGGGCGATGACGAAAAATTCCTAAAAATGGCCGATACTTGGAGTCAAAGCCAGGTTGCATACTAAAGCTAATCGAATGAACCTAGTTCTTGCTTTCTTTTCCCGTTAACCAGACATGTAGACTCTGAAGTTGCAGTCTTCTGAGCCTTATCAGCACACCCGTGCACCATGAAAAAAAAGCGGCTCATCTCATCTACTTAACTACTAACTACCTACTATAACACTATGGCGTCCGTTAGAAAGCGCAAGATGGCGCGTTCGTCCGTCAAGAAGAACACCAAGAGAACGAAGGACAAGAAGAGAGAGGTCAACATCACCTCGCATCCTGTTATGCAAGCTAATTGGGACAAGAAGTTGACGCTTAAACAGAACTACAAGAAGCTTGGATTGACTGTAAGACTCGGGACGTTCACAGGAGGACAGGAGGCAGACATTACGACGTTGACAGAGGATAGAGAGCAGGAATCTGCAAACAAAATCAACCCAGAAGCCGTGGCTAACGAAACTGATCCTGCCAAGATTCCCGAGGGAGAGGCCCGTTTGGTCAGAGACCCAGAGACCAACGCTGTGGTGCAGGTTATTTACGGAACCATGAAGCCTGGCTCGAAGAAAATCACAAAGGAGTCGACTTCTATCATTCCTGAATTGGAGAAGTACGCCGAACAGCATGCCAGAAAGGTGAAGGTTTACAAGACCTCCGAGAGAGAGGAAGCGTGGTTGGAGCAGTTGTACGAAAAACACGGCGACGACTACGAGAAGATGAAGTGGGACAAGAAGTTGAACCCTATCTTCCTTTCAGAAGGAGCCTTGAGAAAGCGCATCACCAAGTGGAAGAAGCTGCATGGAAAGGAGTAAGTCATGGAACCGGGGAGTGTCCAGGTTGAACAAACACTTTGTCTCATGACCTTGTCAGCTTCATTGTGCAACAGCCACATGCTGCATTAGTGTGAAAGCACTTGTACCATATATCGCTGGAGAACCAGCTAACAATACAAAAATTCAGTATAGCAGAGTAGAGTCATTAGTCTATAAAACTGGTAAAGTTCTCCCCGGTATTGAAGCTCAGCTCACAACACGCAGTGGCAAGTTCTTGGCCAATATCTTGTCGATGATGTCGTTCATGACAGGCTTGAGGTTCGACTCTTCGTACAAATCCACCAACTTGGTGGTCTCGTTCTGATTTTCAATCATCTCCACAAACGTAGGATCGATTGGAATGTTCCCCAAGAAGTCAAGCCCGAGGCTATCACTTAACAATTTGCCTCCTCCACTCAGGAAGATGTCAGTGCACTCGGCACAGTACGGACATATGAAGCCACTCATGTTCTCCACAACCCCCAAAACGTCAAAGTTCACCTTTTTGCAGAAATTGATCTCCTTACGGACATCTGCCGTGGCAACCTGCTGTGGAGTAGTCACTATGATAGCACCATCAAGAGGCTGCGCCCACCGGAGCTCCTCAGCGATGGCAATATGTTCGTCAGACGTGCCCGGCGGCGTATCTATGAGCAAATAGTCCAACGGAGTGTTCTCATCTCCTCCATTCCACACCACATCCTTGAGAAATTGCCGGATCATAGCTGTTTTCTTGGGTCCTCTCCATACCACTGAGTTTTCTCGGCTGCTGAGTAAGAACCCTAGTGACATGAGAAACAAGTTACCTCTCTTCTTGTCTCCGCCGTTGTTGTAAACACTTACTGGAACCCATCCGTTTCTCGACTGGTGAACCTGTTTCGACTCCACGCCAAACATCCGTGGCAAAGATGGCCCGGTGAGATCGATATCTAGAACTCCCACATTAAATCCCTTGTGGACAAGGGTAAGCGCAGTCTGAGTTGTTACGGAGGACTTTCCCACACCTCCCTTACCAGAAAGGATGAGTACCACGTGCTTGACGTTCGCTAGAGACTTGGGCACTTCTTCACTCATGTGGTCGATTAGTAAGAGCAGGTTGCGAAAAGAAGCACGAAAACTATTTGCATTATGGGTCGCGCACGCCCGTCAACACACTGGTAAGTTGAAGCGGTTTGAGGGTGTTATTTCCTCGATCTCTGCAGGGCCACATTATGGATCTTACTGCCATTCTATCCTCTTACGTTCTATATAGCAAGCTGCTTGTATTATCTCTCCAGAAGCCGTAGGAGCTTGCCTTGAAGGGCCGCCTTGGAGTTCGGGAAAGATCACGTGCACCTGAGCTTTGAAACTCGCGTATTTTGTGAAAAGGTTCCGTTCAGCAATGTCGTGAAGAAGGCTTATCGTGTTAGACCTGCACAGAGCAACAGCGAACCACTACATCAAACTCAATCGATTTTACTCCTTCAAACAAAGGCAGAAATAGCAATATACCCGAGGATATCTTCTATTCGGACACTAAATCAATAAGGAGCTTGTTCTAAAATCAATCCAGCTAATCTGAATCCAGCTCTTCATATATCGCCATGAACAATCGATACTCGTCCGCTGGAAGCGCTCACCAACGTGATCTCCGCACACAGCTCTTTGCATCGCCATCCCCACAAGCTAACACTCCCCTGCGTATCAGCTCGCCGTATGAAACGGGGCCAAGCGTTTCTGCAAAGCACAATGAAGCATTTTTGAACTCGCTAGAAAGTCAAAACAACGACGAAGTGGACCTGATGAGCCAGAAGGTGAATGCTCTCAAGAACCTCGGTTTGCGTATGGGTTCAGAAATCAACCGTTCTGTACAACTCAACGCTGACATTAATAATAACTTCGAGAGGGGAAAAGTCACTTTGAAGAACACATACACCAAGATGGTGGTGATGAGCCAACGTGCCGGCATCCTGTGGCGCATGTGGTTGGCATTCTTCTCGATGTTTTTCTTGTGGTGCTTCTACGTGTGGTTGTTTTAACCGAGTTATGGATTTAGGATTACGACTTACCACTTAATAGTCTTCGGAAAGACCTCGTTGATCACACGGTACGTCTCGTATATATTGCACTTTTGACCTCTGTGTCACATAATCCACCTACTTCACTCATATCAACAATTTCTTGAGCCGATCCACGGCCCGTAACTCATCCAGCAGTAGCGGCTGTGGCAACACCGACGGCAGTGCATCTGTGTCACCCAAAATACCGTCGTCCAAGGCCTCTTCATCTTTAGATTGGAGGATGAAACCCATTGCGGCGAAATCGTTGACAAACGCCCCGCGAGGACTGGAATGGTATGGCGTTTCCAGAGGATCTGGAAGCTTTACTGGGGTCAACTTGGGCCCTGTTTTTGCAATCTTGAGAATTGACAGCTTGGGCTTCAATGTGCGGTGGGAAGGCCTGTGCTTGAGAGTGGGCAGAAACTCCTTTGTGAAGGGAGGAGACACCAGGGGCTTGTGTTTCTTCTTGGATCGCAACTCTTTTCGAAATTTCATGTAGTACTTGTTCGTTTTGGTTGTACTCGTCTCATCATCGGAGGAGCTGATCTCATTGGAAGATGTCCAGTTATCCGTGTCATTCTCAGTTTCAGTATGGAGGCCCGAAGAGCTCCACAACTCCTCGTCATCTCTCAGGGGAACGGGGACCTTCTTGGATGGAGAGTCATCCTCACACGGGCAAATCTTTTGTGAGTATTTGACTGGCAAGACGTTGATTCGTAGCTTCTTGAAATGACTTGTTTGTGGAGTCAGCAGGACTGTTGGTATGCTCTTCGCCTTGACAAAGGGACTGTAAAGGTCACTTTTGAGTATATCAGTATTGAGAGCAGAGCCCGAGTATAAAAGACGGAGAGGATTTCCTTTCAGAACCGTCTGCTTTTCATTTTGCTTATTGCGGTACTTGGAAATGTTCATGTCGACAAGAAGTTCGAAGTCCTCTGGAGTCATTTCTTCATCCGAATCTTGAGCGTCTTGCATTTTTGTGTCGGAACCATTGCTAATAACATTGGTTTCAAGGTTCTTGGAAGAACCAGGAATGGGTTCTGATGGCAGCATACCGTTCAGTTGCTTGGATGAAGTGGAGCCTTTCGAAATTCCATAATGTTCAAAAGCATGGTAGGGGTCCATGTATGAAGCGTATGAAGACTCAAATGTGCTGGTAACTGAGTCCTCACCCTTTTGTTCTAGAGTGTTATGCTTCTTCGGGCGTGTTATCTCTGGTTCGTTTTGTGTAGCACTTTTCAGGCCATTCGATGATATGGAATGTCCATTGGATGGTCCTGTGTTGCCTCTTGGCCTTTTAGATCCGCTGGACGTAGGTTCTGATAGTAGCTTTGATAGCAACGGATATTTTGCCTTGTCTGGAGTTCCTCCAATATTCTCCAACCTACTGCTCAAATCCTTGATAGCATTCGAACTGCTTGCGGATAGCATGAGGAGCTTTGATACATCACTGTCCAACCCGCTTTCCAGAGCCGGGCTGTCTTTGTTGAGCTTCTCCAACTTCCTCTTTCCGTGTTCAAGTCTTTTATGTAGCTCATGAGCCAACTTCGCCACATGTATATTTTTGTATTGGATCTTTTGCTCTATTGTGAGCGTGTTACGGATTTCCTGCCGCAAGTCGTACTGATACTTTGCATTGACGTTGCAGAGTGCCAGCTGAACATCTTGTGATTGTTGAAGCAAATGCTTTTCGAGAATCGTGCTTAGCCTGAAATCATCTATGGCCGGTATCGGCAAGTCATTTGTGAATTGTGGCCGGTACCGGCTTCCCTTTTTATCGGACGGTAGCGCCATTTGGGTTAATGTGAAAAGTAAGATATTCCCCAGATACTGCAGGACGCACCGTTGAAGTGTGCGTGGAAGGGTCCATAACCCGTAATACATATTACGTAAAAAAGGAGAGAATAATGGAATTTATGACGGGGTTCAACCATTCAGTCTGTGGCTGCCAACAAGTGGACACGAATTCGTTAATTTGTCGTTTCTTTTTTTTTCAAATTTATATGGGATAGTTATATATTCTTGGCAGCACATGCCAGGTATTCCGAGAAGTAAAGAGAAAGCCCGTTCTAAACCCATGTGTCCATTAGAAAGAGATGTCAAGATAGACTGGAATCCACAACAAAGCTAGGAAACTCATCAATCGTACATAGAACCTCCTTTCGAAACAGCATTGCTGTCTCCGAATGGATCATCACTATCCACCGTTCCCCCAGTAACTGAAGATGCGACAACGGGAGCAGGCTCATAGATGGGCTCTCTCTTCGCTGGAGGCGGAGGAGCAGGTCTTGAGGCAGAGCTTCCCACAGTTACATCTTGCATGCCTCTCGAAAGTTCATCATCGGAGCTGTCACTCAGGTAGTAGCTCTCATCGCTCTCATCCTCATACGTAGGAGCAGGGTTTTGCTCAGAGTAACCGCATGCCTTGTCAAATTCCTGGAAGGTAGACACCAACTGTTCGTTGGCGACAATCAACGAACCCAAGAATTCTTCGTCCATGGCTAACACTTCCCGGGACTTGGATGCTTCGTCGCCCGCTCCAACGTACTGCAAGTAACGGAGCACGGAACGACGGATCTTGCGACACTTCTCAAATTCGGCAGTGACCTTGGTGTCGTCGAGCGCATTGGTCCCGGTAGGGAGGGCCAATAAGGCATTGTGAAGTGCTGTAGTGTGAGTGTGGCAATTGGCAATGACTGTTCTGATCTTTGGAGCCTCTACTTTGTAGTTGATCTGAGGGATCTGGTACTCAGAATCAGCGTACACAATACCATTCTTTCTTCTCTTGCTCTTCTTCTTGCTCTTCTTGCGCTTGTCATTGTCCTGTTTGGCTGCTGTGTAGGGAGAGATGGCCATTGGACGAGGTGGAGGGCTCTTTCTGCTTTCTTCTCTTGGGGAGAGAGGAGGAGAAGCCACTCTAGTAGCTCCACGTGGCCCTGAGTGGTCGTACTTCTTCGAGCCCCCGTCTTCGAAATCGCTCTGAGAAGCGGATGCTTGACGCAGGTGCAGACGAGGAAGGAACTTCCATAAACTTGCCATGTATTTGTACCCGTCCAAATCTTTAAGCTCCAGCTTCCAGCCAATAGCCAAATTGCGAACCTTCTGCTGGACTCTTGGATCGTAGTTGCCTCCCAGACCAGTACGGCCGGAACCACTCATGACTCCTTTCAAAACGTCCAAAAGTTTATCGTCAGATGATAGAATGGGTCCGATTTTCGGGCCAGAGTTGAGCACAAGAAGCTCCAAAAGATTGAGAGCCTGGACCTGCTCATCTGGAGAGTTTCCGTACTTGATATTCTTACGAATGGCACGGGCTGCTTCCGTAGCTCCTGTTGATGGCTGGAGCTTGATAAGTTGAATCAAGTCGTCGAGGAAAAGCTCGATAGATTCGTCTTCCAAGTCCTCATTGCGGTGAGGCTTGGAAAGCTGGTCAATTTTCACGGTGATGGAAGTGTGGGGCTTTTCACCAAAGATAGGCATGATGTCGGTGTGGAGAAATTGATAGTAGAGAATGAGATAGATAACTAAAGGTGCAGGATGAAACGACCTCGAAGATAATGCACAGAATGTACGGCTGAAATTCCAGAATCTTTGAAATTGGCTGGGATTATAGCTTCGAGCAGCTAGGTTCTTCTTCAGGCTCTGATCGGGATCTGCAAGTAGACATGAAACCGAGAAGCGCTCATGTGTGATTAGATCTATACACTGTTGAGGAAAAGAATGGCTCTCGGATGAAAGCTCAGGGGCTCTGTGAACACCAATAACAACAACGACTCCGTCACTGCGGCTGTACTTAGATTCAGTATCGAAAACTGTACGAAGTTCGATACTTATAGGTCACGTGACACATTTATACTCTTCCAACCAAGTACACTTTCGTCAGCATTTCCTAATAAATTCGATAAATCTACACGTAAGCGTCTAACAATATGCTCTCCGTAGACCAGGAGCCCAGAATCTTATCATTTGGTGTTCTCCATCAACATCTCGAAGTCACGTGAGCGTTCTCACAGCAAAGACAAAGAAAATTTTTATCACCATCTACCATACAATGTCGGACAACCAGTATAATCCCGATAAATTGGCTGAAGATTTGCAGGACGCCAACCTCGGCAACCAGCAGTACGACCCAAGCGGACAGACTTTCGTTCCTCAGGGCGGCTACCAACAATACAACAACTACCAGCAGGGATCTTACCAATATGACAACTCCCAAGGGTACAACGCCCGTGGAGGATACCAGAACAATAGCGGAACCCAGAACCTGTACACGCCTAACCAGTACACTCCAAACCAGTACACGCCCAACCAGTACACTCCCAACCAAGGTCTGTACAATCTGTACAACCAAGGTTACCAGGCCCAGAGCTACCAGCCTCAGAGCTACCAGCCTCAGAGTTACCAGAGTTACAACCCAGGCTATCAGCAGCCACAACAAGGCATGTCATTGGCCGACTTCCAGAAGCAGCAGGCGGCCGGCCTGGCTTCTTTGAACAAGCCCAAGAAGACCTTGAAGTTGGCCTCTTCGTCGGGCATCAAGTTGGCCAACGCATCCAAGGCCGTTGAAAAGAAGGAAACTGAGCCCAAAGAGGCTACTCCTCAGCCCAAGGCTACTGCCACTCCAACTAAGGAAGCTTCCAAAGAACCAGAACAGAAAGAGGAGGCAGCCAAGGTGCAACCAAAGGAGGTTGCCAAGCCAAAGGTTAGCGCCAAGAGCACCCCACTGGCTACCAAGGAGTCTACTCCAGTGCCTTCAGTTGACTCTTTGATCAAAGAGCAAGAGGACATTGTGGATGAAGAGGTTGTCAGAGACATGTTCGGTGGCAAGGACCATCTTTCCATCATTTTCATGGGACATGTGGATGCCGGTAAGTCTACCATGGGTGGTAACCTCTTGTACTTGACTGGTGCTGTTGACAAGAGAACTGTTGAGAAATATGAGAGAGAAGCCAAGGATGCCGGAAGACAAGGTTGGTACCTTTCTTGGGTCATGGACACAAACAAGGAAGAGAGAAATGACGGTAAGACCATCGAGGTCGGAAAGGCTTGCTTCGAAACCGAGAAGAGAAGATACACCATTTTGGATGCCCCTGGCCACAAGATGTACGTTTCCGAGATGATCGGAGGCGCCTCGCAGGCCGATGTTGGTATCTTGGTCATTTCTGCCCGTAAGGGTGAGTACGAGACCGGATTCGAGAAGGGGGGCCAGACCAGAGAGCACGCATTGTTGGCAAAGACCCAGGGTGTGAACAAGATCATCGTTGTCGTCAACAAGATGGACGACCCAACTGTGGGTTGGGCCGAGGATCGTTACAAGGACTGCACCACCAAGTTGGGCCAGTTCTTGAAGGGAATTGGTTACGCCAAGGACGACATCGTCTTCATGCCAGTTTCGGGATACACCGGTGCTGGTTTGAAGGAGAGAGTCAATGCATCCGACTGCCCATGGTACAAGGGTCCCGCCTTGTTGGAGTACTTGGATGACATGAAGACGGCAGACCGTAAAATGAATGCTCCTTTCATGTTGCCAATCTCAAGTAAGATGAAGGACATGGGTACCATCGTGGAAGGTAAGGTCGAGTCTGGTCACATCAAAAAGAACGCATCTTTGTTGTTGATGCCTAACAGAGCCACTGTTGAAGTTGTTGCCATCTACAACGAGACCGAGCAGGAGTGTGACGCCGCATACTGTGGTGAACAAATTAAATTGAAGCTTAAGGGTGTCGAAGAAGAAGACGTTGCACCAGGTTACGTTTTGACGTCGCCAAAGAACCCTATCAAGACTGTCACCCGTTTCGAGGCACAAATTGCCATCGTTGAATTGAGATCTATTTTGTCTAACGGTTTCTCGTGTGTGATGCACTTGCATGCTGCTATCGAGGAAGTCACGTTTGTGGAGTTGAAGCACAAGTTGGAGAAGGGAACCAACAGAAAGTCCAAGAAGCCACCAGCATTTGCCAAGAAGGGTATGAAGATTATTGCCATTTTGGAGACCACCGAGCCAGTCTGTGCCGAGACCTACAACGACTACCAGCAATTGGGTAGATTCACCTTGAGAGATCAGGGTACCACAATTGCCATCGGTAAGATCACGAAGTTGTTGTAAGATAATGAACGCAAACTCTCGCTAACTAGCGGGTTGATCATGTTGAATAATAGTAGAGTAGTTACCGAACATCGTAATAGGTATGGATCTGATGACTTTCAAGACCTTCATTCCTGGACATCACATTCACGACAACAGGTGTGGTTGAACACGTTGCAGTAATCTTTGATGAAGCCTAGATTGGATTAATCTGACATAGATAGGGCCAAGGCAACTCGATGTACAATATTGCACTGACAGAACGATGTGTGATGTTTGCTGGCGCCATCGTGGTTTTGTGTTTGCACCCGAAATATTCTAAAATCATCTCCATCTTATCCAGTCCAAACTCGTGTTCAGGCTCTGATGCTTCTTGGGCTTCATTTCCCCGTTCTTAACAAGCGGATCCTTCTTATCTGACAAGAAAACCCTTCAATGGTTTTGATCTTCTGCAAAATTCTTTAATTCATTGCCGTGTCATTCCTCCTCGAACAGCACAGCGAGGAAGAGGTACTCCACAAACAAGGCAAGCATTTCGCAGGCGATTACAAACAACGAATTTCTCTAAAAATTGAAAACCGGGTCTCCTTCACCAACTGAAACCGATTCAGAGGTGAGATGTTTAGATCTGGGTGGAGGAAGCTCTGATAACTCAGATGCATTGGATTAGGTGGAGAGACACTTAGTCGTATCGGGAGATGCATATTTGTTACACTCTAAAGTAACAGATCAAGACTACTGGCGAGCCTACCGGTGTCAGTTCTAGACAGTTGGTATCCAGAGAGGACAGCCTCTGCTCTCCGATTCCGTGACATTAAAATGAAGGGAAGGGTGACTAATTTCAACGTGTTAACTGGCTGAACACAATACCGGTGTGTACTCCATTCAGTAAAATAAGGTATACCTATGTAGTGGCTACAGCTTAAATCGTTGTTTCCACCTTGCCTCTCAAAGCTGTTTGTAGCAGCAGAATCTAAAGCAGCTGTGCCTTGACCGCTTTCCAGAGAGTTAATACTACAGCTCACTCAGATAGACCCACAATACCTCCAACACACTACTCTATATATCCTTAGATATCATCATACTCAAGTGCACTTTTAGTTTGTGCACTTTCGTACACCTAGACCTCACACACCTAGTACCACAATAAATTAGACACCACACTACCGCCAACTCTGTCAGATTCAACAAGATTCCACGTTCTATTCTCCTTCCTTTTCGGGGCCACCCATTTGTTCTGTTTGCACAAACATACTTTTCAAAGTGTGTATGCTACGCGCCCAGCCTGCTAGCATGTTGTTCAGACAAATATTCTCACAATTCCCTCTTTTAGTGTGCCATTTTGAAGTATGCTTTTTTTTGCACCCAATCATGCGTGGTCTTTACAACTTAGTGGGCATTAATTTTCCTGCACCCTGATTGAGAAAGTTTACAATGGCTGCGAAATCCCATCTCCATCCAACTTCTTGGGTTTCAAGAGCTCAAATATAGCGTGCTCTGGGAGGGAAAGTCTCTCAAAAGGGTACAATTACGGTAGGTTGCGTTGTGTATAAAATCCGCTATATGGCGCGCAGTTACTTCTTTAGTCCACATCATACCGCACTAGTTCTTCCGACTGAAACATAAGTTGATGTATGTCCACAGCATGTTAGCATGTTGCCAATTGTAACATAAAAGGAGGGCGACCCCCCAGAATTCTGATTTCTTCATCTACTACTTCCTCTTCCTTACTACTCAATGACACAAACAAAACAGTCACTGACTAGTAAGCCTACTCGGAGGAGATCCTTATTCTCGCTCATCTCGAGACGGACCTCACCCGAGACCATGGCATGTCCATCGCCCTCGCCGGCGGTGGCTTCCTTCCCCAAGAAGGCACTTCATAGACGTGCTCCTACGGTGGTCGTACGAACCCACAATGGTATCCAGCCCCAGCGGAAGTCCAAGCGTGCTGCACTCAAGCGCGCCTGGAAGACGGTTGTCTTCAGGTTTAGAATGAGGTTCTTTGGCAGATATACAGAACATTTTGAGTTTGTGTCGCAGATCGAGAAAAGCCCCGAGGCACCTTGCAAGACACAACAGACTCAAGATGCCGAAGCCAATAATGTCTCGGCTTCTGTTAGTGCCACTGAGCCTCTCTATACCTTTGTAGACGACCATGACGTCGACGACAGAAGTATTTTGTACGTCGACTTAACCTCCACCTTTGACTCTGACATTGACTACGATACAGCCTCGGAGTTCTATGGGGAGATGTTGGAGACCTCTTTGGTACCTATTGCTGCTGAGACTGCTGTGGCTCCTCTTGAGGACGCTCGCGTTGATGCCCAGATGGTTACCGTTGTGGGAACTCCAATGTATAACGAGGACGAGATCATTACCATCTTGATGCCTCCATCCATGTACAGTCAGTACCGGATGTTGATGAAGGTGCTCCGTGAGTGCAGCAGCATTGTTGTTCCATGTATCGAGGAGCCCTCTCGATTTGAGATTGTGGACGAGACTAGTGTTGAGGCTTCTGTCTCTCAGGAGGAGAGCTTCGTTGACTCAATCGCTGTTGCGGATGTTCAACCTATCTCTGAGACAAAGAAGGTGAAGTGTAGAGGAAAGAAAACGAGAAGAGGCAACAAGAAGAAGAAGAAGAATGTCAAGGTCGATATCGTTCTGCCCACCGTTGTGGAGGAGCAACAACCATCTAAGGAAAAGGAGTACAGAGACTGGTATGAGAAGGCTGGTGAGAAGTTGGATTGGTGCATGGACGTTGAGGAGGGCCAATTGGATTGGCGCCTGAACGTGACCCCGGAGCAGATCTCCGAGCCCATTACACAGACCATTACCCTTCCTACGGTCTCTGATAACACTCCTCCAGCCTACTCTGACCCTGCTAGCTGGACAGTAGTAGGTAAACGCTCTCCTGGAGGAGACAAGCCTTCTAAGGAGGTGCAGAAGAAGAAGAAGACTAGAAGACTGAGACATTATGTTCCAACATTGGCTACTATCCCTGAAGTCGAACTGCCCAAAGTAGCAGAGGAGGTGAAGCACATTGAGACACCCCAGCTAAAGCAAGTCAATACCATGACCAATATGCCCAAGGTCGACTACTCCGTTTACTTTCCCAAGGGTAAGATTCCCTGGTCGCTGGGACGGATTAAGAAGGCCAGTGGGAACAAGTGGCCCGCTCTTGGACCTAACATTGTGCCCTCTGAGCCAATCGCGGGAAGTTCTAAGGATTTATCGAAGGCTGGTTCCTCTGATAGATCTTCCGAAACGGACGAGTCCCCAAGAGAGCTTCTGATTTGTGAAATGCTCAACAAAGGGTACAAAGAGTACCAATTGAGGATTGCGCGAGAAGCCTTGGAGAAACAAATGGCGGAGGAGTCTCAGAAGAATGTCACATCTTCTTAGGAAGAGTGAAACTGTCTAAGTCTTCGGTGACTGTTGCATTTCCTGGACTAGGACAGAACTTATGAGTCCTTGAAGGGTCCAGAAGTCACTGAGAAGTGTGAAGAGTGCCTTGCAGAGTCTAAGAGAAACTCTAACCATACAAAAGGTCATGGTTGAGCCAAGGATGCTGTCTTTGCTTTGAGCGAGGAGGTGGAAGAGGTTGCTGAGGTACAGCAGCTCCTTTCACTTTGTTACAGCATTCAAGCGGCGAGCCTACTTACACTTCTTAGAATGAGGGTGCTGCGCCCTCTTATAGATTTTGTTGTGGAAGAAGAACCACAACCTCTGATACTGAGAACTACAAAGTACAGAGATGTTATGAAAAAAATATATAAAAAATAAAAAAAATAAAAAAAAACAGTAGGAGTACAGGAATTGAAGGCAGGTGATGAAGACATGAAGGTCTTTATTCGTCGTCTTCAAGCTATGTTTTTCTTATTGTGTCACTTTATATACGAAAATGCACCCTCACAATGCGATTCAATTAACGTCATGATATATGGTGCAATTGTGTTTGCCATAATTCTTTCAACTCTCCTCCAACAACTCTCCAAATATGTTTATCAAATTTTCCACTCCAGTGATCACATTCTCATCCGGGCCCTCTCCGTCAACGTGCTTTGCGTGTGCAAAGTCAATGAAGCTCAAGCTGCTCAACGGGGCAATGCGCTCGATGACATCCTCCTCCTCTTCATCGTCGCTATCGTCCAATGGTTCGTTGACCAAAGGATCATTCTCGAAATACGCTTCCTCCAGTTCCACTCCAGCCCAGGCCAGCAGGTCATTCTCGTAGATCAAGAACAACGACCCAGCCTTTATTCGTACCTCTGAGTCCAAAAGACAGTTGTACAAGAGCTGGAGTCGCTGGTGGAACCTGGTTAGTAGCAATCTTCGATGGGTGCAAAAGGCAAAGTACTGCAAAATGCCCTCTTTGACGTTGTTCGGCGTCAAAGAACGCCCATATATCTTGTTGAATTTCAAGTACTTGCCGTCGCTAGTATTCTCCACGTCGACAGTCTCTTCCATACCAGGATAAACAGAGGGTAGCGTTTCTCCCGACTCTCCACAGTACAACTTCATGCCGCAAATTCGGAAACTTAATGAACCACTGGTGGTGTCTCTGCTGACCTTGGCCAACCGCTGGCGTTTCTCCTCTGTCGCCCTGTCATCCAGCAAAACAGCACCGAGCTTGATATCCAAGATGCTTGGCTTCCGGAAGCCATGGTACATGTTCTGGAGCACCAAGTAAAGCTTTTCGGAGTGGGCTGCTGGATTGGGAACGTTCACATCGCCCTGCTGTAGCGTACCCATATATGTGGGCATCCAGTGAGAGAGATGAGAACCCAAGTCCGCATCTGAAGCCCGGTCGGTGGATTCTTGATAGAACGCCACTTCTTGGGCCGTGGTGAGCTTTGCGAATATAGGACCGGCCGTGAGACAGCCGTCATGGCCCGCTGCCTGATGGGCTGAAGGTGTGAAGTCCATGATCCATGAGTATAGACCTGTACCTCCGAAGATATGGGAGAGGTAGGTTCAAGAATCGGGGCTGCTCCGAGGCATCGAGGTAGGAATGCCGCTAGAGACAGATATCGAGCTTCCGCAAAAGTTCGAATACACAATCACTGTCAGCCCTTCGCTGCAGCTCGAGATCTCCCGGCTCCTAGGTGCAGTTGGTCGATCACTACAGATAAATTTCAACATAGCAGGAACCGCAGGACGCCAAGCGAACGCCAAGGTGCAAGGGATCGCCTATCAAGCACATCCTGCGGCGAAAACTAAACATAATCCCTCTGCAAAGCGGCAGATCGCTCATCTCCGATGGACCAGGTTACAAGCGATCGCCAGAACATGAGCCCCGGGTTTCTGATGGAGATGGCCGATGCATATTTCGGTGATACGGCGTTAAAGGTGCCGGTTTTTCTCCGGCGTCGGGGCGGAATAGCGGAATGGACGCTAGTGAAGATTAATGCATGCGCGGGCAGAGACGAAGATAAGATCTTCTGCTTCCAGAACCCATGGGGCCCACAACGCAGACCGGGCATTTCCATGGCAGTTCAAGGCACCTCCAAGGTGCTGGCGCAAGCGTAGCACCTGCCTCTTTAGGCAGTTCATTCCTGCGACGAATGAAGCACTTCCCAGTTAAGCCCTCCATCGTCCTATCAGGGCTTGGGCGAGACTGCACCAGCACCTGTGAATGCATATACGACGATTATAGTTTAACTGGCGCTTTAGTGTCGATCGGTTTTGCATAAGTGGAGCTACACGGCTTGGGCGTGGCGGCCATAGAAAGCACGGCCCCACGCCCACTGAAAAAAATCCAAATGCAAATTTTTCCCGTCAACCTGTCAAAAATGTATGGGCAGACATCGCGAGACATTTCGGGACACAAAGCGCCAGAAAAACAAGCCACGCTGGAAACGCCCCAGATTTCAGAACGGAAATGCAGGGCCTTTTGTTCCGAGTCACTTGCAACTGTTGACATCTACCTCGCTCGTCTACGTAGTCTTCCTCTTACTCCTTTCGAGACGGACACGGTCCTGGCGGATTGCGGCTGTATGCAGGTCGCCCGCACTGCCTTTTTCTCTCGCCAACACAAACACTGAACACACAATGAGCAATCCGTATTACAACAACCATGCGTACGAGATGGACGCCGTCAAGTACGGCGGCGAGGACGACTTCGTGGCGTTCATGAACGAGGTGCAGGACATCAACACGCAGTTGGACAACTACAGCAACTTGGTGGACTTGATTGCGGCTAAGCAGAGAAACTACATCCAGGAGTTGGACTTGAACGAGGAGGACACGGAGTACCTGTCCAAGCAGGTGGACGCGTTGGTGGTGGAGGCGTCGTCGTTGCAGGCGGAGTTGAAGAGCAGGATCAAGAACGTGCAGACACAGGCGGTGCAGCTGGGCAGCCGCCAGAAGATCGACCAGGCCGAGCTGCTGAGAAACAAGTTCTTGGAGCTCATCCAGAAGTACCGCTTGACCGAGAGCAACAACCGTGAGCAGACGCGGGTGCAAGCGGAAAGACAGTACCGCATCGTCAACCCCAACGCCACGCCCGAGGAGGTGCGTGCGGTGGTGGAGGACGGGTCCAGCAACCAGCAGATCTTCCAGCAGGCGTTGATGCAGCTGAACCGCCGCGGCGAGGCCCGCACGGTGCTCAACGAGGTGCAAGTGCGTCACCGCGAGCTCCTCAAGTTGGAGAAGACCATGGCCGAGTTGACGCAGTTGTTCCACGACATGGAGGAGTTGGTGGTGGAGCAGGACCAGCCGATCCAGCAGATCGAGGAGCAGATCGGCCTGGCCCAGCACGACATCGAGCAGGGCGTGGGACACACGCAGAAGGCCGTCGTTTCCGCCAAGGCGGCGCGCAGAAAGAGATTGTGGTGCTTCCTCATCATCGTGATCATCATCGTGATCCTCGCGTTGGTGCTTGGTATCTACTTCGGCACCAAGTAGCCTAGCAAGGCTACTGTGCCGCTGTGTGCAGTGCTGAGGCTTCCACGCGACTCGGCTCTGGGACTCGGCTCACCCCACCCTGCAGCAGCCGGTGTCTCACGTGCGTGGCTCTTTTCGTCACGGGCGCCTAGATTTAATCTCAAAATATGTTATCGCTAATCGTAGCCCGCCCCCGCGGTCCCTCCGCGCCGGGCGTGGTTATCACTTGCAGCAGCCAATTAAAGTAGCGGCGCGCAGTCACAGGGTTGTGTGCAGGCGTAATTTCTTTTATGTGCGGCTCTGCATCGGCGTCCTGCAAATGTGCACTAATTGGGCCTCGTCAGAAGAGGCAATACCAATCGGCGTTTCTTATCTCTCGCTACTTAAACCGGTGCATTTCCCTCTTCTCCCCACCAATGTCTGACATCGAAAAGTCCATTGCCGTAGAGGGCGAAAAAAAGAGAGTGTCTTCGGACTCCTTCGACAAGCTGTTGGAGGACTCTGGAGCCAACGGTGAGACTTCTGTCGTTGCCTTGGGTTTCTTCGACAAGTTGGCTGTCAAGTTGAACGCCGAGACCAAGGGTATTGAGATGATCACTGACGAGGAGAAGATCGACGACTCTGTGCTCAACGCTGCCACCATGTGGTTGTCTGCGAACATGGTTATCGCTACCTTTTCTCTTGGTGCTTTGGGTGTCACCGTTTTCGGTTTGAGTATGTTCCAGTGCATCATGTGCATTGTGTTCTTCAACTTGCTTGGTGCCTTGCCTGTTGCTTTCTTCTCCATCTTCGGATGCAGATTGGGTCTTCGTCAGATGATTTTGTCGAAGTTTCTCGTTGGTGATTATGCTATGAGAATTTTCGCATTCATCAACATGGTGGCCTGTGTTGGTTGGGGTGCCGTGAACATCATGGCTTCTGCTCAGCTTTTGAACATCATCAACGGCGGTAAGTGTCCTCCATGGGCCGGTTGTTTGATTTTGGTTCTCTGTACCATTCTCGTCACTTTCTTCGGATACCACATTATCCACCAGTACGAGAAGTGGTCTTGGGTTCCAAACGCGGTTGCCTTCATTGCCATCATCGTCAGAATGTCAATGTCTAAGAACTTCACCTGGGGCACTACTGTCGGTGGTCCAACCACTGCTGGTGACGTTTTGTCTTTCGGTGGTACCATCTTTGGTTTCGCTACTGGCTGGACCACTTACGCTTCGGACTACACTGTCTATCAACCAAGAAACGCTAACCCCTTCAAGATCTTCTTCGGTATTTTGGCTGGTGTGATGTTCCCATTGATGTTCACCATGATCTTGGGTTCTGCTTGCGCTACTGGTACTCTTACCAACACAAGATGGCAGGAGTTGTACGACACCAAGTCCATCGGTGGATTGGTTTACGCCATCCTTGTGGAGGACTCGTTGCACGGTTTCGGTGAGTTCCTCTGTGTTCTTCTTGCCCTTTCCACCGTCGCCAACAACATCCCCAACATGTACTCCATTGGTATGTGCGCCCAGGCTTTCTGGTCTCCTTTGAGAAAGGTTCCAAGAGTCATCTGGACCATTGCCGGTAACGCTGTCACCTTGGCTATTTGCATTCCAGCTTACTACAGTTTCGCTTCCGTTATGAGTGACTTCATGAACTTGATCGGTTACTACTTGGCTATCTACGAGGCCATCTCTCTTTCTGAGCACTTCATCTGGAACAAGGCCAAGTGGTCTGCCTACGACTACGAGAACTTCCACGACAAGACCACCTACCCTAAGGGTTACGCTGGTGTCTTTGCCTTCTGCTGCGGTGCCGCCGGTGTCGTTTTGGGTATGGACCAGGTGTGGTACGCCGGTGTCATTGCCAAGAAGATTGGAGACTACGGTGGAGACATTGGTTTTGAGTTGGCTGGAGGTTTCGCCTTCGTTGCCTACAACCTTACAAGAGGTTTTGAGAAGAAGTACGTTGGCCGTTAATTGCACTTTTGGAAGATAATGTACACTAGTATTGGATTTCACTTGTAGAAAGTCATCGGGCAATTTACGCATTGAAATGCCCGATGAATCGAAGATCTGCCGAAGATTATGCAAGTGGCGGTCGGGGCAGAATTTCAGTAGTCTATTCCCGTATCTACGATTGGGCTGATTCCAGATGACGATCAGCTAAATAGCTGGTTGGAACCTCATTGCACGCTTGTATAGCCAGCGAAATCCATGCCAAGAGAGTGCGCACTCTGCGGATTCAGATCTGCCTTTTCGGTGCATCCCGGTATCTTATCTGTTTCTCTGCGCCGTGTATCCTAAACCCGTACCCCGAGAATGAACCGAGAGAGTTGCATCGCCGGTTACTTTGCTGTAGCGACGGTTGCCGTTCTAGTGGTGAAAACAGCGAGGCCGTTGAACCTGCTTCTACAATATGGGAAGGTGGCAGAGTCTCAAAAGAACGGGCCACTAGTGGTGCAATGGGCAGCAGGCCTAACGGTTCCCAAGTCATGGTTCACCCATTTCTACGTCGTCTTTGCGGTTCTGATGTGGGCCCAGGTTGGTTTCATTGGTGATGTGTTCACGAAGTACCGTCTAATATGGATGCTCTTGACGACACAGGCCACGAGACGAATGGTGGAAAGCTTCCAGTTGACGAATTGGGGCTCGGAGTCTCGCATGAACATCTCCCACTATGCGGTGGGGCTTGCTTTCTACTTGGGAATATCTGCTAGCTGTTACTTGGGACTTTCAGATGATGCTTTGGAACTTAAGACTGTGAGCAGGTGGAACGCCGTGTTGATCGTGGTTTTCGCTCTTGCCTCGGTGGACCAGTTCCAGAACCACAGACACTTGGCTCTGCTTGTCAAGTACTCGTTGCCCACGTTCCGCTGCTTCAAGGTTGTCGCTTGTGCACATTACTTGGATGAGATCGTCCTCTACCTCGTTGTGCTAGCGGTATCCATGCAACAAGCTCGTCTCAATGCAGACTACAGCATTCTCGCGAGCTACGTGTTCGTTGTGGTGAACTTGGGCGTCAGTGCAGGGGAAACGAAGCTGTATTATGAGGCAAAGTTCGAAGATTTCAATGTGGAGTACGCCATGGTGCCTTATATCTACTAAACTGACGGGGGAAAGCAGCCAGCATACCAACCGGCAATACAGACAACAGGACAGACAACAGGACAGGACGTTGTCGGTCCACAGGCATTTTCAAGGAATTTTTTGATGGTGTGTGGTATGGAATTCAGCTACAATACCGAAAAAATTCAGCAGCAGCACATCGGATATGTGCAGAGGGGGTGGAATCTCAGCATCACACGTTCTACCCCAAGTACATACCATTCTAACCATTGCCACTACTAACCATTGCACACAATATTGATGTAGCTTCCATGGACATGTCAGTCGACTGCACTTCCATGGACAATTCAGCTGCACTTGCAATAGAGTAGCGTCTACAATGGAACCACGAATGCATATCAGCCAATCGAAGCCAAGCGGAGAACGCAGAACAAACCTTATTGGAAGCTTCTGTTTGTCGCTTAAACAAATCATGCCTCGTATTGGAAATACGGGGTAGCCACTGGATAAGAAACGATAAGGCTGATAAGGATGGGCCACTGGTTCATAACGCTTTCGCACACGGCCGAGATCTTAGTTGTACAGGCGCCGGGTTTCGCCGCTTCTGAGTACTGGATTCCCGAGAAGCAGATTGGTGCGATTACGTCAAATTAGAGAAGCTTTGTTCGGTCAGCCTAATTAGGGCACACTGTAGAACTTTCCAATGGCCAATGAAAAAACCAGGAATGTGATTGTTCTCCATTAAGCGCAAGTGGCATTATTTTGCGCTAAAGACCCTGTTGCTGGAGTGGCTTTTCGTTATGGGCACAGCCCCACATTATTCTCACGTGACGACTATCACGCGACTGCCAGATCACTACACACCAACACATGGCTCCACGATCAGAATGCCCGGTGCATATAGGGCTCCGAAGTGACGGAGTTAGCATCGTCAGAGGAAGCCCAGGAGTGCCGCACAGCATAGTAAGTAAGTCCAATTCTTCACTGTTGCCACTAACACCAGCCTCGCATTGAAACAACCATAGAAATACGACCTGTTCGGGGCCAGCCCTTCACGTGCCGCTCTGTGGGCATAGAGCTTCGAACAGAGCAGCGTGTTACTGTCTCCTCCACGCTTGGAGGAACGTCCGACACTACGAAAGAATTCAAAATATGTGGTGATCCACAGGTATATGCGCCACCAATGGGGGACTTCTACCAGGAATTGTTGGCGCTTGACATCCCTGTGCTACTTCCCTTGCCGCGGGATCTTGCCGCCAGTGGATGCTTCGGTCTTTGGAATGCTCAAACTGTGCATTATCTCTATGTACGGTTTACTGGAGGCACTTCGGCGGCCTCCGAACTCTCCTATGCTGAGGCATTTGCCGTGCCTATCAAGATCTATGACACGCTCCCCTTGTATCGGCAATTCAACGAGCCGGTGGTGGAAACTCGGCGGTCCGCGGATAATCAGGTGGTGGTAGAGCTTTCCATTCCCGTTTCTTCTCTAGGTCCTCGAGACCCCTTTGTTGCAAACGCCCGTATCTCCGCTAATCCTTTGAACAACAAGCGGAAGAAGAATTTGGGTCTAAAGCAAGTGACTCTTCATGTCAAGGAAATCTTGGAGTGCTTCGATGGAGGGTTGCCCACCAAAAAAGAACACAAGCTCTTCACCAAAACCACGGAGCATGACGCCAGTCTCACCACAGAAGGCTCGCTCCACGAGTTCTCGTTTCGATTCCCCTACGAAAATGATTATCTACAGCTGTATTCTCCTGT
Source organism: Danielia oregonensis (assembly GCA_003707785.3). Taxonomy (NCBI): domain Eukaryota; kingdom Fungi; phylum Ascomycota; class Pichiomycetes; order Serinales; family Metschnikowiaceae; genus Danielia; species Danielia oregonensis. The sequence continues at coordinate 561,747 of PPLJ03000007.1, forward strand.
CGAAGTTGACCCCCTGAACATGCATGTGCAGCAAGCCAGTGCCACGTTCAACAAGAACAAGCACTACGGAAAGATTGCCCCTGGAATACCACTCACACATATCCAAAGTTTCACTACTCTCGGAAAACTCTTCTCTATACGCTTTGAATTGACATTGAAAGTCAAAATAGCGCATGGAAAGGATGTGGAAATTCAGGTTCCGCTAACGGTCGCTCCGTATGACCGTTGCAGCTGTGATTACTTGCTACGGTGGATCACAACAGAATGCCAGATTGCACGTGAGCGATTCGGACGGGAGGTCGTCTCTACAGTGGTCCACACGCACAACCATGATGAAGTCCAGCTTCATCTCCACCGGTACTGCCTTCCCCCAATCACCTACAGAAATAACCGTGCAGATTGGGCTCGTTTAGGGTACAACCCTTCTGCTTTCGGGAAGCACGCTCCGGATAGAGCCTTGGTAGAGTATATAGATTAGCATGGCGCTGTGGGGACCTCCGCGGAGATAAGTATGATTAACGATAGAGCATACTGTTCGAAGATAGTAGAATGCCGTATCATCTTCGGAACTTGGCATATTCATCATAATCGCTGATAAGCACTCTCCGAAGTTATGGGTCGCTCCTGGTCCATTCTGCAGTGATACTCGAGCGATATGCTCTATTTTTGGCCTATCCTGGATATCCAGTGGCCTAAATCGCTCATGAATGTATTAATTGTTGCACCCAACTTTTTGAGGGTCTCCGCAAGAAACAGAATATCTCGAGACCTAGATTTGACACCAACTCAACGAATGAGTTTCCATTGATATTAGAGTCAAACCATGTCTGCTTACTGAGGTTACCTTGCAGACTCCACTGTTGGATATTCCTGCACGATCTCATATCAACTATCTACTACATGTCACAACTCCCAGCATACGCTCCCACAGCGACTTCCTCATATGCTCCTGCTGATTCACACACAAACTACCATCAGGAGATTACGCGAGCGTCTTTCCTAAGCACCAGCATTCACAAAGCAGTATATGAATCGCTTTGCGAGATCTACTCCATAATAAGCGTTCTAGAAATGATCGAGAACGCTTTTGTCAAGGACTACATCACGGATAAGGAGAAGTACACTTCTACAGTGATGAGGCTCATCAACCAGTACCACATTCTCTTGCAAAGCTTTGGCAAGAGCCCGACCCATAGACTGGTGCTTCTGGACATTCTTCCGGGAGTTTCAGACGACAACTCAAACATATTGAAGGTCTTGCAAGAGAAGTTCAACTTCCACTCCCCCTTGGCGGTTGACAGACTCACGTCTGGTATTCCTGCCACCATTGAGCATCTCCACACACAAGTCGAGAGCAGTAGCCACCCTGCAGCTTCTCAGACATCTCTACCTATTGAGAACCGCACACAGGCTGCTAGTGCACGGTTGGTAGCGGAGGCAACAGGTAATTTCATCACGATCATGGACGCTTTGAAGCTCAATTATAAGACCAAGAGCCAACTTCATCCGCTCTTGAGTGACTTGGTGATCAGCCTCAATGATTTGGTGACCAAAGATAGTGATAGCAGCAAGCCAATGGACTTTCCGGGTAAATCCAAGCTTGTGAACTGGCTTATAAGACTTAACAATTTGGGAGAAGCGGATGAGTTGGCTCTGGAAGAAAGTGATCTGTTTTTGGACGACTTGGATGTGGCGTACCGTGGATTCTACAACTCGTTAGAGTGATCATGCTGCACGTATTTCTAGAGTGGCTACTAATTTTTGACACCTCTTTTACTTCTATACGATCGACTCAATCTGCTCAGCGTAGCCCAAAACGTTCCTGATTATGGCTGCATTGTCTGCAGACGTAGCTTGAGTGTGTACGTTGTTGAAATAGATGACGCCATTGCGAAACTCCCAGTCATCCACGTCCAACTGCAGCTTCAACACCTCCTCGAACGCCAGGTCCGACTGTTCATGCGGGAAGTACAACAATGTTTTACAGTTGCTGACAGCGATGGAGTCGTTAGTCTTCTCAATGGACTTTGCGATCTCGTGACGCAACGTGTTGATCAACGTTTCGGTGAAGTGGATGTACTCCTTGCATGGCAAGGCCGAGTCGTTCTGCAACAACTTCCAGATCTTGATGTAGTTTCCTTCCATCAAGTTGCGCTCCAAGTCAATAGGGAACTGCAAATACTTGTCCTTGTCCACATTGAACTGGCGTGAGTTGTAGATGGTCTCCAACTCGACGTGGAACTTGCTGATGAGTCCTTGCGATAGCAAGTAAAGCAAGTACAACGATGTGATTTTCGTAGAGTCTGTGTTCGTTTCGTTCTTGCCATGCAACTGGATTGTGGAATAGAATGGACGCAACGAGGCAAAGAAGTTCTCGAAGCTTTGGTAATTGTGCGTCAACAAGGAGGACAACGCACCGATCTCCAAAATACGCTCGGCGATCTTCAAGTCATTCAACTGGTCGGCGGTCTTGGAGTTGGATGGTAATGGAACGAGCAAATTGTGCTTGATCAACTCGATTTTGATGGGTGGCAACAATTGCTGGCACTCGGTGTATTTCTCTTGTTCGAACAACTGGTACAATTCGCCCGCGAGTTTGGGAAGAGCCATTTTGTGTGTGGTCTATTGTAGTATTGAGTATGAGTTTGAGATCGCCACTTGCGTGCGCGCACAAAAGGCAAGCGATTACTTGTAAGAAGACACAGGAAACCGGAGAGCGAAGTGCCTTTGATATCTGAATGTAAATCCAAGTTAAACCCTCACATCTTCTTTTCTTCTCTACGAACATTAAAGCCATCTCGTTTCATACACTATGCTCTAGGGTGCCGAAACCCACACAATCTACTGCTGCTTGCATCCCTCTTCCAACTGCTTCTCCATGTCGGCAGGCAAGTCCTTCGAGTCGAAGTCCAAGCCAGAATCACCCGTCAATGCTCCCAAACCAGAGAAATCCTTTTCGTCTCCCACCAATTCTGGAGGTGGGTTACCCAACTCTTGGAGTGATTCAAGCAACGTGTTCACCTGCTCACGCTTCTCCATGTTATCGTGGTCATAGCCTGGAGCGTCGAACAATGCAATGATTTCGACTGTCACCTCATACTGCTTGGTGTAGAGTGCGTGTTGCTCCTCAGAGATTTGGCCCTTCTTCTCCTTCAAGTAATCGGGAAACTTCGAGTTGAGATCCTTGATTGGCTCGTAGAGCACGTCCTTCGACAGCAACTGCTCCAACATGTCAGCCAAAAGCTTGGACATGTCGAAATCGCCGTCGGCTCCACCACCGCCCATACCAGCCAACAACTGCGTAAGCATGTCTTCTGGGTTCGCGGCGGAAGGATCGCTCTTCAATTGTTCGTCGATGGTCTCTCCTGACTTCTTCAATCTCTCCATGGTGTCCTTCATGACACTGTCGAAATTCTGAGGATCCATGGCCTTCTTCGCTTCGTCCTTGTGCGTCTCCTCGAACTGCTTGACCAACTGCTCGAACTGCACCTTTGTTTCGGGGTCCTCGATATTGAGGTCCTTGATGAGGTCTTCGATGTTCGTCTTGAACTCGTCATTTAGTGGTTCTGCTGTAGCTTGCTTGGTAGTGGTGGTGGCCTCGCTAGCTTCGCCAGGCGGCTTGCTGAGGATTTGCTCGTCGAACTCGTCTAGCAAGTCGTCCAAGTCGTCGTCGTTTTCTTCAGGTTTAGGGTGGTTTTCAAGCAGACTCATAGTAGTAGAAGTTGGAGAAATGGCGGGAGAAAATCATGTGGGGTCGTGCCGTCACGTGTGCAGGACGGCCTGGGGTCCGAGGACTAACGGTTCCATCAGGACAAGAAAATGAAGGTAGCTAGGAGCTGGGCGTCGAAGTAGAGGTGTGTAAGTGTCTGGTTGTGGAAGATGATAAGAGTAAGACTTTGATTTGAAATTGCTTGCTAACTATTGGGCTGCGAAATGTGTCCCCACTGTGAAAGATGAGGCAAACAAGTTGGACGGTTCTGCAGTGTTTCCCTTATTTACTTTTATTAAAACCGATGCCTTTTACGCTTCTCTGTGGTTTTTATCGAGTTTTTGTAAAATGCCATTCCATAATTTTTGCTGGGTTATAGAAACATTTGTCAGTATTCTTGCCAACTTTGTACATATTACCACTTTTCGCATCCAGTATTCACCTCAGTAAAATCCAGTTTTACCTCATAAATTTCGGGCAAATTCCCAAGTGCTGGAACAGCAATCCCCAACTCATCGAACCGTACTACCACCATTACCTTCTTGAAAAAAATTTTCAGCACCAGATCTTTCTTCCGTTGTGCCTATCGGACATCTACATGCAGGTCAGAGCGAAACAAAAGTTTCTCGAAACAAAGCTACTCCTCCAATATGTCCCTCTGCAAGACGCGGTTGCAAGAAGAAAGAAAGCAGTGGCGTAAGGACCATCCATTTGGATTCTACGCCCGTCCCAAGAAAACAGAAGATGGCCTGCTTGATTTGACCCACTGGGACGCAGGCATCCCTGGCAAGTCCAACACTCTCTGGTCTGACGCCACCTTCCCTGTGAGCATCAGCTTCTCCGAGGAGTACCCTTCGAAGCCTCCTAAAGTCATGTTCCCTGCGGGATTCTACCACCCGAACGTGTATCCAAGTGGGACGGTGTGCTTGTCTATTTTGAACGAGTCGCAGGACTGGAGACCCGCTATCACGTTGAAGCAGATCGTGTTGGGTATCCAGGAGCTTCTCACCAACCCAAATCCTGATTCGCCGGCGCAGGAGCCCGCGTGGAAGGCGTTCAGCAAGGACAGACAAACATACGAGAAGAAGGTAAAGGAGCAGGCGAAGCGTTACGCCACGGCCACGTAACACAGGGCCATGTATTCATAGAATGGGTTGGTTGGTGGGTTTGCACTCTGTTGCACATAGCGATGTATCTTTAGAATGTATTTTACTTCACCTCGGTGACATTAACGTGAATTTAAAAAGTTACGTTACTGCTCAGCGCTGTTGCTGATCAAATCTCTGCTCTTCACCAGTCCCGCTGCTCCCTCTCCTAACTGCAGTGTTCCCTTCTCCTTGTAAGTACTCACTGCTGGAATGTCTGCCTTGATCTTCAGCACGATGGTCAGGTAGGCGCGTGGCTCCAACTTGATGAGAGTGTGCAACGGAATCAGCATCCAAGGACTTTCCTCCTGAGGTACATTCATGAAGTAGGCGTACAAGCACCGCAACACAGCCTGGTGGGTGATGATAAGAATGTTCTCCTGGCGCTCTAACTCCATGATGATTGGTTCTAAACGAATCACAATGTCACGGTAAGATTCTCCACCTCTGTACCTGTACTCGTACTTGTTGTCATCTCTTGCCTTGAAGTCCTCTGGGAAGTCTTGCTCGATCTCCTCGTACGTCATACCGTCACACTCACCAGCATCCAACTCATCCAATGCTTTCCACTCCAACTTTTTCTTGTAAGGCAAGAAAGATGCAGTTTGTTGTGTTCTGGAGAGCGTGGAAGTCCACACGGTCAAGTTTGTATGCTTGTGCTCCTCACCCAACAGCTTCAAAACAAGCTCAGGGAGTTTTTTGGCGTAGCGCCATCCACGTTCGGAAAGATTCGAGTCTCCACCAATTTGACCAGTCAAGTTGTATTGCAGCTCACCGTGTCTCAGCAACCAAATACTGCGGGGCTTGATGTGTAAGTTCATCACGTAGTACACAATGCGCAGCTCGAGGTAGCTTTCGATTCTGTTGACGATGATCTGCGAACTCACGTTGACCAACTTAATGAAAGTCAACTCTTTGTCGTGTGCAACGTCCATGGTTTCGTAGGTGCGTTCGTACTGACTTATACGTCCCAAAAAGTCCTTTGTGGCGGCATCCAGTGGAACGTTCTGGTAGTCTGGCAGCGATGTTTTGACATCAGCGATGTTTTGCAAAATGAGCTCCTGATCGTCACACCAACTCTCCAAGAAAATAGGCTCAATCAAGTTCTCGCGGCACAACCGGAGCAATGTGCTTCTGCGCTCACGAGTCAGGTTGGTGGCATCGATGATACCAACCACTCCATTTTCTTCAGCGAACCATTGCATCATGTCGCTGATTGCCAGATCTACAGCCTTCTGGCGTACACGCAATCCGCTCTCGTTATCAGGAGAGAAGAACGACGCATCCACCGAGGCAGTGCCTGCCAATAAGCGGCGGTAGAAGCCAACATTGAAACATTTGGCTTTTATCAGAAGCCAAGAAAGGTAGCGCACGATTTTCTGTGCAATCAACGACTTACCACGAGCGGGCAACCCAACCATGATCACACAGATGCGGACATTCTCCACATGTGACACAGAGTAGACGGGCATGTTGATAGGGAGGAGATAGTTGCAGACTAGGTGGAATATTCAGATTCAAAGCTGGGGAATTGCAATTCTTGTCACGTGATTCTCTCGAAGCGATCTGGTGGTAATAGTGGGAAAACAGCCAAAGTAGTAAGAGGTCTGTTGATTCGTTAGAAGTGAAGGATAGAAAAACACCGACGCAGTGGGCAGACCTTGTGTGCAGGCAATTCCCCAGATTTTGTGGGTCTGGAGATTGGTGACCGGTTGAATGATTGTGCGAAACGCCTGCTAAACATGGCTAGCGAGAATAGAAGAGGAGTCTGAGAGTGAATCATGGCGTCTTCGCATAGTGAGTCTATAAAATATAGAGAGAGAACACTATCTCAAACACTATTCAAGTTGGGCACTTTTCTCGAGCATTTTCTGGTAGCTCTTGCACCTCTAAAGTCTTGGAACTTTCTGTAAACCAATATCACCCAATGCACATGGCGTTTGTTCTTGTTCTTGTTCGTCTTCTATTCCTCCACCGTATCTGCATTAGCTCACGTGACAAGCAGTCGCACAGAAATATACCTCAGGCTAAATTTGATACTAATCCATCATGAAGAAATTCTTGGGAAAACCAAGAAGAGAGGCTCCTCCTTCAGATGCTGCTGAAAGCGGAGCGATATCTACCAACGCAAGCACTTTTTCTGAGTCAGACTCCATCACGGAGCTTCAGCCGATGTTCGACCACGACAAGACCGGATTCACCAACGACCCGAACCTCAACTTGAACCCTAGCATCTCTGCTCCTTCTATGTTCACCGAGGGATCGGAGGCTGTTGGAAAGTCGCTTTTTTCGAGTAAAATCTCGAGCTCCACAAAGCAGTCTTCGTACTTTTCGAATTCTAGCAAGTCGAAGAGGGGACGTGCTGAGTATGGCCAGCCGTTGCAGATTTTGGAGATCCCAGAGGAGTCCAAAGAGGGCCACGACAGGTCACCCCAAGAGGCGATCGCTGAGAAGCTTCATGCTCTCTGGCTGGAGGTATCTTTCACTCTGAGTCAATATAGCAACTCGGTGCTTAATTTGTCCACTTGTGTGGTTAACATCATCGACTGCTTAAAGGAGTTCACCGCCTTTGTTGATAAGATTGGTTCTGAAGAGCCTTGGTGCTTTACGGCATATGGGAATGAGGACGTCCGAAAGATCTTGCGTACCTATCTTCACTTCTACGACAACCTTCTCAAAGACGAGGCTTACACCAAGCTTAAGTTGATGTTGTGCAAGAACTTCAATGACTTCACAGCCTCGTTGAAGAGCTACAAGAATGCGTCACTGTATGCTATCGTCAAACCTCAAAATTACGCTATCGGTGTCAACGATGGCAAAGCATTTCCCAACCAGGATGCACTTGTGAGGATCATGGAAAAGTTGGCCAACAGTGCAGTGAGTATCAAGGAGCAAAACGGCTCCTTCATCGCTCCTATCGCCCGTGGTATTGCAAAGGATATGAATGTGCTTTGTTTATACTTCGGCTACCCTAGTATTGCTGAGCATCACAGTCGCATCGTTTCGAGCATCCAAGAGTTGTATGAAGATGTTCATGTGTTGATTGTCAAGAATCAGATCGAGCTAGCTTCCACTACCACCGATTCTCGTCTTCCATCATCTCAAACATTCATGCAACCACCTGTATCAAATCTCCAGAAGTTCAAGTTGCCCTTCAGAACACCCAGCGATAGTATGCGTCCTCCTATGTCGCTCTCGCTCTCAGTAGAGACATCCTCACGTGTTTCAGGAACTATGGGTGGTTTTATCTATCCAATCATAGACACAAAGAAGCAGCCACATTTGACGTCCTATGCCAACTCCAAGTTCGCCATATCTTGTGGCCACGTGTGTTTGGACAAGAGAGAGGATAGCGTGGAATACCCTCACGTCTCAGCTCCTTCTTCGGTACTTATAAGTCTCTACAAACAGGCGTTGGGAGCACAGTACCAGAAGGTTTTACTGGCTGATGGCGATCATGCTATGCTTGAATCAAAGATCGCATATGGCTCTGTCTTGCGACAGATCGATGAGTTGTTTCCTATGAAGAAGGTCAAACTTTTCGACACACAGACGAAGCAGGAGCGCACGGAAGTTCGCAACTTCCCCAAACACAGATTCGGTCAGATCATCTGGGGTGAAAGAACCTTGATCCAGGCGAAGAACACAAAGGACGGCAAAGAACTCAAGGAAAAGAGACTTAGCGACTTGGCCATCATCAAGGTCAACAAGATCCTCAATTGTGATCAAAACTTCTTGGGAGATGATATTGCGTTCAACGAATACGACCCTTCGTTAATGTTTGACAATCTTTACGTGCGCAAGGTAATCAGCCTTTCTCGCCGTGCTAAAGAGCTTTCTGTGGAAAACGTCGACGAGGTGGATTCCGTCCTTTCAGAATCATCGCGCGAGTCCAACGGTCTGATCAACAACAACGGTTTGGCTGTCTTCAAATATGGATCTACTACCAAGTTTACAAAAGGAAATTTGAACGGGATCAAACTTGTTTACTGGTTGGATGGTGCCATTCACTCCTCCGAATTCGTGGTCAACTCGTGCGACAACACTACCTCTTTTGCCGCTGGCGGTGACAGTGGGTCTTGGATTTTGTCGAAATTGGAGGATGTTAGGGGTACTACGGAATCTAAGGGCCTCGGTGTTGTTGGAATGCTTCATTCATATGATGGAGAATTCCGCCAGTTTGGTTTGTTTACGCCAATGACTGAGATCCTCGATCGACTCGAAGAAGTAACCAACATCAAATGGGGTGTTGTGGGTGCCACAGAGAAGGACATCGAAGTCGTGACCAGTGAGTCTGACAATGAGTCTGGTCTCACTGAAAGTGACAATGAAGACAGTGAATACGAAAGTGGGGTAGAGGAACAAGCCAACCCACCTGACATCGACTAATGGGCAGTAATAAATACATGACATGAACATTGAAATGGGTAAGTAAATTCCGGAATAGTGCATCGAGCAGGCAACAATAAGCCAAAGTTGCTGAACCGAGCGTTGTTTTCATGCCAGTTTGAGCATTGCTATAGTCATTACATGTTATTGGAAAGTTTAATGAAATTTTTAACTTTTGATATACCGAAACAAAGACATTGGCTGAAATGCAAAAGAAAAATTAAACAGCTGAACGGCGTATATACGACAAGTCGATGTGATGCTTAGATCAACAAGGCAGCGATACCAGCGACACCAGCCATCAAGCCAGCGACGTTCTGGGCAGCAGCGCCAGGAAGAACAGATGCAGCAGCAACCGTGGAGGAAGCCAGGGAGCTAGACTTGACGGTGGTCAAGGAAGTAGGAGCAGCAGTGGTGCTGACTGGGACAACACAAGTACCGGTGACGGTCAAAGTGGTGGCAGAAGCCACGGTGATGGTGGTTGGGCTACACTTGTCCTCAGAGCACTTGGTGATGGTGACCAAAGTGGATGCTGGGCAGTAGGTGGTGTAGTCAGTGACAGTCTTGACGTCAGTGGTGGTGGTGTTAGCCCAACCAGTGGTAGAAGCAGCAGCAGCAGAGCTGGAAGCAGAGCCGGCGGTCTCCTTTCTAAGGGAAACGGCGACACAGCTGTCAAATGGAGCAGTAGAACCAGTCAAGACAATGTAGTTAGAGCTGGAGTACTGGTATGGGTCTGAGGTGTTAAGACAAGCCCAGAATTTGACGCCAGAGTCAAGAGTAAGGTACTCTCCGTCTGGGAAAGTGGCAGAGGATGGGGTCACGGCAGGACCGATAGCCAAGTAGTCGCCCATAACACCAAGGTTGGCGGTGTAGTCTCCTTGTGGCTCAGTGATGGCCTTGTCTGAGTAGGTCAATGAATCACCGGCGACGGTGCTCAAGAGGAAGTAGTTGAAACCAGCACCTTCGTGGATACTGGAAAGGTACTGACCAGTAACAACGTGGTTATCGGAGACAGTGACCAAGTTAATGGTCTCAGCAGAGACAGCGGCAGCGAGAGCAGAGAAAGCGAGTGGGGTAAACTTCATTGTGATGATGATGATGAGAAAAAAAAGAGGGAACCGAGGGGTGTCTTATATAGTATGGGGAAGTGAGGTGACCTACTATAAATAGAGAAATGTAACATTAAGTAAAACCGCCTGACGCAATATTGCGCGTCTAAACCCTGCACATACGCAGATAAAATCTTTCCAAGCTACTATTAATAGCTCATTTTAAGGCACACTCGTATCAACGTGATGCTCGTCTAGTGGGGGAATACCGCGAATTGCTGGGTAAATTAGGCGATGAGCTGGTTTTTCAAATTTCACCTTTTTCGTCTCAATTTGCTCAACACTAAAAACAGCTGATTATCGGCTTAGCTGGTGGCTTATACATTGGCCCCGAAGATGAAAGGTTACGTATATTATGGTCCTCCAAAGCGGGAACCTTGTTGCTGTTGCCGAAAACACGCCATGAACTAAAGATAGCCGCGTGAGGTAATCTTGTTAGTGATGATGCTATATTCGGAAGCTTGTTGACGTTTGGCTCTGATTATTCGAAAGTATGTGCAGGGGAGTTCCCCAGATTCTGCTTCTTTGCAGATGCGCCGTGCATATTCTACAGAGCAATATAAGCTACTGGCAAAAGTCCAGGTAATGGAACATTGATTTTGCGAGATAGCCGGCCCTACATCTAAGCGTGACGGTTAATTACAGGGGAATTATTTGATCCGGGTTTATGCGGCGTATACTTGAACTATACCTCGATGGCCGGAAATCAGCTTCTTTCCGACCGTTTGTACTCAATGAATCTTCCCAAATTAGTCCACACCTCCTCGGCTCTCATTTTGAGTTCAACGTTTCTCTTCTTGTCGATCAGCTTGTAACAAGCACGAACCGAAGGTTCCAATTCGGCCAACCGAGCAATGTAGTTTCCTTCGACGAAAATTGCATAGTCGTAGTCGAACTCGGCATCTCCAAAAATATCATATGTCAAGTTCAAACACTCCATGGCAATCTCCATTGCGCGAGGGTCTTTTCCGTGGTTTCCCTCCTGCAAGAAGTATGCTGATTGAGCAAGCAAAAACTCAGAGATTTCTTTCGTGATGGCAGTGTTTCCAATCACTTGTGCTACACTTCCCAAGAATCCAACAGCGGACAAGATGAATTCCAAGCTGGTGTCAACTCTTTCGCTCTGGAGCTGATTGCATTTGAGCAACAATCCCTGCACCATCTGGATAGTCACCTTCTCTCTGATCTCAGGACCGACGGTCTTGCAGATGGCCCACAATACACTAAGACACATACGTTGGTTCTCCAAATCGTCCTTCTGAGAAACCTTTTCAATGGCGTCCCAGAGTTCGGGAATGCGGGTGTACCATGCTACAGGCACGACATCTGCCAGCAAGAAGAGCCAACACATGTTGTTGAGTGCCACCAAGAGCTTTTGGGTTAGTTGTAGTACCTCAGTTTCCTGGTCAAATGATAGAAGGTGCAAACACGAAGGGTAAGCCAACTCCAAGAGGCATGCCACAGTATCGTCATTTAAGTGCACTGGTTCCTGGGCACCAGTTTCGCTGATAGCAAGGTATTCACAAATGGTGGTGAATAAGTCGACGGTGACGTCAATGGCCTCGAGATCGGACCGAGCTTGTGTTTTTTCTGGAGAGTCTCCACCAAAAGGTACGTCGATGTCCTTCTGCTGCTCACCCTCTTCAGGTTGCTTCTGAAGGGGCTCATTGGCGTTGTCGGAGGCTGCCAAATTGTTTTTGATAGTCTTGAGATCAATACTCGTAATGCTTCCAAATATGCTTTTCACGATAGCCACGGAAACGGCTTCCTTGTCCGTTTTGCTCAGCACTTCGTGAATGTGAAACTTGATTCCCTCGACATAAACCTTACCCAAAAGGTTGCTCTCATGTGTTGGCAGCTGTACCGCCTCTTCCAAGAGAGACAATGAAAATGTAGGAAACTGGGCCAATTTACCGATGAATTCTGCCGAGTCAGATGCAAACTCGTAGACGAAATCCAAAAGGGCATTGAACATCTTACGGGTGGTTCTGAGCTTAGGGATGTTCCAGTTGAGTAAGTCCACAACAAGCTTCAAGATACGGTCGATGTTCTGGTAGATATTGCCGTACAACTCCTCAGAGCAACTGGCAATCAGCACCACCAAAGACAACAAGTTCTCCGTGAAGTCGTAGAGCAAAAGAGCTCTTTTCTTCTCGAGCTTCTGTGGATCATTGTTCAAAAACTCAAACGAAGACTCGATTTTGGTGAGTCCGGTTTCGATGGCAGCCCAGATGTTGGAGCGCCACAAGAACTTAGCCACTTCGTGGCCCTCTTCGATCGTCAAGTTTCTCAACAACCCGAAGGACTCCACCACGATCTCATCATCGGCATCGTTAAGCGTGTGTTCCAAAACGGTAGCAACAAGCTTTTCTTTCAAGAGCATTCTTCTCATTTTAGGGTCTTCAATGAGAACAGAGATTGCACTCAACGCAATAGAGCGATCATTTGGTGCCAGAGAAGACAACTTTGCAACGAGAGGAAGGATTTTGTTTTGACGGGTAGTTTCGTCTTTTGTGTCCTGTTTTGTGGCAGCAGCACCGTTCTTGCGTGCCACCGGATTGGGTCTGCCCCTCTGATTTCTTCTTCCTTTCTTAAGTTTTCCCATTATGGTACTTGAATATGGTTTTGAGATGATTTTCCAGATGAGATGCTCCATCTATATGCTCTGTATGCACACCATATAGAGCCAAAGTTTCAGAGACAGAGCTCTGGATATACACCAGAGTGAGTCGTATGGTATCTACATAGTTGTCTAAAGTCATCTATTCGTGATATAGGCCAAGCTACTCTTTTGGTGTCTGAACGGGTTCGGGATTCGTCTCTGCAGAAGGGCCGTACAACTCTGGGTGTAACGTTTTCTTCACAGTGTCCTTAACGTCCTGCCACGACTGAGGCTGATCGTCGTAGTCTCTCACATAAATGTCGTCCCGGAGGTTGCCGTCTTTCTTGAGTTGTGCACTGCTGTTAGTAAGTTCGTAGTGGCTAAGAATTCACATACACTATCAACGGCTGCCAGAATTTGACACCAGTATACCACCCAATGGCACCAACTGCCATAATTGTGATTGCTTTTCCAGCTCTGCTAGACATTCTGGAGAAGGTTGCTTAAGGCTTAAAGTAAATGATCTCTCATAGAATTCTCATACAGGATGAGTGTAAATGCACTATAGTAAAGATATGGTTCCAATAATTGGAGAGAGATGCTTTATTACTTGTAAGATCAACATTTAGATGTTGTATAGGGATCACCGAACCACGGGACCACCATCTATCACCGATCTGTATCAAGAAGTGTCCAATCACTATGTCGTCGAATAAGCAATCATAGCTTCACAGAGCAGTAGACCATTCCAAGCAAACTCAGAAGTTCAGCCTGAACCTTCCTGTCGGTTTACAAACAAGAATTCACTAATTTTGCAATCACTTAGGGCTATTCGGCGTGCACGCACCGGTGATGGGTATAAAAGGAGCGCGGTCCGCACAAAGAGTTTTCTTCTTCAATCAAAAAGTACCGGGAGAATTTGCCACGACGAGATGATGTATATTGTCAAGTCATCAGCGTTGCCATATATCTAAGATATCTTATCTCCCCAGAGTAGCACCTCCCTATAGGAAGTTTGATTTCCGATGGGTCTCTTAAGTGAGGCGATGGATTTTGAATGTCGATATATCAAGGGATACACCTGTATCTGTAGACTTGGGTCTTTAGGCCCGAGACTTTCCTCTCTTATCAGCTCTGGCCGTTCGACTGTTGTTGGAAGACACCTCCAGCAGACGTCCAAACCTATCAACCACAGTTAGCAGAACATGTTGACTGGAGTACCTGACCGGAGTACTTGTCGATTGTTGGCGCACCTGTTGACTGCACCATCGCCTATAGCTGTGAGCTGTACTCGTTAAATGTCTGGTGGCACTAGTCCTTGCTGTGCACGTTACCTTTGTAATTCATCCTGTTCTTGACTTCTGAACTTACGCAAGTTGCAACAGCATCTACGATTGTGTGTAAAGGTTCACACTAGCCTCGGAGTCTTGAACCACCTACTACTACCTCTCTTTCATGATGATATATTATTATACAACCAGCATGTCATCAGTATGTAGAAGAATCCAGGAGGTTTAACGGTACTTGTTGAAACCAATGTCCTGGGCTCTCTCTCTGAAGCACTGACGGCAGATGTCCAAGCCGTACTTTCTGATCAAACCGGAGTGGGAAGCGCACACTCTGCACTTTCTAGAGCCCTTACCGTAGTGTCTTGGGTGGGAGAACCAAACGTTTTCGTGAGCCATATTGCTAGGATGTTAGTACTTGATTGCGGAAGGTGTGATCTATCCTTTTCCCTCGTAGTCTGAGATATATCTTGGGATATTGAAAATGTTCAAACACATCGAAGGACTTGTCAAAAGCGTCTGGGAAAAGGGGAAACGGGGAAACAGGAAACGGTAGAGTCACAGGAAGTCGTTCTAGACGACGATAGATGGCAACTTACAATTAACTTGTGTTGATATGGAGCGAGTAGTGAAAAATTCCAGCTGGTGTATAAGCTTGAGAATCGGTAGGAGGTCGAAAAAATTTGCGGCGTGCACAGACGAAAACGCGGGCCTAATAGCGGAGGTACGGGTGCAAAATTAGGGCTCGTGCCCTAGCACACCACTATCCGATGAGATGCGATGAGCCTTTAGAGACCATATAGAAACTATGGCGAAAGGCGGCCACTCCCACAGAGGATCGTCCAAAAAGGATCACAAACCTTTCAAGTCCAAGCATGCTAGTAAGGGTCAGTTGAAGAACCAGTACAAGGGCAAAGTGGAGAAGGCCACTACTGGTGTCAATAAAGGTATCCGAGTGATCACCAAAGCCGAGCGTCAGAACTTGAGCAACCAGTTGAAGGCCAACAAGATCTTGGAGTCCAAGCTAGCGAGGAAGTTGTTCGAGGGCTCGCTGGGTGCCGAGAAGGTTGTTGCCGTGATCTCATTGACCAGTGATGTTTCGCCTGCCACCATTATGGGTCAGTTGGTCAATTCCTTGAGAGAGGATGGCGAAGAGGAGGTGTTGTTCACCTGCCCTCTGGTGACGTCTGTCAAATTGGCTCGTTTCAGAAGCAACACTCGTTTCATTTTGCCAAACCAATCAGACTTATTGGCCATTTTGGATGCTGCCAAGGTCGCCGACTACGTGATCTTCGGTCTTTCAGCTGAGCAGGAGGTCGACAAAGTGTACGGTGAGCAGATCTTGCGTGCTGTTGTTGCGCAAGGTGTGGCCTCTGTGATCGGAGTTGTTTCCAACTTGATCTCTGCATACCCCAAAAAGAACCTTCAGCAGGACGTTAGACAGTCTTTGCAATCTTTCTTCAGCCATTTCTTCCCTAACGAGGATAAACTCTATGCGTTGGAGAGCGACACCGAGTGTCTCAACTGCATCAGAACCATTGCCCAGAAGTTCCCTAAGCTGGTCAATTGGAGAGATGCCCGTGGCTATTTGGTAGCTGACAGTGCTCACTTCCAAGATGGCTTTGTTGTGGTGGAAGGAACTGCACGTGGTATTGGATTCAACGCCAACAGATTGGTTCACATTACTGGTCATGGCGATTTCCAGGTTGAGAAGCTTCAGAAACTTGGTCGTACTGACACAGATGATTTCTCTCCTGATGAAGACCAGGAGACACTCGAGGAGCTCAACCCTGAAGAAGAAGAAATGATGGAGTACGAAGACGATCTTGAGTATGATGAGTACGGAATCAAGATGGAGGGTAAGACTTACTTCGATGCCTCGTCAGGATTGGGCCCCAGAGTGCACAAGCCTCCTAAGGGAACCTCCGAATACCAGAGCAAGTGGCTCTTGGACGATGTGTTGGAGGGTGCTTCAGATGTGGATGAATCAGAGGACGAGATGGAAATGGAGCCGGAGGCTACCACTTACGCTCCCACTGAAGCAGACCAAACCGAAATGTACGTTGAGTTGTCTCCAGAAGACGAGGAGGAGCAGTTGCGTCAATTCAGAGAGATGGAGAAAGACGATCTCGAGTTCCCCGATGAAATCGAGATGGCACCTCAAGAGTGCGCCAAGGACAAGTTGAGCGAGTACAGAGGTATCAAGTCGCTTGGAACGTGTTCTTGGGACTGGGACGAGCAGGACCAGCAACGTCCTTCTATCTACTCTCAGCTCTTGAAAATCAACAACTTCAAGGCCACAAAGAACAAGGTGTTCAAGGACGCCGTTCGCGGTGCCCAGGTGTCTATTGGTAGCCGCGTGAGACTTTGGATTCGTGCTCCAGAGTACGTTTTGGAGGGAGTGGATGTTACAGTCGCCCCATTCACAATCTATTCTTTGCTTGAGCACGAGCACAAGCTCGCCGTTGCGAACTTCAGCTTCCAGACGTGGGAAGACTACGAAGATCCCGTTCCTTCCGGAGAGTCTATTGTTGTTCAGTACGGTTTCCGTAGACAGGTGATCACTCCTACTTTCAACCAAGGTTCCAACAACTCCAACAACGTTCACAAATTCGAGAGATTTGCCCACCAGGGTGACATGTGCGTTGCCACGACGATCGCTCCTCCTCTCTTCTACAATGCCCCTGCAATCTTCTTCAAGACTGGAGCCGAAGGTGGAGTCGAATTGGTTGGACAAGGTACATTCTTGAACTGTGACCACAAGAGAGTCATGGCAGAGCGTGTGGTCCTCACAGGTCACCCAGTCAAGATCCACAAAAGACTCGTCACTGTGCGTTACATGTTCTTCAACGCAGACGATATCAACTGGTTCAAGGCCGTGCCATTATTCACCAAATCAGGAAGAACTGGTTTCATCAAAGAGAGTTTGGGTACGCATGGTTACTACAAGGCGACGTTTGACGGGCGTCTCACGGCACAGGACGTGGTCGCCATGGCCCTTTACAAGAGGGTGTGGCCGGGCATGTCCACAGTGTGGACCGGGGAAAATTAGCATAGCATGGCTGGAGCAGTCACTGTATATTACATATTGACATAGAAGTAGTTTCATTCACCGAAAAGTGTACATTGACATCTAGCAGGAAGCGCACTTCCAAATCTCAGATTGCGATTTCTATAACTAATCACTATGAGCTTTTTACCGCAAGGATCTAACCCGCATACAGCAGGCTTCACCTGCAACACATGTGCTGTTCGCTTTGTCACTGCTGAGTTGCAAAGACAACACATGAGAACTGACTGGCATCGGTACAATTTGAAACGTCGTGTGGCTCAGTTGCCTTCCATTTCGTCGGATGTGTTTGCAGAGAAAGTATTGGCGGCACAAGAGGAAGAGGTCTCCAACGACGAGGACGAGTTTGGCTTCCCGGTGACTCACCGTAAAGTAAAGGGAGAGAGGCAGCTTACTAAGAAAGAGATTCGCCAGCAAGCTAGATGGGCGGCCAGGGGACGCAGTGATCTTTTCGAAGATGGAGCATTGGAGCGTACTGCAAGCCCAGCATCCGTTGCTTCCACCTATTCGGAGTTCTCTTTGGGTGATTCGGAACACTACTCTGATTTCGATACTGGGTCAGAGTTCAACTACTCTGACGGAACTGCCGATCTCGCATCAAACGATTCTGAGGAAGGCACTGACGTTTCCAGCGATGAAGAGGTTGACGAGGGCCCACTCGAGATATTGCCTAACCACTACTGTTTCTATTGTGGAAAGAATAACGAGGAGATAGAGCAGAACATCCGCCACATGACACATGCACATGGACTCTATGTGCCCGAGCGTTCTTATCTTGTTAATTTGGACGGGTTGCTCACTTTCGTGAACGAAGTCATCACCATTGATAACGAGTGCCTTACCTGTGGATTCCAGGGCAGAAGTCTTGAAAGTGTGAGACAGCACATGATCTCCAAGGGCCACTGCAGAATACCATACGAGAGCAAGGAGGAGAGACTGACGATTGCCGAGTTCTACAACTTCAAGGTTGCCGAGCCTACCAAATCTCTTTCCTCCAAGAAAGTTTCATTCCAGGCCCCCAGTAAGTCAGGTGCCGAGTCATCGCCAGTGGATGTCAGACTCCGCGAGGAGGATGGCTACACGATAGTCGACACTGAAAACAGCCCAGACTCTATGGAGTTAACACTTCCTTCGGGAACCCGTGTGGGCCACAGAGCCATGGCTCGTTACCACAGACAGAGTTTGCCAGGACCACGTGAGCTTGATGAGTCGACGAAGACTGTAGCATTAGTGGATCGTCGTTTTGCTCCAGGATTGACGACAACTGAGGTCACAAAGCAGGAGAAACAGGCACAGCGCATTGAGAACAAAGCAAGGAACACTTACGAGAGAAGAACTAACACGAAGAGGGTCAATAACCAGGAGCACTTCAGAGATGTTCTTTTGGGCGTTTTGTAATAGAATAGGCAAATATTGGTTACCGGGTACATTAATAGACATCAGTGTCAATATGCGAGTTCACACTTGGGGATGGGGTAAAAGAAAAAGGTTTGCTGCAATTAGCAAATTGTGCCTATCTCCAAACAGCAAGCATCTACAAGATGTCTGATTTCGAATATTAGATGACTATCTTCATGATCTCCAACCAGAATCCCGAGAAATTTTCTAGAAACTAAGTCAGACACACTTCCTTCATTTTGCAATGCCAATTCTCTTTTTTCAGGCATAGCAAACCCCTACTCCATAGTCCACGACTATATTTAAGGTCTCAAACGCGATAGAGACCATTTGAATATGTGCAGGAAAGTATGCACAGAACGTTATCGAATTCTTCTGCTCGCGCTTACATACATAAGATGATGATATCACTCTAACTTCACATTTCTACCAAGGCACTTCTATAACCTTACTATTTATTCCTTACACCGCCTTCTTCATATCTGGCGAATCTCACATGCATTTCTATGGTCTACAGCACACATTTATATGATCTCTTGAAAGTTCCCCCAGATGCTACGCTGGGGGCGATAGCAAGAGCCTACAAGCAAGTGGCGAGAACTTGCCACCCTGACAAAACAAACCACAACGCAGAGTTGACCGAGATGTTCAAGGATGCAACTCGAGCTTACGAGATACTCAAGGATTTTAAGCAAAGAGAGATATATGACGCATACGGCGAGGCTGGCCTTGACGGTACTGCGGCACAGAGCGAGAACCAGAGCCAGAACCAGGCCCAATCGTTCACGAGCCAGTTTTCTTTTCCCGCTGGTTTCCAAAGTGCTGCCTTCAATGCGCCATGCCCGGCAAGCAACTTATTCTCACAACTATTCAACGACATGAGCAGTGTGTTCGGGGGATCTGCACCCTTCGATCCACCGTTTCAACCAGCCTTTGGACCTCCTTCGGCCGACCACAACAAGAGACATGTGCAACCAGCTCCACCAGATAACTCAAAGCCAGTTCGGGGAGAGGATATTCACCACACGTTCAAAGTAACGCTTGCCGACATGTACCATGGCAAGGTGGTAAAGTTCCAGCTTCCCAAAGTGGCTAAGTGCACCATTTGTGACGGTGTGGGATGCTTCAATCCTCGCACATGTCGTGTTTGCGCAGGCAGCGGACGCGTGATGGTTACCATGGTGACGCCGTTCTCCAGGTTCGAGGAGTTCAGTCCATGTCGCCTGTGTCACGGTACTGGTACCTTTTCTGTGCCAAAAGACAAGTGCAGCGCATGCGATAACGGATATGCCGTTCAAAAGACAATCATAAAGGTCAACGTAATGCCTGGTTCCAAGGACGGTGACAAGTACATCTTGCGGGGCCAATCAGACGAAGGTAAGAATACCATTCCAGGTGATGTTATCATTCACCTTGAAGAGCTTCCACACTCGTTCTTGGTGCGCCGTTTCAATGATTTGTACATGGAACATGACATCGACTTGAAAACAGCGCTTGTTGGTGGCAGCTTCACCATTCACGATTTCTTGGGAGATGATTTGAAAATCCTTGTTAACACTCATGGCAAGCAATCGTTAAATGATGCGGTAGATAGCTCCATCCAAAAGGGAGAGATCATCGGTACCGTGAGCCTGGGCGACCCAAAGACGGTCAAGGATTTGGGTATGCCTATAAACGACTTGCTCGCCAACGGCGAGTACGAGCAGAACGAAACGGCAGGAGCTGTTCCAACGATGGCTCGTGGAAACCTTTATATTCGTTTCAACGTGAAGATTCCCTCGGTCGAAGAATTTGCGACTGAAGATCTCATCAAGCTTGCTGCACTTTTGCCTGGACGTTCAACTGAAACATCTTCTGAGACCCTTCAAGTGCACCATCTTCTGAACTTGCCCGCATCTGGAAGTACAGACGCTTCCAATATCAAGTGCCCAGCAAGAGAGAAGAGGAGGCAGCAAGAGGAGGGGTCGAGCGATTACGATTACGACAACATTGACATCTCCAGTGACGAGCGTGAAGAAGTGGAAGATGAGGCGTTCTACATGGACGAATGGGCCAAGGAACACGGCAAGAAAAGAAAGAACAACACCGGTGGGGCCGCGCCACAGCGTGTTCCATGCTAACGATCATGACGATCATGACTTTTGTTCAGTCACCTATATTAATGTACTATACTAGGATGGGAAATCGCTGTAGAGAAGTAGAGAATCAGAGTGGAAGAAGTAGAGAAATACCCATTGTGGAGAGTTTCTACAGGAGTGCAGAGCACTACTAGATCATGGAGTTGTGCCAGATTCGAATCGTCTATCTACACAATCCTGTACGCGCAATCAGACTCACTTCAACATGTCTGAATCTGTGTTGGATCCGGCAATTGTCAAGGACTTGCTGAATCATATCTATGAGAAGAGAAAGGCAACAGCGTTTCAAATCGAGGGATTCACCAAGTCAGCGTTAGCACGAAATGATTCTGCTGCGATCTACAAAATCATCGCAGAGTTGACCGAGTTGGCCAACGGTGGGTCCACATCCGCGAAGATGGGGTCTATCACGGCATTGGGAAGTGTCTCCGTTGCGCTCGGCTCATTTGCTATCGCCTACTTCTTGGACGATATAGTGAGACCGATCTTTGCAACTTTTAAAGACACAGACGCCAGAGTGCGGTACTACGCGTGTGAGTCGCTCTACAACATTGCAAAGATTGCTAGAGGTGAGGTGTTGCTCTACTTCAACGAAATCTTCGACATCTTGTGCATTTTGGTCACCGATACCGAATCTTCTGTGAAGAATGCGGCTGACATCTTGGACAGGCTTATCAAGGATATCGTCAGCGCCAAGTCTACGAGCTACGTCTCTATCTTGAACCATCAGACCGGGGAGGAGAATGATATCGTGTCCAACGTGGTCAATGTAGACGGTGTTGCTATCCAGGTGAACGAAGTACAGGACTCGCTGAAGGCGTTTCTGTTATCGAAGTTTATCCCAACATTGTTGGAGCGTATGTTCACAGTGGATCCCTTCGCTAAGAAGTTTTTGTTGAGCTGGCTCGAGTTATTCGACGATATTCCTCTGTTGGAATTGATCACCTTCTTGCCGAATTTCTTGGAGCCACTTCTAAGGTTTTTGATGAATAGCTGTCCGTCAGATGTTCGCATAGAAACGCAAAATTTGTTGAACATCTTCTTGAAAGAAATCAAGTCTATTCATAAGGTCAAACACGAGGTGAAAAAAGTACAGATCCTCAAAGACATTATCGCTAAAAAGGAATCCAGCGAAAGAGAGAGCCCCGACCTGTTGGCAGATGGTGTCAAGGACTTAGCTTTGCCCGAAGACGACGACAGCTTGTCTATTAAGTCAAGCAGCACAACCATCATTCGTAAGCCCGATGTCAGAGAGCCTGATGTTTTGGAGGATGAGTATCATGAGGAAGTAGGAACTGTGTTCATTAACGGCCAGGATATCTTCATTGACTACCCTAAGATCATTGACATCTTGCTTTCCTTTTTGCGTACTGGAGTTCCACATGGTACCACCGAGGTGAAAATCAACGACTTGGCAGGAGAAAGTCACGAAATATATTTGGAGATCCAGGCCACCGTGCTCAAGTGGCTCCAAGAGATTGTCACGATCAATCCAACCAGTTTTTCGAAGTTTCTTCCAGACTGTGTTTCCATAAACATGCAAAATGTGGCTCTCACGGACGACAATAACGACATTGATTTGCGGAACCAGTTTCTCACTTTCAACTTGGCACTACAGACTTACTTGCTTAACTTGAACGAGAGCATCAAAGAGGAGCAGAAGCCCAATGATATAAGCGACAATGTCATTCACGGTTTGAACAAAGAGGTCTATGACGAGTTCCTTGAGCTCTATTTGAATAAAACGTTGAGAATTGTCACAGGAGAGTGTTTACTGTCAGTCAACGAGCTTGCAAGGTTGACACTGTTGGAGTGGTTGACATTTTTGTATCTCAACTACACTTCAAGCTTTTTCACTCTGGAAGGCGATGTCAACGGTTCTACTGAGAGATACACATTCGACTTGACGTCATTATTGCGCTCATCCACTGACGCTAGTCATGAGGTAATCTCAAAAGTGTTGCAACTCGCATCGCAGATTTCAGAGGACAATCAAGACTTCTTCAGAGATTTCATAGTCAAGCTCATCTGGTTTTTCGAAACTGATGGAGTAGACTCAGTCAAGTCACCCAGCTTGAATAATGGAAACTCAAACGGAGCACCTCCACAATCGGCATTATCTCGCAGTAAGGTTGAGTTCATCATCAAAAGGTTGTGTGTCTCCATTAGTGCGGAGAAGATATTCAAAACTTTGTCGGAAGTATTGGTTACGTTTGAGAAGTCCAACCTTGACTTCATCAGTAATATCATTGTCACTTTGAACAACATTCTTTTGACTGCTCATGAACTTCTGGGACTCCGTAAGAAGCTCAAGAACCTTGACTTCTACAAAACAGAGGACTGGATCCTCTTCTCTGCGTTGTTCCAGAGTTGGTGCCATAACGCCCCTAGTGCATTGTCGTTGTGCTTGTTGACGTCAAATTATGAGTTGGCGTTCTTGATTATTAAGGATTTAGCTGAACTGGAAGTCACCTTCCAGCTTCTCACGCAACTCGATATCCTTGTCCAGTTACTCGAGTCGCCTATTTTCTTGAAATTGCGTCTTCAACTATTGGAACCTGAAAAATACCCATTCTTGTTCAAGACGTTATATGGTATTCTTATGATCATGCCACAGTCGTCCACCTACACCACCTTGAAGAACAGATTGTCTTCATTGACAAATGTGAACTTTGGCACTGGTCCTGGACCGGTTATGACAACACCAAGTTCTACATCGGGCCCCGTGTCTTCTAGTTCATCGGCATCGACTCAGCTCAACACGAAGAGAAAGAGAACGCATGAGTTGGCTGACAAGTTCGCCAAAGTGAACGAAATGCACGAGAATTATACGGCTGATAGAAGACAGAGGGAGTCGTTTGAAGACCCAAGAGGTCCTAAAAAGCATACGGTTGCATCCATTGCAAGCCCCGAGTCCAGGCCCCTGATGAAGGACTACTTCCCCCATGCTCAAGGCGACCACCTGGGAGCTAAATTTCCACCCAGAAGATGAACACAAGTCTTGTGAATACAAGTATAACTTATGCCTGCCATGTAGTATGTATTGATTAATCAATTACTTCTAGTGACGACTTTCAATCATAACTGTTCTTACTGATGTCGTGCAATAACCATAACCAATCCATAAACCGCAGGTTTGATTTACACGTTACAAGTGCACTTTATTTTGGGTGCAAAATGGCAGAACATCAATTAGCTACAGCTTCAGAGGCGCTACGAATAGCTACGGAATTCCAACCAGAGAGAGAAGTAACGGATATTCTCCATTTGCAGCAGGATGATGGCAAGCCAAAACCATCAAAATATAAAAGATGGAGTCCTACGATGGACCTGGTGCTCGTTTCCTTGCTCTCAGATGTGGTGCATAGCTTTCCTGAAGACGGACAACCAGTATTGGATAGAAGATCATGGGCTTATGTATGTGGACGACTTCGAAGCATCAACCCTCAGACAGTGTACTCTACTTATACGAAGTATTCGTGCCAACAGCATTTATTGAATGTTATACATCACCGCTATAAGGTATGGTATGCTCTCTTGATGCATCAGAAACGTGAGCAGACTTCGCACTACTCTTACCGGTGGAATCCTGATCTCGGGAGATTTCAGTTGTATGATGTTCGCAGTTCGATCTTAGTCCAGGACGAGATTCAAATCAAAAGCATTCTCTACAGCGATGCGTTATCTTTGCCTCCTCTTGCGGGGATAAACAGAGGCCCCTTAATACTAAGTGATTTCTTCTTCACCGATAGCTTGAAGTATATTTCTGTATACCACAATGAGGTGCTTTCCCTCCTCTTGCGCCTAGATCCTGCCTTTGGTACTGGATTGGAGCATGTGTATGAAGAAGTGCCCAGGTTTGAACATGATGAAGGGCAAAATGGGTACAACAAGCCGCTAATTAAGCAAAGCAAAGACATACCTTCTGCCATACATCCACCAAAAAAGCGGCAACTCGAACTAGATAGCGAGTCCCTGCAGCTTGGAGACATACTAAGATCCTCTCTTGATGAAGAGCCTCAACTCAAACGCCCTCGTCCTTATGAATTTGATTCCAACGCTGTATTAGAGTCGGCTTCCATAGCTGCTATACAATCGCCTCCTGTCGGAAGCAAGCCAATTTACTTGAAGGATCGAATATGGTTCAATAAGCTCATAGCTTTACAGAGGAGCTCACTCCTAACCGCTGACGAAGTGTTGGTAATTTGCGAAGGTGTGAGAGACGGTAAGATACCGCTTTTCATGCTCAACATATTAGATACCACTTACTCGAGCGAGGGCTCACAGTCACCTGAGTTCTTCGATGATGTTGAAATATCTAAAAGGGTTCGGCAGTTCATGCTTCCAATGACATGATGTTTAAATTATATTTAGCTCATTATAGACAGATAGCTGTCGTTTCTTTTGAGAACGCGATCGAAACCCAGTACACTCGTTACATTGGACTTGCGTCTCACGTTCAACGGGTGGATCGAGCTCCTCTCACTGGCAGAGATCGTAGTCTCTGTGTATCCTCCATGAATAGATCCACGAACGGACAAGATCTCCCTCTCGTAGTCAGTCAATCCTTGGCTGACTTTTTTAGGAGACCCGTTAAAATTAATACCTAACAAATTTTTGTCTAGCTCGCTGGCTTTCTTAATTGATGAGACAACGCTCTCCATAGACTTCACCAAATGCTCGGGGGAAATGAGCCTTGAGGGAGATTCGGTTTTCGAACTTGAACTAGCGGGGAAAAGGAGTGTGGTTGGGGTACGGTCGTCAGGTGTCTCTGCCCAAAATGCAATCTCGGGCTTTCTGAGGTCGAGTAATGCAGGTCTGTGTCCCTGACCATCAGTAACAGATTCGGTCTTCTCACGTGGGTTTATTTCTTCAGCTTCAAATTCTGAATCTCTCAAGTATTCGGAAACCCTGTTACTTAAATCTTCCAAACTGTGGAGAATGGAGGTATCAGCTGTAGAATGGGATGAACGATTCACTCTTGAGGCCGATGTAGTTGTTGCCTGCGACAGGACATCCCGCTCAACACTCTTTGTCTCAGCAGATGATACGGTTTTCTCCTGATCGTGCAACTGAAGTATCTCATCGGAACCAAAACTGGAAGAGTCTGCAGAAGAAGAAAGGGTATGATTTGATCTGTTTCTGGGCTGCAAAGAGTATAAGTTGAGGTTAGAGATTTTGTTTTCTTCCTTCTTGTTCTTCTCTGTGGCATAATATACCTTGTTGAAGTCATTGACGAACATCTCAGAGGGTGACGAGAACTGGCTGTCTTTCTTCAAAGATGGCGAAATTGAGCCTGAAGTCTTCTTAGATGAGCGTCTGCTGACATCGCCTGTCTGTCTTTTGCCTGTCGATGGAACGCTGGAGTAGATAGACGATGTTGATGCAATTTCCTTAACTGGAGCGGAATAAGTGACGGCTCTAGCTTTGGTGCTGCTCATTCTGCTTACCAGCTGCGCAAATTGGGAAGTCGAGTTTATGGCGGATGATGAGTGCACTCTTCGTTGTCTTTGGCTAGGGTCTTCCCCAAGCATAGGGTGATATAAGCCAGGCTCGAACGCATTGGACGCAAGACTGATTTGAGGCGATGGAAGAAGCTCAGAGAGTAAAGATGCATTGTGTTCCATGATTTGGTTGGTATCCAATGAGGTGTTGTCACTATTGGAAGCGTCTGAAAATGCTTGACGCGGCTCTTTGAAATGCTCGAAGCCTCTTTTCGGCAATCCTCTCTGTCTTGGAGATGGTTCCCGAGCGTTTTCGTAACCTGAACTGCTGTCGTGGTGAGATGCCTGTGAAGATTGCATCTGGCCCGACCTGCGTCCACTTTGCTTAAGTCTGTAGCCAATCTTAGCAGCTACCGTTCGTCTGACGAGAACCTCAAAGAGAATCTGCACATCTATCAGCAACCGTTCTTCTGCGCTCATGATATCAGCTTCGAAAGGTAACAACTCCTCAATACGGGGAGGAATATCGAACCCACCTGCAAACACAACCTCTCTGTACTTGTTGCACACTGTGCTGAGGAAGGCCCGCCTCTTCAGCTCAGGTGTTCCTTGTCTATCTTGCGATGGTCCTGGTAACCCTCTGTCAATATCGTTTGATTCCGAGATCTTGGCTCCATGCAATGGGAATTTCGCCTGCAGAACCGGTCTATCGATCATGGAGAATTTGCTATCTCTGGAGATGGCGAACCTCTTGGGGTGAGCAGTGAGATTTGGGTTGATTTGTGCCAACAGACTGTAGTTGTATATGTTCATTGTCCGAGGAAGGAGCTCCTTCATCACTGCTGCCACATTATTGAGGAGGTAATACTCATCTAGCTCTCGTTGTGATTTGAATCGCAAAGGAGATTGAATCACTGGAGAGTATTTAAGCGAAGTCTTCCGCTTTATGGGGTAGAGAAATGCAAGGGGAGATCTCTTTTTCCCGCCTCTTGCCTTCTTAGACGTAGAATCTGGAGATGGAGAAACCAGGCCCACTGGAAGGAGCTGCTCTTTCCTCACCATCTTGTTTCGTCTTCTAATGGTATTTCTGTGCCTCACAGAAGCCAGCAGTGACACAACGGATCCACTCCGTCGTATGCTGCCTCCTATAACGGTTACAATTGGTTCTTGAGATGCTTCTCTTGCCGGTGAGAGACCTTGGTTGAGACTTTTCTCAATTCGGATGTAGCTGGCTGTCTTGTATTGCTCAGTAGATGAAGAACGATTTGGCGAAGGAAGCTGGGAAGTCCTCTTCTTTCGGTCGTAGATAACTTCGAAGGGGTTGATTCCTTCTCCGCTGTTGTGGCCTTGCTGATTAGACGAAGCTTGATGGTCATGATGTAGTAGCTCTCTCGATTGGAGAATGGACGAAGAATATGAATGGAGACTATTGAAATGCTCGGAGGACCACAGAGTGGCGCTCATTAGCACCAGCATATCAACACTAGAAGTAGATGCAAAGAATATGGAGTAAGGAAAAGAAAACGTGCCTTGATAACTACAGCTCAGATTACAGATCAAATGGCTGGCTGCGAAATCTCGATTAGGGTTGATTTGGTGTACGGGTTTTCCCGATTTGGATGTATGAACCAGCGCAACAATAGCCATTATGCATTAAATCAATGCTAGGTGTGGGCTAACAATTCGGTAAGGACGAATAGATTTTCGATAAAAAATTGTCGTCACTATGACAACTGGCTGCTTACTTTTCACAAAACAGACTTCTAAGGTGCAAAAAGAATGCGCAAGCCCGGAATCGAACCGGGGGCCCAACTATGGCAAAGTTGGATTTTACCACTAAACCACTTGCGCAGCTCCGCGACGGGGAATTGAACCCCGGTCTACCGCGCGACAAGCGGTAATTCTAGCCACTAAACTATCACGGATGTTTCTTGAAGGTTTCTGCTGTTTTGGCATGATACTGTTTGTCAGTAGTATATCTATGAAATTCTGTGATTTCTGTCTGTTGTTACTTATTTGTATAGCTGAAGGGTTTCCGGAACTTTTGTGCAAAGCCTATTTTTTTGCTGTACTTTTTCGATTATTGGCCATCTTCACAATTTTGACAAAATATGACAAACATCACAATTGATATAAATTTGGAGAACCATCGTCAAGTGTTCTCTCATTACAGTATACGAAAACAATGATATACAAGAAATGAGTACCTCGGAGAGTAAAGCAACTAATCAGTGCACCAGATTTATGCGCAAGAATCATTCGCAACTAAATCGAAATGATTCATACTATGCTTCCATCTCGTACGTTTGCACGGTTCCTATCGTACTCCATACCCTCGAGATATAGAGTAGCTGTTATCGGAGCTGGACCTGCTGGTTTCTATACTGCACATCATCTCATCCACAAATCGAATGGGATTCCAATCACCATAGACTTCTTCGACAAACTACCAGCACCATATGGACTTAGCAGGTACGGTGTTGCACCAGATCATCCAGAGGTGAAGAATTGCGAACAATACTTGGATGATTTGATGGCTGATCATGGCGACAAAGTGAGGTTCTTCGGCAATGTCGATATAGGTTCAGACGTTTCTTTACAGCAATTGAAGGACCAATACCACTCCATTGTGTTGGCTTACGGCTGCACAAGCTCAGACAAGGGGCTCAACGTTCCGGGTGCAAAGCTTCCGGGCGTTATCTCTGCTCGCCAGTTTGTCAATTGGTATAATAGCTACCCTTCCAGCCATTCCCCTCCACCCCTTGAGAATATCGAAGATGTGACAATCATAGGAAATGGAAATGTGGCTATAGATGTGGCACGCGTGCTCCTAAAAGACCCAGAGGAATGGGCACCCACTGATATATCCACTGAAGCCGTCGATCTTCTCAAGAAAAGCTCTGTAAAAAGAGTGAACATTGTGGCCAGGAGAGGCCTTCTACAATCTGCATTCACGAATAAGGAAATCAGGGAACTTGTTGAGCTCTCCAATAACCTGAAAGTCCTGCTTGTGCCCATCGACAAAGAGCATATGAATTCAATCAGACCTAATGCAAAGCTGCTCGGAAGAGTGGAAAAGAGGAAATTTGCTTTGCTAGATAAAGCATCCCAGTCTGTATCTGCAAACGAGCCGGCAGAAGGATCTAAGAGATGGGCACTCGAATTTCTCAAAAAACCTTCAGAGTTTGTGGTGAATAAGGAAGACCCCAATTTGCTCAGCGAAGCAGTATTTGAAAAGGTCACACTACATACTGATGATCTTACAGGGGAAACCACGTACCGTGATGCAGGAGAAACAGTCTCGATAAAAAGTGATCTAGTTATTTTGTCCATTGGTTACGAGGGCTCTGCATTGAAAGGCTTTGACGAGGTTGGCTTAGCCTTTGATGCTAAAAGCAACTGCCTTAGCAATAATGAGGGCCGTTTACTAAAAAGCGGAAAAATTGGAGCTGATAATGAGCACAACTTCGCATATAATCATGGTTGGTACACCTCCGGATGGATCAAACACGGTCCCAGGGGTGTCATAGCAACCACAATGATAGAATCCTTCGATACTGCGGACAAGATATTGGAGGATCTCACTAATGGAGTATCCAATCTGCCTGAAAAGGAAGACATCACTAAAATATTGCCCACACACTCGATTAATTGGAAGGGATGGACTAGACTCAACGAATATGAGATCGAACAAGGCAAGAAGCTTGGAAAGACAAGAAATAAGGTACAAGACGTTGCAGAGATGGTTTCAGTGGCCTCTAGCTAGTGAGATCCTCTAGTCGGCATTTCGTTATGGTAATGAAATACCCAACATGATCACTTCGACTTAAAGCGCTCGGTAACATCGACCGCCAATCAAGATCTTCCAGTTCTTCAATGTAATCTACACCTCTTCGTACCACTGTTGAAGGCAGCTGCAGAGTGCCTGTCTTACTCAAGTAGTATTCAAACCCAGCATGTTTGTACGCTTCAGTTGGGGGTAGCATGGGTATAATATCATGCTTATGCACGATTCGGATATGGCCAATTGAAAGCGTGTCGAAGGAGCGGTTATATTCAATATGCTTCTCCACATCAGAAGTCATGAAGAGATCATCCATGAAATCTCTGAAGTTCCCATTGCCGACTTTAGGGGCCGCAAGTGTCACAACCAATGTGTCAAAGCCTAAGAGACGAAACTCCACCCCGGTAATGGTGGCAAGTGCTCCTCCCAACAGGTGACCCACAACCACAACTCTGTACGTTGGATATTTTTTCTTCAACTTCACCACTTCTTTTACCACTATTTCACCGTTGGCTTTGATGAACACATCAAATCCTTTGTGAATTGTACAGCCATCGCATATCTCCCCAGACTCAACTTCAAAGCCTTTCTTGGAAGTGACAAGTGGTTTGTATTTGACAGGAAATGCACTCAAGTTGTTAGCCCAATCCTGATTAGAAGATGTTCCTCGGAACACAAGGTATATTGTTTCAGTCTCTGGTTCCAAGGCTATGAAGCCAGAACCCACCTCAAACCACTGACTGAAATCGAAAGTCTTAACTACTTCCAAATGGCCAATGCTACTGTAGCGGCACGATTTTGAGGGACATGCAGCACCCTGTTCTTCTAAGCTGCCTCCATGAAGGCCATGTTTTAGGCAATACGCAGTGGCGGAAAGATGGGCGTACTTTTGGAGCTCGAAATAGTCTGGTGCTATGCTCTCTATGGTATTGGGCAAAGCACAAACTACCACCAAAGAAATAATATAGGACAAGCACGCCGAGAGTTGCATACTATTAGTGATTTTTGAGATCTCCGTCGATACCAAACCAGTCTACTTATCACTCAAACCGTAGTGACATGGTAGTTATGGCAGAGCAATTGCTAAAGAAAGAGCAGACATACAGCAGGAGTATCCCGAAGTGCTGTGGTTGCCACTTACAAGCAAGTGCAGGTCATTGGTCGTTTAATCGTTTCTATGTACATTAGTCCTTCTTCTGGCTATCCTTACTGAAAGGCTCATCTTCTCTTGCCTTGTCCAACATGGGCTTGATTTTGTGGGTGGACAAAGCCGTGTTCACACATGTGATGTAGTCATCCCAAAGATGTGTGCACTCATTTTCAAGAGATTTACCTTGTAAGAACTTTTCAGTATACCACTTGTTGAAGCAATCATCGTACTGGGTCTTGAGATCAGTGCACTCGGGGGCAAAGGAGACCGACATGATATTGCCCATTGGAAGAAAGTGTAGGATATTGCGATGAATTTTTGGAGGTTTGGGTGCGAAAGTTATGTTACAGCAGATAACTTTGATGCAATGAATAGAGACGGATATTGTTTTTAGTAGTCGA
Source organism: Danielia oregonensis (assembly GCA_003707785.3). NCBI lineage: Eukaryota > Fungi > Ascomycota > Pichiomycetes > Serinales > Metschnikowiaceae > Danielia > Danielia oregonensis. The sequence goes on from PPLJ03000007.1 coordinate 593,372, forward strand.
GGAGAATCGGAAACTCGAGGAAAGCGACGATTATTGGACGTTTCTCGGTATTGATTGTTGAACTAGCAATGCAAATTATATAGATACTGCATTCGGCTCCGCCTTCGAGGACGGAGTTTCGGACGATGCAATCACGCTAATAGACGATTCTGGACAGAAACAAGGCTACACTAAAGAACTTAAGATTAACGGTAGAGATGTTTGATCACGTGACTCACTGAACTATTCAATGCACTCCAAAGCTAGCATTTCGGCAGTCCATCTTTGCAAATTTCTCAGGGAGACTTATGACGTACCTCTAAGCATCCCCAAGGCATAATATCAACAGCTTAGCCTCGTTTCGGAGGGAATCAAACACCTGGGGTAAGCTGGTGTACGGGTTTTCTATATACAACTCCACTGTGTATATTTTAAACGCGACTATCAAAACACTTACCATAACATAAAGCTTCATATATAAAGCTATATAATGTCCACAAGGCGCAAATCCACAGTCAGCGTCAACAGAAGCTCACGTGCTGAGCGGCCCCACGAAGAGTCCGCCGCTCTAGAGCTAGAAAGGCTTGAGCAGGAAACCACACTTGTTCTCCAGGAAATCGATCTGAATCTTTCCCATGCCAACGCTGTGATCAACGATCGAATCTTTCCCATACTCAAGAAATATGCCGCGGCTACGGGCCAGGTCTGGACTAATGTGGGATTTTGGAAACACTTCTTGGAAGAGGCAGCGGATGTGGAGATCCTGACGTTCGAGGAGCAGATCGTACCGGAACGTATTCCAATACTTCCTCCAGCTCCTCTCGAAGCCGACGTTAGCAGCTCGCCAGAACCGCAGATCGAAGCGTCTACACCACAGCTCCGTTCACGGCCACTGATGGCATCGCCACAGATTCTCACGATGCGCAAGTCTGCGTCTGGATTCAGCAAGGTGGCTGTGTCTCCTAAGAAGCGCTCATCACGAGGCGAGAGACGTCTGTCGGCAATCGACAATTACCTTAACCTGTCTCCTACGCTTCCAGAACCACCGGTTCTTCTCAGCGAGGTCGGTCGTATGCAAGCATCAAGCAGCTCAATTAGACGCCACGCGAGTAGCGATGACAAGGAGTTAGGACGTCTCCTGCCGATTGTGCTTGAAACTCCACAGCACGATGGAATGCAGAGGTTTCCCCGTACACCAAATTTCAGCTCTTCAGCTACACGCTCTCGACCCAAGTTCAGCCCTGCGAGAGAAGACTTTGATGACAGTGACGTGCCAGTGCCCCAGCTTATACACCAGAACGACGATAGCGACGAAGTTCCAGTGCCTTCTCTACAAACTATGGATGTGGGAGGATCGCCAAAACGCCGGCGCGTCGAACCTGACAACGTCTTCTTGGATGCCAACCTCAACGCCAATACCAGCAACACCAGCAGGAACAACCTGACAGTCTACCATACAATTGTGCAGGATGAAGAACATGTCTCCAAGGACGGCAGGGACGCGACGCAAAACACCATCACCTCTCTTGATATCAACTCGTCGGAGTTGGGCTCATTCCTCGAAGAAAGGTGGAAGCTGCTCTCACGAACACTTCGTAAGTAAGTGTTATCTTCGAGACTGCATACAATTCCATGAGATGGAATATTCCGATCGAACATGCAACAGGAAGCCGCCAAGCAGACTGCGAAGCGCACGTTTGACGATGCACATGAGCAGATAAGGCGGCTCATAACGGCGTGTAAACGATGTCGATCGAAGAAAATCAAATGTGATCGCAAAATGCCCCAATGTTCAAACTGCGACAAGAGCGGTGAACTATGCGTTTCACTCGACCCTGCCACTGGTGAGCTGGTTAGTCGACTGAGTATCCATGACTTGGAGCGGAAACTACGAGAGACAACCGAAGAACTCAACGCTTTGAAGCTGCTTCGAAAAGCAGAAGAACCTGCAATGCCTAAAGTTAACAATGAGTTCAAGTTCGGGAAGGTCCTCCTCATGAAAGACAACGAGATAGATGAGAACTTCCACAGCGAGGCTGCTGATGTTGAGATTCCAGCACGGCAGTTTGTTGAAACGTGTCTTCAACTGTATTTCACACTGTCGAATGTACAGATCCCCATCTTACACCGGGATCACTATCTTTTCGACTATTTCCGGCCCCTATACGGTGAAGTCGGCGTTGAGCTATGGAAAAAATTGCTAGGTGACAATTTCAGACCTGAAAGTTGCACCGAGAAGCCTTTCGCTACCGACAAAATCGATCCGTTGCATCGTGGACGCTGCTTGTTCTTCCTTTACATCATCGTGGCTATTCTGACGTCGCAGCACCAGCAAAAGTACCCCTTAATGATATCCAACCACTACAAAAAGCAGGCATTTAAGTATGTGGATTATGTGTGGAACTCTGTAGACCAGAGCGGAGAAGACGAGTTGACTAAGCTAGAGATGCTCCAATCGCTTTTGTTACTCACGCAATACTCATTGATGAGGCCTTGCACCCCGGGTGCATGGTATCTTGTTGGTACTTGTGTAAAGCTCTGTCAGGACTTGGGATTACACCAAGAACCCGTATACCTTCATACTGACGACTACTACATCGTGGATATGAGACGACGCTTGTTCTGGTGCTGTTACTCACTCGATCGGCAGATTTCCATTTACTTTGGGCGACCATTTGGCTTTGATAGCCGTATGATCGACTGCCCTCTACCATCAGTCCGCGACGACCTGGTTCTTATACAGAGCTCCACAGGAGAAAATGATGTGCGCCACTGGCTCATCAAAGAGCCTGATTCGAAGCTTATATCGATTCATTTTTTCAACCTTCGAGTCTTGCAGGGCGAGATTTTTGACTTCATTCATAACACTGGCAACCGCGTTCAAAAGCCAAGATTCAAAGGATTCGAAGATCCCACGTACGAGCGGAAGACGCAAAGTCACGATTTGTGGAAGAGCCAAAAACATGTGGAACTCTTAGCATGGTTTAACGATGTACCAAGTAAGAGTGTCGTCTATCGACAGTTCAACGAGATGGTGTTCAAGCTAAACCTCAATCAAACAGTCATACAATTATACAGTGTCAGTGCTATCACGCCGGTGATTACTGATATGTCTCACCACAAGATTCTTTTCGAAGCAGGACAAGAGATCATATGGACATATGTCAAATTGGTGGAGATGAACATGATCAATTTCTCATGGGTTGCAATCAACAATCTCTTTATGGGGGCTACGGTCTACTTGTCGCTGATAATGCTCTCGGATCAAGTTAGAACGCATGTTCGGCTCTCCGAGCTCAGGCTGAATTGCGCTGGAGTGGTGATGGTTTTCGACGAGTTGTGTAAGATCTGCTACGAGCCTGCTAAGGACTACTCTGAGAAGTTCAGAGCGCATAGTGCCACGGTGATTGATACCTGCGAGAAGGAACGGCAGCTCAAGGACAGTTTGCAAACATCTGAGAGCATGCGAAAAGGGTTCTCTGAGTCCAACACATTTTCAAGTGTGGAGAGCAACTCCACGCCTGCGATGTTAGTTGCTCCGGTTCCTCAGAGAAGTAGCAGCATTCTCCAGATTGCAGATGAGTTTACAGATTTCATGGGACTCGATCATGACGTGTTTCTTAACAATATGATGGGAAGTATCAACGCCACCTACGAAGGTCTTGATCCAGAGTTCGAGATCTACGATAATGGATCGCTAGACCATGACTACTAGATATATGAGATACACTATAAAAATTGAGTTTGCCTTACAGAAGGACAGTTTCAACAATAACAACTGTTCAGGAAATAGCACTATCGACCATACGGAGCCCCGCTGACCCAGTTATTGCCATCGTGACTGTCGTTGCTGACCAATACAAGCACTTTGATTGGTCAAAATCAGATAACACCCGTACACCATGACATAATGTTCTCTCGGCGCACCGAATGGTTTTGTTCTTGTGCATAACATCTGACCTGGGTGCAAACTATAAAAGACCAAGCACTTCCTCTTTTTCCTTAACATCAAAATCAATACTACAATGCCTTGTTCTGCTGCCGAATGCGTTTGTGCCAAGAAGTCTACCTGCTCGTGCGGAAAGAATGCTGCCTTGCAGTGTAACTGTGAGAAGGCTGCCAAGGAGAATGCCCTTCCTCCAAAGAGCGCCTCTTGTGCTTGTGGCAAAAGATTGAAGGGAGAGTGCACGTGTGGTGTCAACGATGCCACTTGTGCTGTCAGAGAAGGTGAGACCGACTACACTGGTTCCTTCTAGCTGGTCTTAATACGGATGGGTGTATACTAATAGAAATACTGCATGATAAAATGTAAACAGTAGTGATCGCTTAGAGCAAGCTCCGGGGCCGACACGTGATTGAAAACCATGTGACTCCCCACATTCGAAATTTCCATCTGACTACTACTATGGCCAGACTCTCCGGACTACAACGAGAGGTGCTCAAGCTCTATAGAGTGTGCATACGATCGGTGAAGACGAAGCCACAAGCTAACCAAGACCATTGGAGGAAATATATCCAAAGTGAATTTGAAAAACATCGCCATCTTCCGAAGAAATCCTTCTCGGTCATCGAACACTTGCTACGGGTGGGCCACAGGCGCCACGAAATGTATCTGAATCCCAACATTAAAGACATTCACTGAGTATGTACCAATGCATATTAAATGACTTCGTAACCAACGAACACCGCAGCAAAGTTGGAGAAGAGGAATTCAGTGGCCTCGTTTCGAGGCCCCATATCAATCATCTCCTTCTCCCCAGTCTTGTCGCGAGCTATGGTGGGTGCAAATACCACCGACAAGTTCTTGAACGTCATGCGGTTGACGCCATTGTAGTAGTTGACAATGTCAAGGTGCTTGCAAAGCATGTACAACACATGCTTGTTTGCAACAGGAAGCTTGTTAATCACCCGTGAGATAAGCTCGGCACACCGATCCAGCACCAGGGCCGTCGAGTTGAGGCCCACCCGCACGAAATCGTCATACACCGAAAACGGAATCAACGGATCTGGCAACTTGCGCAAGTACCTTTTCAACGCTGACGCGACTGCGTTGATATCGCCGTCCATAACGTCATTCAAACGTGCCATCTGGCGCTTATCCTGGCGCAGATTGGCGGTAAGCGCACCAAATGCGTTCTCGATGGCCACGATGGCTGAATTGCCGCCGGAAATACGATACACGCCTTCAGCATCCAACCCGCGCTTCTCAACCTCCTCCAAGCACCTGGTAATGATCAATGGAATCTTTTCATTTTCGTAGTCAGCTCTTTTCTGAATCGTAGAGGAGAACAACGGAACATCCATCAACAGGTCTAACACCATAGTTGATCTCGACTTACTCATGAAGTTCAAGGCCTTACGTGCACCGGAGTCGTCGTGCAGCTGGCTGGGGTGCTGGATAGCATTAGACGAGTAAGATTGACTCAATTTGTAAGAGGATTGACTGTTGGGCACACCATTAGTGATAGGGCGGGCGACTGGCGAGATGGTGACCTTTGGTTTCTTCCAGAACTTAAGGCGCGTCGCCTTGTTGGTTTCGGCAGAGGTCTCATCCGTTTGGTCGTTTGTTATACTCGATGAAGAACCTGAGTTGTGATCAGGAGTGTCAATCGATGACAGGCGCTGGACTGGGGTCCAACGTTCAGCAATTATACTCAGTGCCCTTTCGTTCCGAGTTGATTCGGACAGACCCAGTTTATCCAAGGAAGTTGAATCGGAATTCTCATGTCTCAATGTACTATCGTCATTATCGGAGCGCGTTCGCTCAATTCGTTGGTTGAGCTTTGCCTTCTCCAATGGACGATCTCTCCTCTTATTTTCCTTGTTACGCTCCACAATTCCGTCGTTATCCTCCATCAATTGCTGATTTAATTCCCTTAGTTTCTTCTTTTCAGCCACCAAATCATTGATATCGCGAAGCAACTGCTCATGAGTTTCCTTCTCTGTGGACAATTTCTTCAGGAGGGCACGTACTGCCTCTTGTAATTTGTTCTTGTCTGTGTTTAACTTGACATTATCTGCCAATAATCCCTGGCGTCTGTGTTCGAGCTGGTTGATATCGAGTTTCAACGAGCGCATCTCCAATTCCACCTTGAAGTGATCATTGGGAGCATCGGCACCAACCACAAACGGAGTATCAGATGTTGAGCGCATGTGATCGCGGAATACGCCTCGCATGGGCGAGCTTAAAGGCAATGGAGGGGTAGTGTAAGCCAGATTGTGGATGGATCCCTCCAGTACATGGCGCGTGTGGCCGCGTTCTTCCTCTTTGGATTTGAAGAAGCCAAACTTTCCAGAAAGTCCGCTATTCAGTCCACCAGAAATCGACCGCTTATGCTTCAACAGAATCTTGGGCCGCGTGGTACGACGTCCGACAGGAGTACGCTCGACTTCCGAATTGTCGATGATTGTATCCTCCAAGTTCGTTACCGTTGGCGTAGGAGGGGCCATAGGCCGAGGACGAAGATCAACTCCTTCAAGGCCAAGACCCCGAGGGTGATCTGGCGTTGAAGGAGCAGAGGGAATTTCGGGCAACGCCAAACGAGGTGGAGGCAGTGCCATTTGGGGAGTCGTGACATTCTTCTTCGGAGTCGTTATAGCAGCCAAAAGCGGCACATCCCATGCTTCAGTAGAGATTTCCGACGCCCCGA